>BSBM01000150.1:2460000-3690000 GCA_027924585.1 Larix kaempferi
GTACCAACATGCTCATATAGAGAGCACAAGCAACCTGGAAGATATTCAAGGTATGTTGCACTAATGATTTACATTAGTGATTCGTAACCATCCTCATATGAAGAAACTGCAAAGCAACAAGTTTGGAACAATGCAATGAGAGAAGAGTAAAACTCTATAATGAAGAATGATGTTTGGGAGGTTGTTCCCAAACTTGATGGGAAGTCCATTGTGACTTCTAGATGGATTTACAAGATAAAGCATGCTGCGAATGGTAGAATTGAGAAGTATAAATCCAAATTCGTTTCCATAGGTTTCTCTCAGAAATAAGGCATCGATTATGATGAGACATTTTCCCCAGTGGCAAGGTACACCACAATCAGAGCAATGATTGCACTTGCATTTGTTCTAGGATGGAAACTTCACCAGATGGATGTGAAGACAACCTTCCTCAATGGTGAGGTTGAGGAATAGGTTTATATTTAGTATCCTCAAGGATTTGTGGTGCATGGGAAGGAGTCCCATTTTGCAAGATAAAGAAATCTCTATATGGGATTAAGCAAGCCCCTAGGGCTTGGTACTCCATAATTGATAGAAACCTTCAGAAATTGGTTTCTGTGAGAGTGGAGCTGATCCAAATTTGTAATTCAAAGTAGTGAAGAACCAACTGTTGATATTGGTTATGTATGTTGATGGTTTTTTTATCATTAGAGAGGAACATCTGATTACTTGGTGAAAGAGGGATCTCACCTCAAATTTCGAGATGAAAGACTTAGGTCTAATGCACTACTTTATTGTCCTTGAGATCTGGAAAAGAAAAGATGATTTTTTTCTATCTCAAGGGAATTACACTGTGGATATATTGCACAGGTTTGGCATGAAATATTGCAAATCTATGACTACACCAATGGTTTCCAATTTGAGGAAACTCCATGAGTCAGGATCTGGATCATATCCAGTAGATACCACTTTGTATAGATATCTTATAGGCTCGTTAATGTACTTGATACATTCGACGCCTGGTATATGTTATACTGTGAGAATTCCAAGTCAATTTATGTCTGATCCGAGACACATGAACTGGATAGCTTCTAAGCATGTGCTTAGGTACCTTCGAGGTACAATTTCATATGGATTCAGATATGCCTCCAGTGGAGGAGTTGTGTTACCTGGTTATACAGACTCAGACTGGGGAGGAAGAATTGTGGACCGTAAGAGTACATGTATATACTGTTATAGCCTAGGATCAACTATGATATCTTGGTCCAACAGGAAGCAGGGATCCATATCCTAGATCTTTACTGAATCAGAAGACATAGCTACTAGTGTTGCTTTCCAAGAAGCAATGTGGATCATAAATATACTGGCATGGTTTTTTAGTGAAAAGCTTGAGCCTATAGTTATTAGGTGTGACAATCAGAGTTGCATCAAGATTTTGGAAAACCTAGTGTTTCATGACAAGTCAAAGCACATTGAAATGAAGTATCACTTCATCCGATACATGGTCCATAAAGGTACAGTGAAACTTTAGTGCATTTCTATTCATGAGCAGATTGCAAATGTATTAACAAATCCTCTGTCAGTGACAAAGTTCAGGTACTTCCGAGACAAGCTTGGTATGTCATAGAATGCCTCCCTTGCTGAGAGGGAGTGTTAAATATACAACATTAGGAGAACTTCTCCAAACCAATCATGTGTATCCAAGATTGATCCTCCCGTATAGAGGTGAGCACTTTGATTTCCTTATGTGTAAAGGTTATTCCTCCCATATAGAGGTACTTGATCAAAGTAATGATGTTGTAAAGTCTTGTTGGACAAGACTCCGGACTTGTGTGTCAATTCATGATTATCATGTGAGAATTCCGTATAAAGGTATCCATGAGATGGACCTCCCATATAGATTAGGTGGAACTTCCATAAAAAGGTTATGCTTTATTTGTTAAAAGCATTTAATGTTGTGTGATGTATTATTAACCATGATCACCAGATTGCTCTTAAGTCTCCTTTAGAGATTGATCACCTCTAAAGTGAATTACTTTAGCATATGATCATTTGGTCCGAAATAATATAATATGATCACAACATCCGATAATTATTCTTAGTATAATGTAATGATATGGATACTTAAATTTAACACATATTGACCATGCAATAAGAGACAAAGAAATAAAAGATAAAACATAGAGATCAAGAGACTTCAAAATTTCCTATGCAAACACTTCAGCTAAAGAGAACTCGAATTGTTAAAGCTTCAGTTAAGTATCAATGCTTCAGTTAAAGCATCGGTTAAAGATATACCTCAATTAACTAAAGAACTCACAGTGGTCACTTCAAGTAAATCAATCAGCATGATTTTAGTTAACTAAGTGTTAAATAAGAAGGACTAGTTAACTAAAGTGTTTTGACTTTAGTTAAACTAAAAGACGACACTTTAATTAAAGAGAGGTAATTAAGTGACAACAAAGAAGATATAGTCAACCAAGTTTTATTGCATGATGACACTTAGTTAAACTAAAATATGGTACGTGAGTTGTGACACTTGCATGTAGACACTTAAGTTAGCCACCTTACTAAGTGGGAAAGATTTCAGTTAAGGATCGAGTTCATCCTAAGTGACAGCTTAGTGAGATAAATCATTGCATGAGAAGTGGGGTGCACCTATGCATGCAATATTAATACATCCAGTTTGAGGGAAAGTTCATCCTAAAGTTAGAAGTTAAAAATAAACAAGAAGGATGTATAAATATGTTATGCGGGATTGATGAATCCAGTGTGAAGCGAATTCTCTTCTCCATTGAAGGAAAGGCACTTATCTTTGTGTAGGGTATTGTTCGTGCTTGTTATTGTTGTGCTGAGCACACATCTGATTGATTTCTCTTCTCTATTGCTTTTGTATCTTCATCAAGAGTGTTTGGTGATCTCTTATCTTCCAAAAGCAATCTATTATGTTGTAAAAGAAAGAATTCTCTTCTATCCATCATATTATACTGAGAAGAATTGTTGTGGTTTTTGTTCTCATAATTTTGAGGATTTTCCCCAGGTATATCTTGTGTTATGGTTGTATGAATTTCATGGATTAAATTGCCTCATTGCTTCAAGTCTCTACATCTAAAAGAATTAAATATCAAAGCTCAACCAAATTTCAACAGTTGGGACTATTCCTCTAGTCATTAGGTACTCTTTTATCCTTTGACTGCATTGGGAAATGAATAGTATAGTCTTTCATGTTTTGTTTGCTTGTGGTTAACCCTAGCCACAAAGGAGAATATCCCATTGACACTTGTATTGCTTCTTATTTTGAAGTTGTAATCTAATTCCATCCATGAAATTAATATTTCTTTCTTCAATTCCAAATTGCATTTCTAATTTTACCTCATCTGTGTTTAGGGCTTCTTCAACCTTCTTGCAAATTTTATTTTCAAGTCTTTTGGTAGTATTCTCTTCAATTTACTCATAGGATCTTCATGCCTTTGGTTCAAATGCTTACATATGATTTTTCGCGTTCTTAACATCATTAAGTAGGTTTTAATTATGCTTATACAATCTTATGATTTGTCCATCTTTGTTTTTCAACTTTTCCTTTGGCTCTCCTTTTCCCACTTTCCTTTGCTAGTATTTTACTTTTTTAAATTTATTTTCCTTTCCTATATTTTCTTATTTTAATTTTTTAACATCCTTAATGAGTGTTCCATTAAGGGTGCATATTTTTTACAACTCATTACCCTTCTTGATCTCTTCTTTTGCTAAAATTTATGTACCAAATCCTTAATATAGCATAATAGACCAAAGTACACATAATGTACGCAGGATGTGTACCTACAACATAACTCTCAAAGATATAAGAGAGATGAGTAACATGACAACTCTTTAAATAATAGGATACCTCCTCCAAATACTTGAATACATTCATATAATCAAATAATATGATCATAATAATGACTATTTTGACCTTTATATATACTATTCTCACTCATTTCTTATGTGGGCTATTTATTAGGCCAAATCCTATTGCATATAAATTTATCCCATTACATATACATTTAAATTCATATATACTCCCTTTACGTTCATATCAGAGGGATCACCTCCTCTAAGACATCCATTAACTAAGTCACTTGCAAAGAATCAAAGAATATTAGAACTGTACATCAGATTTCATATAATTGAAAATCATTTTATATACTAGCTTTTCAATTTAGGCTTCAACAACAATCTATCTACATGCAAAGACTGCAATAATAAAAATATTCACACATTATTTCTTATGTGTAAATTATATATTTGCAATGGTTTCATTTAAAATCCTCCTTACCATACATGCCATCACTAAGTACTCTTAAGATTTTTGAGGTGTTTCCATTTCACAAGTCGCTTCACATTTACCTATCAATCTATTTACTAATTAATATAGAAAAAAAAGAGGTAAGGACCATTCCCATGTTGCTTTGTCAATTTAAAATCACTAAAACAATAATAATACTAATAATTATCACAACAAACTTACCATGAAATAATCTCCTACATTTACTACTATATTCTAGATTGTGAAAGTAGCTCTTTTATGTTGGGTCACAGATTTGTTCCTATTTTCATTATTTATCAACACATATTTCATCCATCTTCTTCCTATTATCACCCATTTATCATTTCATTTTCCATCCATTTGTTGTAACTGCTCGAGAAATGCCATATTAATCTTATTGATGCTTTAGTGGTTAATCATGATTATTTTCCTTTATTTTTGATGAATTGAATACTATTATGCATAATTTTACTGATGATGGTTTATGGAGTGATTTGTCATATTAACAACATCAACACTCATGGTTCAAGCTTCCAAAGTTGGCATGCTAGCACACGTCCACATGGATATTTCACAACATGGTTTCATCTTATAATTAATTATGTGGGTTTGTGATTTCAATTCGTGCCCAAGTTCAACATAGCAACCTCCAGCTCATGATCAAATGGCCTTAACAAAAAACGCATGCCAGATAAAAACACATTTATTTTTGGGCATATGGAAAAGAATCTCAAAAATCTGGTACATGGGTTTTGTGTGCAATGGCCTCAATTATCTGAATCGTGAGGAAATTTCCAAACAAAGCTACGGTTTGAGCTATACAGCTAGTTCTCTAAACGTGTAATTCCCAGATTTACTGTTGTGACCGGTTCTACAAATTAGCAACTGGTGGAAACAGATCACAAGTTGGGGATTCGGTTTCTCATTCTCCTGAGAGCATTTTATGTATAAATATGTAATAATTCTGATGTATTGGAGGGGAGGAGAGCAAGCAATGTTATGCTGTAGAAATTGATCTAGAATATGTTGTAATAGTTTCATTATGATAATACATGCTGGCAGTTTCATAATCTAGAGTTGCAGACTTTCATTGTGGAGTTCTAGCTCTGCTCAGTGGAGGAAGGGCCCTCTTCCCTGAGCAGATGCTGATAGTGTTGATTGTTATTTTGTAGGTTTGTTTATTATTCAGTTAATGCTTTGATTCATTAGATTTATCGTAGCTGCATAATTTCATTCATTAGATTTATCATAGTTGTTTTCCTGTTAATTCGTTTGATAGATCGTTGGCCAACATAGCATTTCTTTTACATTCATGCAATTAGATCTTGCTTCATAAGAATTGATTTTATTTGAAGTGTGATTAGATTTACAGTTTGGTTTTATGAATAGATTTCAGGTTTGATTTATTTTCAACAATGTGTGATCTAGTTTACAAAGCGTTTTGATTTCATACCAATAGATCAACAGTGTCGAGTAGAAATTGTGCTTGCATAGATCTTGCATGATAGATTTGAAATAAAAGACTTCCTCGGGTTGATAATTTATGTTTGGGAGTTTCAGCTGTTTAATTAATTAGACAATTAATCCAACCAACATTTTGGCGCCGTTGTCGGGGAAGTTATCAATAGTGCAAAAGTACATCGGACATTTTTTTAGATGCATTGTTAAAGTAGGGCACGTAGGTTGCATGATTACTTTTCATTTTATTGAATTTGCTTTGAGTGTGGATGTTCTTTTTTTTGCATTTAGTTTCATTTCATTTTTAATTTTTGGAGCTTAAATCTTATCATTCCACTTAGTGGTGTTGTAAGAACCACCCATTATGCTAACCCATTGATAGGAACATTCGAAGGAGGAGCCTCCAGATAACACATGAAGAATCTAATGAAGATATGGCAGGTAAGAAAGATTCAGAAGTTGTTACCTTCGAATTTTCCATCAAAGATTCAGGAGGAGTGGCACCAACGGAAAGCATTCCCCCACATGTTCTACCAAATTTTCACGGTTTAGAAAATGAAGACCCTGATGTATTTTTATTTGAATTTGAAGTACTTTGTAGAGGATATTATCGTACTAATGATCAAAAGTTGAATGTGTTTCCCCTTACTCTAAAAGGAACATCCCTCCGATGGTTCATGAGCCTCGGTGGGAATTGTATACAAACTTGAGAAGAACTGAAACATGTATTCTTGAACAGGTACCAAGATTATTGCAGGTTCAATGAAGATATCTTCAAAATGACACAAGGAGAAGAAGAGAATTTGGAGGAATATGTTGAATGCTTTCAATACAACCTTCAACGATCAAAACAAAGGCAACTGGGGAAAGAGACCTTAAAAACAATTCTACTCAAAGGAATCCAAGATGAATCTTTAGAAATCTTAAATTTGATGGGAACAAGTGATGTATTTCAGTTTGCATATGATGATATTTGTGAGTTATGTAAAAGGTATTCAAGAGGAAACTTCAAGATTGGTAAGAATTTTAGTAATCCTTATTTTCAATCTTTGAAATCTACTACAAGAACAAGAGTTATGGGAGATGAAATCAGTAATTTATTTGAAAATTCTAATGCTGATATCAATGGTTCAATAAATTCACAATTGGGTGTTTTGCAGGTGAAGGAAAAGCATGAGGAATTTGAAGAAATAGTTTTCCCTCGGTGCCAAAAGAAACATCTCGCAATAGATTGTCCTCTGGATAGTCTCACAATTTGTGGCATATGTGACTTGAATCATTCCACAGATCGTTGTCCCTCCTTACCAAGGATGAAAGAAACATATCAAAGAGATCTGGGAGTTACAGCCAACTCATTGCAACAGTCATGGAAACCGTGGCCTACATGTATGGTTCAAAACTCTATCCCTCTATTTCCTTACTTTCATACTCAATCATTGAATACTCTTCCACCATGGCAGCTGTTACAGCCCCAATTTAACTCTTACTTACCTTATCCACAAGGTTGGAATGGCCTATCTTATGATCACATGGCCACTCTCCCTCATGTTGCAACACAACTTGGTCCTTCATAATCAACCTCCCAAACCAATCCTCTACATCAGCCACATCTATCTTCTCATTAAACTCCTTGGTATCCAACACAATTTCCTGTCCAACCCACCCTCCACCCTAACCATAATAAAGTAGTACAGTATGCTTACAGTGCTGAATTGAAAATTTTTCCTACATTTCCCTCTTGTTCTACCTCATCTACACTGCTGCAAAAATACTGTGTACTGTTGCAGCCAATCCTTACGAGACCTGGACATGTTTTAAATCCAAGACTTGGAAGTGAAGTTTCTTATGATCATCAACAAGTTAACAAGATCAACAAATCTGATGAACGAACATTGGAACCAAAAACATCCTTCACATCATTAGATTTGAATCCCTTATGCAATCAGGAAGATCAGTTTACTAAGGAGATTCATGGTGTAACAGCCATGAGAAATCAAGGGAACAAAGACTATATTGAAGCTTGGTTTCAATCTGTTATCAATCTGCAGTATCATTCCTTACTTCACCAATTCTTGGCACCATCATTTCAAGGGAAGTTGATCTCTCATATCCTAGCATTCATAAAGTTATATTTTTCTGTTGGGAGTATGAGAATACTTGAGTCATTTCTTCGAAAGTGGCTCCATTGGAAGTTCTCCTACACTTGAAATTTTTTTTTTGTTATTTCCAAGTAGTGTAGGATATTGTAAATAAATAAAATTGGTAAGATCCCATTCAATTTTTCACTTAGATGCATAGATAGTATCAGTCTGATTTGAATAAGAACTCTTGGACACAAGGTGCAATAAAAGCCACCCATATTACTAATCTCTCTTTTCCAGGAAGTTGGTGAGAGGAAGGAAGCATTGCTTAATGAAGACTCCATGGAAAAGAAGCCAAACGATTATGGAAACATTCAAGCTTGAAACTTATGTGATCATCATGGTATGTGTTTAGTTTTTATTTCTATATAACACATCCATAAAAATACACAGACTTTATTTCAACATTATATCATTTTTTAAGAGTTGCAGCTGCAGCTGTAACACGCTGTATAAGTCAATGTAGGTACTCAATGCTTGAAATTTTTTTTGGTATGTGCATGTGTTTTATTTAAATTTATACCATTAAAAGCATTCACACCTATTTCGGTCACTTTTTGGGAGTCAAATTTCATTTATTGGTTTCTTGTGGCATTTTGGGCTTATTAGGATTCGTTGAAACATTGTCGGGACAGTCCTATTTTGAGGGACCATACATGATTATTTTTAAAACCTGTTTCTATCCAAAGTATCCCTTTGAGTCTAGTTTCTAATCCAATTGGAAATTTTCAATTTGGCTGTCAAATGAAAAATATATGGTCGAAATACTAACTGGAGGAAGAGTAGGAAGCTCAAGAATAGAGTTGGGACAGTCACGTTTTGGGAGACCTAATGGATGAATTTTTAAAACCTCTTTCTATGGAATATTCTCATATGAATATAGTTTCCATAACACTTTTAATCACTCAATTTCGATATCGTATGACAAACTTATGACCAAAATACTAACTGACTATCATAAATCTGCACTAAGAAAACTCTGCTTTCTTAGTTGTTCATTGGCATATTTGACCCATCAATTCTTATCGTATTAAAAACTTGTTTCTATTGGAGGTACATATATGAATCCAATTTCACCTCCAATTGTAATCACATCAATCCGTTATCAAACGAAAATGTTATGCCTAAAACTGTGACTGTTGGTCTAGTCCAAAATTCGAAAAACACCTTGTCATGCAGGCTGTTACTGAGCAATTTGGAATATCATTACATAGAATTTTAAAAAATTGTTTCTAAGGGATATAGACCTATGAATTTACTTTCATTTGGATTTTGAATCACTCAAATTGGACAAGGAACGAAGAAGTTATGATCGGAATATTGTTGGTGAGTCTAGATGGCCATCGCTCTCCCGCAAGTATAAAGTGGATTTTGCTTCGTTCATTTTTTTCTTTTCTTTGGATTTGTTTTATAAGTAATTGCTTGTTGTTTTTTTCATATCTGTTGGGTGAAGAGAGACCAATCACCTCTCTTCTTCCATCATCTCATGTTTTATTGCGGGCAAGTGCTAGGTTTTTGCAGGTCCTTAGAAGAAGAAGGTCAATGCATGCACGAGTGACACTTGAAGAATTTTTATCAAATTGAAAATGGATTGAGCACATAAAAAAAGATAAAAAATGGAGAGATTGATGTGCAAACCATACAAATGTCAATGTTTCCGAAGTCAAGTCCCATTTCTACATGCCAAGAATCCTTTTAAGACGACATTATGCTAATCATCCTCATTCACCAACACCATGATATGCCTATGCATTTCCTTTTTGCCTCCACCATTCCATCACTTCCATGACCTTTTGCTCCATTTAATCACTCCCACACTATCCACTCCACTCACACCTAACCCATGAATAATGTCTCTCAGCTCTTTTACATGCTGAGTCACCCCCTATCCTTTTCATTTTACCAATAAAGCTTACCTGTTGGAGAAAATATTTCATCTCTAGTTCTTCACAATCATTTGTTTTGTACTCGTATTGGATGATGTGGAATTCATTAAGGTCCAACTTCCAATGGTCTTGTCCCATCGACCTCAACACACTATCTGGGTAACAAGACTTGAGTGATTCATAGTACCTTGGAATTTACATTCATCAATGGTAAATTTCCTCGTTGATGATCAAGGGAATACATCAATGTCTCTTGTTTGTCAAATCCTGCAGGTGAATCGAATTCTACACATACATTCGTACCTGACAGGTTGTACTATTGTACCTTGATAGCTCATTGTCATCACTGGTGAGTTGTCTTGCATTAGTTAACAATTTTCATTATTGATTGGTAATCCAGCGAAGTTTCTTTGTGTTGGACTTCAAGAACATTCATTCACATGGATTAACTTGTACATAAAGTGGAGATATTGGATGAAGACTACATACTTTTCTTGTTCCAGCAGTTCAAAATTATTCTTTTCATTTAGTTGGTAGCATTTTGTTTTCAGTTAGCTTGCACAGTTCCTCATCATGGATTAGATTCAGCCTTCATAAGCTTCATCTTCTAGCTACATCTCTCAGCAACAGTTAACCAAGGCTTCCACTGAGGTAACACTTGAGGTAAAATAGCATGAGTTTTTGATTTATTGAAGATTTAGGAATATGTCATGAAAGACCACTAAGCATTATCCATTTCCATTTTCTATATAGCATTTTCTGTCCATCCATTCCCATCCTTGCCCACTCAATTCTCACACTTCATCATTCCAATTCATGCACACCCAATTCAAGTCCTTCCCTACATCTAAGTCCCTCCCAACATCCAAGCATAAGAAGATGCCTTGTTGCTGCCACACAAGAACCAGCAGTGATAAAAGATGCTTTGTTCCCACATAAAAACCAACAATGAGAATAAATAAAGCAGCTGATACACATGCTAAGGAAATTGAAAAAAAATGACAAGCTGGCCACAAGGACCTACAGCAGAACAAGTTGTCCAACAAAGAATACATTCAAAGAAAAAGTCTTGTTTCCAGTGTAGCATTCTCCCACAATGATGAAAGACAAATCAACCTTTGAGGTAATATGCTTATCTTTATATGGCAGCAAACCAAGTTGTTTTTGAGATCTGAAATTCCATGATTACCAGGTTCCCATCCACATAAGTTGAGAAGAGAAGCTATATCATATGGTGTGTGGGTTATCAGTCACATTATACATATGGGTTGCTTGATAGAAATCTGAGTGCAATCATTTCAGAGGTTTTACGGTAACATCAGTATTTAAAAAAAAAGGATGCTTGCAACATTTTGTGGGTATACTTCAGCACTGTATTTTTGCAGCTCTCTTAATGAATGATTCAGCCTTAAATGTAGATCAACTTGTCACAAAGGTAAAAAGGGAAAATATAATTCAGATATGGTTGAGCAGATACTAGGAATGCTTGTTTAATACTCATGGTTAATTAGCAGCTAAACTCTTTTTCCAGAGTATTTCTTTCACATACACTTCCTTCTCTGTGTGAATGGACTAATTCGAAACCACTGCACATGAATATCATCAACTATTTGCTGAGTTATTGAAAAAAAAAGTATTATTTTCCTACACTGTTGAGTAAGGTTGGAGGTTGAATGCGTTGGAATTTCTGGATTTCATCTTGGGGCAGCCATATCTTTGTTGGGCTATCTTAGTTATATGTGAACTTGGCATTTTGATACCATGAGCTGATTTGAATTAGGTTTGATGATATCACAAAATTTATATGCATGAATTTTGTTGAGTGATGGAGAGCCAAACAATTCTGATCTTTGCATTCCTGTAGCATCATCTTTAGCAAGTTTGAATGCAAATCAACATTATCTTATACATTCAAATCATGAGGAGGAAAGATTATAATGCATACATTGCTGCAAAAAGGTTTTTTATGGTACATAAGCGGCTGTTATAGTTGTTTGTTTGACTGTCATGGCTGGAGTGTAAGTTCACTGATGCTTGGATTAATTATTTGAGAAACATCGTGTCCTCATAATGGTTTATTTCAGCTTTCTTTATCAACTCACAGACATGAGCCATACTCTCATATGAACCAAGGATTTTAAGGGCACCCTGGGACTGTAAATATAATTGATCAAGCATCTTATACTCAACAAACAAAATGGTGTGTAGGTTATCACTCACATTATACATATGGGTTGCTTGATAGAAATCTAAGTGCAATCATTTCAGAGGTTTTACGGTAACATCAGTATTTAAAAAAAAAGGATGCTTGCAACATTTTGTGGGTATACTTCAGCACTGTATTTTTGCAGCTCTCTTAATGAATGATTCAGCCTTAAATGTAGATCAACTTGTCACCAAAGGTAAAAAGGGAAAATATAATTCAGATATGGTTGAGCAGATACTAGGAATGCTTGTTTAATACTCATGGTTAATTAGCAGCTAAACTTTTTTTCCTGAGTATTTCTTTCACATACACTTCCTTCTCTGTGTGAATGGACTAATTCGAAACCACTGCACATGAATATCATCAACTATTTGCTGAGTTATTGAAAAAAAAAGTATTATTTTCCTACACTGTTGAGTAAGGTTGGAGGTTGAATGCGTTGGAATTTCTGGATTTCATCTTGGGGCAGCCATATCTTTGTTGGGCTATCTTAGTTATATGTGAACTTGGCATTTTTATACCATGAGCTGACTTGAATTAGGTTTGATGATATCACAAAATTTATATGCATGAATTTTTTTGAGTGATGGAGAGCCAAACAATTCTGATCTTTGCATTCCTGTAGCATCATCTTTAGCAAGTTTGAATGCAAATCAACATTATCTTATACATTCAAATCATGAGGAGGAAAGATTCTAATGCATACATTGCTGCAAAAAGGTTTTTTATGGTACATAAGCGGCTGTTATAGTTGTTTGTTTGACTGTAATGGCTGGAGTGTAAGTTCACTGATGCTTGGATTAATTATTTGAGAAACATTGTGTCCTCATAATGGTTTATTTCAGCTTTCTTTATCAACTCACAGACATGAGCCATACTCTCATATGAACCAAGGATTTTAAGGGCACCCTGGGACTGTAAATATAATTGATCAAGCATCTTATACTCAACAAACAAATATGCATTATGTTCTCTTCCACGGAGAAATGAATCAGCTGCTAAAGATGAAAAGGTTTGTCGAAATTAATTTCAGAATCGCTGTATGTTGCATGTATTGGTTTATATCCTCTAAGGTATTTGAGAATGACATCATGTTAAGTTTGGGGGAGATGGCTATTTTCCAACTAAGCTAATAACTCTTACTTTCCATGAGGACATGAAAATTATTCAGTTTGGGGGAGCAGTTATTATGTTTGCTAGTTTGCTCTCACATTTGGCATTCATATTTGTTTTTCTCATATATATGAAGTGCAGAAATTGAAGTAAGCATATCTTCCAAACCATGTAGTGGATTTTCATAAAATTTGGACAGGAAGTGCATAATATCAAGATGAACAAACCTGGTAAGTTTCAGCCCAATCTAGTGCATTGTTTTCGAGAAAATGGCCACCATCAACTACAACCATTTTGCCTATATCTCGATATCCGTGCATAAGATGAATTTGAGATTTGGGGAGCAGAAGCATTATGTTAAGAGGAAGATACTCAACAATTTTCAAGTAAAAATACTTCACGGATTGCGAAAAAATGGGCATCATCACCTACAGCCAATTCGCATTTTTCTCGAAATCCGTGATGTGGGTATCTTTGATTTTCGGTGTGGAGATGCATTGGACTTGTATAAACTTGCTTGCAAGCTTTCAACCAAACCCAGTTTGTATTTTGGGTGATATTGGTTTAGGAAGTTTGCTGCAACACCAGCTATTACTCCACTAATTTTGTCCATTTTCCTATTCTGGCAGCTGTGACTCCGCCAAATTCTCCGCTAAATGGTTGGGACTCCGCTAAATTCTCCGTTAAATTTTCTGCTAAATGGATGTGACTCTGCTAAACTTTTCTCCAATTTCTGCAGCTGTGACTCCACTATTTTTCACCCATTTCGCCTTTTTCACACAACCGTGACTTCGCCACTTTTGGCCATTTCTGCCAATTTCTGCAACTGTGACTCAGCTATTTTTCACCCATTTCGCCTTTTTCGCATAGCCGTGATTCCGCCACTTTTGGCCATTTCTGTCAATTTCCGCAGCTGTGACTCCTCTATTTTTCACCCATTTCACTTTTTTTACACAGCTGTGACTCCACCACTTTTGGCCATTTCCGCCAATTTCCGCAGCTGTGACTCCGCTATTTTTCACCCATTTCGCCTTTTTTGCACAGCTGTGACTCCGCCACTTTTGGCCATTTCCGCCAATTTCCTCAGCTGTGACTCCGCTATTTTTCACCCATTTTGCCTTTTTCGCACAGCTGTGACTCCTCCACTTTTGGCCATTTCTGCCAATTTCCGCAGTTGTGACTCCACTATTTTTCACCCATTTCGCCTTTTCACATAGCTGTGACTCTGCCACTTTTGGCCATTTCCGCCAATTTTCGCAGTTGTGATTCGCTATTTTCCACCCATTTTGCCTTTTTTGCACAGCTGTGACTCCGCCATATTTGTCCTATCTATTAGTTGCGACTGTGCTAAACTTGCCAATTTTTTGGCTACAACTCTTCTGGCTTTGGTCACTATGCATGGTAAAATGAAAGCAACAGTCAAGTGAGTCCTTCTAGTTTGGATGCTACACAGGTACTAGGTTGCATGAGGATATCCAACAAGTTCAGTTTGGGGGAGATGTTGGGTCACAAATTTGTCCCTATTTTCATTACTTATTAACACATATTTCATCCATCTTCTTCCTATTATCACCCATTTATCATTCCATTTTCGATCCATTTGTTGTAATTGCTCGAGAAATGCCATATTAATCTCATTGATGCTTTAGTGGTTAATCATGATTATTTTCCTTTATTTTTGATGAATTGAATACTATTATGCATAATTTTACTGATGATGGTTTATGGAGTGATTTGTCATATTAACAACAACACCACTGATGGTTCAAGCTTCCAAAGTTGGCATGCTAGCACACGTCCACATGGATATTTCACAACATGGTTTCATCTTATGATTAATGATGTGGATTTGTGATTTCAATTCGTGCCCAAGTCCAACATGGAAACCTCCAGCTCATGATCAAACAACCTTAACCAAAAATGCATACCAGATAACAACACATTGATTTGCGTCGCAATTTGCGGGCAGATGGAGAAGAATATAAAAAATCCGGGACATGGGTTTTGTGCGCAACAACCTCAATTACTTGGCAAGCGAGGAAATTTCCAAACAAAGCTACGGTTTGAGCTATATAGCTGGTTCTCTAAACGTGTAATTCCGAGATTTACTGTTGCGGCCGGTTTTACAAATTAGCAACTGGTTGAAACATATCACAAATTGGGAATTCGGTTTCTCATTCTCCTGAGATCATTTTATGTATAAATATGTAATCATTCTGATGTATTGGAGGGGACGAGAGCAAGCAATGTTATGCTGTAGAAATTGATCTAGAATATGTTGTAATAGTTTCATTATGATAATACATGTTGGCAGTTTCATAATCTAGAGTTGTAGACTTTCATTGTGGAGTTCCAACTCTACTCAGTGGAGGAAGGGCCCTCTTCCCTGAGCAGATGCTGATAGTGTTGATTGTTATTTTGTAGGTTTGTTTATTATTCAGTTAATGATTTGATTCATTGGATTTATCATAGTTGTTTTCCTGTTAATTCGTTTGATAGATCGTTGGCCAACATAGCATTTCTTTTACATTCATGCAATTAGATCTTGCTTCATAAGAATTGATTTTATTTGAAGTGTGATTAGATTTATAGTTTGGTTTTATGAATAGATTTCAGGTTTGATTTATTTTCAAGAATGTGTGATCTAGTTTACAAAGCGTTTTGATTTCATACCAATAGATCAACAGTGTCAGGTAGAAATTGTGCTTGCATAGATCTTGCACGATAGCTTTGAAATAAAAGACTTCCTCCGGTTGATAATTTATAATTAATTAGACAATTAATCCAACCAACATTTTTTCATTTGGGTTCTTTGCAAACTCAATCAATTCAGATGATATTCAATTAAAACGTGTTTCATACATGGAAATAAGTGATGTTCTTATCTCTAAAGGTGGGAAGTGGACAAGAAACATAATGAACTAGGAACCCATATTTAACATGTAAACAACGTTTAGAACTTGATGTTAAGTATTTTGTAAGTTTCCATCTTCGTGTATGCATATAATGATATTTAATCATTTTAATTCAGAAACACTAAATAAATACTTCATAGTTGTTCCAAACATAAAATAGAAAGAAACACTAAATAAATACTTCATAGTTGTTCCAAACATAAAATAGAAGTACAAACTTATGACTATGCACCTCTCCACGTTGTTATTATTATATCTGCCAAAGGCATGTATCATTGTTTTTGATTCCGCATTGACCACATATTAGTTAGTGTTGAATTCCTATTTCTATGCATCTTATTTTGAATTTTAACCAAAGTTCGGGATATGCAAAATTTTATGTCTTCCACTATCCTAAGTTTCCATTTTGTTTATATTCCATGTGATTGGTTGAGGGATTTGGGGTGTTATTTCCTAGCCGAAGACGAGGTTCTTCCATTTCGTTCGCCTTCACATTTACTTATGCATTTAATGTATTGAATTCCACCGCCTTTATCAATGCCACCACTGCCACCACCTCTGTCACTACCACCGCCTCTTCATGCGAATGCATCTCGTGGATTTACATACTTCTTGCTTCCTTGGAGCTTCTTCTTCTTCTTCTTCCAGGTTGCATGCATTGTGCTTATTTCATTTCTCTTGGTGGAAAGTATTCTATCATCTCGGGTATTTCATAGTGGGTTATGCTTCATCTAGAATCACAGTTACATATGGAATGCTTGCTCGTTAACAATTCAACCATAGTTTTCATGTCTATGGAAACACAAAAACAATTCAGAGAAAAAATATCATTGTCTCAACTAGGGATTGAAATTGGAGAAAGAAAGAAATGTGTTGTGACAAAAGTAGCACAAACGTGTGCAACTCTTCCCACTTGAGGGGTGAAAGCCTTAGAGGTTTCTACCAAGGCCCACTATTGTGTTACTAAAGAAAAAGAGGTAACTCCAAATTGATCTTGCAAGTTCTTCTTAGAAAACAAAACAAATTAAAAACAAATAACATGAAATAAATAAAGAGAGTGAAGATATGCAAACCACAACAAGAAGAAGATGCTAGAACCAAGTTATATTTCCCAATGGTAAAGATTCTTACATGTAGTGTCAACTAGGAGGTGCAATATTCGAGGGAATCCAACAATCTCCCTTAGGGAGGTCCTTTTTGTCGTCGCTAAATGATAAATAACTTGAAGAACAATGAGACAAACAGTTTCCCCTTGGAGGAAGGTTTCAAGGGAGATTGGGGAATTCCAATAGGTGGAGGAAAAGGTGAAATATGAGGAAGTCTCAACACAATTCTAGAGGCATAAACTTGCTTTTATCTTCCATTATTAGATGCATTCCCATGGATTCCTTTTATAGGCCAAGAGGTGGCCAATAAACATATAGATCCAAGTGTAAACTCCTTCACTTCATGAACTAGCTCCAAAGTACACAAGGGGGGTTATTCAATGCTATCAAGCATGTGAAGAGCCAAATTCAAATTTTTGTTGGCGAGGGAGCTTTCATGAGCCTTCAATGTGTTGTAGGTAGTTGAGATCATGTCGTTTTGATAGTTGCACGGATTTCGAAGGAAAATTCGAGCGAGTCCTGCACGTGCACATAACTAATAACGCACGTTGTAGCGTAGGTGAACATGGATTTAATGGCATGACATCTTCTTTTGATTGCTTTTTGGAATTTATGGACTCATACTACTTTCTGGATCTGATGAGGATTTATTCGGGGAGCTGCATGCTATATGTTGATGATGCCTTACTACAAGATTAGTTTAAATCTCACATGTGTGTGAAATTTAAGCGTTAACAGATGCCCCCTAATGTATGAGGTTTAGAGGGTAATATAGAGATGATAATGCATCATTGTTTCTTTTGTTCTCTTCTGTTCTTGTAAGTTGTGAAGCAAGTGTGGATGGAAGGTTCCTCCCATGGGGGAATATTGTTGGCGACGATCGATGAAGTTGTAACAAATAATGGTGTATTATACAAATGAGTTGGGAATACCCATGCTCCTGAAAATATGTCAAGATGAATACAATAAGAGGAGATTGAGTGGTCAAATTGTTGGTACATGGATGAAGGTGGATTCAAGCCATTTAAGAGTATATGAAACTGGGAATGGTGTTACTAGTGTCAAAGAAGCAAAACTGCTGATAATCATGAGAATCCCATTGGGGCGGGGGATCAACATACTGGTGAAGTTGCTGGATGGGGAACCTCACTATACTAGATGTGATGCTACCATGATTTATAAATGTGAAAACTGCTACCTTCGAAACATACGAATCCCCCTGATACAATAGATGTTTTGACATCAAGCATAGGGGATACCACTAAGATAGGGAGCACTAATGATACTCCCTACTTAGTTCGAGGCGATCCCTTATATTGATTGAAAGGGACCAGAAGTTACAACTGTAGCTACTTCAACTCGCAGAATATGGTGATTTGATGTTGATGAGATTTGAAGTACATGATAAGACGGAGGTCTTATCTTGAGAACCAATATCATTTTGTAACCAATTGTAAGACTGACATTCCTGACACAAGACTAACTAATAAGCGTGGGGCTCATAAATTCCTTTTATCAATGTAAACTTGGGGAGTAACTAATGGAAGCATTCCTCAAATAGAGGTACACAATGTAATAAAGGGAGACAAACTATAGATGAAGGGATTTGTTGGAGACATGATACTGAGGATAATGGTGACTGGAAAAACTAAAAATGTTGGGGATATAGAGACTCAACTACATCGATCAAAGGCGACTACGGGTTTCTACCGAAAGAATCAAGGGTCCCACATTTTTGTGTGGATCAGGAAACTATTTGTACCTAAAGAATAATTGGTGGGGTCCCCACAATTTTGAGTGTGTCGGGGGACCAATTTGACGATGGGTGGGATTCCCATCGTTTTGGGTGAATCGGGGAATCAATTTCATGATGGGAAGGATTCCCATGGTTTTGGGTGAATCAAGGAATCAATTTGATGATGGGAGGAGTTCCCATGGTTTTGAGTGGGTTGGGAAACTTTTTCCATGATTACGTGAGGGTTATTTGCAAACACGAAGACGGGTGCCCCATGAGTCAATGCCATGCAGATTGTTCCCGTCGGAATAACTGAATAGAATTGGTTTCTTTGGAGGCTGAGGGCCCCATTGTTGTCTTCACGGGGGTTATGATACCAGGAATAGTGAATATGGTAGATTAATCATGTAGGTATGAGTGGTTAACTGAGTCTTGATTGTAACATGTGCTGAGGAATATGATGGCATGAACTGTTGAAGGTGGGGGATTAAATGCGCAACTATAAAATGATGAACTATGGGTTGATATTTTCAAACTTGATCATATTCTTCAAACTTGTCGTGGTTCAACATCATGGGTGCCAAATTATGACAGGGATGCAAGTCTCCCACCATTTCTAAAAGGGTTGGAATCTCAGTTTCTTGGTCATTCTCGTACACACATGATGCATATACCCAAGTGTAATAGATAACATGACAAAGGTATTAACAATGTAGAAATAATCACTAGAAACATAGCGCACTTGAGGAGTCATGTAAAAATTGGTGTCAGATGAAACATTTAAGATTGAAGGGTGAGTAGTGCCACTGTGCAGATCTCGAGGTGTTGACCGCGGTGGTGTGAACGATTCATAAAATGGAGTTACGATGTGGCCCTAACGAGGGTTTGAAATTGGGGTCAAATGTCTATAAATAGGGGTGGGACCTGTTTTTCAAAATCATCTGTATTGTTCATTTTTCATATTCCATAGCATTTTCAACTTATTTCGGGAGATCTGTTCATCCAATTTTTGTTCCTTGAGATTCAAGTAAGCCTTCATCTCATACTCATTATTTTTATCCAGTCTATTTTTAGGGTAGGGGGTTGTTCTACCATATGCCCAGTTTTTATCCCTAAAAACTAGTCATGTGGTAATTTGGTTTCTCTTGTGCGGTAGCGAGGGAAAAAGGGGATAGCAGCGCGCTGCATGAGAGATTTTTGCTTCGGCCACATGTTGGTTTCATGTGACTGTCCATTGGAAAATCGTACAAATAGCGCAACTGAAACACAAATCTCTTACATGATGAAGGTTGTGCAGGATATCTTCATACAATTGCGGTAAGCATGATTTGAACACGGGGGTGTTGTGCTGCTTGCACTAATTTTTTAGAAATTTTTTCCTGAGTTGGGGTCTTTGTTTCTTTTTCATTTTGGATGCTGAGATCGATCCTTATGTGTTACTCTTTGTGTTTGCAGGTGATACTAGCTGATCGGGATGGCGTATGTTGAGTGGCAAGAGTGCCACTATGATGAATTAGTGCCACAGGTGACGAGGGACTTAGTGGATACCCAAGATTTACTAGACACAGAGCTCTTGAATTTTTTCAAGTGCCATTTCATTCGGTCAACAGATTTCTTGTTGCAGATGTGGTACCCTAATAGGGGGTTCTTTCATGTGGGGGATGAGGACCTAATCATCACTGCTTAGGATATCTACTTCCTCATTGGTTTGACCCATCGTGGAGTATGCAAGCCGACTCGACTGTTGATGGGGGGGTCACTCGATCTATGGCCTCATTGACCTGTACTATGGTGGGGATATGAGTGTCTTGAATTCTGTGTAGATCCTCATTAGTCATCTTGCAAGCTTGGTGGTATGGGTGGTAGTAGCTGCTATAGTGAGGGTGTTGGGGGTTTCATCCCCCAACAGGATAACAAGGGGGCAACTTTTTATGTGTTCACGCTCCAATTTTTGGATGTGTAGTGGCATCGGATTGGCCCAATGGAGAGATACTCATGGAGCGGTATGGAATATTGGGGGGATATGGAGCTACCCCCTCCCCTTCATGCATTAGATACCACAGGTACGTTTGTGTTCCATCATTACATATTTTTTTGTACATTACTTGATTATGCACATGCTTTTTATGTATATTTGATACTGACTGTGGTTTCTTATCTGTGATGTAGATATTATTCCCATGCGACCACCCCGAGTTCCACGGTGCCACTAGAGGCGTGATGAGTATGTCATTCCTGTAGGGTTTGCTGGAGCACCAGGTGGGGATTCAGGGGCTACGAGGGCTGCTGGTGGAGCTGTAGGTGGGGTTGATCCCACAGGGTGAGAAACTTTGGGAGACCGAGCCATATCTATCTTCGCTGACCTAGAGAGGTGGCTAAGTACATTGACTGAGGTATTCGATAATCTAGGAGTAGTCGATCTCGATGACGCTGAGCTGGCTCAGACTCTCCAACTTCCTACAAAGTGTGGGGACGGATGGCACTGAGTCATGTTGTGGGTGGCTATAGCGTGCCATGTGATATTGAGAGCACGAGGAAGATACGATCCCCCTACTGGGTAGGGATTGCTTCTGGGACCGGGACCAGCCTAGGGACTAGGCCTAGGATATGCAATAGAGGCATCATGAAGAGTGGAATTAACGACTGAGGTAGTGCGGCCTTTATCTATTTTTGGGCCTCATGATCCAACACTAGGAGGAGCAGGCTAAGTGCCGGGCACTCTACAATTTTTTGTATAGGGCTAAGAGCCCCATTTTGTACATGTTATCGATGAAACCTATGGGATTCTGTTGTTTTATGTACCCCCATAAGGCATATGATTCTATGTATATACATCCCATGAGGCCTTACGATGTACATGAAATATTTTTTGGCGATATATATATATACCATTTTGGTGGCATTTTTTATGATCTCATGTATGTGTTTGATGTATTGATGTATTGATGTGATGTATGATGATGATTATATCATATATATGTTGATGTTTTCCATGTGTAGTTGTAGGTACTTGCACACAATTTGTATGGTGAACAACACACATATATATGATTTTCTTGTTATGTAGGGTGAGATAGATGGTCCATGTATCATATGCCAGTTCAAAACTTCATTTGCGATGAGATCGACGAATGCATTGGTTCTCCTAGGGATTTGCGTGAATGTAATGGTTTCAAATTGTCGAACTAAGAGGCGCAGTCTCAAAAACTTGTGAAAGAGGAGTAGGTTGAGGACATGAAATACATTGTTCAACTGGGAGACAATGAGTTGGGAATCTAGGTGCACATGTAAATGGCGTATGCCAAAATGGATGGCATCACTTAAAATACCAATGGCTATGTCATATTCTTCTTGGATGTTAGTGAGTGGCTCTATTTACATACCAAGCAAATGGCTAGGTCGTATCCAAGCAAAAAAGTTAATTTTCAAAAGACAATTAGAATTCCATAGCTTAGACACCATATTAGCTAAGGGAGAATGATGAGAGCGATCCTTTAGTTTTCAGTAATAAGACCCTCAAATCCCCCAACCTCTGTGATCCATAACCCTTATATGTTTGGGATCCTTCCTATGCAAGAAAGAGTGAAGAGAGATATATTCTTGTTGAATATGTGTCGGAGGAGATAAGGATTTACATCCTTTCCAAACTCCATTATTCACCCAAACAAAGATATAAAAAAGTATGATGTATCCATTCTTGTGGAGCCAAGTGAGAATACCTACAAGTTCTATAATTGTTCCCAGGGGAGGATTCCCAAGGATGCTATAAGCCTATAATTTTTTTTTCCCATTGCCCAAGATCCAATGGAGGGAATGCCTTATTAGACCAACTAAGTCTTTACAAAGATCCCATATAGGAGACCCTGAACCTGCCAAATCATGATCCGGACATCTCATGCGAGGTTTCCTTATATATTTATTCCTTATGACCTCCTTCCACCATTCTTTTTTCCCTGAAATCAACCTCCAAAGAAGTTTGGCTCCCATTTCTATGTTCATTTTCCTTGGTTCTCTCAATCTAAGTCCTCCTTTCCCCTTTGGATCCTTAATTGCATTTTGTTTCATTAAATGGAACTTTTTATTTGTAGACCTCCCTCCTTGCAAGAGGAACTTCCTTATCTCAAGGATGATGTTGTTCATTACACTAGTAGGGGCCAAAAGCAAGGCACTTGTATAAAGAGGGTATGAAGAAAAAAATGATTTGATGAGAGTTACTTTCCCTACAAAGTTCAACCACCTCATGCCCCAGGATTGCATCTTATCTTTAAGATTTTGAAAGATAGGCTGCCAAATAACAATTTTGTTTTTTAAAGAGATAGGCACAACAAGATATTTTAAGGATGACCAATCCAACTTGACATTGAATCCTGGGACTTGAGAAATATCATTTAAGACTCCGGGGCTGCAGTTCTAACCATAAAGGACAATTTTCTCAGAGTTTTCTAACCCACCTGAGGCCTTCAAAAAAAGATCCGACATGCTCTTGAATCTTCTAGCTATTTGGACCGAAGCACTACCCAGAAGAATTGTATCATTTGCGAACTCCACATGATTCATAGGTTGCACTCCCCTTACTATTAAAAATCCAGGAATATTTCCTTCCAACAATAGCCTATTTATCCTTCTACTCAAGCTATCAACAATCAAGATATAGAGGAAAGGGGACAAGGGGAAACCCTTATGAAGCCCACGTTAAATGATGAAAAAAACAGTAGGGCGTACATTCACCAAAGGAGCGATCCATGACTTACCGATGCAAGATTTTACCCATCTTAAGAAGGAAGTAGAAAAACCAAACTTACCAAGAACCAATAATATGAAGTCATGGTGAACTCCGTCAAATGCATTGGCTAGATATAACTTGATAGCCATTCCAACTTCCTTCCTTTTTTTTCTTGAGTGAATAGCCTCTTGAACCAATAAGATATTGCAAAGATATGCATTTCAACAATGAAGCCTCCCTGATTGGTAGAAATGATCTCTAGGATAATATTTTAAACCGTTAGACATGTTTTTCATTAGAATTTTGTATGATGAGTTACATAGAGAAATATGCCTGTATCTTTTAATGGAGGTGGGATTCCTTTCTTTATGGAATAGGGAAATAAAGGAGGAGTTGGTGGCACCTCCAATGTTGTCTTGATTCCTATTCCAGTTAAGCATTCTGATAATATATTTTTTAATGAAACTCCAACACCTTCTGTAGAAATTGATGGAGAAGCCATTCAGACCAGGGGATTTATTAGGGTGCAGATACCGCACAGTCTTGTGAACTTATTCTTTAGTGATAGGGATACACAAAATATATTTTTCTTCTTCTGAAATTAGAGAATGGGTGTCCTCACACATCTTCTCCATATCACTAAGGAGCGCGCCTTCCTCTTCACTATAGAGGTTCTCAAAAAAGTTTTAATTTCCTCATTTAATTCTTGATGATCAGAAATTTTTCCCCACTGTCTCTACTTAGATCCCAGATGGTGTTCTTTATCTTCCTCTCTTTACATTGTTTATAAAATAACTTAGTATTTTTATGCCCTCCTTTTAACCATAGGATTCTAGATTTGAGACGCCACTCTTCTTCTTCCTTTCTTTCCAAATCTTGAATTTTCCTATCCAAATATTTTTCCTTAAGAACATCTATCACTAGGGAAGCTTCCATCGTATTTGCAACTATTCTAATTCCACTTGGACTTATTTTGTTTCAATACCAGGATCTTTGTAGTTTGAGGGAACCCATTTTTTGAGAGCCGACTTGACATTTCTTAATTTTGTGTTCTAGATAAAGCTCGGGGATCCCACTACATATAAGTTCCAAGCTTCTTGTATGACGTCCAAAATTCCCTCTGATTTCATCCATACTAGATTGAAATGAAAGGGAATTGGACCAATATTACCAATTGAACTAGAATAGAGAGCTATGGGTTTGTAGTCTAAGACCGCAGAAGCCATAATTTTTGAATCAGGGAGAGAAGGATTACTAAGAAATTATCAACTTACCAAAATTCGGTCCAGTCCCGTTGTTATGTTCCCTAGTCCCGCTCGCTTGTTGTTCCATTTGTATTTCCCCTTCTTTGGATTTATCTCGATCAAGTTCCAAGCAACGATAAGATCCTCCAGACACTCACCGAAGGGATCTCTAACATTTGTCCCACCTCTTCTTTCCTCAGTTTAAATTGTTACATTGAAATCCCTTGCAATTATATAAGGACTTTCCATCTTATCATCTCGTAGGAGATCTAAAGAGTTCCAAAAACCTTCCCTGAGCCTTGATTGGGTAGGTCCATAAACATTGACCAACCAGAATACTTCCTTGCTTTCTAAATCTTCTATCTCTACAAGGAGCCGGTTTTGATTCTCTAAGCAAGATTGTAACCTATATTCCACCAAGTTAATATTCCACCTGAAGATCCTA
Source organism: Larix kaempferi (assembly GCA_027924585.1). Taxonomy (NCBI): domain Eukaryota; kingdom Viridiplantae; phylum Streptophyta; class Pinopsida; order Pinales; family Pinaceae; genus Larix; species Larix kaempferi. The sequence goes on from BSBM01000150.1 coordinate 2,485,255, forward strand.
TTGCACTAACTTCCTTTCCTTCGCCATTTGTCCAAATCCTACTCATTACCGTTTTACTATCTTCTTCCTGCATTTTTGTCTCTTCGATCATGAAGATTGTGGCAGACTCCATTTTCTTGATTCTCTTTACTACTTCTATTTTTTGTTTTCCACCTAACCCTCTGCAATTCCAGGAGACCATTTTCATTATTTTTTCTGGCTTTGAAGGGTTTCCTTGTCCTTCTTCTCCTCCATTGTCCCTTGGATTTTCTTTCCTTATGGAATTACTCTGATATGTTGATCTAGGATGGTTTGCTTACCCTCCACCTTTTCTCGAGCTGCTTCCAAATCTCTTAAAGTTTTGTTTGGTTTTCTTCCTTTCGTTGCTTGCGATTCTACTTCTTCTTCCTTGCTTTCATAAGTTTCTTCCAAATGGGCCTTGGATCTAGATCGTGTTATTGAGCCTCCAGATTTATGTGAAGTCTTTGATTTGACCTCTAAATAATACTATGTGGGGAGGGTTGGAACATAATTATCCTCTTGACCCACTTCAGCCGAGACTGTTGTTGCTTCTGGCTCTTTGATTCCCTCAGTTTTTTCTTTTGGATCTTTCTTATCTTCCTCTCCCTCCTCATTGAAGAGGACTTGGAAGTTTTTCAAGGGAGCCTCCTTCTTTGAGGGAGACTATTGTGGATTGGGAATGGCCTTATTTCCCCCTTTCCTTGAAACTTCATTCCATTCTTCTCCTGGGGCTTATTATGTGCCTTATTGCTTCCTTTTTGGGAATAACTTGGAAAAATTCCCATACTCTTGACATACTTTACATTTGAATGGGATTTGCTCATAGTCTATTGTTTGAAGGTGATTCCAACCGTCCATCGACATATTTATTGCTTAGGGAAGACCTTTCTCCAAGTCCACCTCTACACATATCCTTGCACAAGAAAACATCAAGGGTTTTGGATCTAATTTATCTATTTATTTCCCTAAAGAGTTCCCAATAGCTCTAAGATCTTCGTCATTCCAACAATGCAGAGGAAGGTGAGGAAATTTTATCCACACAAGGATAGTAGAAGGAATGTCTTTCTCCAGATCAAAAGAAAGATCCCATTTGTTGAGGTATATGCCACTCGGGCCCATGAAATACGACATGTTCTTGAAGATTGGTCATGATCTTCCTTCTTTTCAAATAGAAAAACAAAGAATTATTTTCCACAAAAAATTTGCTGGACTTCACCTTGAATCAGAGGCCGCTAATTTTTATTTATCCATGTTTCAATGGCTCGCAGAGATGGCCACAAACCTGTGAAGTGCCCGACTAAACCTTTTTCACTCAGAACAATGGACTTGTATTTGGAGGTTGTTGAGGGCAACTTGACTTTCGACATAGCTACACATTTCATGAATTTCGAATTAGAAGCAAACATAGTTTTGCTAGAGGAGGGTTGAAGCACTACTATCCTCCTAAAGCCGTCCTCGAGGAGACGACGCCACTCCTCCGGTCTAGGATCTGGGGGAGGAAGAGGTTCCATGGAAACCCTAATCACTCACGCTTACGCCAAAAATATGTAGGCTATCTGCTCTTGCTTTGAATTAGTGTTTCAGGAAAGGCCTGATCATTGTGATAAATCCCTTACAATTTTTTTTCTTTTCCGTGGAAAAAAAGCGTAATTTTATTTCAGATGAACAAAATTACATTCTGTAGATGCAAAAGCATTTCGAGTAATTATCTATGTACCTTAGCACATAGTAAAAAAAATAGACCATAGGTATGAACATAGAAAATAAAAACGTGGAAAAATGTCACTGTACAAAGATGTTAGGATTTGAAAAAATCCTCCAATTTCCCTTTTTTCCCTTTATTCTTAGTTTTTACGTCTGTCCATCCTCCCATAAGTGGCTCAACTCGATCAATTGATTTCTTTCCGCATCCTCTAATTGCTTCATCGAATATCGTTCCTTATCATATTCTGAACTTTCTGATTCATGTGCACGCTTTAGTCCACTTATAGAAACATCCATAGGGATCACAACATTTGATTGTGTTTCCTCCCCATAGTTATTTTGTCCCCGTGTCTCAGCATCCACTAATTCGGATTTCATCAATTCTTCCTCATTTTTCTGTAAATCCTGCAGCTCTTCTCCATCCCCCTCCTCCTCCTCTTCTAGAGGTGGAACATAGTCTGCCTGCCAGCTTTTACGATTTGTGGTCGACCCATTTTTCTTCTTTTGAGACTTTTTAGAAAGGGGGCATGAGTCTTGTATATGACTTGTCATGTGACAACATCTACACCAGAAGCAACATTTTCATATCCAGACTCTGGGTCCAGGAGAAGGATTCATGTTTCAGCTGTAATCTATCTAGGAGACCTTTGTTGAGGTCTATCTCCACACAAATTCTTGCGTAGTTGAATAAAACCTGCTCATTCTGTTCGCTATCACATTTGATAAAACTCCCAAGAACATTGCCAATATCTTCCAAAACTAAATGATGCCAGAATGGTAGAGGCAAATTTGGCAGCCGCACCCATACCGGCATCTTGGTTACCACCATGGAGTTTGCATCAAACTCAGAAAACCAAGGGGTTATGAAGAGCCCTGCTCTCCCCCAAAACCAAGGACCCTACGAAAAAATCTTCTGATAATCTTCCTGAGATTCAAACTGAACTACAAAGAAACCCTTGGAACATAAAAGGATTTGACAATTGGTTGTCCAGTTTATGAAAATCCATTGATGAAGTTCAAAGGATCTCATCCAAAACCCATTAAAACGACAAATAATAGCAACAGATTGGAGCGTGCTGAAGAGTTGTTTAACCTCTGGGTTCTTGATCTCCAAGGTTGGTGTGGAATCCAACTTATCCACTATATACAGACTGGGCTGGGAAGAAAAGAAAGAGGTAGTCCGAGTCCCCTTTGGACGAGCTGCTTCCTTATACAAAGAAGGAAAAGAAGGTCCACTTTTGCCTTCGGCTCCTCCCCACAATCTATGCCTCAAGGAAATAGATGAGTTCTTGGAGATTTGAGAATCAATCATCCTTGAATCTTCCTGCAAAACTTTACCCTCGTGAAGGAAGTAAAAATAAGTTCTAGAAATACCCTCCCTATGCTCTAGAACGACAATAAGTGATTCCACTGAATCATAAGCATTAACCTAGACCAAAAGCGACTTCCCAGAGGGCATTTTAATAAAAATATGAAACTTATCTAAAACTTCCCTGGCTCCATAATCAGAAGAGAAAATGGGGATAGATGAAGTCACCTCCCCCCATTTTGAAGAAGCAGAAACCAGGTCTGTCTGGAACGGTACCTCGAGGAAATATTTCCAATGGAACAAGTCCAGATCTGTAAGATTCCAAGCCCCACTGACAAGCTTCTTCACTTTCTTTACGACCTTCCTGGGTACCGGCTTCTTTGCGTCCTTCAGAGCTGTCGTCGTGGCCGCCATTCTGGTATAAGATCCCTTTGGAGCATCACGCTTAACGATGACTGCAAGTTTCTTGGCTGCTACCTTTGGAACAGCAGGTATTGCAGGCTTCTTTGAAGCCATTGGCGTCTCTGCTTTCTTAGACGCCGCAGGCTTAGAGGGTATGGACTAGACCTTAGCGGGAGCCATGGCCGGCGACATTTTGGCCTTCAAATTTGAGATGTAGAACCCTACTCGCCAAATCCCTTACAATTGTATAAGCACTTTTATCCATTTTATGGAGTTGGAAGTGAATTATCAAAACAACACACAACAAAATAGGGATTTAGTAAAGGAAATAGAAACACAACAAATCATATATCTAGAGGCACAACTTAAGGAATTTGATGAAGAATTCCGAAATAAAAGGGATATCAAGATATATACACTGAATTTCTTAATATTGAATATGAGGTAGTTAATATCATGAGGTCTACGTCTATGTTACATTACTATACGAGCAATATAAAATATTTGTGTTTATTGAATTGGTCAGAATATATAATTAAATATATAAACTAGCAAGCCATATTAATAATTAATATGGCTTATATATGACGTTCGGCGTATATCAACCATGGCTACAAATTTAAATAGGGTTGATATACGCCGAACAACGTATATAAACCATATTAATTATTAATATGACTTGCTAGTTGACGGTCGACCCGTGGGTATATTTTGTGACTTTTAATATTAATATTATAGTTGAGAAAATATTAATAATAATAAGTGTTACTATTTTAAAATTATATTTTTATTTATAAAAATAGTTTTTCATATTTGCAATTAATAAATAATAATACTAAGAAATATAATTTTAAATATTTTATACAAATAATTAGTGTATAATTATATGTTTAATAAATTATAAATAATTTAGAATAATAATTGAATATTTTGTAATAATAATTATTTAATAATAATAATAATAATAACATCTATTATTATGATTATTATTATTAATATTAAGAAGTAACAAATAAAGAAATATATAATAATAATAATAATAAAATTTATTATTGCGTAAATCATATAATAATAATAATAATAAAATTATTATTGTTATATTGTGCATATAAACAATACAATGTGGCATAATAATAATGTTTTTATATCATTATTATTATTATTTTTATTGTTACTAAAAAAAGTATTATTATTATTAAAGTTGTCAATTCTCATTATAAATTATTATATTTTTTTGTTATAACTATATTTGCTTTTTTTTTATAATAATTTTAATTAATAAATATATTAATTACAATTATTTTTATTATAATTAATTATTAATTAATATTATTTTTTATTATTATTTCTTATTTTCATTTATATATTATAATTTTATAAAAATATAAAAAAAAAATAAGAGAATAAAAATAAGAAATAAGGGAATAAGAATATTTTTATTTTTACTATAAAATATTAAAAATATATAAAAAAAAATAATAAATAAGAAGATTGTTATTATTTTTATTTTTATTACTACAAATAAGAAAATATAATATATATTTAAATAAAAAATAATAATAAATGACAATAATTTATAATGAGGATTGGCCATTATAATTAAAAATATACATATAATTAAAATTAAAATTATAATAAGATTAAGAATAATATTAATAATAATGATAATTTATATTCTTATTTTTTTATTATTGTTTATAATAATAAAAGCTGCTATTATTATTATTTAATTATAATAATAATTATTATTATTGTAAAATAATAATAACAATAATAATAAATTGTAAATTATTATTAAGTTATTACAAAATAACAAATTTTAAAATAATATTAATATTAATAAAATTGGCAACCATGGTCAACCATCTCTTTGTATCTCATTATGGCTAACCATGCTTGAGATTGATTAACTATGGTTGAGCATGATTGATTATGGTTGACCATGGTTGACATTGGTAATTATGGTTGACTTTGGATGATAATTGTTGACTTTTGGTTTACCATGGTTGATGTCATGGTTGAGCATGATTGATTATGGTTGTTTATGGTTGACCATGGTTGACATTGGTAACCATGGTTGATTTTGGATGATAATGGTTGACTTTTGGTTTACCATGGTTGAATTTGGTTTACCATGGTTGATGTTGGCTGATTTTCTATCGAGTATGGTTGAGCATTGTTGTGTTTTGTTTCTCATGGTTGACTTTGCTTGGTCATGATTGGATTTGGTTGACTTGCCTATGGTTTGCCATGGTTGATGATGGTTGACCATGGGTGACTTTGGTTTACCATGGTTGACTTTGATTTACCATGGTCCGAATTTAGTTGACCATGGTTGGCTATGGTTGAACATGGTTTCTCATGGTTGACTATGTTTGACAATGGTTGACCATGGTTGACTTTGGTTGTTCATGGCCAACCATTGGTTGACTATGGTTGACTATGTTGTACCATTGTAAATAATGGTTGATCGTGGTTGACTTTCGTTACTCATGGTTGACTTATGTTGACTTTAATTGCCATGGGTGACTTTGGTTGATCGTGGTTGACTTTAGTTGACCATGGTTGAACATCATTGAATTTGGATGTTCATGGTTAACTTTAGTTGGCCATGGATGTTCATGGTTGAACATAGTTAACCATGGTTGAATTTAGTTGACCATTATTGACTTTGGTTGATTATGGCTATTCATGGTTGAATTTGGATGACTATGGCTAGCTTTGCTTCAGTTTGGTTGACTATGGTTGACCATGGTTAACCATGGTTGACTTTGGTTAACAATGGTTAAATTTGTTTGACTTTGGTTGGTTATGCCTGACCAAAGTTGACTTTGGCTAGCCAATGTTAACTTTGTCTGACCAAAGTTAACCATGGTTGACTTTGGTATAATTATGGTTAATAATGCTTTATCATCGTTGATTATGGTTTACTTTTAGTTGAATTTATTGACTTTGGTTGAATATGGTTGAATTTGGTCGACTATGGTCGAGCATGGTTGATTATGGTTGACTATGGTTGACCATTGTTGACTTCAGTTGACCATGGTTGACTGTTGGTTGACCATGTTTGACTTTACTTTACGATGGTTGACTTAGGCTGATTATAGTTGACCATGGATCACTTCAGTTGAGTAGGGTTAACTTTTGGCTGGATTTGGTTAATTATGGTTGACCATGTTTCACTTTGGTTGAATATGGTTGACATCAGTTGACCAAAATTGACTTTGGTTTACTTTTGGTTGACCATGGTTAACTTTGGTTGATCATGGTTGAATTTGGATGACCATGGTTTGCTTTGGTTGACTTTGGATTATCATGGTTCACTACCACTGACCAGGGTTGACTTTGGTTGACCATAACTAACTTTTAGTTGACTATGGTTGTGCATGGTTGATTATGCTTGACTATGGTTCACCATGGTTGACTTTCATTAACCAGGGTATGTATTGGTTGACCATGGTTGTAGTTGGTTGACTTTTGGTTTACCATGGTTGACTTTGGTTGACCTGTCATTAATTATGGTTGACCATGGTTAACTATGGGAGACCTTTCATTAATTACGGTTGACCATGGTTGACTATGGTTAACCATGGTTGACTTTGATTAACCATGGCTGATCTTTGGTTGACCACGGTTTAATTTAGTTGGCCATGGTTGACTTTAGTTGACTATGGTTGAATCTAGTTGACTTTGGTTGACTATGGTTGGGCATGGTTAACTATAGTTGACTTTGGTCTACCACGATTGACATTAGGTGGATTTGGTTAATATTTAGTTGACTTTCATTGATCATGGTTGACCTTTGGTTGAATTTGGTGACTTTAGTTGAATATTGTTGACTTTGATTTACTGTGGTTGACTTTGGTTCACTTTTGGTTGACCTTGGTTGATCATCGCTGACTTTGGTTGTCCATGGTTGACTTTAGCTTACCATGGTTGAATATGGTGATTATGGTTAACCACATGGTTGATTTTGGTTGACCATGCTTCATAATTGTTGACTATAATTGACTATCAACTATTATTGATGGTGGTATGTTTATTCATGATTGACTATTATTGATGGTGGTTGTTCATGGCTGGCTATGGTTGGTTATGGTTGTTCACGGTATCGCGTGATTGTTCACTGTTTAACTATGGTAGTTCATGGTTGACTCTCTCCTTCACCATGCTTAACCAACTATGGTTGACCCTTTTTTAATATGGTTGACTATGGTTGACCTTAGTTGGTTAACCATGGTTGTTCATAGTTGACCATTGTTGTTCATGGTTTACCATGGTTGTTCATGGATGGCCATGGTTATTCATGGTTGACCATGGGTGCCTTCAATTGACCATGGTTGAATTTAGTTGACATGGTTGAGTATGGTTGACTATAGTTGACTTTGGTTTATCATGGTTTATGTTAGTTGGATTTAGTCGACCTTTAGTTGACTTTGGCTTAGTAATGTTGACTATTGTTGACTTTTGGTTGACCACGATTGACTTTGGTTAATCATATTTAAGTTTAGATGACCATGGCTCAATTTGGTTAACTTTAGTTTACCATGGTTGATGTTAGTAGACTTTGGTTTCCCTTTAGTTTACCATAGTTTATGTTAGTTAACTTTGGTTAACCTTTTGTTGACTTTGGTTGACCATGGTCAACTATGATTGACTTTAGTTGTTCATGGTTGACTTTGATAGACCATGGTTGAATTTTGGTTGAATATGGTTGACCATGGTCAACTATGGTTGAACATAATTGAACATGGTTGACTTTGGTCCACCATGGCTGACCATGAGAGACTTTGGTTGAGCACGATTAACTTTTGTTAACTTTGGTGACTATGTCTTAGCTATTTAACTCTGTTAAATAGCTATGACATTTTATTTGGGATTTCATTAATTAGGCTATTTTTACTTGATTTTAGTTTAAAAATATAGTCATACAAAACATTTAAATAATAAAACTATTTTTAAATAATTAAAAAAATCACATTGATTATATATATATATATAAAGAATGAGATTACTTTTTTTAAAAATATAAACATTAATTTAAATATAAAAAATTTAATTTTTTTTAAACTTATTTTCAAATAAATGATTAATTTTCTTCTTCTAATGATATAGATATAATTATAAATACTTTCATAAAATAACAACTTTAATTTAAAATTAAGTTATTACTTTATTACATTATTATTGATAATATTAATATTAAGTTATCATTTAGTATTATTGAACCATGAATAAGTTATCACTTTACTACATTATTGTTGATAATATTAGGAAAAAAATATTTATTTAAAGTAATTTTCTATCATTAAAATTAGTGATAACAATATATTTATATAAAAATTTGATTTAAATTTAATTAAAAATCACATTATTTTAATATTAGAAATTACATTATCTTATATCTTAAATATTACATTATTTAAAAAAAAATCAGTAAAATTTAAATATAAATACCATATACATATGTAAAATCTGATCTTTTTTCTATAGATATTTTGAGAAATAAACTTATAAAATGATAAATTAAAAAATAAAAATCAATTCTTATATTTTATTGAATTATTGACAAAATTGGTTTTAGAAAAACAACTTCTATTGAATTTAATATATATCAAATGGTGTATCAATAATTTGGAACACTATTCAAGTAACTCATTTTCAAGTAAAAAAATTAAAGAATTAATAATGAAAAACCCCAAAAAATACATTGTAACTTTCTTTATAAATACACAAATTAAAATTAAAAGTTAAATATTAAACTTATTATTAAAATAATAATAAATATTGAATCTTCTTAATTTTGATAAATAATGAATCTTAGCTTAATTATATAATTTTTTGATAAACGTTATTGTTCACCACTTTTTTTCATTATGTTATATAATTTATTTTGTTCATTTAATTAATTGATCTATCATTTGGATAACAAAAAAATTGTATTTATTAACTATATATATATATAAACTCAAATAAATAAAAATAGTTAAATATAGCAACATTAAATTTTATAAAAGAACCTAATTTGTTATTATATAATTTAGCAAAATGTCTTTCAATTTTTTTGAAACAATTTTAAAGTTACTCATTATTACTTTACTTCTACTTCTAAAGTTGTTATCCCTCAATGCTAATCACAACGGTCAATATAATTTTAACTTTAAACCAATAATTTGATCAAAATTTGAATCACGCTATCGTGGTTATTAAGAATTATGATTGTAATTTTTTATTATTAAGAAATAAGACTATAATTTTTTATTAAATAATGATTTATAATTTTTTATTAAATAATGATTTATCATGGTTATTAAGAATTTGTATTTAAAAATTTAAAATATTAAATTTCATAGTTAAATTATATATTTTTATTAATGATAGGGATTGTTATTAAATTAAATTAAGATTGATTATAATTTTTTTTTTAATTCTCTTATGTTTGAATGGATCACAATTTTTATTTAAAATTCATTATTGAAAAATAAGAAATAGAGTCCTGAAATTATAATTTAGTGAGATAAGACAGTCACTGTTACCATATTCATAGAGTCCAAATGTTGCAAGTTGATTAAATTTAAAAAAGAAAATTCAACAATACAGGTATACACTAATTTTAATAGGTTGAACCTGGACGATTTAATACCATATCATCAACAGCAATTACCGTAGAAACATTCTTTCTGGTAAAAAAAAGTATTTTCAAGACACTAAAAGGACAAGTTTTTGTTGCCATACAATTAATTTCGCAAAGACGAGATTACACAGCAACACAATTATTCAAATTAAACTATTGTCCCCTCGATGGAATTAATAAGAGGGCTTAAATATTATTCATGAATTACATTGTCAATTCCAAAATATCCATTATGGTTATTCATGAATTATAATGTCAATTCCCAAGGTATCCATTATGGATTAAACCATAATAGTTGTTCACAAAGGGCTCGATTCCATGACCTTCAATATTATTGAATTCATTTTATTATAATACAAATATAATGTTTATAACTATGGAACTCGGCTCTCGGATTTAGCTGTTGCGTTCCCATATGTATGTTACGGATTTTTCTTTTACAATTCTGGATATAATCCCTAAGAAAAGAATGTATAATTCTTGATTTCGTTTAATCTCTACGGGGCTTCCGATACTGACCATATATATGTAAAAGTATTAATTTCGTTTCCTCTTGACTCTATTTATAATAAATATATAGATGCTCGATGTAATTGAATCCCATCTCTTGTATATATGACTCAGTTTTGCAAATAATGCCCGATGTAATTGGAGCCAATCTCTTGGATATTTGACTTAGTTTTGCAAATAATGAATAATATAAATGAATGACCTATTTATTTGTTTAAAATTGCTTCTCCTCTTTTGGGTTATTGAACTCAGGCTTCATTGTTTGATATACAGTAGTAAAATCATTTGTATTATTGCACTCTGTTTTAAATCTCCTTTTGGCATTTAAATATCCTTATTGTATTAATTTTATTATTTATTGATTTATGTATGTCAACTCGATATAACATTTAAATGTTTATGAATGCAAGTCAAGAACGTTGCACAAAGACAGACTTTAACGCTCTTAATCTTGTGGAATATTTCATTTTCCTCTTAATGGGATCTTTCAAGACAACACTGTGTTAATGCAGTCTTTCAGGACATGGAAGGCAAATTCTTTCAGCCACAAGATAGGACAAAAAATTGACAAATTCTCGGAAACAAGACATGAGCACTGCATCTCCTCATCTTGTTATATTATTGTTCTCTATACATGCGGTTATGTTAATGGGAATTGAAGAGGAAAGTAACCATAACTTAAATCTGAGTGAAAATGCAGACTTCAATGAACCAGAGTGTCTTCCAGATCGATTAATAGGTTTTTCCAAATCAAGATCGATTAATAGGTTTCAAATCAAGATCGATTAATAGGTTTTTCCAAATCAACATTGTGGACTAATGTAGTGTCATCCATCATCAGTAAGGATACATGATGTTAAAATTCAATATGATAAGACAGAAAATAGCAGCATTACATTCTATTTCACAATAATAGCATATACAGGATCACTAAAGAAACAACAAGCATAGCATAAACACAAGAGACACAGATTTATCCTGGGAAACCCTCATGGGGTAGAAAACCCAGCAAAGCTTTCCTCAATAAGATGATAAACCAAAATACAAGATGTGCTCCCTCCTTCTAATCCTCCTTAGCAAATCTCCCAGACAAGTGCTCCTCTTTTCAAGTGTGTGAGTGTGTCAAATGAGGAACACACCTCCTCTATTTATACACTACTCTGACATATATTTTACACAAGTACATGTAGGCTCGTATTTAACCATTAGTTTAAATACCCTATTATAACTGACTGGGCCGACCCCCACATGGTGGGTCTAATAACCCTAGTTGCCACAACTCCTCAGAGGAATAAACATCTCCGGATACATAATAGAATCACCTCGAAGGGATGGAACATCTCCGAAATAAATAATGTTTAAATATAATATTCTTAGAAGTTACAATATTCAACACTCCCCCTTAACAAGAAGGATATTATAACAACATTTGCAGGAGCAAGGAGTCATTGACTACATCATCTATATATCATCGGAACCTTTCTTCAATTCATCATCATCAGTAACTCAACTAGTTACTGGAACATCAACATCATCAGAGTTGATATTACTCGATCATCAGCATCGTCATCATCATCGTCATCACACGATCACACGATCATCAGCATCATCATCACACGATCATCAGCATCGTCATCACACGATCATCAGCATCGTCATCACACGATCATCAGCATCTTCATCACGATCATCAGCATCTTCATCACACGATCATCAGCATCATCATCATACGATCATCAGCATCATCATCACACGATCAGCAGCATCGTCATCATACGATCAGCATCGTCATCATATGATCAGCATCGTCATCATACGATCAACATTGTCATCACATGATCAGCGACATCGTCATCACACGATCAGCATCGTCATCATACGATCAGCATCGTCATCACACGATCGGCAGCATCGTCATCACACGATCAACATCGTCATCATACGATCAGCATCGTCATCACACGATCGGCAGCATCGTCATCACACGATCATATTACAGGATGATCAATCCTGCTCTCTTTAGGACATAGGTCCATGGATGATGAAATCCAGATCAAGTTCCAGGATTATCAATCCTTATCTCTTTAAGACAAGTCTCATGTCTAGGGACGATCCAATCCCAACCACAGTGCCAGTCCTTTTTCATACTGGATGTGACCTAGATCAGATCTAGGATTTACCACCACAGAGCCAGTCCTTTTTCATACTGGATGTGTCACATCTACAAAGCCAGCCCTGTTTCATGCTGGATGTATCACATCTACAGAGCCAGCCCTGTTTCATGCTGGATGTATCACATCTACAGAGCCAGCCCTGTTTCATGCTGGATGTATCATATCTACATAGCCAACCCTGTTTCATGCTGGATGTATCACATCTACAGAGCCAGCCCTGTTTCATGCTGGATGTATCACATCTACAGAGCCAGCCCTGTTTCATGCTGGATGTATCACATCTACAGAGCCAGCCCTGTTTCATGCTGGATGTATCACATCTACAGAGCCAGCCCTGTTTCATGCTGGATGTATCATATCTACAGAGCCAGCCCTGTTTCATGCTGGATGTATCATATCTACAGAGCCAGCCCTGTTTCATGCTGGATGTATCATATCTACAGAGCCAGCCCTGTTTCATGCTGGATGTATCATATCTACAGAGCCAGCCTTGTTTCATGCTGGATGTAACCTAGAACAATTCTAGGATTTGTCATGTACATTTTGAACCGAGGTCCAGGGACGATCCAGTCCTATCATTTACCTTTTGAACCGAAGCTCAGGGACGATCCAATCCTATCATGTACCTTTTGAACCGAAGCTCAGGGACGATCCAGTCCTATTCAATTCTCGGAGACCTCATGTCTACGGTTCAATTCACAGGACCAAAGTCCGAGGACGATCCAATCCCCTTATCTGTTCATTCAGTATTTTGTTCTCGGAGACATCATGTCTACGGCTCTCTTTAGGACCGAAGTCCAGGGATGATCCAATCCCCTCAAGTCCACCAAGGACTTCATTCTCGAAGACATACGTCTACATCTCTCTTTAGGACTGAAGTCCAGGGATGATCCAATCCCCTCAAGTCCACCAAGGACTTCATTCTCGAAGACATATGTCTACGGCTCTTCTTTCGGACTGAAGTCCAAGGATGATCCAATCCCCTCACATGTTCACCAAGAACTTCATTCTCGAGGACATACGTCTACGGCTCTTCTTTCGGACTGAAGTCCAGGGATGATCCAATCCCCTCACATGTTCACCAAGAACTTCATTCTTGAAGACATACGTCTACAGCTCTTCTTTCGGACTGAAGTCCAGGGATGATCCAATCTCCTCAAGTCCACCAAGGACTTTATTCTCGAAGACATACGTCTACGACTCTCTTTAGGACTGAAGTCTAGGGATGATCCAATCCCCTCAAGTCCACCAAGGACTTCATTCTCGAAGACATACGTCTACGGCTCTCTTTAGGACTGAAGTCCAGGGATGATCCAATCCCCTCAAGTCCACCAAGGACTTCATTCTCGAAGACATATGTCTACGGCTCTTCTTTTGGACTAAAGTCCAGGGATGATCCAATCCCCTCACATGTTTACCAAGAACTTCATCAAAACATGTGTCAATCATGTATCCTCATCATCAAAACATGTATAACAAAACATGTATCCTCATCATCAAAACATGCATAACATCTATCATCAAAAGCATGTATACATCTATCATCAAAAGAAAAAATATAAGATTCCTAAATCTAAATAATTCTAAGTAACTAGGTGCAGTAAATAGGTAACCACATCATTGATGAGACAGACTTGTTATCAGATACTATGCTACTCCCCCTTTCGAGGAGGGTCCTTCTGGACTATACCAAGCTTGTCTCGGAAGTATTCAAACTTTACTCGAGACAGAGGTTTAGTCAAGATATTAGCAATCTGATCCTCAGTGCTTATATACTCGAGCTTGATAGCTCCTCTCTGCACCATATCTCGTATATAGAAGTATCGGATCTCTATGTGTTTTTGATTTATCGTGGAATACAAGATTTTCTATCTTGATGCAGTTTTGAATGTCACATATAATCATAGTGGAATTCATTTCTAATTCAAACACTCCATATAATAGCTTCTGAAGCCACACTGCTTCACAGCTGGCAGAGCAGACAGCTATATATATATTCTGCTTCAGCAGTACTGAGAGCCACACTAGATTGTTCCTTGCTGAACCATGAGATCATGGCAGATTCAAGACTATAACATCCACCTGATGTACTCTTTCTGTCTGAGGCACTTCCTGCCCAATCAGAATCTGAGTAACCATGTAAACGGAGTTCATGACCTCCAAGATAATATAGACCAAAATCTAATGTACCTTTTAGGTACCTCACTACATGCTTTGTAGTTATTAAGCGAACCTTTCTAGGTTCTACTAGATACTAACTTAGGGTATTTGCAGCAAAGCATATATCTGGCCTAATATTTGTTAAATACATCAATGACCCAATGATTTGTCTATATAGGGTTAGGTCCACTAAATACGATGAGTCATTAACTAACAACTTCAAGTTGGAGTCCATGGGAGTGGCCATGGCTTTATACTCCAACATATCAAATCTTTTTAGAAACTTCACAGCATACTTACCTTGAATTAAAAGATTCCTTTTGGATCTTGCCATACTTCTAGACCTAAGAAGTAGTGCATTAATCCGAGATCTTTCATTTTCATTTCTGCACCCATTTTCATGACCTGTTTCGCATTCCTTATCAGAAAGAGATCATCGTCATACAATAATGGTATGATAGGTTCATCATCCACAACCTTAAGGTAAAGGTTAGGAACAACTTTACTTCTGGTAAAGCCCAAGCTTTGTCATGAAGCTGTCAATTGTCCATTATTCACACTCAACATTGAGTGATCTTCTGCATATCTATCTGTGCCATCTCTCGTCAGATGGGTCTACTAAAATGAGCCTCAAAATCATTCGAACTCTGTGGTGAGTTCCTTCTTGCATCCATGTCATATGTGTATAGAACCCATATTCAACCTTGTAGCAAAGGTTGAGATCCACATCACCCATGATGATCATTAAGCTCATCAATTGACTACTGATCCTGGGAACCCATACAGAACCTGATTACATTATTAAGAGAATGGTCTTATCTAGTCCCTTGGAGCAAAACATCTCATCATGATTCTCTTCCTCTTTCTAAGAGAATCTCTTAACCACAAGCTTTCTATAGTGTGTTTGATTTGTAAATCTTTTGTTGAACATCCATCGCTTGTTCAGAGTTCATCATTCATCATGATCTTTCCTACAAATCAAAATTAAGTACATGATTAGTAATACTTCATAATCATCAAATCATATTGACATGATAACCTATTATGCATACAGATATCATTTACATAGTTATGCAACTATTTTGACCAATACTTTGGCACAACACTTTCCCATATCTTGTATGCATACAGTGGCTATCTAGATGCCTTCCATCTCTACCAGAACATACTATCGAGAGTGTGCACAACTCTCAGCATGTCAGCAAAGAGGTTTCATTCTAGACAAGCAACAATGGAATGTTTGTCGAACTTACCAATCATATGCATATTAGTAGTATATTGTTCAATGCTTTATGAATGTTTACACTCAGCATGATATATTCTAGGAATACAAATATGCATACAAGCAATATCATTTACTATTTCTAATAACAACTCCAATACTTATCTTTTATGTTTGTGTGGTTGCCTCCCGCTTGATCTTCTGTATGTCTTCTGAACTTCTATTCATTCTGTACCACTGTGCATGCTCAAGTGTACACTAGTGTCATCCTCATGATCTCATACAAAAACATACATTCATTAGTATATTCTCAATATTATCAAAACATTCTAATTCTAAATAATCTTGAATATGTACAGTCATGATCATTAGTATTCAGGGTTTCAAGGAAGTCTTCTTTTACTCATGCATATTCTTGTTTGATCTAGTTAGTTAAATCATCAACCAAGATAAGAGACATAATATGCATAAACCCTTGATTACTAACCAATCATACCAAGTATACTTACACAAGGTAAGATTCTAACATGACATAGGAAAACATACCTGGATTAGTATACCTGCTTAGTTATGTACAACATACCTAAACAATCTCTTCAATGATTTAGAGATCCTGAGCTAGAACCTGCATGTCTCGTAGGTTAAACATAATACAACAAAGTCATACATACCTCATGAATCTTTGTCTTCATGTTGTCATGGTCATGGAACTTGATTTGTCTTTTGTAATGTACCTGTGTCTTGTTAGCAGACAACATCAACCTCACACAACATCATAATGCATAAGTACAATCATATAGCCCTAATCAATGAATGTCTTCGATCGTTCACATGCATTCATATTGTTACTAGGGTGATAAGACAATTAATAACATTAATCAAGATTGTACTAATAAATAACATGAAGACAAACACATTATGAACTTAATCAAGAATCAGATTTCAAGGCATACCTGAACCTCCTTAAGTCAAACCTGTCGAGACTTTTTGTAGTCTTCTTATGTAAGGCCTTAGCCTCAACTCCCCCTGAAACTTGATCTGGAGCTTGATTAGGGTTTGCTAGAGAAACCCTAAAAATTCAATCTTTGACTTTCATACTTCTGAATGGATGGAAGAATGTGTCTTGCTGAGCTGATCAACCTAGCATTCTTCAATTTTGAAATCTCCAAAATTTGACCCCTCAAAACTGCCTTCGAAACTTTTGGATCTTCTGGACAGGAACCCGAACTAGGGTTTGATGAAGCCCACCCTTCTATCCAATCAAAAGGTTCGATCCAAGTCTCTAAACTCTTATTTTATGAGGAGCTTCCAGCCGTGGTTACAGACTTCAAAAAATTCCAACTTTCTCCGAAACCCTAAATTCTGGAAGCCATGAATAAAGGTGCTAAAAATAATTCTGTTTTGACAGAAATATGCACCTGATTTCTTCTGCTATAACTCTGAAATTTTTGCTCCACAGAATCTGAATTTTTTTTTTGCAGTAGCCTGACCTGTCATCTTTCCATCCTGATAGGTCTGACCTCAATTGGATTTTCTGAGAGAGATTTATGCCAAGTGTCGCAACGTGACTTGTTTATGGGATAAAACCGGAGAGCGAACTTGTGTGGCATGCCACGTGTCAATGGTTCACCTTCGGCCTCTGAAAACGTTTTCTGAGATAGTGCAGTCTGTGTACTACCTGTCACTTTTTACGAAATTTCATTTGGAGCTTCCTATCCCAAGTTATGACCTTTTTTCCAAGGTCACCTGATTTTGACTGAGATCTGGAAGAGGCAGAAACCCTAACTTGTACTGATCATAACTCATAAAGTAAAATGAATCTGAGGGTGCCCTTTGGACACAAGGTACCTGGGGATGTTATCTTCAACCTGTAATCTTTCAGACCCTGAACCTTTGCAGAAATGGATTTATAGCGAAAGTTCCACGATGACTGGTTTTTTCTATGTAAAACCCTAACCCAAATTGTCGTAAGTAAAGCAAGTGTCGTAAGTGCCATACCTTGTCTTCCTTTAGGTTGGCTCTGATACCATGTTAAAATTCAATATGATAAGACAGAAAATAGTAGCATTACATTCTATTTCACAATAATAGCATATACAGGATCACTAAAAAAACAACAAGCATAGCATAAACACAAGAGACACAGATTTATCCTGGGAAACCCTCATGGGGTAGAAAACCCAGCAAAGCTTTCCTCAATAAGATGATAAACCAAAATACAAGATGTGCTCCCTCCTTCTAATCCTCCTTAGCAAATCTCCCAGACAAGTGCTCCTCTTTTCAAGTGTGTGAGTGTGTCAAATGAGGAACACACCTCCTCTATTTATACACTACTCTGACATATATTTTACACAAGTACATGTAGGCTCGTATTTAACCATTAAGTTAAATACCCTATTATAACTGACTGGGCCGACCCCCACATGGTGGGTCTAATAACCCTAGTTGCCACAACTCCTCGGAGGAATAAACATCTCCGGATACATAATAGAATCACCTCGAAGGGATGGAACATCTCCGGAATAAATAATGTTTAAATATAATATTCTTAGAAGTTACAATATTCAACACATGAAGGCCTTTTCCTTCATTAGGGTTGCCTTCATTAAGGTTACCTATTCAGCCAATCCCAATACTTTTACGAATTAATATCTTAGGATTTATCTTTTATTTTTTAGGGCTTGTGAATCCTTTGGTTTTAGTATTAATACTAACTTTCAAGATCAAAAATTCATCTTTTATCTCTTTTCTAATGATGAATCACACCAATCTAGGGAAATCATCAATTTGGAAAAAAATTGCTATGGATCCATAAGACATTCTTTATCAAAATACGCACAGAAGATAGATCCAGGACACACTCTTTATCAAAACATGAATGAATAAGCCTAACAGAAAACTGTTGAAATACTGAGAGGGGGGTAAATCAGTATTTGCCAATTATCAATAATTTTTTAATCAAGAGAAAGTTTTTAATCACCTATCATAACAGCATAACATTAACATTTATGAAAAATAACAAGATGCACAGTACACAATATTTTTACGTGGAAACCCAAGTCCTGGGGGTAAAACCATGGAATCCTTTTATGATAAAATTTGACCCAGCAACAACCGGGGTTACAAATTTAATACAACTTCTCCAACTACAACTGGAAGGGGCTACAACCCCCAGGCTTCGTCAGCTGCAACTGACGAGATACTACAATAGCTCAGCTTACAAAATTTTGAGCCCTAGCACCACCCTACCGCCCTGAAGAAGAATTAGACTGGACCTGTGGACCTGTCAAAAACCAATCATTGAACTTGCTGCTTCTCTTATCACTGCCAAGTCATCGCTGTGTACTGATAAGTCATTTGACTACAATACACTGTTCATGTACAATTGTCGTCATATAATTGTATATCATCACACATTGTGTTTTCATCATACATCACTGAGCACATCGCCATGTAAACATCTCGAGCACATCATACATAGACTGAGCATCTATCACTGTGTTTCATCATACATATATTACTGTGTACTAATTGTCATGCCACTGAGTGTATTTTACTGAACATACCACTGTTAAGTCAAAGATATCTCTGTCATATTATGGCTGCCACAAATCACTCTCAAGTAATGTTTGCAACTGTCATATCATCCACAGTTATGTCCAATATTGTTACTGTTATGCCAAGGCTTGCATTGTTATATTAAGGCTGTCATGTCAAATTAGTTCATATACTACTCATACTCAAGTAATAGTGATCCGCATTGTCCAAACTGCTTAGATGTCTGCTTACCCAATGCTACTAAACTTAGTTAAAGAAGGTTTCATTAATCATCATCCCATTATATGGTGGTCACTACCATGGCCAAACTTCCATAAAATCATACACAATTCATACTGCAGGCCAACATAGATTTACTTATGGATACTTTGTTTCTTTTGGAAGTTTAGGGATTATTGTTGTTTATTCAATGATGGTCATATCACATGAATAAGAGCACAATAACCATACATACCTCAATCATTATATTTTCACCTCAACCATCTCTTGCTGCTCGAATTAAGAGTCATCAAGCTCCCCGAAAATCAGACCTATGTTACACCACTGAATTTCTGAGTTTAACTCAGACTTCAACTTGGCTGCCTTAACAAACCTCAAAAATCAGACTTCAAAAATACATCTGCTGCTATTGTCCATCAGTACATAAGTTTGATCTTCAATCCAATGTAAAAATGAGTACATCTGCAACCTGAAAATGTCTTCTTTGTATCCTACAGAAGTGTGCCTGCAGCTGCCTCAGTCTGCTATACTCAGACCCAAATTTCAGAGAGTATTTCTGTTGATTACTGCATCTATCACAGGTCTTTAATCCACCCGAAATTCAGAGCTCTCAAAACCTAACATTAGCTTCATCATCATATTCATCCTCTTGTTGTCACCTCCATCAACACATTATAGAATATTAACTGTGCAAGAGTCCAACTCGGAATAGTGGAAGAAACCCCAAGCAAGTCCAAAACCAGACTGTCATAAACCACCAAAAATTCGGGACTATATCTTCTTGGACTGCTACTTATCCGAATTTCCTCAGTCTCCATGAGTTTTAACTCAGTCCACTGTTGCAAAAATCGGACTATTCTTCTTCTGCTGCTACCACAGTCACTCTATACCCGAAATTTCACAGAGAAAAATTGTCTCAGATCAGATCCGAATTTCAGAGCTTAAGAAGAGGTTGAATTCATCTCCATACTGCAAATTTTGTAGCCTAAATAAATAGATAAATCAGCAAAGTGTAAGAGAGCCAAATCACTGGACTTCATGGATCATCCCACTGTAAACATCACTGAAGTTTTCAGACCAGCAAACCCCAAAACAGTCTTCCTTTTATCAGCAAAATCAGATCTGAATGCTTGCTTCTACTGCGGCTACTACAGTGTCATCCGAATTTTAGAGCTATAACTTCAAGCTGCTGCCACACAACAAAGATGAAAACAAAAATTGAAAAATGTTGTCCACTGTAGCTGCCTGCTACAGTACCCGAAAATTTCCTCAGAGCTGTCTCAATTTTCACTCATCAAAAGTGAAGATGTGACTAGGTATTTATACTCGTTTTCCACAAAAATTTCTATGGAGCCGACTTGTAATAAAAACAATTTTTATTTTTATTTATTTTAAATCTTTATATGGAGCCAACCTCTCAACAGATATTTTCAAATTACAATTTAAATTTTGAATTTAATCATTAACTTCAAAAATTCAAATCTCTTCAACCGTGGGGTGTTAGGAGATGCTCCACATATCAACGGGAAGGGCTTGAAGAGGACTATCATTTTACGGAGGGCTTATTTGCAAATACATGGTCCAATACCCTTAAATTCTTCAATTTGTTTAGGACGTCAAAGACCCCATCTTCAAGGGTATGTCTTCAAGGTCACCATCATTTAGTGTGTCTAGGTGGCCAAGTGGGTGCCATCATGTCCTTCATCAAGCCATTAGGGATTTCAATGGCATTCCATGTGCAAGGTGCCATCATGAGCTTCAAGCTTGTCACCAAATGGGAACATGGACCATTGTCAACTCCAACATCAAGCCAATATGTGTGTGGGTTTCTTAACCACATCAATTGAAAATAGTGGGCATCAAGATCTTCACAAAGGTTCCATGACTTTATTAAGTCATCAATGACCACATCATCATGCCATCTAACCATGTCAAGTGCAAGTAGTGGGTTCCAAGACCATACCAGGGGCATCGAGGTCTTCATCAAGGGTTCCAAGTATTCATCAAGTCATTTATGACATCATTACATACAAGAGATCCATGACCCCAACAGGGGTCGCAAGGTCATCAATCCACTAAGTGTGGAACCAAGGACTTCTTCAGAACTTCTTCAACCCAACAAGGACACTTCCTAGGGTACTAGGGCATAGGTTTTGGTATGGGGAACCAAAGAAACAACTTAGGGGTACTTAAACACTCTAAAGGGTGTTCAGGGATTTTTCCAATGTCCATAGGCCTCCAAGGGCTTCAAGATTGGGCTTGGACAGAGTCAAAAGGTCTCCTCTTGACATAGACAACCACAAATCAAACACTAACCCTCAGGGGCTCCACAAGGGGCACCAAGACTCAATTGTTGGCATCAATGACCAGGCACTGTTGGCATCAATGACAACTTAATCAACAATCTCTCCCTTTGTCATTGATGACAACACTCAGGCTCCCCCTGAGAATAGGCTCCCCCTATTCACAACTTCTCTCCCCCTTTGGCATCAATGGCAAAGGGTACTACCTTGAAGTAACGCTCCCCCTCAGAACATGCTCTCCCAAACACCAGGCACTTCTGTGTGAAGAAGAAGAATCAATTTAGTGGGAAGAAGGAATGACCCCCAATTTTTCTCGGAGGTACTCAAATGTCCCTTTAGGAAGTGGCTTGGTGAATATATCTGCTATCTGCTCCTTTGTCCCAATATATTCCAACTTGATGTGATTTTCTGTGACCTGTTCACGAAGAAAGTGATATTTGATAGGGATGTGCTTTGTCTTGGAGTGCACGACTGGATTCTTGGAGATGCTGATGGCACTTGTGTTGTCACATAGAATTGGAATCGGCTCATCATATGTTACTTGTAGGTCTTGCAGGTTCTGTTTCATCCAAAGGATTTGAGTACAACATGCTGCTGCTGCTATATATTCTGCTTCTGTTGTTGACAAGGATACTGAGGATTTCTTTTTGCTAGACCATGATACCAGATAGTTTCATAATAAAAATGCTGCACTGCTTGTGCTTCTTCTGTCATCCACACATTCTGCCTAATCCGCGTCTGAGTAAGCTAATAAGTCCAACTCATTTCCTTTTGAATACCATAATCCAAAGTCCATAGTTCCTTTAAGATATCTGAAGATTCTTTTGACTGCAATAACATGAGTTTCCTTCGGAGTTGCTTGAAATATTGCAACTTGTCCAACAGCTTGCATCACATCTGGCCTTGAAGCTGTCACATACAGTAGGCTTCCAATCATTGACCTGCAAAGTTTTTGATCCACTGCATTTGATTCATCGTCTTTGCTTAACTTGCAGCTAGAGGTCATAGGAGTGCTCACAGGCTTACAATCTTCCATATTGAACCTCTTCAACATTTATTTAATGTACTTGGCCTGAGAGATGAAGATGCCTTCTTCACATTGTGATATCTGAAGTCCCAAGAAGAAGGTCATTTCACCAAGTAGTGACATCTCAAATTCGTTTTGCATAACCTTGGCAAATTGTTGGCTCAGAGTATCATCATCACTACCAAAGATAATATCATCAACATACACTTCAATAATAAGTATGCTGTCATGATCAATCTTGATATACATATTGTTGTCTATAGTTCCCCTTTTGAAACCTTGTTTCTGCAAGTAACTGTCCAATCTGGAGTACCAAGCTCTAGGAGCTTGCTTTAACCCATGTAGAGCCCTTTTTAATCTGCACACATAGTCCATGTTTGCTGATAGTTGAAATCCTTCTGGTTGTTCAATGTAGACTTCTTCTTCTAGTTTGCCATTCAAAAAGGTTGATTTGACATCCATTTGATACACTTTGATGTTTTTAGCACAAGCATGGGCCAATATCATTCTTATAGCTTCCATTCTGGCTACTGGAGCAAATGTTTCTTCAAAATCTATCCCTTCGATTTGAGCATATCCTTTGCAAACCAATCTTGCCTTGTTTCTGATTACTTGTCCATCTTCATTCAGCTTATTTCTGAAAATCCATTTTGTGCCAATCACATTTTTGTCCTTGGGTCTAGGAACAAGTTCCCATGTTTCTTTTTTCTCGATTTGATCAAGTTATTCTCCCATGGCTTTGACCCAATGTTCATATGCACTAGCTTCCGCAAAGTTACTCGGCTCAACTGTAGATAGTAGTGAGAAATATACTTGTTTTGGTCTTCGGACTTGTCTTCGATCTTTTCTGGTTTCTATGCCGGCATTTTTGTCACCAATAATCAATTCCCGTGGATGATTCTTTTGATACCAATTCTTAGGAGAGTTTTGTTGTTCTTGCTGTTGATCCTGTGTAACTTTTGGCTGAATTTTTTTCTGTTCTTCTTCTTCTTCTACTTCATCATCATGATCTTCTTCTTCATGATCTTCTGAGTCTTCCTGACATTTTGGCAAGCTCGATTCATCAATCTTTACATTGATTCTTTCCACTATCTTACCTAATCTCAGGTTGTAAAACTTGTAGGACTTTCTTGTGGTTGAGTACCCAACAAATATTCCTTCATCTGCACGAGATTCGAATTTTCTAATCTTCTTATCATCTATTTTGATGTAGCACCTGCTTCCGAACACTCTGAAGTGTTGAACATTAGTTGTTCTTCCTGTCCATAGCTCATAAGGAGTTTTATCAGTGTTGCTTCTAAGCAATCATATGTTCATAATGTGGACTGCTGTATGTACTGCTTGAGCCCAAAATTTTTCGCTTAGCTTAGCTTCATTCAACATAGTTCTGGCCATTTCTAACACTGATCTATTCTTCCTTTCTGCTACTTCATTTTGCTGAGGTGTTCTGGCAACTGAAAATTGTCTTTTTATACCATTTTCTTCACAGTACTGATAAAATTCATTTGATGTGAATTCTCTGCCATTATCGGATCTGAGACACTTGATTCGTTTACCTGTTTCATTTTCAACCTGTTCTTTAAATATCTTGAAGCATTCAAAGGATTCCGATTTCCTGTTAAGAAGGCATACCCATGTCATCCTGGACTAGTCATCAATGAGAAACATGAAGTATTCTTCACCATCCAATCCTTTATTCTTGGTTGGCCCACATAGATCAGTGTGGACAAGCTCTAAGGGTTTTGTAGAAGAGTATTCTTTTGTCTTGAAATTGGCTTTCGTAAGTTTCCCATGCTGACAGTGCTTGCAGATAGTGTCTCAAGGCTTTGTAATCTGTGGCATGTTCCTTACGGCTTGCTTCTTGCTGATATTGACCAGATTATCAAAATGTACGTGTCCAATTCTTCTATGCCATAACCAATTCTCATCTTCTTTTCCTAGGTGACATTTCTCTTCCTTAATCTCGTCCAGAACATATATTTTGTTTGGAGTCCTGGTAGTGGTAGCCACTAAATTTCCTGATCCTTCTTTTCTTATTTTGCAGGACTTTTAGTTGAATGTAAGTTCATGTCCATGATCACACATCTGGCTGACAATCAACAGATTATGCTTCATACTGTCGACAAACAACACATTTTCTGCTACTGTATCTTTGCCGCCAAGATTTACTGTACCTTTTCCAACAAATTTTGTTGATTTGTTATTTCCAAAAGAGACAGATCCTTTATCTTTTTCAAGAAACATGAAAGCACCTTTGTTACCTGTCATATGCCTAGAACAACCACTGTCAACATACCATTTGTTGCTACCGGTTTGAGCTTGAGCTTGAAGAGCTATCCCACATTCATGGATATTCAGATTATTTTTTTGTCTTATCCATACTTTTTGCTGGTCACCCGTTTGATTGGTTGATACTTGTTTAATGCCTGTAGGAGGGATTGTCATTCTACAATTCCTGGATGTATGCCCGAAGTTGTTGCATTTCTGGCATTCGAATTCAGAATCCAAAGGAGAAAAACTGTTGTTGTTTCGTTGCCATCTAGAATTTTCATACCTGTTTCTATTTTCTGCATATCTTCCTTTTATACAATTCATTGCTTTATGCCCAAATATTCCACAAGAAAAACAATAACCATAAAATGGATATTCATACCTGGGAACAAATGGTCTTCTTGGAGGTGTTGCCCATCTGAAACTTCGATTGTCAACTGGAGTCCATTCTGAGGTTGGTTGTCTAGGTTGAAATGGTCTTCTTAGAGGTGTTGTCAATTTAACATGTTGATTTTCAACTGGAGCTTGTTCTGGTTGTTGTTTTGTCTAATATATGGGTACTTCCTGGATGACGGGGTCTTTGATAACTTCTGGTTTATCTTCAGCTGTCTTGGAACTTGAACCTTCATCATTATGCTTCTTATAACCAAGACCTGTTCTGTCGAGGTATGGCTTTTGATTACTGATGATCTGATCAAGTATCTTGGAACTGTTGTCATAGCCTTGAATCACATTTTTCTTTTGTAGTTGAGTTCTTAGAGTCACTATCTCCCCCATTAGTCTCTCACTTTCATTCATACTTTCTTCTAGTTGTTTTCTGAGATTGTCTTGAATTCTTTTAGCTTCTTCTAATTGAATAGTTAGACTTTGAATGAGTTGATTTGCTTCTTCAGATATCTGAGGTCTTTTTCGTAACTCCTGTATCTCCCCTTTAAATAGTTTATTCTTTTTCCTTTCTCTTATCAGTTCTTTCAAAGGACTTATCAATTCTTCCTCCAGGTCTACTTCACCTTCTGAATCGGATTCTTCTTTGTTTTCGGAGATCTCATCCGAATCTTTTGAATCAACAGCCATGAAGAGTACCCTTTTTGATTCGTTATCACCGCTGCTGTCCGAATCACTATCACTATCCAAGTCATTGTCAGAATCTTCATCTGATGAGCTGGTGTTTCTTTTAGAGTAGAGACTTTTCTTCTTTGCAAACCTTCCATTTTTATTTCCTTTGAAGTTCCTGTATTTCTTATGTTTCTTGAAACTGTCATCACTATCAGAGTCTTTTGCATAGGGACATTTTGAAGCAAAGTGACCTATTTTACCACATGAAAAACACTTAAGAGGTAACTTACCTTTGTACTTACCTGTGCCTCTTTTGAGCTTTCTTACGAAGTTTGTTATCTCCTCATCATCTGAATCATCACTGCAGTTGAAGTGGTATGCTGTCTTTGATTTGGATTTTATTTCTGAATTGTCCTTCTTGGATTGTTTGTCTTTCATTGCTTGCTTGGAGGAAACTTTAAATGCTGCTTCTTTTCTAGGTGAGTCTTCATCTTCTAATCTCATTTCATAAGCCACAAGTGTCCCATGTAGCTGGTCTACTGTCATGGTATCCAAGTCAGTCCTTTCTTCCAAGGATGAGATTTTAGGATTGAATCTATTGGGAAGCGTTCTTAGTATCTTTTGTACAACAACTGATTCTTCAACCCTTTCACCTAGGCCTCTGATAGTATTTACAAGTTCATCAATTCGAAGAAAATAGGTTGCAATGTTCTCGTCATCCTTCATCTTTAGATGTTCGAATTGTCCTTTGTAGGTTTGGAGTTTGGCTTCTTTGACCCTTTTGTCACCTTTGTAGATGGTCTTGAGTTTGTCCCACATTTCCTTAGTAGAAGTACAATGCATGACTTTGACAAAGACCGATTCATCCAATGCACTCGAAATATGGTTCGTGGCTTTTGAATTCGTATCATAACGAGCTAAGTCAGCTGGATCTGTTGGTGGGGGTGTTGGTACTTTATATCCATTTTCAACTATTTGCCATACTTGTACTCCTTGAGCTAGTAGAAAAGATTTCATTCGTATACTCCAAAAGGTATAGCCGGTCCCATCAAACATGGGTATTCCATTTTTACTGTGCTTGGCAAACTTGCCCATAATTTCCTTCTAATGATCAGACTGTTCTTGAAGGAACCCGCTCTGATACCAATTGTTGAAATACTGAGAGGGGGGTGAATCAGTATTTGCCAATTATCAATAATTTTTTAATCAAGAGCAAGTTTCTAATCACCTACCATAACAGCATATCATTAACATTTATGAAAAATAACAAGATGCACAGTACACAATATTTTTACGTGGAAACCCAAGTCCTGGGGGTAAAACCACGGAAGCCTTTTATGATAAAATTTGACCCAGCAACAACTGGGGTTACAAATTTAATACAACTTCTCCAGCTACAATTGGAAGGGGCTACAACCCCTAGGCTTCGTCAGCTGCAACTGACGAGCTACTACAACAACTCATCTCACAAAATTGTGAGCCCTAGCACCACCCTACCGCACTCAAGAAGAATAAGACTGGACCTGTGGACTTGTCAAAAACCAATCACTGAACTTGCTGCTTCTCTTATCACTACCAAGTCATCACTGTGTACTGATAAGTAATTTGACTACAATACACTGTTCATGTACAATTGTCGTCATATAATTGTATATCATCACACATTGTGTTTTCATCATACATCACTGAGCATATCAAATTGAGCACATCACCATGTAAACATCTCGAGCACATCATACATAGAATGAGGATCTATCATTGTGTTTCATCATACATATATTACTGTGTACTAATTGTCATGCCACTGAGTGTATTTTACTGAACATACCACTGTTAAGTCAAAGATATCTCTGTCATATTATGGCTGTCACAAATCACTGTCAAGTAATGTTTGCATTTGTCATATCATCCACAACTATGTCCAATATTGTTACTGTTATGCCAAGGCTTGCATTGTTATATTAAGGCTGTCATGTCAAATTAGTTCATATACTACTCATACTCAAGCAATAGTGATCCGCATTGTCCAAACTGCTCAGATGTCTGCTTACCCAATGCTGCTAAACTCAGTTAAAGAAGGTTTCATTAATCATCAACCCATTATATGGTGGTCACTACCATGGCCAAAATTCTATAAACTCATACACAATTCATACTTCAGGCCAACATAGATTTACTTCTGGATACTCTGTTTCTTCTGGAAGTTTAGGGCTTACTTTTTTTTATTCAATGATGGTCATATCACATGAATAAGAGCACAATAACCATTCATACCTCAATCATTATATTTTCACCTCAACCATCTCTTGCTGCTCGAATTAAGAGTCCTCAAGCTCCCCGAAAATAAGACCTGTGTTACACCACTGAATTTCTGAGTTTAACTCAGACTTCAACTTGGCTGCCTTAACAAACCTCAAAAATCAGACTTCAAAAATACATCTGCTGCTATTGTCCATCAGTACATAAGTTTGATCTTCAATCCACTGTAAAAATGAGTACAGCTGCAACCTGAAAATGTCTTCTTTGTATCCTACAGAAGTGTGCCTGCAGCTGCCTCAGTCTGCTATACTCAGACCCGAATTTCAGAGAATATTTCTACTGATTGCTGCGTCTATCACAGGTCTTTAATCCACCCAAAATTCAGAGCTCTCAAAACCTAACATTAGCTTCATCATCATATTCATCCTTTTGTTGTCACCTCCATCAACACATTATAGAATATTAACTGTGCAAGAGTCCAACTCGGAATAGTGGAAGAAACCCCAAGCAAGTCCAAAACCAGACTGTCATAAACCAACAAAAATTCGGGACTATATCTTCTTGGACTGCTGCTTATCCGAATTTCCTCAGTCTCCATGAGTTTTAACTCAGTCCACTGTTGCAAAACTCAGATTGTTCTTATTCTGCTGCTGCCACAGTCACTCTGTACCCGAAATTTCACAGAGAAAAATTGTCTCAGATCAGATCCGAATTTCAGAGCTTAAGAAGAGGTCGAATTCATCTCCATACTGCAAATTATGTAGCCTAAATAAATAGATAAATAAGCAAAGTGTAAGAGAGCCAAATCACTGGACTTCATGGATCAGCCCACTGTAAACATCACTGAAGTTTTCAGACTAGCAAACCCCAAAACAGTCTTCCTTTTATCAGCAAAATCGGATATGAATGCTTGCTTCTACTGTGGCTACTACAGTGTCATCCGAATTTCAGAGCTATAACTTCAAGCTACTGCCACACAACAAAGATGAAAACAAAAATTGAAAAATGCTATCCACTGTAGCTGCCTGCTACAGTACCCGAAAATTTCCTCAGAGCTGTCTCAATTTTTCACTCATCAAAAGTGAAGATGTGATTGGGTCTTTATACTCGTTTTCCACAAAAATTTCTATGGAGCCGACTTGTAATAAAACAATTTTTATTTTTATTTATTTTAAATCTTTATATGGAGCCGACCTCTCAACAGATATTTTCAAATTACAATTTAAATTTTGAGTTTAATCATTAACTTCAAATATTCAAATCTCTTCAACCGTGGGGTGTTAGGAGATGCTCCACATATCAACGGGAAGGGCTTGAAGAGGACTATCATTTTGCGGAGGGCTTATTTGCAAATACATGGTCCAATACCCTTAAATTCTTCAATTTGTTTAGGACTTCAAAGACCCCATCTTCAAGGGTATGTCTTCAAGGTCGCCATCATTTAGTGTGTCTAGGTGGCCAAGTGGGTGCCATCATGTCCTTCATCAAGCCATTAGGGATTTCAATGGCATTCCATGTGCAAGGTGCCATCATGAGCTTCAAGCTTGTCACCAAATGGGAACATGGACCATTGTCAACTCCAACATCAAGCCAATATGTGTGTGGGTTTCTTAACCACATCAATTGCAAATAGTGGGCATCAAGATCTTCACAAAGGTTCCATGACTTTATTAAGTCATCAATGACCACATCATCATGCCATCTAACCATGTCAAGTGCAAGCAGTGGGTTCCAAGACCATACCAGGGGCATCGAGGTCTTCATCAAGGGTTCCAAGTCTTCATCAAGTCATTTATGACATCATCACATACAAGAGATCCATGACCCCAACAGGGGTTGCAAGGTCATCAATCCACTAAGTCTGGAACCAAGGACTTCTTCAGAACTTCTTCAACCCAACAAGGACACTTCCTAGGGTCCTAGGGCATAGGTTGTGGTATGGGGAACCAAAGAAACAACTTAGGGGTACTTAAACACTCTAAAGGGTGTTCAGTGCTTTTTCCAATGTCCATAGGTCTCCAAGGGCTTCAAGCTTGGGCTTGGACAGAGTCAAAAGGTCTCCTCTTGACATAGACAACCACAAATAAAACACTGACCCTCAGGGGCTCCACAAGGGGCACCAAGAATCAACTGTTGGCATCAATGACCAGGCATTGTTGGCATCAATGACAACCTAATCAACAAAAACACCATAATCAAAATATTAATTTCATAAGCCTAACCGAATACACTCTTTATCAACAGATGGATCTCATAAAATCCTAACGGAACACACACTTGATCAAAACATCCATTGCAGAAGCCTAAGAACTGGAATACAATGAAACACTAATTACAACAAAGTATTCACTGATCCCGTGAAGATCCACTGAACAGACTTTGAAGGAACTGGAATACAATGATCCATTCAATTTTAAGCGCTTTAGATTGGACGGCATCTGCAATAGTGGAAGATTGGAATGTTAAAAAAACGACACTTACAACTCCTATCATATTTCGAAAAATGAGTGAAAATTAAAATGTGAAACCAACTTGCCTTTGATAAATCCAAATCCTTTGGTTTCTGAGGGAAGAGGGTTGATGCCTACATCGAAGTACATCAACTTTGGAAATGTTTTATTATAATCGCCATCCACTATTGTCTATGTTAACGTTTTCAATGCAAGAACTCTTAAATCTCTCCACACCGGATCTAACATTTTGGCCGATATTGACACTGCGCCTTTGTCTTCTCTGAATTAGTTTTTTGAAAAGAAGAATTAAATATCATAATAAAAACCTACAGAATATCAATTTGATCAACAAATTTTGTTTAAAATCCAAACCGAGCCTACTAAAAATGAAATCTCTGTTTATATCATAAACAAATATATTTGCTAAATAAAACCTAACCTACCTTGGTCAGATGCCGAAGTTCAACGCTACCATGTGTGCTCTTTATTTCCCTCTGCCTCTTCATCGTTGCAAATCTGAATCATCGAATCAGTAGATTTTGATCAGACCAAAAAAATGTAAATCCTAATGTGCAAACTGAAATGAAATATGCACATCCCTTAAATGTAAATCTGTGTGCCTTCAAAATGAAACAATATAAAACCTTTTCATCATATCATATACTTTAAAACCCACCGAATCCAAATCTGAGAAACCTACAAAATCTGAATGGGCGCAGATAATATAATAAAAAACTTGCACAATCTCAATCTGAAGATGAAATAATATAAAATTGGGGAGATATTTTAGGATTGCCAGACTTGTCGGCGTCTTGGGCTGTGGCCCTCTCACATTCATAGATGTCGAACAGTTTTTCGACGGATCCTGGCTGATAAAGAGGCGGTATGTCCTTCCAGGCTTCACTGGTAGAATGAAGGGCGAGCATTAGTTGCTAGCGCTGTTATTAGATATGCTACTGTCTGCCGAACAGTTGTATTTTCCACGGCCCTCCATTAACCGAGACTGCAATATCAAACTAGACAACTTAGATGGACGAAGGACAGCCAATATATGTATACCGTATTGAAAATAGAGAAGATTGAGAAGCAGATTTAATCTGCTTAAGGTTTCAAGGAAAAAGATCAGTCAATGTAGATGGAAAGATGTGTGGATTCAAGGAAAAAGCTATGGAAATAACTTTTACTATTAAAAACCCTCACAACATGAATATGAAAATGGTGAAAACTGGAAAACGGATTTAATCAAAACCCTCACAACATGAACATGAAAATGGAGAAAACTAAAATGTAAATTCAATCCACTTACCATTAGCATTCCCTTGATGTCGTCCAGTGTGAATTGTGTACCATCGTTCTTCAAATCTAGCATAACCTCCAGAAAATACTTCCCTTCACCGCAACTGTAATGAACACCTGCTGCCCTATCTTGGAGACGCTCCTCAATAATCGTGTCAAAGAGACGATCAAATTTCATAGCCAGTTTCTTCATCTTCCGGTTCAATCCCTGCAGATCAAACCTCTCAAGGAAAGGAAAAACATCAGATAAATTTGGAATCCCTGTTAACTTCAGCACTTGCCATACCACTATATCGATAATGGAGAGGGAACGTGGTTTTCCATCCAAACGTTCCAGCCAGCATGAGGCAAGCGACAATTGGAATAACCTTGTTTTTTTAATAACAGAAACGTTTCAGCCAACATGATCCAAGCGACACTTGGAATAACCTTGTTTTTTTTTAATAACAGAAGAAGCATGAGGGCCTTGACACTTGTAATAACTTATTTTTTTTAAAAAATCATTACTGACCTTTGGAATTAAACATGCACGTGAGTTATTTCATGAAATCTCAATACTCCGATCATGCTCCAGAGGAAGAATATTCTGTTAAGTTTCAAATCTGGCCATTCATTCTTTTAAAAATGAAAAATCTGCCACCCCCACCCCACCCCCAAAGTTGAAATAAGACGCCTTACGACGTAATTATAACTTTAGAATATTATAAAAAGTAATATATATTAAGACATTGATAACGTGGATGACCTCAAAACTTAAATGTCATTTTTGAAAATTTGCTTATATCTCTTATGGTGTACAATAAATGTAATTTTTTTTTTTCCTATAATCTTATAATATATTTAAAAAAAAATTGTAGCATTTTATCCTATTCTATTTAAAGATTTTGTTTTCTACATCGATGAACAACCAATACTCTTTTTAGGAGTAAGAGATAAAAATGGCAATGTGTTATGAATTAGAGTTACTTGCTTAATGGAAGCAGGCATTATATGTTAAAATCTGCAATTTACTTTACATCCAATTTTTCTCTTGAAAGATAATAAAATATCAATTTCAATAATATGCATGTGAAAATATGATTCCTATGTTTAGTTTGAAATCCATTCAATTAAGCACAACATAAACAAAATGCGGGTACGTTCTGGATGGGCATTATAGAAGCTAGTTGTTGGTTAAAAGGTTATGGTTGCTACTGAGATCTCATATAAGTTGAATATTGTTGGACTAAACTACGGTTAGAAATGCACTAATCGGCGTTGAACCCTAGATTTTATGCGGGTGCGTTCTAGATGGGCATTATAGAAGCTAGTTGTTGGTTAAAAGGTTATGGTTGCTACTGAGATCTCATATAAGTTGAATATTGTTGGACTAAACTACGGTTAGAAATGCACTAATTGGCATTGAACCCTAGATTTTGTAGTGGTTGAGCATAGTGGCATCCATCTGACAACTGTGACAAACATCTTGAGTCAGATGTGATGAAATTGTTGGATATGGGACAGAGCTTAAGCTAGCTTTGCCACAAAACATAAACAAACACATAGACAGAGCACAAAATGGAACCAAATCAATTCAACTCTCTTTCCTATTAATTGATAAATTACATATTTATACAGACGCATAAGACTTTTCATGACAACTAGATTTTTCCCTTGGTTGGAAACTATTACAAACACGATGACAATACATTGGAAAAACTATCATATATTTGAACCATTGGGATTCACAAACTCCAAAAATCATGCCATGTGTCACTCTATGACTAGATTTTAGGATTTTCCATCATTGTTCCAAAATTGTGCTTACATATTAACCTTCTATCCAAACCTTTGCATTCCTACCACATGTCACTCTGTGAATGGTTGTCAGTCTCTCCCTTTTTTCCTTTTCATGGTGTTCTCCTATTTTGCACCCGGATATAGAACTCCAATGTGTTGACGCATGTCCCATCAGGACTCTCCATAGGCCTTCAACTCCATCATGCTTCATTACAACTTCAATATATTTCCCGATGATTGGTCGGGGTTCCTTCATCGATCCTTACCTAAAGCATAGCTCTTCGTAACTCTAATAGTCATGTGTCAACGTTCGATTGGCTGACAAATTCATCGAACCTTCTGTGCTAATCATAATCCTCTCCCTATGTAATGAAAAAATAAAGTATAAACATCCCCATAAGGTTGTGTGGAGGGATCATATAGGTTGTTGGTGATAATGGCTTCCATGTCATTGTAAAAACCTAGAAACCCTTGTTCTCTCAACCGAAATCACCTACTCAAAAAGAGCCCGAAATAGTGAAAATTTTGGATTTGCAGGAAATCCCTTTGAAATAGCGAATACCGTTTCCCTTAAATACATGATTTTATGGGATTTTATGATTGCATATAATTGACCAACAACAACGTAAACCATACAAAATTAGAGTTAGATAAACTTGTGTAAGAAAATCAATGCCAACATAACCTAAAACAAAAAAAGTAATAATGGCACACACGTGCACGCGCGCGCGCGCACACACACACACACACAATTTCCAGAGATTTACCTTGGAAACCCTTAACCAGAAAAATCAACCTAACTAAGGGTTGCTCTATCTATTTGATTTTATTATCTTCACCAATTACAATGCAATATTATAGCATCCAAAACCCTAATTGTTAACTCAAATTATTATAATCCGCATTCCTTAATTAGGATTAGTTTACAATGGCCCAAAAAAACATTAGCTTAAGAAAACACAAAACCAACAAAAAAGAGACCCAAAATTTTCTTTCATGGGCCCAATGGCCCCCCATGCCTCCCTGAACCCTCTTTGCTCTAGGAACCTACAACACATGTCCAAAATATGGGATCAAGGTATGTGGTTCACAAATGCATAGAATCACCCCACAACAAAGTAAACTATACAAAATTAGAGATAAAACCATACAAATATAAATACAAATAAAAAGGGGTTTAGGACAACTAATACATATAAAGGTATGCAACATAGGGGCTATGGATTTGTGCTTTCGAAAGAGAGTTCCACCAAGGGGCAAAGGTACGACCTCACTATGGATTTGTGCTTTCGAAAGAGAGTTCCACCATTGTTGATTGTGCATTTATTTCTTTCCTAGTAAGCCATCACCCAATACCTATAACACCATTATAATACCTATAAACACCCCCACAAATGCCTATAAGCTTGATTAATTTAAAAAATATTTCTTCCCCACTTAATATGAAACAATATATTGGTTTTTTTCAAAATTTCAAAATCCCCTTTTATGGATGAACGTGATAGGAAATTGACAGCCATTGTGGGAAGAACATTTAAGACAAAACTTAGTTGCATTACATGAGTCAGCTAAAACCATTCCCCCTTAGCAAATTTAGCAAACCTTACAATCCAATCTCTACAACAATCCAATCTCTACAACAACACTTAGCATCTCTCCAAAGAACCACTAGAAATAACCCTTTTTATTCTAAATTATTGCAGTTACCGCAATCCTTATCCATGTACCTTGAAACATATGTATGTGTACTCCTAGAGCAATATAAAAGTTTTGCTTCAAGTTTCCTTCCTACCCTATCCTTAAATGAACCCTTTTATTCTTCTTTATTCCTTATTGCTTTATTTTATTCTGAAATAAAGTTCATATCTAGCAAAAACCAAGAAGAAAGACATGCTAGAATCTTGAGAAAAATATATTCCATCTGTCCCTGTGTTTGGTACATTCAAAGTTAAGATAGATCTATATTAGTAAGTATAAAAATGCATCAACATCTCTCTTCATGGAATATATTCAATATTCAAACCTTATATATCAAATAGGTGAAACCTAAACAATTTTAAAAGAAAAAAACCAAAAACCAAATAATATGTTTAAAACTAAGTGAATCATATAGATTTGGATGTCATATTAAATTCCTCATGTTTATTAAGTATTAGTCACTAGTTATCTCATATGTCCTTATTGATTTAGATACTTCACTGCTTTAAACTCATTGTTAGCAGCCCACTTGATTTGATTTGAATGTGCTACACAGTAAATGTTGATGTTCCAAATCATGTGGATTAACTAGAGAGAAGAATGAGAGCTTCTAAACAGCTAAACTTCTTCTAAGAAGATGCATCCAACAAGTTATTTTATCATAGTTTTCACCGATGTTTCCTCTCTTCCTCAAAATCAAATTGTCTCCTATGCTTAGATAAACTGTAAGTGAATATGGAGTTTTATCATAGTTTTCACCAATGTTACTCCCTTCTTCAAAATCACATGGTCTCCTATGCTCAGATAAAATACTGTTGCAAGTGAATATGGAGTTTTAAAAAGCTATTGTGCTTGTTACACCCAAAAGATTTCTAAATAAATGATTTTGTTTGAAGATTTTCTGTAAAAAATGCGCATATTGAATTTCTCTTCATTACAAAGCATTTGCTTACAATTGTAATGACTAGAATTCTAGATACGTTGTTGGCAAACCAAGTGCATGTATCAAGCAATTGCTTACAACTCTAATGATATAGACTTCTATTAACATCTATTTTTTTTAGTTTCCTCATTCTAAAAGTAAGGGAGAGAGAATTCTGTTGAAGATGGATAGAAAATGAGACAAACTTACATGAAACTAACAGAGTAATTCTGTTCGAGCAACGCAAATCCAAAACAGAAGCTACATCTGACCAGCTATTATCAGAGCCAGGTTTCGATCCTGGGACCTGTGGGTTATGGGCCCACCACGCTTCCGCTGCGCCACTCTGATGGCAGATGTGGAATTTCGTTTTTATATAATAGATATAAATAAATATTTTATCCAGTGTAAATTACTTTACTGCATACATTTTATTATTGATATACCTGCCCAAAAATCAAATATGTCCGTTGTCGTCGTCTGGTTCAGTTAGGATACCTGGTTTTCACCCGGGCGACCGTTTATTTTGTCTCCGTTTGTGAACCACCCGGGTTCAAATCCGAGCAACGGAAATCCATTTCTGAATGATGGTGAACTTTGTTTATATTTATTTTGTTTTCATCGTCTCCGTTTGTGAACGACGTGAACTTTGTTTATATTTATTTTGTTTTCATAGTCTCCGTTTGTGAACGACCCGGGTTCAAATCCCGGCAACGGGAATCCATTTCTGAATAACGGTGAACTTTGTTTATATTTATTTTGTTTTCATGGTCTCCGTTTGTGAATAATGGCGAACTTTGTTTTCATTTTCATATCTAGCTAGCAGAATAAATAATAGCACTATCTGTCTAGATGGATATAAGCACCCATTTTGTTTTGAAATGAAATTTTTTTACAAAGGGCAGAAGTTGAGATTTGCTTTAAATAAGAAATAGCGTGACATCCAGTCCGATTATGCTGCTGCTTCCGCAAATACATTACATATGAAGTCAAAGAAGACAACTTACACTATGAAGTTATGCTGTTGATGACAAAGGTAACGAGGAGGGGCCATGATGATGTCTTCATTTTCATGGATATGTCTTCATCCATATATTTAGTTTAACAAGTGCAATCTCCTGAGATGTGCAAGTAACCCCAACTCTTTGTTCTCATTGTTGACTTGTTATCACTTCAATAGTTATACTAGTTGTTCAATTTTGAGTATAGGAACACTGCAGAATTGTGAGTACATGAATAACGTACTAAGACACAAGAAAATAAAACTGAACTTTTAACATTGTCATCTCAGGGTGGTGTGCATTATGAAAGAATATTTTTCATGCTACATTTTCCCTTACATACATAGTATGCCAAAAGATGGAAGCAAGGCTACAACTCAATAGAAAGAATATATGAACCTATGTCAAACCAGAGGTAGGTTAGTGAATATAAAGGAAGATGCTACTAAGAATTAAACAAAAGCAAACCAGAAAAAGTAAAAAGATAAAGGAAAAGAGAGCAAAAACCAATTAAACAATCCTTGATAGTTTGATATAGTAAAGCCTAGACATTCATATACTACTACGTTTAAAGAAAGAAAGTAAAATTACCAAGCTAATATAATAAGTAAATGACTAATCTAAGATAATAAACTAGTCTAATAGGCATTTGATCAAGCAAGGAAGCAAAGCTGCAATAAATAATAAATAATTAGAGAATGTTGAAAATAAGTAAGCAATAGAGCCAATATGAAAGAAAAAGACAAAATAGTCACAAATCACACTTACATTATTTTGTGGGAGATGAGATATTGTGAAGATGTCATTGTCCATTGTTGTTGAATCTATGGGTGAAGATTTTACATAGAGGTGAATTGTTGAACACTAATATCCTCTAAATATCAAGAGGCGTGGCAAATGCATGCAAACAATAAGCAAGAAAACTACATAAAAGAGGAAAAGAAATAAGGACCAAATGATCACAATAAATCTAAACAATCATAAATTAGTACCACATGTAATAGGAAAGTAAAATAATATATAGAGGACTCATCAAGCTAAGAAATTAATTATTAATTGATGTAAATATAGATTTTTTTCTAAAAAGACAATAAATTAATCAAAGGGGTGGTTTAAAATCATACTTGATGATATTTAAAGTGTTATTGATAATCTATCAGAATAATTCATCACAACAAATCTTACAAGTTCTTCCATATTCTTTATTAGATAATGTTTTACATAAGTTTAAATTTGATTATAATTAGCTTAGTATACAAAATAATGAAATACACTTAGACTGAAAAAAATGAAGTTAAAACAAAATACCACGCCATGAAATGTACCCTAGAAAACACCCACCCAACGAGAAAATGGAAATGAGATGTACCTGGGAAACACCTAGTAAGAAAATGGAAATCAAGATCGAGGTGAAAATGATTCAAGAGAATAGAAATACATGTAATCCTTCTCATAAGATTGCCCCTTTCATGGTTTTGTCAATAATTTGTGCAGAAGGGCTATGAGGCTTCCACTAGTGAATATGGATATCGAGGCCAAAATGATTTCATGAGATTGAAAACACATCAATCCAGAAGCAGAAACCACATCTACATTAAGTGGTTCTATGTTTTATATTTTGAGAAATTCATTATCCACCCATCAACATTAGTGGATAAATGGATAATGGCAAGGCTATGAAATGTCCCATGTGTAGCAGGTCTTCAACACTCTAATCTCCAAGTGACCATCTTCTAATAAAATTGGGCGTGTATTCAGGTTCTCATGAATGCATCTATAAATTTGAGTTCAACTTGGATCTCCATATAGTTTGCTTGACCCAAGGAAAGATATGTCAATATACCCTCAACACCCTTGAATTTAAGATGGTTCTTTCTTGTTAGGGATTACCCTTAGTCTACTCTGCAGTTTGCTCTATTTCAAGAATTTACCACCATGCGTATGAGTCCCAATAATTAATTAACATTATTTCAACTCGGAATACCATTTTCATGTTCATCCATATCACTATAATTCACCTCACGGGTCCAGAAAGAGGATGATAATTGCTTCCTCTTCCTTGCCCCACATTCACAAAAGTATAATAGTGACTAGAAGATCCCTAATTTCAAAGGAAAGAGTTCATCTACCCAAAATATATACTTGCAATGAATTCAACAATTGGCCAATAAATACGTAGATCACCATGCACCAAATAAAAAGAAAGAAAGGTAGTCCCTTATGATAGAGGTAAGGGATATCACAAATGACCAAGAACCAAATGAGTCACTCTTCTTCACCCCATAAGATCCTCAACCACCCATAGGTAGACACAACATTTTAGTTTGCAATCAAATCCAAGTGAGCTATCTAAAATGATGCAAGAGCGATCGAGCATTCATGAATGTTGACGTAGATAGGTTAAGAATCAGTGAAGATCCGTAAAGAATTAAGGGTTAGATTTTCATCATTGGTTGATCAATGCAAACGAGGGGTCATTAAGCCTCCAATAAAAAAGGCAAAAGAGATGGGAAGGTGCGACTGTTAGGGTTTTACAATATAGTAGTATAATTTCTATATTATTTGCAGTGGAACAAAATTGAGATCATAACCATGCACATAAATAAAGAGACATAGAGATTATCCTGGGAAACCCTTCAAGGGAAGAAAACCTAGCAACTTTCCTTACTCAAAAAACCAGTTTAAGATACAAAGAATATCAAACATGCAAATAGAAGATAAAATCCCAAAGAAGTCTTCAATTGTCTTCGTCTTCTATGTTGGGTATGTTATATCTCTTCACATGGTCGCTGCGTGTACAACACGATCCCTACGGCAAAAGATAAAAATTTTTGGGTTGCTTTTTGCTTTTTCGCGATTTTCGACCCATTGTACTCTAATCTAATTCCGGTAAAAGGAATTAGGGTTGTAACCTAATTCGGGTAAACGAATTAGGGTTTTAGATGCTGCAGAATACCATTTATTGTATTGTACATGTAAAATAAACATATAATGAAAAAGGAGCTATGCGGCTCTAAGTTTGGCTGGTTTTTTCCCGGTTAAGGGTTTCGAGGTGAAAATCTCTGTGTAATGTGTGTGCCATTGTGTATTTTCTGTTAATGCTTAAGAATCATATGAGTTTGTACTTCACTGTTAAGGTTTAAAACTTACATTCTATTCCCAGCACTTGCACAATAGATCAGTTATCTTGAGCGAAAGAGGATGATCCAATATGAATGAGAAGTCACTCTATTTATACAAAATTTGATGGGTCAACTTCGCACATTTTAACGAATAAAAAAATAATAATATTCTTATTGGGATGACGATTTTGTGAGGATACCTCATGAAGTTAAAATCACCAACACTCCCACTTAGTTAGGGAGGTATCATTATGATGGAACACATATCTGTATCATTTGAGAATCACGACTTGTCTTGAACGTCTCGTCATCATAAGGAAGGTCTTCACACAACTTAGTTCATCGAGATGTGTCACGATTCAAATCAGTCCGTCGAGGAGCATCAGTGCCATGCTACAACCTAGTCCATTGGGGAGCATCATGCTACAACTTAGTTCATCGAGGAACATAAGTGTCATGCTACAACCTAGTCTATTAGGGAGTATCATGCTACAAATCAGTTTGTTAAGGAGCATAAAAAAACTACACTTATCAGTCCGTTGAGAAGTGTTATGCTACAACCCAGTCCATCGGGGAGCATCATGCAGAACAATCAACTCTCTCTATCTCCCTCTCAAGGAAGGGTCACACCATCCTCCCTGTCTCAAGGAGGATGTCACATGAATGATGCAATCAACAACACTCCCTCTCAATGAGGGAGGCATTTTCCACCACTCCAAGAACATCACAGAAGTACACGAACTTCGCCTTGGAAAGAGGCTTAGTGAGGATATATGCAATATGATCATCTGCTGGAATATACTAGAGTTGGATTGCTCTCTTCTGTACCATATCTATGATGTAGTGGTACTTGATCTCCACATGATTTGATCTATCATGACATATCAAATTC
Source organism: Larix kaempferi (assembly GCA_027924585.1). Taxonomy (NCBI): domain Eukaryota; kingdom Viridiplantae; phylum Streptophyta; class Pinopsida; order Pinales; family Pinaceae; genus Larix; species Larix kaempferi. The sequence goes on from BSBM01000150.1 coordinate 2,527,226, forward strand.
ATTGAAAGCTTCACACAGCTTGTTTTGTCACAGTGAATCAGTGTTGGCTCTATCATTTGACCAAACCACCCAGCAAGGAGATTCTGAATCCATACTGCTTCCTGAGCTACAAAACTCACTGCAATGTACTTAGCCTCTGTTGTACTAAGATCCATTAAGGTCTGCTTCTTGCTACACCAAGAAATCATGACAAACCCCAAATTGAAGCAACACCCAGAGGTGTTCTTCTTGTCTACAATACTTCTATCCCCATCAGTATCAGAATAGACTAGTAATCGCATGTCACTACTAGAAGCATATCTTAGGCCATATCCCACTGTGCCATGCAGGTACCTCAAAACATGTTTTGCAGCAAGCCAATGTACCTATCTTGGCTCATTCATGAATTGACTGAGAGCACTTACTACAAAACAAATGTTAGGTTTGGTATTAACCAGATACATTAGTGAACCAATCAACAATCTATTGATACCAAATCTGAATCAGAAGCTGAGTCACTCAACTTCTTCATATTAGTCTCAATCAGTGTGGACATGGACTTACAGTCTAGCATCCCAAATCTCTTCAGGATATCAATAGTATACTTTCCTTGACTCAGGAATTTCTCATCATGATTCTGCCACACTTCTAATCCCAAGGAGTAATGCATCATGCCAAGGTCCTTCATCTCGAACTCAGAGGCAAGCTTCCTCTTACCCCACTCAAGAAGTTTCTCAGTTACAGTGAGAAAAAAATCATCAACATAAAGTACAAGAATCAGGGGCTCATCATCCACAACCTTGAAGTAAAGGTTGGAATGATCTTCACTCTTGGTGAAACCCAAAATCATCAAGTATGTATCAATCGTGGCATACCATGCACGTGGTGCCCGCTTGAGTCCATACAAGGTCTTCTTCAGTTTTCACACATGGGACTCCTTCCCATGGATCACAAATCCCTCTGGTTGCTCAATGTAAAATTCTTCCTCAATCACACCATTGAGGAAGGATGTCTTTACATCCATTTGATGTAACTTACATCCCTTAACTGAAGCAAGAGCTATAATTGTCCTGATGGTCATGTATCGTGCAACTGGAGAAAAACTCTCATCATAATCGACTCCCTCTTTCTGAAAGAATCCTCTAGCCACAAACCCTTCTTTGTGCTTTTCAATGCTCCCATCAGCTGCATGTTTAATCTTGTAGATCCACTTGGAAGTCACTATTGACTTCCCTTCAAGTCTTGGGACAATCTCCCACACATCATTCTTCAAGATGGACTAATATTCTTCCATCATGGCATCTTTCCAAACTTGCTGGCTAAACGCTTCCTCATTATAAGAAGGCTCAAAATCGATGATGTCACTCATCAATACTACATAATCTGAGAACTTTTGAGGTCTCTTGATTTCCCTAAAGGTACGACAGGGAGCTACATGCCTCTCTTCTTCATGCAAAGTCTAACGGGTCCATGTAGGCCTCTTCTAACCTATGACAACATCTCTAGGAGCAACATTTGGTACTATTGGATCAACTGGATCAACAATCTCAATTGTTGCAGATGGCTATCTCTGAATTGTCAATGGAGAAGGAGAAATTGTCTCCCTTGGAGTCTCTTACTCCTCACTATCAATATCCATGGGAGATCCTCTAGATATTTTGAAGTCTACTTCCTCTTCAAAGGAGACATCCCTACTTACTTCAATCTATCTTTGTCCTGTGATGTATATGCTATAATCCTTCAAAGATTCACTGTAGCCCACAAAGGTACTCGTCCTTCCTGAAGGTTCTATCTTTTTCCTTTTATCCTTGGGCACATGAATGTATATCGGACATCTGAATATTCACAAGTGACCAACCTATGGCTTCACACCTGAGAAGGCCTCTTTTGGAGTCATGTTCCTCAATATCTTATAAGGACTTCTATTCTGTACATACACTGCAGTACTAGAAGTTTCTTCCCATAAGAACGTGGGAAAATTCTTGTCATGGATCATAGCTTTGACTGCCTCGAAAATTGATTTGTTCTTTCTTTATACAACCCCACTTTACTGGGGGTTGTAAGGAACAATATGCTCCCTCTTTATTCTTTCCTCCTTGCAGAAATTATTGAATTCCAAGGAGGTGTACTCTCCTCCGTTATCTGATCTTAGAACCTTGATTCTTTTCCCTAGTAGGTTCTCAACTTGTGCTTTGAACTCCTTGAACCTACTCAACAATTCCTCAGTTTCCTTGGATTTCAAGAAGTAAATCCAAGTCTTTCAAGAGTAATCATTAATGAATATTAAATAGTACCAAAATCCACCCAAGGAGGAAAACGACATGGGTCCACATAGATTGGAATGTACTAAATCCAAGATTCCCTTAGACCTTCTATCATTGTTGGGAAAGGAATTCTTGGCATTATTTCCAAGTGCACAACCTTTGCAAATTCCATTAGATTCTACTCGGAGAACTAGAAGACTTGTCACCATCGTTCTCAAGCATGGAAGAGCTCTATAATGTAGGTGAGCAAGTCTTCTGTGCCACAACTCACTCAAATTAATAGAATCATGTACTAGTGCCTGAGCTGGTTGTACTGCCAATTTGTATAGGCCCTCCTCTCAGACCCCAATCACACATGTTGAACCCATACTAGAGTTCTTGTGCCATGCAAGAACCTTTCCATCAGAAAAGGAAACCTTGTAGCCTTTTTCCTCCAAGGAAGAAATAGAGACAAGGTTCCTTTTCATCCCAGGTATGTGCAATACATCACTCAAATGTAGAGGAACACTAGAGTCTAACTGGAAAGAAGTGGCCCCAAATCCATTCACAGTATATTTGGCATCGTCACCAAGTACAACTCATAGATGGGACTCTTTTTCTTCCAGATCTGTGAGATGCTCTTTGTAACCTGTCATATGTCTAGATGCACCACAATCTCTTAACCAAGTATCACTATTACTAGGAACCATACCTGAGAGAGCTGAGATAAAGAAGAACTCTTCATTTCTTGACTTCTTATGTGAAGTTTCTTCATCAACATCATCATTGGAGGCATGTTGACTTCTCTTCTTCGATTGGCAATATCTAGCATAGTGACCGTACTTCTCACAGTTGAAGCACTAAATATGTAAAAGATCCTTCTTCTTCTTTTGCAGAAATGGAGCCTTCTTCTTTTTTGGAACTGGACCTGATCTTTCACCTTTTCCTTTTCTGCCATGATCCTTCATTCCCCTTATTCCTCCTCTTTTAGCATGTGAAGCAAGGGATTGGCTCTCTTCATAATGGGAGGCATGTGAATTGCCTCTAGCTGCAAGTCTAGTCTTTTCTTGAATACAATCAACCCATAATCTGTCAAACTTGGCCAGTTTAGATCGTCCAATAATGATTTGGATGAAAGGATCCCAAGAATGAGGGATACCATTGAGTGTTATCATGACAAGTTCTCTGTCCGTAACGATCTTTCCAATGGTGCCCAACTGATCCTTTAGTTCAATAATATTCATGAAATAGGATGCTACTGAATCTACTCTAGACATCTTAATATTTGAGAGTTGTTATCTTAAGGAAAGTGCCCTATTGACATTGGTATTCTCAAATAGCTTTTTCAAGGTATTAAATATTGCCTTAGCTGTCTTCTTCTAGGAGATCTGAGGTATCAAGTAAATATCATGTAAATATCAATTTTAATGAAATACCCACAACTAGCTATGCAATGCAACAAAGAGATGGGGGCATGATTTCACAAGAAATAGGGAGGGAAATTATTCAAACCCTTGAGCCAATGGTGTTAATCCATGTGTCAATAAGAAAACCCATAAACCACGACCTACCCATTTTGGGTTATGCACCCAATCATTTAATTCTTCCAAGAGTTGGTTGAGGCAGTTAATGCCTTCGGAATGGAGAGGCATGGAAGTCAATTTCGGGTATAGGCAAGCCATCAATCTGGAAAATCGTATTTTTGCTTCTTGGGCAAGAAAACACCCACGAAATGGTGCCCAAAGCCATCCTGAACCCATAGCCTTTTCCCTCTCACGCAGTCTGAGCTAGTTGGGCTTTCCCCATCACGTTTTTCACCATTTTCCTACATTTTCCATGCCTGGGAGCTCGTTTTTGTATTGTACAGTAGCTGGGAGAGGAGGGCCACGAATTGGGACTATGATGGAGGTCGTTTTTGCCCCAAAATGCCCATGGACGTTTTTCTGAAAACGATTTCTTCTCTCCAAGGTTGTTCCCCATCTTCCATTTTTCGTTTTCGGCTTTCCCACGTTTTTCTGAACTGGTAGAAGCCCCATTTTGGACATCCCACTGAAGAAACGTTTTTCTCATGCCCAACAATTGTGGTTTTGCTGTTATGTGCATCCCTATTTTGGTTTGAACCTGTGAGCAAGAGATTTGGAGTGGTAGTGGACATAATTGGCTTGATAAACCTAGTGGGGAAAAATAACCTCTCAAGAAGATCAAGAGAGCTGGCTACTCTTCTATGCACACCTTGGACACTCTAGATTGGAAGGTATGGCCTGAGGGACTATGCATTGGTGAAGGGAATACTTCCTTGAGTGGGGTGTGTAGGCATTGTGGGTGCCAAGCTAGATAGATCTTGTAAAGGTATCCATGGCTCTATGATTGAGCTCACTAGCTTAGCAATTCTTCCTTTCCATTTCCTAGCAGCCTGATAAACCCAATTGTAGATTGGCTTGGCTCATTTTGGTGTATGTTTGGCTATGTGTGAGTCTGTTGTTCCCTGGTTCATTGTAGAAATCATGCCCAGCTCGAGGGTGGCAATTGCATCAAGAGATTGATAAGCACAATTGGCCTATGGTTGGGAGGAACGTTGTAGTTGCATAGCTGGTTGCTCAGGGACTACTTTGTTTCAAAATAAGTACTCTCATGTGCTAATTCTGTATTGTTTCAATCGATGAATGACATGAATATCTTGAATGTATGATGGATGTGTAATAAAACTTAATTCTGCTGTGTTTTCAAATATTTATGCATTTTCATATGTCCATCTTCATTTTATATGAATGTTTGTTTACTAAGTATGGGTCTAGAAGTCTAGTATTATCATTAGTGTTCTCTCCATAGCCTTGGTAGGATGGGAGGGACTTTACAATCCCACATTTGATAAATGTTCTCCTTACCAATCACATGCAGGAGAACATGGTCCTTAATTGCATCAAGCATGATTCTCTTTGCCTTGATGTTCTTTTTCTCATAAGCAACTTTCGTTGTTGCATCTATAGGCACTGCCATGGGTTTTGATATTGTGTTCTCCACAATATCCCAAAATTCACACTCCTGCAGAAGTAAGACCATCCTTGCTTTGCAAGGGCTAAATTTTCCGCCCCTTCCAACCTATGCTCAACCCTCAAACTTGTTGCCATGTTTCTCTCAACTGAAAAATAAATCCAAACTCTACTTTGGTGAACAATAAATCCCTCTTTCATAGATCTGACCTCTACTCACACAGATTTGATATATCTTTCACAGATATAGCCTCTACTCTCCTCTACTCTCATAGATCTGATATGTATCCTCACAGATCTGATAGATCTAATGTCTATTCTCACATATCTGATAGATCTGATTCATATTCTCACAATTCTGGACTTTGCTCTCACAGATCTGATGTATCTAGTCACTATGCTTACAGATATGATATATGTTCTCACAGATTTGGTATCTGAACTATGTTCTTCATATCTGGTAGATCCGGTATGTGAACTGCTCTGATCTTTAACTGCACTCTGGTACTATGTGAAATTTTCAATGCTCTGAAATCTCAAACCTCAACTTGGTCTCAAGTCTCTCTAAATCACATGTAAGATGCCAAACCCGATTCTCAACCCCATAATGTATATTAGCACAAACAATTATTTATAACATGAGATCTATTTACTTCTTTTAACCAATAGCAATCACATACATAAAATGGACATGGACTTTTCGGTCAATGTGACCATGGAAAAACCCATGCGGGAAAACCAATGAGAGAGTAGAATAGCTTTTAGTATCTCAAGCAATCACAATGAGGTACAATATAATAGATCCAACACAAACTTATCTCTAATCCAATGGGCCTAGAGCTCAAGCTTGATCTATGCTGGATGAATGGGTAATGCACCCCTCTCTGTGTATGCGCAACTCTCTCTAAATGCGCCTCTCTCTAAATATGATATCTGACTTGGCTTCATTCCCCTTTGTTATTGAATCACTATCTTAGTGAAACCTCTCTTAATCTGATGAACTCTATCACATAACTCTCCCTCCTTCAATGAAGTGCACCCACCTCCACAAAAATGCGCCCCCTCTCTGTATGATCAATCTCTGATCTCTCTGCTGATGAATCCAATCTACCTTAGAAGCTGTCTTAGCCTCCAGTGGATCCAACCTTTGCTCCAGATGAAGTGTGTTCAATATCTCCTCAGATCTCGCCCTTCTCTCTCTCTCTCTATCTCTGTAGCTATGACCTTCTCTCCTCAGAAGTGCGCTCTCCTTATGCATTGAGTCTCCTCTGTCTTCTCGACTTGATTTGATTCTCACAAATCCTGTATCTGCCCCTTTTTCCTTCTCAAATCTATTTTATCATTTGATTGAATTTTAGGGTTCCATGCAAAATTCCCGCCATGCAAACTTTTAATTAAAAAATGCATGCATGCAAACTCAAAAGTAGAGTTTTGCTTATGCATGAAGCAAGGTTAAGGGTCGGACAACTTTCGTAGTTATCTTTTCAACACATGAATGCTGACGCAAACATGTAAGGAATTAGTGAAGATCCATGAGGAATTAAAGTTTATATCTCAACCATCGGTTGAATAGTGAGAAGGGTGGATTGTTAGTCTGTCAATATAAAATGAGGAAGAGATGGGAATATGTGAGGAGTTGCAACCATTTGCGAGGGTAATCCCTGATACAGTCTTCACCGTTTGTGGGAGTTATAGTTTTGGGAAGTGTGTAGACGGAGTCGAATCGTGAATGAAAAAGATCATTCCATCCATCATGTATGTGAACGATAGATCTAGCCTCCACTAACAACAAAGACAAGGAAAAGGTCATGTGATATTAAATCGCGACCATTTATGGGGTAGGTCGTTGTAATCTTCGACTAGATTCAAGGTGGAAAAATGGACATGGATATTCTCGGCAGGTTGGAATAAATGAATGTTTATTGAATGAAGTTTCTTTGAGGAGGATCTAGGTGGCCTTGTTCATATATGTACGGCCTAGTTTTGCTAAAGACCATGAATTCTTCATTTTAATTGACAATTGATTTCATTAATTCAGAGGAGATTTTCGAGGAACTAAGGACTCAAAGAACCGGTGCATGAAGTTAGGAGGAAGAGGGAGGTTCTAGAGAAAGGAAGCCTCCATATACTCATAGACAGTAGAGAAGAACCATTGAATACTAGTAGAAGATAAGAGAGAATAAGAAAGAAACCAAGGGGAAGGATTAGGAAGAAAAGAAAAGAGAAGAGAGGATTTTAGATTACGAAGAGAGATATAGAAGAAGGGGCATATATTGAAAGAGGAATAGAAGAGGAAGCAACACAAAGAGGTTGCGAGAGAATAGAAAAGGCTAAGGAAAATCTTAGAGGATAGGAAAAAAGGAATATTGTGGTGGACTACATGTAATGGAAAGAAGAGAGGCCCATAGGAGGAGAAAAGAGAAGGCAATGACCGAGGTAGGTGAGAAGATGAAAATTTGGAAGGAGCTTGCACATGGGAAGGAGATACAACATAATGGAGATGAGAGTTGGGAAAAATGAAGCAGGGCCCATATGGTTGGGGATAGAGGTAATGAATGAGATAAAAGGGCGGTGGCTCCATTAATTGAGGAATTTTGGTTAAGGTTTTGAGAAAAATGATAAATGTAGAGAGAGGAATCTAGGTGAAGGAGGAGGTAGAAAAACAAGTAGAGAAAGCTACGAAAGATCGAAGTGCACAACTCTAATGTTTGCAAGTTAGAAATGTGAACCATAGAATTCATGCAATTTTGTGTGTTGAATGTAAGACTAGACAAGACACGTTGATGTTTGTAGCTTGGACATGAAATTCCACACATGTTTAGTGTCAAATGCACGTGAAGTTGCCCAAGTCAAATCTATTTTGTAATTCACTTTATTTATAAAGTGAAAGTAGTGATTTAGACAAACCTTAACTGCACATCTCAAGAGATTGGGGTTTTAGCTAAAGTATAAAGGAAAGTCAAGGTAGGGGGTTAATACACATTCATTATTCACTCAAAGACAATTTTGGTTAGAAGGTGAAGAGGCTTATTCAAGGAGAAAAATTAGAGCATCAGAGAGGAGCCCAGTTCAACAACCAGACAGATTTCAGCAAGCAAGCAGTGGCACTAGCCAATCCGTATAGTCGTATATATTCGTATGGACATGTATTACAGGCCTATAGTTACAACCACCAGCAAGCCTTGGGTTGATTTCTCGATTGTTTGATGGCATTTTTCCTCAATAAGTTTGTTGATTTTTGCTCCATTTTGAGTGTACCATACAACTGTAAGTTTTTACAGATGTGGAGGTTTCATTGTAAGCCTAGATCTATTAATGAAAGGTTGATTTGAAGGAACAAATCATCTGTGGATTGTGTTTTGCTTCCGATGTTCATTTTCTAGCTATGTGTGAATATGGCTATATGTGAAGAATTTAATTTCTACAAATTAAATATCAACCGTTTATTTGAGAACATAAGGACACCAGTCACCTAGGGTAAAAAAAAATTACATGGTATCGAAGCTACTCAGATTCAAAAGATCGAAAGAGTATGATTTTATGCGTAGATCAAAGATGGCATCAACTAGCCTTAGGCTCAAGGATAGGCTTGACGGTTCCTTGAATACACAGACATGGAATGCCAAGGTAACTCTTCTATGAGAAGGGAATGACCTCTGGGATATTGTCCAGGATGTGATATCTTTGCCGACAAATCCAAAGCTTTTGGAATCTCACAAGAAAAAGGAAGTGAAATCCAAGTGGATGATCATGGATGCTATAAAGGATCATATGATTTCTCATATATCTGGGAACAAGACGGTGAAGGATATGTTTGATTATCTAGTTAGCCTATATCAGAGCTAGAACATTAACATGGAGATGATATTGCACGAGAAGCTCAGATCTATAGAGATTACCATATCAGACACCATCACCAATTACATGATGAAGGTCCAACAGATTCATGACCAACTTGTAGCAGTTGGAAAGAAAATTGAAGACAAAGAGCTAGTCAATATGGCATTGAATGGGTTCCCACCACAATGGGAAACATTTGTGCAAGGTGTTTGTGCTCGGGAAAATGTTCCCTCCTGGGAAACACTGATGGATGACTATATCTAGGAGGATATTGATGGAGTCAAAGGCCATCAAATAGGGAGGTGACAATGACCATGCCATCATTAGTCAAACAAAGAAGGGATGAGGTAAAGCACCCAACAAAGGTAAGGTACAGAGCGACGAGTCAACCTCACAACTAGGGAAGAAGGACTTGAGTAAAATTAAGTGCTTCATATGTGATAAGAACGAACATTATGCATCCCAGTATTCAAATAAGAAAAATGGTAGAGGGAAGAAGTAGCAAAATCAAGTAGTAGCCTCAGTTGAAACTTAGATGAGCGAGTATGTCTCCAAATTCGAGAAGGATTTCTTGATGGTATTTCGCCTTTCTTCCAACACAGTTCTGAAGAACACATGGTATGTGGGAAGTTGATCATCTAGGCATATGACATCATCCCATCAACTATTTTCAAGTCGAAAGGAGCACGTCTCAGGAGTTGAGGTCGAGCTTGGTGATGATGTCAAGTATCCAGTTGTAAGAGTTGGTACCATTCATTTCCAACTCCAGTGACAACTATTTAGACTTTCATGATTTGTTATTTGTTGTAGGTCTCAAGAAGAATTTTCTTCCAATTTTGGTCATGGAAGACACGAGTTATGCAGTAAAATTCAAGGTCCTCATAAGACGAAATGAGTCTAGCCTAGGATCAACTTAAGTGATTGGAGTTATGGAAGGAAATTTATATAGGTTACAAGATGAACCTTTTTTAGCCCTAGTACATAACATAAGTAACTTGTGCGAGTTATGGCACAAGAGGATGGGGCACCTGCATTACCGAGTGTTGCCTATTCTAAGGTAGATCGTCATATGTATTCCAAAGTTCAACATTGAGTAGCAGGGTGTATGCAAAGAGTGTGTGCTTAACAAGCATGTTAAGGTCTCTTTCCCCAGCAGTGAGCACAAGTCTAAGGGGATCCTGGATTTGGTGCATTCGAATGTGTGTGGACTGATGTCAATAGCATCAATCACAAAAAACATGTACTATGTTTCCTTCATTAATAAGTTCTCTCAAAAAACTTGGATCTACTTCTTAAAGACCAAGGATGAGGTCTTTAGCAAGTTTAAGGAGTTCAAATCTCTTATGGAGAACTAGACATGGAAGAAGATCAAAATTTTAATACCAAAGAATGAGAGTGAGTATACCTCCAATGATTTCAAGGATTTATGCAATGATGCATGAATCAAGAGGAAGTTTAATGTTCCCTACAACCCACAACAGGATGTAGTTGCAGAGCAGAAGAACCAATCCATCATAAGGTTTGCTAAGGCCATGATACGACTAATATTTGTTGATGTTTCTATGGGTAGAAGCATGCAATGCAACAGTCTACATCCAGAACAAGTGTCCTCGTAAGATTTTGATAGACAAGACACCAAATGAGGCATTCACTGGTGTGAAAACATAGGTGACTCGTTTTTGCATCTTTGACAATCCAATTTGCATCCATATACCTGTTACACCTAAAATCTTACCATCATGAGATTCAGTGTAATCATCCTTAAAGTTTCCTTGACTAAGTTATTGACCTGGAAGAGATGTAAACCCATTCATACTAGGTTTTGAGAGGTTTTCGCAGGTTGTCCTCAAGCAACCTGCGACGTCGTAGGTTGGCCTCTTGCAGCCTGTGACGATGTCAGTTAATGGACAAAAATAGCTCCTTCGAGCCCATTCTCGAAGCCAGCTGACATGGATCTCTATCCCTAACCTTTTGGGAGAGCTGGCACTTGGTTCCTAACCTCTTGGAAGGATCCCCTATCTCTCTCCTACCATATCTCAACCTATCCTATCCACTTAGTCCTATATAAGTGAAGCTCACTCCCATTCCGAAGGGAAGAAGTCTATAGTGTTTACATGCTGGTGAAATCACCTTAGGAGAGACCTCTACTCATCTATTGGGAGACTCACACTTCCTTGGGAGGCTTTGGCATTGGTTCGATCGGGATGAGGATTGCTACGTCAAGTCTATGGTTGTAATCTTTCTATCCTATGCACTTCCCTTCCAATACAGTGATATAATTGCTTTCCACCAAAATCTCATTGTGTTAGTGATATTTTGCGTAGTTCGCCTGCTTGACTGCTTACTTAGATCTATTATTGTATAGATGCGTTTTACTTGTTTTGTTGTCTTGTTGTCTTGACAAGTTTTGCAGCTCGGATCTGAAAATCGTCAAGCTTGGAGCAACATTCAAGGAGAAGAGGATTAGCGATCTATAAGGTAAACATATCTAGTTCTTCGATCCTTAATTAGATCTAGGAAATTAACTTATATTCTGTCCTACTTGTTCTAGACTCGCGTTGAGCTAGGGAGATCACGCCTCGAGTCCGCTCTTGGTAGATTGTCCGTCAAACAATACCAATGGAGAAGTGGACCAAGTTGGACCCCTCCAACAAGAAGGATTTATTTGTTGGCTATAATAAGACGTCAAAGGCCTACAAGATCTATATTTCGAGAGAAAGAAATACAATTGTAAGTTGGGATGTCAAGTTTGAGGAAGACTTTGCAACCTAGAAGTCTCATGAGCCTATTCCAGTGACATAGGATGAGGAGCAAGAAGCTCCAAAGGTTGAACTAGAGTCACCAACAACTTCCAGTTCGAGGCAACAACCTTTAGACGCAAGGGAGGAGCCACTAGCTCCTACCATTTATGTCAGGAGACCTCAATGGTTCACGCAGACATTAAGGGATGCTCATGAACATGTTGAGGCTTCTAAGAAACTTATTCAAGAGACCATACCTTCAAAGAATTTTCCAAACTACATGGCGTTGATGAGCAACATCACAGATTCTGAGCCTTCCAGTTTTTAGGAGGCAACAAACCAACAAGTTTGGATGGATGCCATGGTGGAGGTGTACACCTCCATCATGAAAAATGATGATTAGGACATTGTGCCTAGACCAGCATAGATCCATCTTAAACCCGTATCTATCAAGCACTGAGAGAGATCCAATTTCTTGAAGTGTATTTCTTTTTTCAAATTTAAACTCAAAAAATTTGATCTCTCTTGATTGATAGATCCGAGTTTAAGTTTTAAGTTTTTATTTTATAAACGAACATTTATTTTTTAATTACTTTTCATAATATTTTATTTTATGAACCAACATGGATTTTTTTTTTAAAGACTTTCCATAATTTTTTATTTTATGAGCCGACATGAATTTTTTTAATTATTTTGTTACATCACAAACATTACATCACATGTTACAACATCTCCCCCATACTGGGTTGTAGAGCTCCTCGTTTCACTCGGTGTAACTAGAGGGGAAATCAATAGTGACTTCCACATTGTTCTACAAGATCAAGCATGTGACAAATGGCAACATAGAGAAGTACACAACGATGTTTGTGGTGAGAGGGTTCTCCTAGAAAGAGGAAGTGGACTATGAGAAGACCTTTGCTCCAGACGCCAGGTACACTTCCGTTAGAGCTGTGACATCTTTAGTCTCCATTATGGGATGGAAGATATATCACATGGATGTGAATACAACTTTCCTCAATGGAATAATTGAGGAAGAAGTGTACATAAAGCAACCACATGGCTTTGAAATCAATGGGAAGGAGTCCCGTGTTTGCAGGCTGAAAAAGGCCTTGTATGGAATCAAGCAAGGAACGTGGGCAAAGTATTCCAAGATCGATGGTTACTTGTAGAGTATGGGTTTCACCAAAACTGAAACTAATCCCAACTTATATTTCATATTTGTTGAAGTTGATCTCCTCATTTTGGTACTATATGTAGATGACCAGTTTTTTACAGGTTCACAAATACTTATCATAGGGTGCAAAATAGATATGACAGCTGAGTTTGAGATGAAGGACATTAACATGATGCATTACTTTTTGAGGTTGGAGGTTTGGTAGAGACCAAGGGAGATTTTTCTTGGTCAAGGTAAGTATGCAATTGATATTCTGAAAAGATTTTGGATATTGGACTACAAACCAATGGCCACACCTATGATCACTAAACTGAAGAAGGTCACTACTTTAGATTCAAATATGGTAGATCCCATGTTGTACATGCAGTTGATAGGTTCCTTGATGTATCTGGTCAACATTAGGCCAGATATATGTTTCGCAGTGAACACCTTGAGTCAGTGCATGGTGAAGCTGAGGCAGGAGCAATGAGTAATAGCAAAACATGTTTTCACAAACTTGAGGGGCACAATGGAGTATGGGCTAAGATATCTTGGAGATGGTGAAGTGAAATTGCAGAGATATACAGACTTAGATTGGGCAAATAGTGCGTCAGACTCCAAAGATTTTAAATCCAGTACTGGATTCATATTTATTGTTGAATTTTTTTGCCGTTTTATCTTAGTTGTTGCACGAGTATTTTGTTTCCACTCCTTAACTTTGATTTACAAGGCTTAAGCTCTGCACACAGATTCGTGGTTCAAGTTTAACCCATATGCAAAACAAATTATAATAGAAAATATTAGAAAAGTGTGATTTTGTTTTAGACTTGTTAAGTTTTAGACTTGTTAAGGCTTCTATGTTTCCAGTATAAACAATCTTCGCAAACTAGAAAGGGGACCAATATAAAAATCGACAAGAATAAGAATAATCGATTTCAGAGAGTAAGAATCGACTGGAGATGACATTGAAAAGCTATAAAGAACAAAGCTCCTTCTATTAATCTGGTTGGCATTTAAATTTCAGCCAATTCCTGCTGTTGAAGCATCTAAACCAGGCGCTTCGAAGCTTACACATTGTGCACTGTGCAAAGAGGTTTGAAAGTTTAAGACTCCATTTTGCAGCCATACGATGTAAACTCCAGATTCTGGTGGCAGACACTATAGAATACCCACAAGAACACTACTTTCACATGAGAATGTTTGTTTTAAAACTTAGTGGAAAATATAACGACATTAATAAGCTCGCAGTTTAAGTTTGTGCTCTTTCTCGACCAGTTTTAATGTTCCCTCGCCCCTATCAAAAGTTGCACAGTCGAGGGAAAATCCATCATAAAGTTTAAGTGAAAGCTCAATATGAACATTGACTATGCTATATGTGCAACTGAGGAAAGCAGGAAAGCAAAAAACATAAAATGAGACTTTATTTCCATAAAAAAAACAGTTCACAAAACATTCCATGATCTTCAGCTACAGTATTGGATTTTCATATAAAACGGACTGAATTATATTAAACCAAACATAGCACAGCACACCCACACACAGATGTAATTCAAGCCATACAAACAACATAGATACTATGTCCCAAGGGCTCTAGAATTTTTCCTGTTTGTCACATTGCTTTTCAATTTCAGCTGTCCAGCTCTGACCTTCCTTTTGACTTTCCCTTGGCTAAGATAATTCTCCAATTGTTTTATTTTGTCATTAAGCCGTACTATAGTTGACATTTGCCGTTCTCCTGCTAACATTAGCTTCTCCACCATTTTTCTCAATTTCTCATTTTCTTCCTTCCACTTCTCACGATCTTGTTTTCCTTCACAATGCAAAATCTTTGACTCTGCTTCATTTGTATTAACAACGCATGCATCCTCGACCTTATTGTCTCCGAGGCTTTTGGACTCGATGCTGGGCTTATTCTCCATATCGACCATGCCAGACTCTGTTTCCTGCAAAATTTCACCACTGCGACTCGAGTCTTTGCCTTCAATTGGTTGCTTGAGTGCTGGCAACAATAATTCCTCTTTGGCAGCCACGTCCTCCTCATTTTGGACATTGAGATCGGCTTCTAGAGTGTTCACAATTTCCACCGCCTTGCCTATGCTTTGGGTTTCAGCAGCTGCTGGAGGTTCTTCTTCCCCTTCCGCATTCTCATTTGAAGGCAAAGTCTTCTCAATTCTCGCTAAATTTGTTTCTTCTCCGGCATGAGATATCCTCTGTGAAGGAACCTCCACAGTGAACTCCATCTCGTCATTGTCATGATACACCTCTATCTCTTTGGCTAAAGAACGGCTTATGTCTCTTTCAACTTCATTCCTATCAGCAACAGGGGCTGCACATTTCTCAGCAATTTTTTCCTGATCAACCTCAGCCTCTGGTGCAGTAACAATTGAATCGTCTTGACCCCCCATGTTAGGTTTCTCCAGGGTATCTACATTCTCCATATCTTCAGTAGCCTGCTCTTGCTCCAGAGTCACTGATGACAGCCTTTCATTGACAACAGCTTCTTCCTTGGGCAGTGCTAAATCTAATAGCTTTTCGTTCTCAATATCTTCAACAGCCTGCTCTTGCTTCACGGTCACGGATACCAGTTTTTCACTGCCAACATCTTTCATGGGCAGAGTTGAATCTATTGGCTTTTCATTCTCAATATCTACAATAGCCTGCTCTTTCTCCAGAGTCGCAGACGACAGTTTTTCATTGGCAGCATCTCCTTCCCCAGGCAGGGCTGAACCTAACAGCTCTTCATTATCAATATCTACAAGGCCATGCTCTTGCCCCAGAGTCGCAGATGATTTTTCATTGACATCTTCTTCTTTGAGCGGGGTTGAATCTAACAGCTTTTCAACATCTGACCTGACATTACTGAATCCCGATTCATCCATTTCTTCTGCAGTGATATTGTCATTAATTACATCAGTATGTAATACCATTATTTTTTTTTCTTCAGTACCATTGTTGGCCTGATTTACAGTCCCCTCCTCGTATTTACCATCTTTAATGGTTGCAGATAAACAACTTTCCTGCTTGACAGGTACCTTCTCCTCTAAATCATCCCCATCTATGGTGGCATTCTTGACTTGAAGAAGATCTTGCTGTACAAGTGAATTTTCTTCTACATCTTCACCGTCTTTAGAGACTTTATTTTCAACCTCAAACACTTCCGCCTTGATAGATCCCTTGTTATCTACATTTTCACCATTTGTAGCTCTGTCACTCTCAATTTGCTGATTGTCACTAGTTTTTAACAGGATATTACCAGAGATCTCTTTTACTTCCGAAGTTATAATGGGCTCTTCCGTCTTCTCAGCCGCAGCAGTCTTATCTGACTCTCCAATTTCTCTCGAGGCATCTTGTAACCTATTAGCACAAGCCTGTTCAACCAGTGTATCAAGTTTCTCTTGCATTGTAATAAGCTCTCGTGCAACAGATTTTCTCACGTCTCTCACAACTGGATGCAGTCCCTGGCCACACGACAAGGTAGGAACTGTTAGAAAGTTATCTCAAAATATCACTGACTCACTGCAATATCTATGCCCCCAACTATAACTGCATAAAACTTTTATGACCATATGATATATATGACACTATCTATGCCCTCTACTTTAACTCAATTAAATACCTATGACCATATGAAGTAAGTCCTGTTTCCCGTTCATTTTCATGTAAAAGACTTCCCAAAGAACAGCTCCAGGTGATTCGTCGAAATTTTATATAACAGTACATTGAAGTTAGATGGTCTAGTTGGTGTTATTGAATATGAACACTAAAAATAAAACCCATGTAAACTCAGGCCTGGCATGCACCTCTAGCCTGCAAAGTTCCAAGATATATATCTTGGAATCGATCATACTGCAAAGTTTCAAGATATATAATTATAGAAATTAAAGCATCATTTTTTTCAAGTAAAGACTTTTAAATAATTGCCCTAACCGAACAGCTCGGGTAATATTGTGCGATTCATCCAAGTAAGGTGGGCAATTCACCAACAGCTTGTGTAACGGTACACTGTAGCTAAGGTGTATCTTGGCTGTATTGAGTATACACAACAAAATTCTAACACTAATAAATACTGTAATTCGAGAAATATATTATGCGGCTTCATGACTTCAAAATGCATATCAAACCCGGTTTTTGGTGGATTTGTACTTATGCAAATAAAACAATATAATTGTGAAAAACAAATATGCAAGATATTTAGGCTGGTTTCTAACCTGAATCGTATCCAGCTGAAGCAGCAGGCCCATGAGAATCTCATTAATTCTTCCTCTGGCTTTAGAATCTCTACTCAACTCTTCTGCAAACTCGGAACTTGATATTTGCTGTCTTAGCTCCTCGACTCGTCCTCTAATCTTCATAATCTCACGGAGCTTTCTCAGAGATTGAAACTTTCGTACATGATACCCACGGTAAACGGCCTGAATTCTCAAGGCTGCTTGGTCGGGATCGATCTCTGTTTTTTTCTTAACCTCTGCTTCTTTACTTTGCATATTGGATTGCTCTTCAGCCAAATTTGCATTTTCTTCAGCCTTTACAGCGGCCTTATGCTTGCTTGCTTCCACTTTACGAGGACTAGCAGACCCGGAAGAGCTCGTACCATGCTCAACCTTATTTGTTTCAACACCAACTTTGGGAGCACTCGAATTTGCATTTTCTTCAGCCTTTACAGCGACCTTATCCTTGATTTCTTCCACTTTACGGGGAGCACTAGGAGACCTGGAAGAGCTTGTGCCATTCGTTTTCTTCTTAGGCAGAGGATCGACCCTCAGACACACAGGAGGAAACTTGGAAGCGTGAGGCGAAGATGCTTTCTTTACATGGTTATTATCTGAAACCTTTGAAACCCTCTCCTCTAACTTCTGAGCTTGTGAGGGTTTTCCTTCTATCTCAAGCTGTTTCACAGGAATTTCTCTAGCTGGTACGGTTTCTTTTTTCTGCTCTGCAGGCTTACAATAATTGCCTTCTTTTACTTTATCAGCTTCTCCTCCATCAGTTTTCTTGGTCTCTTGCGGAGGATTTTCTACCCTTGAATCCCCCTCCCCTTTAAACTTTTTTCGGAATCCAGAAGACAGGAAATGGTGGTAACTTCACATTTTCATCTTCCTTTTTCGGATCACAAGATCCTGTGTTCGAATCCAGAGGAACCCAGTAACCGGGGCATGGACGCTCCCGACCATCCTCGGTGGATTTTCTATTCCAAGGAATCCAATACACGGGATGTTTCTCTACATTCCGATCAGACAAAGATCCCGGAGTCCAGAAGATGGTGGGTTCCGAAAGCTCCTCCTCCGACCTCTTTTTCCCGCCAGCATCCGTCATCCATTTACCGTCGATGCCCTTAAAATCCTTACCATCAATGTCCTTAAAATCCTTGATTCGTTTTTCATCAACAGGCTCATCACTTATCCTCTCAACAGGTTTAGGATATACCACATGATTGGGGCACCCGCAGCAATGCTGTTGAGGGGCATAAGGGCCGAAGCGATCATAACCAGTCGCGGGTACGAATCTCATAGGATAATCATCTGGGTGCCGGAATTGTTCACTGGGATTAAAAGGCCTAGTGTGCACAAAAGAAGAAGGGGGAGGAACATAAGTGTAAGGCCTAGAATATCTACCATCTCCTTCATAATTACTGACCTTAGGCCTGGAAAACTCATACTCCGGGGGACAACGCCAGTAAGGACGGCCTCCATAATTAAAACCCCAGTCATGCTGAGGCCAGTAATAATTCTCCGGTGCGTCTCTATAACAATAATAAGGCTCTGGCCACGGCGCTGAAATTGGCTGGGGACGTGCTATATCTGGCGGAGCCCAGTAATATGGAGGATAAGGGTGTGGGCTGGGTTCGCCATACCTGTATGCAGGACCCATTTTGCAGTTTCAAACAATCAAGCGCAGTTCTTCCGCTAAATTTATCTCCAGTAAGCACAGAATTTGATGAAAATCGATACCACAACTGAAACGAAATGTGAAAAACGTATATCAAATCTAGCTCCAATTAGACGCAATGACATTCGATATGAAAACTAAAACCAAATATGAAAAAAAGTTGATTTACAAAATTGATTTTGGCTGCGATAAACACGAACTTTTATGAAAATCGATACCAGAACTGAAACCAAATTTGAAAAACGCTAATCGACAAAATGAATCAAACAAATTCGTCTACGATAAACACAGAATTTTATGAAAATCGATACCAAAACTAAAACCAAGTATGAAAAATGTTAATCGACAAAATTAACCAATTAAATTTGACTCCGATAAACACAGCATTTTTTGGAAATCGATAACAGCACCAAAACCAAATATGAAAAAACTGAATTCACAGAATTCAACAATTCCAATCGGCACGATTGCAAAAATCGATACCAGAACCAAAATCAAATATGAAAAAACTTATTTGACAGAATTCATCAATTTCAATCGGCGCAATTGAACATCGAATGGTAAAAACAAGCTTGTCCCATACCTCCTGTTAGATAATGGATAAATGATTGAATTGTCCACAATACCACAATGCCTGATTTCACGATATTCGACTCGAGCGATCCACAATGCCTGAGTGCGCGCTTCTAACTTCTTGGTTCGACTATCACAGCTAATTTCTGCTGGGAAGTGGCATTTTATACTCCTCGCTTGTGATTTCTGAAAACTTCTAGACATACCATGAGTTCCCTGGAACTCTCTGGAGATGAGTTCCCTGGAACTTCTAGACAGACCATGAGTTCCCTGGACTCTCTGGATATTTTACCATGGTAAATTATTGCGACTTCACTCTTTCTGGAACAATGATGTCCCACCTTACGACTCTTTTGATTCGGAGTGTTTGACTGAACCCACGGCAGACTCTAGAACATTGTAATTTCGAGAATTTCGAATTTTCTACTTTATTTTAATTCCAGAGACATGGTGCACATTTTACATTTCGGTATGGATGGGATTGAAATATGGAAAGTAAGGAGGGTATAATTCCTAGACTAAAGAGAGTTGTAAATTTTATGATTCGTTAAAGATAAGACATGTTATAGCTAAAATGAAATTATTTATAATTTTATAAAATATGTTAAGTAGGGTAATAATTTGATTTTGAGTCTTAAAACTAATGAGCTGGTGGAGATGAGTTATATATATATATATATATAAAGTGGTTACATGTGTTTGTTGAAATATATTTAAATGGGGATTTTCATCTGCTTTGAAATACTTATGGATGGTGGTTTGCTCAATCACTAGATGCTAGTAATCTAGTGGGGTTTAGTAGCACTTTAACTAGAACCAAATTATGGTGACAATTTGAAATACTTTTGTTGATTGCATTAGAGTTGAGGATTGTACAAATTCATTGTTCCAAAGTGAAATATGTCATTTGGTTCTTAGTTTTAAAGCGAGCCAAGTCTTGTTAGGTTATCAATGGCTAATGTGGTTGGCAGCTAAGCTCCCTGTTGTGGCCTCCACTGATCTAGGTCCTAAGAACTCGGGGAGGGGTGGGGAGGATTTTTTTGAAGGTGTCCTTAATTGCAACTTATTGTCCTTATGTCTCAATCTTTGGATGCAATTGGTGCTTCCACATGATTTCAAGTTCTTTGATCGAATTGCATATTCGACCCTCTCATTAGGAAAATGATTGTCAATGTTGCCTTATTGAATAGTTAATTGATGGTACTTTCTTTTCCTTTATTGTCTTCCCTTGAATGACTCAATGATCTCATTCAATCTTTTTATCCACTTATGCTAGCGACGAGTGTTCTCTCAAACTATCTAAATTTCCATTTGTTAATCCATCATGGATGCTTATGTCCTTGACTACTTCATTGAGCTTTTAGATTGATGATTGGGATGAGCTTTGATTTTTTCTTCATCATTCTATTACGCATGACCTTGAGTTCTTACTTTAATTCCTTGGTGATTGACATAAGTTTGACTTGGTTGTAAGCATGCCATGTGAAGTTTTAATACAATGTCTCTTGAAGTGTTGGTTCATTAAAGGAGTGGATAGGTTAGCACTTGCCACTATTCAAGATTGTTTTTCATGAAAACGACCTTGGTTTATTGTACAATGGTTAGGTTAGCACTTGTCATTATTCAATATTGCTTTTCATTAAAATGACCTTGGTTTATTGTATAATGGTTGATTGGTTCTCTTACTTTGGTCATTCATTAAATTCACATATTAAGGTTCATCGATGTGGAAGATATTGCAAGTGTTCAAGAGTTTTTATTTGGTAGTGTGTTATGTGCATAGTTGTTTGCTATCCATATTCACTCAAGAAATGCAAAGGCATTATGTTTATGCTAATGCATTGAAATTTTTGATCTTTTCTTTAAATTAAGGTTTGGACGTATAACTACCCAAGCTCCTTTGCTTGCTTTATGAACTTGATGATATAGTAATTTTAGTCTCTGTTGCATGAGAAATCCTTACTCAAATACCTTGTTAAAAATGATAACTTGATTGAAAGTGTTATCTCCAGGGTTGTTCCTTAGACTAGTGCCACTTTTACCTAGTTTTTGTTCCTTATTCATCTTAGTTTTCTTTTCCCATTTTCCCATTTATTCATTTTCTTCATTTTTCTTAGTCTCGGATATTATCCTAGTTACACTTTATTATATCTTTCATAATTAAAATAAACACAGGGCTCATGGTTCATTTTGATTTTCAAAATAAAGTTTTATTTCTTAGTCAAAAGTCATTTCAAATATGCTTGGGAACATTGCTATTATCCATTTTTATTGAGAGTGAACTGACAGCATATATTAAAATCCCAAATATAATAATGCTGCCAGTGATATAAAAAATGCATAATTATTATTTATACAGGTGTTGAAGCCTTGCATTATAGTTTTGATGTACCATGATTGTTGATGAATTGTGATTATTCATACACTATGTACTTTCATGAGGCATGGCAGTCATACATATATTACAACTATCAAATAAGTTAGTACAAAGTTGTGTGTACAGCTATCGAGATATCGAATTCATCAAGTTCGATGGATAGAGGTACTTGGCATTGAAATGAACCTTGTAGTTTAGGGTTAGCTCTATTCTGGTCTAATTTGCATTGGTTAGGGTAAACATGGAAGAAACTTCACAGAGCCAGATAAAGAAGAAACCAGGCGGTCTCATTTGCAGAATCAAGCCTTATAACATTGAATGGATCACTCAGTTTCCTATGTCAGCAAAACTGATGAGAGAAGCAGGATGGTTCGTTTTCTGCGAGAAATTGCAAGGTTACAACCTCCAGGTAACCACGGGGGGTTCACTTAGTGAACTGGTTACATAGCACGATCGTTCGCATGATATTAAATAATATCCCTAATTTCACTAAATATTCGAAAATGCCTTCTAAAATTTTATTTTTGAACCCCCCTCCCAATATTCCTTTCCAATTAAGAAAACCCCTAGTTTCACCAGATATTGTAGGTATCCATTTTTATCAACCCATTTTTAATACCCCCTTTATATCATATTATCAAGTTGTAACAAACAAGAACCCTAAACATCTTAGTATAAGCAAACAAGATGTTAAATAAAATAATAGTATAACACTAATAATGATCCCACCAGGATTCCAGGGGCAATTGATCAATTTGTAACATTGGATAGTGGAAGACCCAACGAAATATTACTCGAGAAGGAAAAATATGTAAAATGCAACCCAGTCAAGAGATCAACATAACAAAGAATGTAAAAGACTGATAGTCCACTAGTTAGTGCAATGGTTAGAAAATATGAGAATTGCAATTGTTTCACACAACAACTTGCCAATCTACCAATTTTATATCATGTAAATACATGTATAGCCATAGAGAGCTCATGTTTTCTATAAGCTTAATAATTAAACTCCATAAAAATTAAAAAATGAAACCCTTTCATGGATGAACTCCCTTACCTTCCTATCAAAGCAAACATCTTGGTTCCAGTGACCTAGGAAAGATGGATCTCACTTTTATTGGTTTTCGTGGAGATAGATTTGATTGAATCTCAATACCCACCTAAACCCCAACCTAAAAAATGAAGAGTTATATCTTTTACTCGAATGCCTACAAAAAATACAATACAATTGTTCAACTCAGGAACTCTCAATTAGTTACATATCTTAACTTAAAGATGAAAAGCACTATAACATCAATTCAAACCAAGCCTAAAGAATCTATTAAATGAGGATTTCTCAAGGATAGTAATCCAAAGAGACTTCCATTGATATTATCATTGGTACACTATTACCATATTTATGCAAAACTCAGGATCATAAGCAATATCAAATAAAAATGGAGGGTACATAAGTTTTAGGTGGGTATGAATTGAGCGCATGATTTGGAAGTATGAATACATCCCATGATTTGGATTTTATTCCTAATCCCACCCAAATAAAATAACCCCCAATATTTATATTACTATGTCAAATTAAGAACCCCCCTTGACCCCTTAATACAAAGCAATATATTTTTGAGGTTTTTAAGAGTATTCAAACCCCCAATATGAATGGACGTGATATGATATTCCCTCACTAGTGAACCCCCCGTGCAGGTAACCAGAGCTTTCATTAAAAATTAGAAGGATGGATGGGTTGATTTCAAAACTTTCAAGGTCGCAATTAATGAGCAATCAATTGCAGAAGTTATTGGTGTCCCAGCAGAAGGTGAAATATGGTTTAAACAACAGGAATTTGAGGGGGATTATAGTGAATTCTTGCTACCAAGGTTCGAAAGGTTAAGTTGGACAAATGGTGTGCATATCAGCAAATTAAAACCTAATTGGCGAATCCCTTTAGAAATGCTCCAGAACTATATTACTTGTGATGGCCGTTATGACAGAGTGTTGATATGCCACCTTCGGTTATTGATGCATTTAAATGGAAGCAAGAAGTTAAATTTGCCCTCTTATTTGCTAAAGAGTCTATAGAGAATGATTTTGTCGGTTCAAAACCATCCAAATCATACAGCTCGTTCTATTTTTCATCAAGGTCTTATCAAGTTATTGGTACTTTCTCATTTGAACCAGGCTGGGTGAGATTGGGATAGTTTCCTTCTCGAATCAGGTTTTGAGGTTAAGAAGAAGAAGAAGCTGGTTAAAGAAAAAGGGAAAAAGTCAGAGCTATTAAGCAAACAAGTGCAAATAGAGGAGCCTGAGAGACAGAATGAAGCAGAGCAAGCCAAATCGGGTGAAAATGAAGGTAAGAGACTGGCCGAACAGTTTAATGTTGAGGAATCAGATATGTTCAGTTTAGTTATAAAAAATCCAAGTTTTGATGAAGCTGAGCAAATTAAAACCCTAACCACAGAAAATTTGGATTTGATGCCAAGAACAAGGTCGAGAATTAAGTTGGATGCAGAAATAAAATTGATGAAGAAGTCTGTGAAAGGAAGTGAAGTCATCTTTGTTAACGACTCTGATAATGAAAAAGACATATAGGTGTCTGATGTTTTTGTTTTTGAAAATGAAAAATTTATAGATCTTTAGGGTATATAGGGCATATACCTAAAGCGTTCTATGTGAACAAGCAGGCTTATTTTGAAAATGAAAATGCATCAAGTTCGAAATGTTTGCAGATGGATGAAGTTTCAATGAATATGGAGGAAATTGAAACAGTTCTAGAATTGGATCAAGTCAAGTAGACTTTGTTGTCTTATAAGGAGCAGTGCAAATACCTACAAAATATAAATGAAAACCTGATGTTGGCTAACAAGAGGCCACGATAGGATCTAGGACAGAAGGATGATGATTACCAGAAGCTAGTTATCATAGCTAAAGAAACATTATAGGAGAAGAGGGCTACTCAGAAACAATGGAAACAAATGAAGACCCAAGTTGATGAGTTGCAAGGTCGGGAGCAAACTGCAGATGCTGAGTACATCAGATTACAAAAGAGGTCACAGGTTCTTGATGACTTAACTGTCTTGGCAAAGTATTCTACAAGAATTTAGCTTGTTGATAAGTTAGGATAGTGATGATTCAATATTTTGCAATTTGTTGTTGTTATTTTATCTATGTTTATGCTTCAAGAGTTTAAAGTGGAAAAGACTTTACTATTTTTGAAAGGATTCGATCCATAAAAATAGGATCTTCAAACCACTTCAAACTTTAAATATTTTTGTATATATATCAGACAGAAATGAAGTAATAGAAGTTGGAACTTGGAACTTATGATGGAAGTCAGATTTTGAAGCTAAATGTACAGGCATGTATGTGGTTTTTATTTCCATATTGATAAGAAATGACTGTTTTTGAAATGATTGTGATCTGTGAGTCTAATCTATTTTAATTATTGAAGTACATGCTATCATCATTTTGTTTATGTATGATCTTAATATTTTACACTGTGATTCTTTTGATCAGCATGCAACTATTTTTAATATTTTGATGTAGAACTTGAGTCATTATATTCACAAAGTTATGCTCACAGTTATATTCTGTCAATATCCAGATAGTGAAATCTCATGTACTCCCTGTTACCTGTTCTTTTGAATTGTTTGGTTTCTGTCATATATTCATCTACCACCAAACCTCATAGAGTTATTGTTTAGTTATCTTATATCTACTGTTAAGATTTCCTTAAGATTGAACCCCAGTAGTCTAGGTTCAACTTTAGGGATAACATCTTTTGGCGCCGTTGCTGGGGATGGAGAGACGAAAGTATATCTTCCCTGGGTGTTTGATATCTTTATATCTGATTTTGAAGGGTGACAAGATCAATATATTGTGTTTACAGACTACATTCACCTTGCAATTTAGAAGGTTATAGTGGCTTCAAGACAGATTGGTACAAGAGGAAATCCTTTGTCTCTTCTGTATTTAGGGGTTTCTGATCCAGAAAGGATTATAAGGGAAGCAAGAAGGAAGTTGAATTATCCATCCTCCAGTAACCCTTAGCATTCCTCAGTTGATATAGATTAAGTTTCTTCCTCTTCATATTTTATAGACAGCCAAGAAGAAAACAAATTGGGTTTATTTGTGTGCATTCTTGAAGTTGATGACTTAAATCCAACACAGGTTGGTGATTTTGATGTGTATTCAAATCCTCTATCTTTTGAACATAAACATATTCTAGAGGAAACTTTTACTTTAAAGTATTTGACAGCACCTGAGATACCTCTTACAAGTAGAATTTTCATTGGCCAATTGAAAATTGAAGTGCCATCTCCTCCACATACTAAACCACCATCTCCACAAAATCAGCCATCTTTCTCACAAGTATCCAATCCATCAAATATGGCTGGTCAACCTCCCGATATGATGGACCGTATGGTAGTAGCTAAATTATGCCCCTTTGGTTATGCCTCGACCTTTAAATCCTTTGCCTGGTGGTGACTACCAGAAATACTTGCCTAGGTTTGATGGTCAGGGTGGAAAAACTGCAGAAGAACATTGGGATAAGTTTTGTAGTTATGTTGATAATTACAACATTGAAAGTAGGGATGTTTGGATGAGGATGTTTGTACAGAGTTTAGACGGAGAGGTAAGGAAATGGTTCAGGGAATTACCAGAAAATTCTATAGATGGCTTGGACGAGTTACATCATGTTTTTATTAGACAATGGGGAGATACAAAAGATTATCTCTACTATTATACAGAATTCATAGCATTAAAAAGAAAACCAGATGAAGTAGTTGCAAATTTTTCTAAGAGGTTTAACAAAATGTATAATAAAATTCCTCTTGAGATTAAACCTACTGAACCTGTAGCAAAGTTAACTTATGCAAATGCTTTTGATTATCAGTTTTCTTTGTGGTTAAGGGAAAGAAAAGCCTTGTCTCTGATGAACATGCAGGATGCAGCCTTAGAAGTTGAATCTAATATTTTGGCATCGAATAAACTTAAATAAGAAGCAGAATGTCAAGTGTTGGATAGAAAGGGTAAAAAGGAAATGTTTCCTTCTTCTTTTACAAAATCCTCAGATAGTAAATATGATGAAATGAATAAAATCATAAAAAAATTGTCTGCAAAGATTGATAAATTGGAAACAGAAAAAAAGAATCAAAATAGGCCTGTCCAGGATAATGACAATAGAAAGCAAAATCAGTTCAGATGCCCTTTTCCCCCTAGATTCATCCCCAGAGAAAGAATGAACAATGATATTCAAAGGGAGAGGATAGAAAATGAAGATCAGAAGATACAACCACCTTTTCAAAACAATTTGATAGGAGATGATGATACTTATGAAACACCAGTAGAAGAAGTTGAGTATTTAGAGCCTAATATTAGTCAATTGGATGATGTTTCTTCTTCTAATTTTGTGACTAAGGATGATTATTATGGTGCAGCAGAATTTAGTTATGAAGAAGCAAATTTCATTGAGCAACAATTTGAAATTTTTCAACAAGAGCAACAAAAATCATATGGTATCAGGTCAGGTGTAAAACAAGCTGCACCATTTAAAAAGAAGGTTAAGTTTGTGCCTACCAAGGAAGTATTGTCTTCTAGAGAAAAACAAGAACTACAAAAAGATAAAAAGAAGATTACTGAATCAGAAGAAGTAGGCAAAGTTCTTGGTTTTGATTTGGAACATGAGATAAATAAAATCAAGGTTCCCATTCCTTTGACTGAGTTGGTAAGGAGCAAATCCTATAGAGAACCCGCCCTGAAAATTCTGAATTCATCACTTGTTCATTCTTCATCAGATGTGATAATTTTGCAAGAGAAGGATCCAACTATTATCACTAGTTCAAAAGCTTCTGATCAGTCAGATATGAAATCCTGTTATCCCCCACCATTCTATATCACACTTACAATATATGACCAGATATTGCATAATTGCCTCCTGGATTCAGGGGCTTCACATAATCTTATGCCAAAGGAAGTTATGGAAGCTCTAGGATTATCTATTACCAAGCCTTATCATGATTTATATGCTTTTGATTCTAGAGCTGTAAAGTGTTTAGGAGTCATAAAAGATCTTGTTGTCAACCTTGCTCAGTTACCCATGAAGAGTGTCCTTATGGATGTGGTAGTAGCTGATGTGTCTCCTAAGTTTGGCATGTTGTTGTCAAGATCATGGGCTAAAAAGATAGGTGGCACTCTGCAAATGGATTTATCATATGCTTCAATTCCTATATTTGGAGGTGAATATAGAAGGCTTTACAGAGAAGTACAATTGGCATTCTTGGTAAGTGATGATAGGAACCCTACAAATCATCCCATTTATTCAATACAAGAAGATATGGGTTCTTGCATGTTACAGTTAAATGATGATTCTGCAGGAGTTTTGCAAGTATGGAAGGACAGTCCAGTTCAGCACAACACAGAAGAACAAGAGGGCATTTGGTAGATGTATTTTGATGGATCATCAAGTAAGGAAGTAGCAGGGGCAGGGGTTTTGTTGATTTCTCTTGGAGGTGAGATGATTTCATTAATGTATAAATTGGAATTTCAAACCACCAATAATACTGTTGAGTACGAAGCATTAATCCTTGGATTGAGAGTTGCAAAAAATATGAATATTCAAAGTCTTGCTGTATTTGGCGACTCCGAACTGATAATCAGCAAGTGAAGAATATTTACCAGGTAAAGCAATCATTGTTGAAAGTTTACAAAAATGAAGTTTGGGATTTGATAGATAATTTTTTCCTTGCTTTCAACATAACATATGTTCCAAGAGATTGTAATCAGACCGCAGACTCATTAGCATTAGCAGCATCCCATTTCAAAATTCCAAAGTTGACACACTTGAAGTATCCCATTGATGTGAGATATAGACTAGCAGTTCCAGATGATATTAAACATTGGAGAGTTTTCCAGGATGATCAGGAGATAAAAGAATTCTTAGAGTTGAAAGAAGAATTTGCTGATGATTGGGTTGACCAAGATAAGGATGTGGATGTAGCTGAAGTTGTTGCTCACACAAAAAATTCAATTACTGATCAGAAAATTGTTGATTTAAAAAGTAATTATATTCCAAAGGATTGGTTCCACTTGAGATATTGTTTTCTAAAGATGACACCTTGCTGAAATCTACTGTACAGGCTTCTGCAGAAAGTGTTTTAAGTTGTAATATTGGATCTGAAAGCAACCCCAAAATGGTTAAAATATCCGAAACCCTTTCAAAAATTGACAGAAGGAAGTATGTTGCTTTATTGAAAGAATTTGTGGATATATTTTCTTGGTCATATGAGGAGTTAAAAACTTATGATACTAGTATTATACAGCACAAAGTCCCATTGAAACCATATACTAAGCCTTTCAAACATAAATTGAGAAGGCTTAATCCATCACTGTTGCCAACCATTGAAAAAGAGGTGAAAAAGTTGTTGGACGCAAAAATCATTGTGTCTCAGGTATTCATCTTGGGTAGCTAATCTTGTGCCTGTACGCAAGAAAATGGATAAATAAGGCTCTGTGTGGATTTTCGAAACCTAAACAGGTGTTGCCTCAAAGACAATTATCCACTGCCAAAAATAGATCAGATCTTGCAAAGAGTGGTTGGTGCAGAAAGAATTTCAATGATTGATGGTTTTTCTGGTTATAACCAGATTGCAGTTCAGCTAGAGGATAGAGAGAAGACAACTTTTACAACCCCCTAGGGTACATTCATGTATGAAAAAATGCCTTTTGGGCTGATGAATGCAGGTGACACCTTTCATAGGGTAATGGACATAGCCTTTGTGGGTGAAAATGAAAAAATTGTTGTCATTTATCAAGATGATATCACAGTCTTTTCCAAATCTGATCAAGAACATTTAAAGCATCTGAAGCAAACTTTCCTGAAATGCAGAAAGTTTGGTTTGTCACTGAACCCAAAGAAGTCTCACTTTGCTATGACAGAAGGTAAGCTCTTGGGTCATATAGTTTCTGCAGAAGGGATTAAGATAGATCCGGAAAGAGTGAAAGCTATTTTAGAGATTACCATTCCTAGAAATAAAAAAGAAATTCAGTCTTTCATAGGAAAAATCAATTTTTTGAGGTGGTTTATCCCCAATTTTGCAGAAACTATTAAGTATATCATTGACATGCTCAAAAAGGACAGGGAGGTAAGATGGTCAGATCAAGCTAAAAAGTATTTTGAAAAGATTAAGCAAGCACTTGTAGAAGCACTAGTATTGATAGCCCCTGACTATATGTAATACCCCAATTTGGACCCTTAGGAAATATTGGTTCTAATGTAAATATTGTATACACGCATTGTATGTTTCCCTAGCGTGGAGCTCAAGGCCAAGGCCCTGCTAGTTTATGCTCGAACTTTATTTTAAATTAGACACGCTGATATTTTGTTACCCATGTGCTATTAAGCCATGGGATATTGTAAATTGATGTAAATATTTAATATTGAAATAAAATACCAAAACTGGCTATGGAGGCAACGAATGAGAAGGGGCCACGTGTATCCACTAGGGAGTGGTGAGGGGGCTATGGGACTAAACCCTAGGCTGCCATTTGTCATTATGAGAACCCATTGATTTCCCTAGGTGACATTTATGACTGTTGTAAGGAGGTGGTTGAGATTTCAGCGCATGGCTTCAATGGAGCATGGGCAGCCCTGAAATTCGTATGGGTAGTCATGGGCTCTGTTTGCTTGGGCAAGAAGTCACTCAACCTCATGGGAGGTTGCTTCATTCTCACCCCATTCCATTATGGAGGGAAAAAACATCATTTTGCATCCAAAAAATGAGTGCCAGCAGTGAGAGAAACAGAAAATCGCGACCTTGAGAGAACCCAGATTTTGAAAGACCAAAAACGCCCAGATTTAGCAGGGGACAGGGAAATCCAATGGGGGATCCATTAGCATGAACCTTGGGGCGAATTTGGGAGCACTAGCTACCCCGAAATCAATAGGATAACCCAGTTTTTGCATCCCAGAAAACGAGTGACGGATTTGAGCCACTTGGTGAGCAGGATGGTGAGAAATCAAGTTGGGAATGACTATGCAGAGGTTGGGTGTGCTTGATAAACCTAGTGAAAGCTAGGATCTCAAGGATTAACAGCTGGACCTTTCTATGCCCATCCTGAAGAGCACTGGAGGGAAGAGTTGCCTGAGGGACTGTGTAACAGAGAAGGGGATCTTCCTTGTGTTGGATGTGGTAGGTAATGTGGGTGCCTGACTATTGAACTCACTTGAGAGGCCTGTAGCTATGTGGTTGAGCTCACTGGCTTACCGTTTCCCTCCTCTATCTTCTTGGATGCTTGACTGAAACCATGGCTGTGAGTGAACCCAGCTAGTCCTCCTTAGTGGATACACAGCCCAGCTCGGGGGTGATCTCTCAGCTGAAGGAATATAGGCTGGATAGAGATCTACGGTTGGGAGGAATGTTGCCTTTACGTAGCCAGTCATTGGACATCAACTTCTCAAGATAAGTGTTCTGTGTATTATAAATTATTCGCATTTTGTGTTCTGCAATATGTTAAATTGTCCCTGTTTAATGAAATGAGTTAATTGTCTTAGTATGGAATCCATGCAAGGCATACGAATGAGATTGGGTCTTCTTTATGTTGAATCATTCTCTGCTGTGATAAATATGTTATGCAATTACTACCTATTTGTGTGCTTGCAGGTACGTTCATTCCGTTGTGTTTATATTGAGACGAATCTGCATATAGAAGTTTTTAAATTGTTAGGAGTTTATGGGAAAAAATTATTGGGGCTAAGTCTGCAATAAGCCCGTGTGTTGTTAACGTTTCCTTCCTTACACGGGAATGATGGAAGGGGACGTTACACTATACTAAAGATTTTACAATTTTTTCATTTGCATGAGAAGATACAATAGCTGTTGTGCTATTACAGAAAAACTTTGATGGCTTAGAATAGCCAATTTCCCTTTTTAGTAAGACACTGAGGGATTCAGAGTTGAAATATACTAGTATGGAGAAACAAGCATATGCCTTGGTAAAAGCACTTAAATTTTTCACAATATATGTTCTCCATTCTAAAATTTTAGCTTATGTTCCCAATTCAGCAGTTAAAGAAATTTTGGTACAGCCTGATAGTGAGGGCAAAAGAGGCAGGTGGATTGCAAAATTCATGGAGTATGATGTGGAAATCAAGCCTACCAAATTGGTGAAAGGGCAGGGATTAGCCAAGCTTTTAGCAGAATCGAACTGTCAGATATTGGATCTTCATATAATGGCTGAAAATTCAAAACAGGGATGGTTGACATAATAGGATAAAGAACGAATTCACAGCAGGTATTATGACTCTCCTTGGTATGCTACAATTGTATATTTCCTGTTGTATTTGCAGTGTCCTCCAGAGTTAAGTAAAAGTGAATGTAGATCTGTAAAATTGAAAGCTCTCAAGTATGTTTTGATGGATTAAGTTCTGTACTGGAAGGATCCTGGAGGAATACTACTGAAATATTTGGATAGAGTAGAAGCCAATACTGCCACAGAGGAACTGCATGCTGGTGTCTATGGTGGGAATAAGTACTGGAAGGAAACAACCTTCAAATTTTTTAGAGCTGGATATTAATGGCCTACACTTTTCACAGATGTGTATCATCAGATTAGGGCTTGTGAGCAATGTCAAAAGTTTGCAGGTAAACATCAGTTACAGTCTTTACCTCTAAAGCCTATAGCAGTAGATGCTCCATTTCAACAGCGAGGTTTAGACTTTATAGGTGAAATTCATCCTGCATCTAGTGGCCAACATAAATGGATTTTAACTGCAACATAATTTTTTACCAAATAGGTAGAGGCAATCCCAACTAGAAAAGCAACATATCAGGTTGTCATTAATTTTATTCAAGACAATATTCTTAGTCGATTTGGATGTCCTAGAAAATTGATTATTGATAATGCTCCTGCATTTAAATCTAGAAAAATGACAAAGTTTTCTGAAGAAAATAATATTTCCTTGAGATAGTCCACACCATATTACCCCTAGGGTAATGGGTTGGCAGAATCCAACAATAAAAACCTTGTGACTAGTATCAAGAAAATGTTATTGGAGAATAAAAGGAATTGGGATACTAAGCTAAGATTTTCTTTGTGGGCAGACAGGGTCACCATAAAGAAATCAATTGGCACTTCTCCTTTTCAAATAGTATATGGAACTGGTGCGGTGTTCCCTGTTCAGTTAATTTCTCCAGTAATCAAATTTGTGCAGGAAACTGAGGAAGAACCTGAAGAAAAGAAAAGAAGGTTGTTTCAAATAATCCAGCTGCAGTAAGAAAGAGAAGCTATCATGGAAAAGGATGAAAGAGAGCTTTGATAAGAAAGTAAAAAAGAATGTGTTCTCAGTAGGTGATATAGTGCTAAGATGGGATGCTAGAAATGAGGATAAAGGTAAGCATGGTAAGTTTGACAATCTGTGGTTGGGACCATTCATAGTTGTGAAGATTTTGGGAAATAATACTTTTGTTCTACAGACTTTGGGTGGTAATGAGATTTCAGGTCTAGTTAATGGATGATTCTTAAAGCTGTTTCATACATGTTAAGATGGCAGATTTTCTTGTACATATTCATTGTATATATCATTCCAAGCAGTTTCAGTACACTCCAGCCTGTTATGTCAGGAATTTGTTTTTACCTTTTAACAGCTTGATAACCTTTTTGATCAAATTTGCTTATTTCTTTGACTTTATTTTCTTCAATTATTATAGGAAATTTTGATATTTATTTTAATTTTTAGGATTTTTGTCTTTAGATTTATTTTGTTTTTTCTCCTTTAGGCGTTGAAGGGTGTTTAAAAGGTCATATTATTGATTAATGAAGTCATATTTAGCATCATGAGTAGGATTCAGCTTTTAAACCACATGCAAAATGACCCAAAGCTGCTAAAAAGCACCAAAACAGTGTTAAAGTTATTCTTGTAGCGCTGGAGCTCAAAATCACCAAAGGCGCGCTACAAGAATACCGCGACTCCAAATTTCTCCGATTTTTCAGCAAATTTTGGCACGCTTGGAATAATGAATGACTGATTATGTGTTTTAGAGAATTCATTACGTGTTGATGCAGAAAACATCATGATTCCAAGTGGTTACACATCGTGAGGAAATCGTGCTCATCATCAGCCCAGGTGTAATTCCTTTTTGACAGGTAGCAACATGGTTTGAGGTAAATGTGGGATAAATTTGTCACTTACAGGCACATTCAAAGACGAAGGACTTTAGTGGAGTAGCCATAACCACTAAAGAACCGAAAATTGTCGCTGCTGAACAAAGGAGAGTTGTTGATGGCTTCACGGGAAATTAGGGCTTCCTAATTTCGTGGCTAGCAATTAAATTGAACGCTGAAGGATGTCTGTACATCCAAGGTGACTCATTTGACAACTCAAGTCTTGCTTTTAAATGACTGCAGTTGAGCAATTTATAGGTATTTCCTGAAAAACCAATATAAATGTAAATTTGGGGTTTTTTTCGCTGGGGCTTACTCTGTCAAAATTGATCAAAGGAAAGGTTAAATTGTGCTTTTAAACGCAATTTCGACTAGAGAAATAGCTATTTGTTGATGCTTTGAGACGACAGCCTGAAGTGAGGGTTGAAGATAGCAGTTTCTTAATGAAATGTGACTCTGTCAAAACTAAGGTTGTAGTGCTGTGAATAACCTATACATTCGACAATATTTTCAACCTCCTAAATTAATCTCCCACTCGCAAACAATACAAAAGGATACCATTCAATTTGCAGTGATTGAAGAAGAATGGGCAGGAGTGGTAAGATAAACAGAGCTGAGCCAACTGATGTAGGATGGATTGAAAAACTGCCTGGGTGTGTGGAGCTGTTTCAACAAGTTGGTTGGATGGAGTTTTTCAAGAAGATCGATGGGTACAATGCAAAGGTGTCCTGTAAGTTTGCCCAGGGTTTCAAAAATGACATGGTGATTTTTGATACTCTTAAATTCAAGCTGATAGTAAAACTGATTTCAGAAGCTACAGGGATTAAGGATGAGGGTGAACCATGGTTTAAAAAACTGCCTTTTGACTTTGATCCACAAAGATACCTTTTCCCAAATGTCACCCCTGATTGGAATAAAGGTGTTCTTATTCAAAATTTCAGAAAGGAATGGATTGAGCCAATCAGAATATTACAGAGCTATGTTACTTGCGAGGGCAGGTATGCTTATGTATACAAGTACCATTTCAGATTCCTTCAGCACATGGTGGGGGTGTCCAAGATGAACCTGCCATTCTTCTTTTTGAAAAGTTTGCAGAAGATGTCCAACAAGGTGAAAGGGCCAATAGATCATTCTTCTCAGTCTATTTTTCACCATGGGCTAATCAAGTTGATTATTAGCACTGTTTTGCAGCATGAAGGGAAGACCTGGGATTTTTTCATCTTTTGGTTTGGATTTGAAGATCAGAAATCTAAAAGGCAAGCAGACAAGGGTAATGTCTTGATGAGAAAATTAGGTCAGAAGCCAAAACCTGAAGATAAGGAAGAGGTCAAAGTTGAGGAAGCATCAGAGCATGTGGAGGAAGATAATGAACCAAAGCCATTCTCAGCCAGCTCTAAAGGCAAGTATTCACTGTTTGAAGATGAGAAGGAGCAACCTGAACAAAATTTGGCACCTGTAGAAGATTCTCATGAAATGAAAAATGTTTATATAAAAGAGGTTGCTGTACCTAAAGAGGAAATTCACACTCGACAGAGAAGCCCTATCACCATTCTCTCAGATGATGAGGGATATTTATTGGAAGAAGAGCAACCCATCTCCAAAACAGAAGTCAAGGTTGAAGTAGGAAAAGGAATCCATACTTCAGATAGCAAAACAACAAAACCTAACAGGAAAAGGAATAAACTTGAAGTAGTAGAGTTGGCTGCTATCCAACATCAAGGAAAGGAGCTAAAAATGATAGGAGAAGCAGCATCATTTTGGAGACCTAAAACTAGGTCAAAGAACAAGCTAAGACTAAACATGAATAAATTACTCAATCCCAAATTAAATACAAGTGAAATTACTATCCTAGATGAGGTTTCCATGGATGATAAACTAGAAGTAGACAAAGATAGCAGAAAGGAAAGTGATCTTTTACAGCAGCCAGAATTGAAAGAAAAAGTTCCTTCAGTTAAGGCAGCAGGTGAAGAAAATCAAAATCCTAGCATTGAAGACACTCCTACAGAACTGTTGATTGAAGAGGCAGAAATATTCAAAAAACTTGATATACCTTGGAGACCTGATGAGGAACAAGATCCTACAATGGACAAATTAGTTAACTCTGACAAAGAGAACTTGCAGAAAACTGTTAAGCAGTATAAACATCAGATGAATTACATGCAAGAGGTCAACGATGGATTAATGATGGCTAACAGAAGGTTGAGAGAAGATCTACAAGATGTAAATGATAATTTTCAGGAGCTGATAGCAGAAGCAAAAGAAGCACAAAGAGAAAAAGAGCTACTGACATGCATTGCACAGAGTTGGAGAAGACAGTCCAGGACCTGCAACAGAGAAACAAGGAGCTCATCAAGAAGATAAATGACATGGAGCAGGAGCAGAAGAAAGCTAAGAAGAAAGACCAAGCATCAGATGGTATCGCTCTGCTGGTTGAAGTAGCAAAAGACCTATAAGTCAGTTGTACATTTAGCTAGTTGTCATTAGTTAATAAACAGATATGTTAGTGATTTGCTATTTTTAGCATATTTTGTAATTTTATAAATATTGTACATTTAATTTACCTCATCGAATAGGTGGAAGGCAGTTAGGGTTAGATCCCTAACTGATTTTTTAAAAGCATAGTATTTAGAGAGGTTAGAAAGTCATTGAGAGGGTTCTGATTTTTGGGAGTTTTCAGGAGGTCTTCAGACTGTTATTATCTTCAGACTTGTTCAGAGCTAAGTATTATGACTCTTGTAAGCATTTGCTGATGAAATTATGAGATATATATGACCTTTACCCTTCAGTTTTCTGTGTTGGCTTCATTTTTCAGCTTATTTAGTTGCTTAATAGATATATTCATTGCTGGTTTATGTGTATCTACTAGTGATGCTTGTCTTTTATGAATGAACCTCAACATTGTGTTTCTGTTGGATCTTGTTGGATATGTCATGCATCTTTATCATCTTTTGTTTATGATTTAGTTTTTATTTTGCTTATGAATGTATTCCCTGATTGTTCCCAAAACTTTACAACCACAAAACCTTTCAAAAACCTAAAACCTACTTTATTTTACTGAGTTTTATTTGAGATTGTGTTGGCTTATTTCTCTGGCCTTGGAAACAATTTCTGGCACAAACACAGCCCAATAAGATAGATTTCAGAAGGCACAGGTCACAGTGTTCTTAAGGTCTCACAGGGAAGACCTTATCCCCAATCAGAGCTAGATGTTATCTCTAGGGTTGTTCCTTAGACTAGTACCACTTTTACCTAGTTTTTGTTCCTTATTCATCTTAGTTTTCTTTTCCCATTTTCCCATTTATTCATTTTCTTCATTTTTCTTAGTCCCATATATTATCCTAGTTACACTTTATTATATCTTGCATAATTAAAATAAAGACAGGGCTCATGGTTCATTTTGATTTTCAAAATAAAGTTTTATTTCTTAGTCAAAAGTCATTTCAAATATGCTTGGGAACATTGCTATTATCCATTTTGATTGAAAGTGAACTGACAACATATATTAAAATCCCAAATATAATAATGTTGCCAGTAATATAAAAATGCATAATTATTATTTATATAGGTGTTGAAGCCTTGCATTATAGTTTTGATGTACCATGATTGTTGATGAATTGTGATTATTCATACACTATGTACTTTCATGAGGCGTAGAAGTCATACATATATTACAGCTATCAGATAAGTCAGTACAGAGTTGTGTGTATAGCAATCGAGATATCGAATTCATCAAGTTCGATGGACAGAGGTAATTGGCATTGAAATGAACCTTGTAGCTTAGGGCTAGCTCTGTTTTGGTCTACTTTGCATTGGTTAGGGTAAACATGGAAGAAACTTCATAGAGCTAGATAAAGAAGAAACCAGGCGGTCTCATTTGTAGAATCGAGCCTAATAACATTGAATGGATTACTCAGTTTCCTATGTCAACAAAACAGATGAGAGAAGCAGGATGGTTCGTTTTCTGCGAGAAATTGCAAGGTTACAACCTCCAGGTAACTAGAGCTTTCATTAAAAATTATAAGGATGGATGGGTTGATTTAAAAACTTTCAAGGTCACAGTTAATGAGCAATCAATTGCAGAAGTTATCGGTGTCCCAGCAGAAGGTGAAAGATGGTTTAAACAACAGGAATTTGAGGGGGATTATAGTGAATTCTTGCTACCAGGGTTCGAAAGGTTAAGTTGGAAAAATGGTGTACATATCAACAAATTAAAACCTAATTGGCGAATCCCTTTAGAAATGCTCCATAACTATATTACTTGTGATGGTCGTTATGACAGAGTGTTGATATGCCACCTTTGGTTATTGATGCATTTAAATGGAAGCAAGAAGTTATATTTGCCCTATTATTTGCTAAAGAGTCTACAGAGAATGATTTTGTTGGTTCAAAACCATCCAAATCATACAGCTCATTCTATTTTTCATCAAGGTCATATCAAGTTATTGGTACTTTCTCATTTGAACCAGGCCGGGCGAGATTGGGATAGTTTCCTTCTCGAATCAGGTTTTGAGGTTAAGAAGAAGAAGAAGCCGGTTAAAGAAAAAGGGAAAAAGTCATAGCTATTAAGCAAACAAGTGCAAACAGAGGAGCCTGAGAGACAGAATGAAGCAAAGCAAGCCAAATCGGGTGGAAATGAAGGTAAGAGACTGGCCGAATAGTTTAATGTTGAGGAAACAGATATGTTCAGTTTAGTTATAAAAAATCCAAGTTTTGATGAAGCTGAGCAAATTAAAACCCTAACCACAGAAAATTTGGATTTGAGGCTGAGAACAAGGTCAAGAAGTAAGTTG
Organism: Larix kaempferi; assembly: GCA_027924585.1. NCBI lineage: Eukaryota > Viridiplantae > Streptophyta > Pinopsida > Pinales > Pinaceae > Larix > Larix kaempferi. The sequence continues at coordinate 2,565,948 of BSBM01000150.1, forward strand.
GATGCATAAATAAAATTGATGAAGAACTCTATGAAAGGAAGTGAAGTCATCTCTGTTAATGACTCTGATAATGAAAAAGACATACAGGTGTCTGATGTTTTTGTTTCTAAAAATGAAAACTTTATAGATCTTCAGGGGAATATAGGGCATATACCTGAAGCGTTCTATGTGAACAAGCAGGCTTATTTTGAAAACGAAAATGCATCAAGTTCGAAATGTTTGCAGATGGATGAAGTTTCAATGAATATGGAGGAAATTGAAACAGTTCCAGAATTGGATCAAGTCAAGAAGACTTTGTTGTCTTATAAGGAGCAGTGCAAATACCTACAAAATATAAATGAAAACCTGATGTTGGCTAACAAGAGGCTACGAGAGGATCTAGGACAAAAGGATGTTGATTACCATAAGCTAGTTATCATAGCTAAAGACACATTACAGGGGAAGAGGGATACTCAGAAACAATGGAAACAAATGAAGACCCAAGTTGATGAGTTGCAAGGTCAGGAGCAAACTGCAGATGCTGAGTACATCAGATTACAAAAGAGGTCACAGGTTCTTGATGACTTAACTGTCTTGGGAGAGTCTTCTAGAAGCATCTAGCTTGTTGATAAGTTAGGTTAGTGATGATTCAATATTTGGCAGTTTTTTGTTGTTATTTTATCTATGTTTGTGTTGATGTATATGTAACTTCAGAATGTATTTCATTGATATATTTATTGTACTCCTATAGAGATGTATTATTCCTCTATACGGAAGTGTCGTCATTTGTATTGACAAGTGTCGCAAGTGTGTTAACTTGCCGATGGGTTATTAGACTACCTTGTAAGGGATCGACCCGATATAATGTAATATGAAGTTATTGTACCTAGATAGACAAGTCGGCTCCATAAGGTTATTGGGAAAATAGGACAAGTATAAATAGAGATCGGGAGATCTCTATTTGGATCACTCAGAACTCACACTTCCTTCACTCGGAAAGTGGTGCACTTGTGAGGAGGAGGATCAACTGCTAAGAGGAGTCTATCTCTTGTACTTTGGTTGTACTTTGGTTGTGCTATTGCTCTATCTATCTCTGAGGAAGTTGTGGGGTTTTTCACCTTAGGGTTTTCCCCACAGAAACTCTATGTGTCTATTGTCTCTCATGATTTTGATTCTTGTGATGATTGACATGCTTGTTATGATTGATATGCATTGATATACTGTACATGTTGTTCTCTCAGTAAAGATCCTAGAGTATATTGAATTAATGCCCAAAATTTAACATGGTATTAGAGCTAACCTGAGAAGGAGACATTGTGCAGTGACGGAAACTAGGGTTTCTCTCCACAGATTTTGGAAAAACAGTATAGTAGATTAACTCTACTCATCAAGGAGAATCTATTTGTCCAATCAGAATTCAATTTTCAGCATTTTCAGTTTTGGCCCTAAAAATTAGGATTTCCACAAAAATAGGAATTTCTGAAATCTGAAGACATAGCTGGAAGCTCCTTGAAAACATCGAAGTTTTGAGCTTTGGATCGAGATTTTTGGCTTAGTAAATCTCCGGGAAACTCAAACCCTAATTTAGGGTCCTCCCTAGTGAACCCGAGAAGACTAAAAGGCATTTCTGAAGGGTGAAGCTTTGCAGATCTCAAATTCTGAATACACCAAGCTGATCAGATCTTCAATGCGCATCTTTCTATTCTTTCAGAAAGTTGAAATTCACATTTTGAATTTTTAGGGTTTTTTCGACAAACCCTTATCTGGGACCAGATCCAGTTTTCAGCAAAGCAAGTGGTAAGATCTAAATCTTTTCTATTTCCATTTGAAGTACTCTTTAAGATGTCTCACCACACCAAGCTTGAGGATAAGCTTGAAGGGGTTGATAACTTCCGAGCTTGGAAGTATAGGATTGGGTTAATCCTGGAAGAAAATGAATTGGACTCCTACATCAGCTCTGAGGTCCCTATCCCAGAGGATGAAGAGGCTAAGTTTTTGCATAAGAAGAACTTGGTCAAGGCAAAGAGAATCATTGTTGATTCTATCAAAGACCATATCATACCACATGTGTCATCTCTAAAGACACCCAAGGATATGTTTGACTCCCTAACCAAGTTATTTGAAGGGAAGAACATAAATCGGAAGATGACTCCGCGGAATCAATTGAATGTTAAATTTTCAGAATTTACTTCAATCTGATCTAGGATCTTAATTGAGAGAACAACATGTACAGCAAATCTACATCATATCAATCATGGGCACAATAATGCAAGCACACAAGAGACACAGAGTTTACTTGGGGAAAACCATAAAGGTGAAAAACCCCAATAACTTCCTCAGAGATAGATAGAGCAATGATACAACCAGAATACAAGAGATAGTCTTCTCTTAGCAGCAGAGCCTCCTCCTCCACAAGTGCGCCACTCTCCAAAGTGTGAGTGAGAGAATAGAATGTGTTAAAATGAGAGAGACACACTCTCTATTTATACACTAACTTGACTTGACCTTTACTCAACTAGGTCGGCCTCAACTTAACCACTTAACATAATGCTGACTGGGCCGACCCCCACTAGGGTGGTCTAATAACCCTTTGACCCACATGGCCAACCCCCAATAGGGTGGTCTAATAACCTTTTGACCCACATGACTTATACATGGCCGACCCCAACAAGGTGGTCTAATAACCCATCAAGTACAAGTTACAAAATTTACAATATAAATGACGACACTTCCGTATAGAGGAATAATAACATCTCTATAGGAATACAATATACATATATGTGAAATACTTTTCGAAGTTACATATACATCAACACTCCCTCTTAACTAGGAAGGTATTTCTCGACATAGGTCTTCTAGCACAAGTCTTCTTCTCTGGATCACCATCAGCGAATCATCGTCATCGTCACTGCTGTTGTTATCTCAATCAATCTCTGAATCTACTCATCATAGGAAGTTCTACAGATCCAGTCCTTTTTCATACTGGATGTAGGCCCACCACCTGTAGGTCTTCATCATCTGTGCGAATGGTCTGATAGAGGTGGCCTCTTAGGACTAATTTTATGTGCGGATGCAATACCAGAAAGAGTATCCCAGGAACATTTATGTGCCTAATCATGATCAACAAGATCTCCTAGGATTGATTACATGCATCTCCTCCACAATACCTTTAAAGAGCATCCCAGGAACATTTATGTGCCACAACACGATCGGCAAGATCTCTAAAGAGCATCCCAGGACTTATTACGAGCACACAGCTCAACCTCTCGGATCTCTAGGACTGATTACATGTGGATAGACAAAACCTTTAAAGAGCATCCCAGGAACATTTATGTGCTGCAGCACGACCGAAAAGATCTCTAAAGAGAATCCCAGGATTAATTATGAGCACACAGCTCAACCTCTCGAATCTCCAGGATTGATTACATGTCTCCGTAGTAATACCTCATCCCAGGACTGATTACGAGCAAACAGCTCAACCTATCGGATATCTGAGGACTGATTACATGCTACATAGCAATATCGGAAAGAGTACCCCAAGAACATTTATGTGCCACAGCACGACCTGCAAGATCTCCCAGGACTGATTACATGCTATTTGCACAACCTGCCACATATCATTTCTGAACTCCAAGTATCAACCTGATACACATGATCCAACGGATCATCATCGCACAAGGCATAATCCTGATGCCCATGATCATATTGATCATCATCACTTGTACCATCCTGGTACATATCATCTGGAGCAACATCCTGAAGCTCATCATCATGATCAACCTGATCATACAATGCATCCACCTGATGCACACCAAGTATCTACCTGATACATATCATCATACATGATCCACCTGATCATACAGTGTATCCACCTGATACAAATACAAATACATGATCTACCTGATCATACAATGTATCCACCTGATACATATACAGATACATGGTCCAAGCATCCGACATGATGCATATACAAAATACATACAAATGATCCAATCAATCATATCCAGCATCCAACATGATGCATACATACATATACATATAAATGATCCAACTGATCATATCCAACATCCAACATGATACGTACATACATATACATATAATTGATCCAACTGATCATACAAAGCAGAAACTAGAACATCATCCCGATGTTCATCATCCAGCGCTTACATCCACAGCCATGTGAAGGATCCTCCTTCCAACATTCTTGGAATGGCTTCAGCAAACGTGTCCATCACTTCTTCCTCGAAGTGTCATCGATCTGAAGAACACCAAGCCTCTCTCTGAAGTACTCAAACTTCACTATGGCTAGTGGCTTCATCAGCACATCTGCAATCTGCTCGTCCATCGCAACATACAGGAGCTTCACCACTCCTCTCTGTACCATATCCCTGATATAGTGATATTTAATCTCTATGTGTTTCGACCTGTCGTGGAACACCGGGTTCTCGGACAGCTTCACACAACTCTGGTTGTCACAAAAGATACCAGTAGCCTCCAGCGGGAGATCAAATAACTCAGACAGTAGCTTCCGTATCCATACTGCCTCACAACTAGCTGTACATGCTGTAACATACTCTGCCTCGGCTATACTCAGTGCTACGCAGTATTTCTTCCTACTAAACCAAGAGATCACACCTAATCCCATACTGAAGCAGCACCCAGGAGTGCTCTTCTTATCTGCAGCACTGCCTGCCCAGTCTAAATCAACATAACCCTGTGGGTTAAACTTTTGATTCATGTCATACTTGAGCCCATAGTCAACCATACCCTTCAGGTACCTCAGAATATGATTTACAGCAACCAGGTGAACACTCCTCGGATCTATCAGGAACTGGCTCAATGTGTTGACCACAAAGCAAATATCTGGTCTCGTGTTTGTCAGGTACATCAAGGACCCAATCATCTGACGATACATAGGGACATCAACCAGCTCAGATGAAGGATCACACAGAAGCTTTAGGTTCGATGCCATAGGTGTGGCCATATCCTTGCAGTCCATCGTTCCAAACCTCTTCAGTATCTCTACTGCATACTTCCCTTTTCCAAGGAAGATTCCATCTGCACTCTGCCACACCTCCATGCCGAAAACAAATAGTGCATCATCCCCAAGTTCTTTCATATTGAACTCGGCAGTAAGCTTCCTCTTAGTATCTGCAATCAATCTGTCATCTCCTGTTACAAATAAGTCATCCACATACAGGAGTAGAATCACAGGATTCCCTTCCTCAACCTTGTACTAAAGGTTGGAATCCGCTTTACTCTTGGTAAAGTCCAAACTGGATAGAAAGCTGTCTATCCTACCAAGTTCTGCACACATATATGACTACACCATTCAAGAAAGCTGTCTTGAAATCCATCTGGTGTATCTTCTATTTCATCACTTTTATGTTTCTCTATGCCGCCATCTGTAGCATGCTTGATATGATAGTTCCATTTGGAAGTCACAACAGATCTCCCTTCAGCTCTTGGGACCGCATCCCAAACATCTTTCTTCATGATCGACAAATCATGGCATTCTTCCCGTATCCTGGGAACTTCAATATCTTCAATAGATAATTTTGTTGCTTGAACAAATGTTGTAGTCCTTCTTTTGTAGGTAAACGTATACGGTCTTTCCTACACAACAAGTTAAATTGCATGATTAGAAAACATCTCATAGTTTTCAGAACGAATTCTTACACATAAAGAAATATGTCATACAGTCATGCAATTATCTTAGCCAATGCTTCAATACAACATTTATCCATATTCTGTAAGTTTCTAGATGCCTTCCAATCTCTACCAGAACATTGTTAAGAGTGTGCACAACTCCTAACATGTCAGCAAAGAGGTTTCATTCTAGATAAGTAGCAATGGAATGTTGTACAGTGCCATAGGCCACTTACCCATGTATATTAGTAGTATATTGTTCATCAATGCAACTATTCTAATATGCATAATACACAACCTAATTCTAGGAACTTAAGCATATACATCATTGAATAACATTATGTAAGAAATGACAATTCAAATACTTATCTTTGTTTGGTTGTTGGGTGGACTCCCTCTAAATATTTGCAACTCAATTCTGATGTGGATTGTGAGAAGTGCTCAACTCCCTCTGAATATCTGCATCCTTACATAAACTACTGAAGTGTGCTCCTTTGCTTTCTTGCAAGAACAACTGGAGTGTGCTCCCTCTTGATCTTTGCTTCCTGGATTACCTATCCTTGAACACTATGCATGCTTATTAGTATCATCATTGTGTTATCCTTGAGGTCTCATACATAATCACACATTTATTAGTATAATCTTAATACTATCACAACACAATAATCTTAAACATGTATAGTCATGATCATTCACAGATAATAAACATTAGTATTCAAGGTTTCAGGGAAGTCTTCTTTTACTCATGCATATTCTTATTTGATCAAAGGACTCTTCTGATTAGTTAAATCATCAATGCATAAACCCGTGATTACTCAAACCTATACCTTCATGATTCTTCTGGTTAGTCATATCATCAATTATGGTAAGAAACATAATATGCATACAGCCATGACTATTCAAACCTATGACTTCATGAACAATCATTATCAACAACACAACAATATAAGATCCTAACACAAGGTAGGATTCTAGCTTGATATAGGAAAAACATACCTGGATTAGTATGCTAGCTAGTTATGTCTAACATACCCGCATAATGTCTTATGGTTCTCTTCAGTGACTTGTGCTAGTAACCTGCATGTCTCATAGGTTAACCATTGTAGGACCAGGTTATACATACCTCGAAAGTAGATCTTCTATGTGATCCATGACAATAGATGAATCTTTGTCTTCATGTCACCATGATCATATGTTCTTGAAGTAGAACATGATTTGTCTTTCTTGGTGTACCTTTTATGTTAGCGAACAACATAAACCTCATACAACATCATAATGCATTAGTACATTCATAAGTGTCAAAACCTTAATCAATGAATATCTTCTATTAAGGTGATACAGCAAGTCTAGTAATTAATCAAGATTGTACTATCATGCTATGAAGACAAACATATGATAAACTTAACCATGAAACATACCTGTAAGCCATACCTTTCAAGATTGTTTGTAATCTTCTTATGGAAGGCCTTAGCCTCATCTCCCTCTGAGACAGGAACTTCTTCACTTATGCAGGTGACCAATCCATCTTCTTCTAGGATTAATCCAATCCACTTGATTTGCAAGAATTGGATCTGGAGCTGTAATAGGGTTTGTCAGTGAAACCCCCAAAATTCAAACTTTGAATTTCAAACTTCTGAAAGGATAGAAATATATGCCTTGATGAGCTAATCAAGCTGGTATATTCATAATTTGAAAACTGCAAAGTTTCACCCCTAGAAATTGCCTTTTAGATTTCTGGATTCACTAGGGCGAGCCCTGAATTAGGGTTTGAGTTTCCCGGAGCTTCACTCAACCAAAGATTTTATTCAAAAATCTAAGCTTTGAATTTTTTGAGGAGCTTCCAACCGTGGTCACGGATTTCCAAAATTCCAATTTTTTGAGAAGCCCTAATTTTCCATCTTTCCGATCAAAGTCCCGAACTGGGGTTTGATCAAGCTCGGCCTTCTGCCCAACCAAAAAATCTGATCTTGGTCTCTAAATTTTGATTTTGATGAGTAGCATCCAGCCGTGGTCTCCGATTACAAAAATTCCAACTTTCTCCGAAGCCCTAAATTTTGGAAGCCATGAATGAAGGTAATAAAAAATAATTCTGTTTTGACATAAATATGTACCTGATTGTTTCTGGTGTAACTCTGAAATTTTCGATCCATAGGGTTTGAAAACGTTTCCTGAGATATCCCAACCTATTATCTTTCCATCCCGATAGGTCTGACCTCAATTGGATTCTCTGAGAGAGATTTATGTCAAGTGTCGCAACGTGACATGTTTATGGGATAATAAGGAGAGCGAACTTGTATGGCGTTCCATGTGTCACTGGTTCCACTTCGGTCTCTGAATTTTTTTTTGAGATAGTAAAGTCTGTGTACTACCTGTCACTTTTTACGACATTTCATTTGGAGATTCCTAGCCCAAGTTATGACCTTTTTCCCAAGATCACCTGATTTTGACTCAGATCTGGAAGAGGCAGAAACCCTATATTGTACATATCATAAATCACAAAGTACAACGAATTAGAGGTTTTCCTTTGGACACAAGGTACATGGGGATCTTATCTTTGACTTGTAAAAGTTTCAGATCTGAAATTTTTTCCAAAATGGATTTATAGCAAAAGTTCTACGATGACTGGTTTTTGCTATGTCAAGCCCTAGCATCGTAAGTGCAACAAGTGTCATACATGCCATATCATGCCTTCTTTCAGGCTAGCTCTAATACCATGTTAAATTTTCAAAATTTACTTCAATCTGATATAGGATCTTAACTGAGAGAACAACATGTACAACAAATCTATAGCATGTCAATCATGGACACAATAATGCAAGCACACAAGAGACACAGAGTTTACTTGGGGAAAACCATAAAGGTGAAAAACCCCAATAACTTCCTCAGAGATAGATACAACAATGATACAACGAGAATACAAGAGATATTCTTCTCCTAGCAGCAGAGCCTCCTCCTCCACAAGTGCGCCACTCTCCAAAGTGTGAGTGAGAGAATAGAATGTGTTAAAATGAGAGAGACACACTCTCTATTTATACACTAACTTGACTTGACCTTTACTCAACTAGGTCGGCCTCAACTTAACCACTTAACATAATGATGACTGGGTCGACCCCCACTAGGGTGGTTTAATAACCCTTTGACCCACATGGCCGACCCCCAATAGGGTGGTCTAATAACCCTTTGACCCACATGACTTATACAGGGCCGACCCCAACAAGGTGGTCTAATAACCCATCAAGTACAAGTTACGACATTTACAATATAAATGACGACACTTCCGTATAGAGGAATAATAACATCTCTATAGGAATACAATATACATATATGTGAAATACTTTTCGAAGTTACATATACATCAACATTGAAAGGGGTCAAGATGTTGAATGGAGAGACCATTCAATCTTACTTCTCCAAGGTCTCTCAGATCAAGGAACAACTTGAAGCTGTGGATGAAGTAGTGGACAATGGTGAAGTTGTTATGACCACTCTGAATGGCCTACCTAGGTCATGGGACTCCTTTATTCAAGGAATCTGTGCAAGAAAGAAATTAATCTCTTTCAGTAGGCTATGGGAGGAATGCTCTCAAGAAGAAGCTAGGATTGTGGCCCGAGAAGAAAATATGGGAAATGAAGATCAAGCACTCACAGCACATGCTAGGAAAGGCAAGTCCAAGAAGGAATCATCTCAGAATAGGAAATTCTCACACCACCATTTTCATAAAGATAAGAAAGATCTCAGATGCTTCAATTGCAATGAGAAGGGACACTTTGCTTCAGACTATCCCAAGAAGAAGAAAGACAACAACAACAAAAGAAGATATCATGCTCATGCTGTTGAGGATGATGAACCTCCAAAGAAGAAGGCTAGAGCAGGAAGTGATGATGATCACTCATCAAGCGAAGAAGAGTATGTTCTAATCTCTGCTCTCACAGGTACTATCTCTCATGGTTGTAATGATTGGTTAATTGACAGTGGGGATTTCAAACACGTGACTGGGTTTAAAGAATCTTTTGTAAACTTATTTGAACATGAATCACCCCATAAGGTGAAACTTGGGGATGATTATCAATACCCTATCAAAGGAAGTGGTGAAGCCTCCTACAACCTAGATTCTGAAAAATCCTTGAAGATGAAAGAAGTTCTCTATGTACCTGGGCTCAAGAAGAATCTACTCTCCATCTCTGCATTAGATGCAAAAGGAATGAGAGTAGCATTTGTAGATGGCCAAGTCCTAATGTGGCAAAAGGGTAAAACTATTGATGATGTAGTGGTGATTGGAGAGCAAGAGGGAGGATTGTATAAATTGAAGGGACAACCTGAACATGCCATGGTGCATGATTCCATGGAGCCAAGTGAACTTTGGCATAGAAGACTTGCACATATGCATTACAGAGCATTACCAATTGTAAGCAAATCTGTAGAGGGTCTTTCTGAAATCAAGACCAAACATGAAGGTGTTTGCAAAGGATGTGCAAAAGCAAAGAACATAAATAAGGCATTTCCAAGCAGTGAAATCCAGGCAAAAGATATCTTAGAAATTATCCACTCCGATGTATGTGGTTCGATGTCATCCAGTTCTCTGAGTGGGTATGTTTATTATGTCTCTTTCATTGATGACTTCTCCAGGAAGACTTGGGTTTACTTCTTGAATAACAAAGATGAAGTGTTGGATAAGTTCAAGGAATTCAATACCTTGATGGAGAACCAAACTGATAAGAAGATCAAAACATTTAGATCCGACAATGGTGGAGAATTCACCTCAGGTGACTTCAAGAAGCTATGCAGTGATTTGGGGATTAAGAGGGAGTTGACTACTCCTTACAATCCACAACAGAATGGAGTTGCAGAAAGAAAGAACAGAACAATCATGGAAGCAGCAAGGGCAATGCTGCATGACCAGGATCTACCTATGCATCTATGGGCAGAAGTAGCTAGGATAGCTGTATATGTGCAGAACAGAACACCCCACAAGATATTGGACAGCAAGACACCAGAAGAGGTCTTCTCTGGTAAGAAACCTGAAGTCAGCCATCTCAGAATATTTGGTTGTCCAGTATACACTCATGTCCCAAAGGAAAAGAGGACCAAGCTAGATCCTTCAGGAAAGAACGGTATCTTTGTGGGTTACAGTGAAAGCTCGAAGGCTTACAGAATATACTTTCCAGGGTTCAAGAAGATTGATGTCAGCAGGGATGTGACATTTGATGAAAACTCAGCATTCATCAAAACAAGAAAAACACTTGTTGAAGATTATGAAGAACCTAAGGAAACTAGATTTCAAGACACTACTATGACTGAAACAATTCCAAAAGCAGATTGTGAAATTGAAGATCCGCAAGAACCTGTAGATCCACCCCATGAGAATAGCTCTCACAAGAGGAAACCTGCATGGGCTAGAGAGCTCATTCAATATGCAAAAATATATGGCATTCCAGAAGAAGAACACAGAGCAAAGAAGAGAACTAGATCACATACCAGCTATGTTGCTTTACTCTGTGATATCATGAACAAAGAACCTTCCAGTTATGAAGAAGCAGCAGAAAAGAAAGAATGGAAGGATTCCATGGTCGAGGAATACCAATCAATAATGAAGAATGTTGTTTGGGATGTTGTCCCAAGACCTGAAGGGAAGTCTATTGTGACTTCCAAATGGATCTACAAGATCAAGCATGTTGCAGATGGCAGCATAGAGAAATACAAGGCAAGGTTCATAGCTTGTGGTTTCTCTCAAAAAGAGAGAATAGATTATGAAGAAACTTTTGCTCCTGTAGCCAGGTACACTTCCATCAGAACAGTACTTTCCCTGGATGCAACGATGAAATGGAAGATACACCAGATGGATGTCAAGACTGCTTTCTTGAATGGTGTAGTTGAAGAGGAAGTGTATGTGGAGCAGCCACTCTATTTTGAAACACATGACAGGGAGTCATATGTGTGCAGATTGAAGAAAGCCTTGTATGGCTTGAAGCAAGCTCCTAGGACTTGGTATGGTAGGATGGATAGTTTCCTATCTAGTTTGGGCTTTACCAAGAATAAAGCAGATTCCAACCTTTACTTCAAGGTTGAGGAAGGAAATCCTGTGATACTTCTCCTATATGTGGATGACCTATTTGTAACAGGAGATGATAGACTGATTGCCGATACAAAGAGGAAGCTTGCTGCCGAGTTCGATATGAAGGACTTGGGGATGATGCACTATTTCCTAGGTATGGAGGTGTGGCAGAGCGCAGATGGGATCTTCCTTGGACAAGGGAAGTATACAGTATATATCCTGAAGAGGTTTGGGATGATGGATTGCAAGGCCATGGCTACACCTATGGCATCAAACCTGAAGCTTTTGTGTGATGCTTTAATATGAGCCGGTTGATGTCTCTATGTATCATCAGATGATTGGGTCCTTGATGTACCTGACGAATACGAGACCATATATTTGCTTTGCAGTGAACACATTGAGCCAGCTCCTAACGGATCTGAGGAGTGTTCACCTGGTTGCTGTAAAGCATATTCTAAGGTACCTGAAGGGTACAGTTGATTATGGGATCAAGTATGATGCGAATCAAAAGTTTAACCTGTAGGGTTATGTTGATTCAGATTGGGCAGGTAGTGCTGTAGATAGGAAGAGCACATCTAGGTGCTGCTTTAGTATGGGATCCGGTGTGATCTCTTGGTTTAGCAGGAAGCAGTCCTGCGTAGCACTGAGTACAGCCGAGGTAGAGTATGTTGTATGTTGCTCGGCTAGTTGTGAGGCAGTATGGCTTCAAAAGCTACTGTCTGGGCTATTTGATCTCCCAATGGAGACTACTGGTATCTTTTGTGACAACCAGAGCTGTGTGAAGTTGTCTGAGAACCTCGTGTTCCATGACAGGTCGAAACACATAGAGATCAAATATCACTATATCAGGGATATGGTGGAGAGAGGAGCAGTGAAGCTCCTGTATGTTGCGATGGATGAGTAGATTGCAGATGTGCTGAAAAAACCACTAGCCAGAGTGAAGTTCGAGTACTTCAGAGAGAGGCTTGGTGTTCTTCAGATTGATGACACTTCGAGGAAGAAGTGATGGATACATTTTCAGTAGCCATTCCAAGCATGGTGAGAGGAGGATCCTTCCCATGGCTGTGGATGTAAGCGTTGGATGATGAGCATCAGGACGATGCCCCAGTTACTGCTTTGTAGATGCATCATGTTGGATGCTGGATATGATAAGTTGGATCATTTATGTACACATCGTGTTGGATGCTGGATATGATCAGTTGGATCATTTGTATGTATTTTTTGTATATGCATCATGTTGGATGCTTGGAACATGTATCTGTATATGTATTAGGTGGATACGTTGTATGATCAGGTAGATCATGTATGATGATATGTATCAGGTATGATCAGGTGGATCATGTATTTGTATATGTATCAGGTGGATACATTGTATGATCAGGTAGATCATGTATGATGATATGTATCAGGCAGATATTGTGTATGCATCAGGTGGATGCATTGTATGATCAGGATGATCATGGATGACGAGCTTTAGGATGTTGCTCTAGATGACATGCATCAGGACGATGTAGCGATGATGATCAGGATGATCATGTGTACATCAGGATGATGTATGGTGAACATCAGGTTGATACTCTGTGGCCGTGGAACAGGTTGTGCAAATAAGCATATAATTTGTGCCCTGGGAGATTTGCAGATACTCTTTCGAGTGTTAAATTTTGAGCATTAATTCACAATACTCTTGGATCTTTACTAAGAGAATAGCAATACAGTATATCAATGCATAACAATCACAATAAGCATGACACGCATCACAAGAATCAAAAGCATGAGAGACAAGAGACACAGATTTTCCGTGGGGAAAACCCTAAGGTGAAAAACCCCACAACTTCCTTAGAGATAGAGAGAGCAATGGCTCAACCAAAGTACAACCAAAATACACTTGAGATAGTCTTCTAGAGTAAATGATCCTCCTCCTCACTAGTGCGCCACTTTCTGAGTGAGAGAAGTGTGTCTTTCCGAATGATCCAAATAGAGATCTCCCGATCTCTATTTATACTTAACCTATTTTCCCAATTACACTATGGGGCCGACTTGTCTATCTAGATACATCCACAATATAATATATATTTTAGGGCCGACCCCACACATGGTAGTCTAATAACCCATTGGCAAGTACACACACTTGCGACACTTGTCAATCCACATGACGACACTTCCTTATAGAGGAATAACACATCTCTTATAAGGGTACACTAAATATATATGAAATACGTGGATGAAATACATTCCGAAGTTACATATACATCAACACTCCCTCTTAACTAGGAAGGTATTTCTCGACACAGTTCTACTAGACAAGTCTTCTTCTCGGGATCATCATCATCGATGCATCGTCATCATCATCGTCACTGCTGCTGCTATCTCAACCAATCCCTGACTCTACTCATCATAGGAAGTTCTACAGAGCCATTCCTTTTTCATACTGGATGTAGCCCCACCACCTGTAGGTCTTCATCATCTGTGCGAACGGTTTGATAGAGGTGGCCTCTCAAGACTAATTTTATGTGTGGATGCAATACCGGAAAGAGTATCCCAGGAACATTTATGTGCCTAAGCACGACCGACAAGATCTCCCAACATTGATTACATGCATCTCCTCCACAATACCTTTAAATAGCATCCCAGGAACATTTATGTGCCGTAGCACGACCGGCAAGATCTCTAAAGAGCATCCCAGGACTTATTACGAGCATACAGCTCAACCTCTCGGATCTCCAGGACTGATTACATGTGGATAGAAAAAACCTTTAAAGAGCATCCCAGGAACATTTATGTGCCATAGCACGACCAGCAAGATCTCTAAAGAGCATCCCAGGACTAATTACGAGCACACAGCTCAACCTCTCGGATCTCCAGGACTGATTACATGTCTCCATAGTAATACCTCATCCCGAGACTGATTACGAGCACACAACTCAACCTATCGGATATCTGAGGACTGATTACATACTACATAGCAATACCGGAAAGAGTACCCCAGGAACATTTATGTGCCGCAGGACGACCGGCAAGATCTCCCAGGACTGATTACATGCTATTTGCACAACCTGCCACATATCATTTCTGACCTCCAAGTATCAACCTGATACTCATGATCCAACGGATCATCATTGCACGAGGCATCATCCTGATGCCCATGATCATACTGATCATCATCACTTGTACCATACTGGTACATATCATCTAGAGCAACATCCTGAAGCTCATCATCATGATCAACCTGATCATACAATGCATCCACCTGATGTAGACCAAGTATCTACCTGATACATATCATCATACATGATCCACCTGATCATACAGTGTATCCACCTGATACAAATACAAGTACATGATACATATCAACATACATGATCTACTTGATCATACAATGTATCCACCTGATACAGATACATGGTCCAAGCATCCAACATGATGCATATACAAATACATACAAATGATCCAACCGATCATATCCAGCATCCAACATGATGTGTACATACATATAAATGATCCAACTGATCATATCCAGCATCAACACGATGCGTACATACATACAAATATAAATGATCCAACTAATCATATCTAGCATCAACACGATGCATACATATATACAAATATAAATGATCCAACTGATCATATCCAGCATCAACACGATGCGTACATACATACAAATCTAAATGATCCAACTGATCATATCCAGCATCCAACATGATGCATATACAGAGTAGTAACTGGAGCATCATCCTGATACTCATCATCCAACGCTTACATCCACAACCATGTGAAGGATCCTCCTTCCAACATGCTTGGAATGGCTTCAACAAATGTGTCCATCACTTCTTCCTTGAAGTGTCGTCAATCTGAAGAACACCAAGCCTCTCCCTGAAGTACTCGAACTTCATCTTGGCTAGTGGCTTCGTCAGCACATCTGCAATCTGCTCGTCCGTCGCAACATACAGGAGCTTCACGATTCCTCTCTGCACCATATCCCTGATATAGTGATATTTGATCTCTATGTGTTTCGACCTGTCATGAAACACTGGGTTCTCAGACAACTTCACACAACTTTGGTTATCGCAGAATATACCAGTAGCATCCAATGGGAGATCAAATAACTCAGACAATAGTTTCCATAGCCATACTGCCTCACAACTAGCTGAACAGGCTGCAACATACTCTGCCTCAGCTGTACTCAATGCTACGTAGGACTGCTTCCTACTGAACCAAGAGATCACACCTGATCCCATACTGAAGCAGCACCCATATGTGCTCTTCCTATCTGCAGCACTGCCAGCCCAATCTGAATCAACATAACCTTGCAGGTTAAACTTTTGATTCGCTTCATACTTGAGCCCATAATCCACTATACCCTTCAAGTACCTCAGGACATGCTTTACAGCAACCAGGTGAACACTCCTCGGATCCATCAGGATCTGGCTCAATGTGTTCACTGCAAAGCAAATATCTGGTCTCGTGTTCGTTAGGTACATCAAGGACCCAATCATCTGACGATACATAGAGACATCAACCGGCTCATATGAAGCATCACATAGAAGCTTTAGATTCGATGCCATGGGTGTGGCCATGGCCTTGCAATCCATCATTCCAAATCTCTTCAGGATATCTACTATGTACTTCCCTTGACCTAGGAAGATCCCACCTGCATTCTGCCACACCTCCAAACCTAGAAAATAATGCATCATTCCCAAATCTTTCATATCGAACTCAGCAGCAAGCTTCCTCTTAGTATCTGCAATCAATCTGTCATCTCCTGTTACAAATAAGTCATCCATGTACAAAAGTAGAATCATAGGATTCCCTTCCTAAACCTTGTAGTAAAGGTTGGAATCTGCTTTACTTTTGGTAAATACCAAGCTAGATAGGAAATTATCCATCCTACCATACCAAGTTCTGGGAGCTTGTTTCAAGCCATACAAGACTTTCTTCAATCTGCACACATATGACTCCCTGTCATGTATTTCAAAACCGAGTGGCTACTCCACATATACTTCCTCTTCAACTACACCATTCAAGAAAGCAGTCTTGACATCCATCTGGTGTATCTTCCATTTCATTGCTGCAGCCAGGGCAAGTACTATTCTGATCAAGTATACCTGGCTACAGGTGCAAAAGTTTCTTCATAATCTATTTCTTCTTTCTGAGAGAAGCCACGAGCTACGAATCTTGCCTTGTATTTCTCTATACTGCCATCTGCAGCATGCTTGATTTTGTAGATCCATTTGGAATTCACAACAGACTTCTCTTTAGGTCTTGGGAAAACATCCCAAACATCATTCTTCATTATTGATTGGTATTCCTCAACCATGGCATCCTTCCATTCTTTCTTTTCCCCTGCTTCTTCATAACTGGAAGGTTCTTTGTTCATAATGTCATAGAGTAAAGCAACATAGCTGGTATGTTATCTGGTTCTCTTCTTTGCTCTCTATTCTTCTTCTGGAATGCCAAATCTTTCTGCATCTTGAATGAGCTCTCTAGCCCATGCAGGTTTCCTCTTGTGAGAGTTATCCTCACGGGGTGGATCTATAGGTTCTTGCAAATCTTCAAACTCACGAACAACTTTTGGAATTGCTTCAGTCATGGTAGTGTTTTGAAATCTAGTTTCCTTAGGTTCTTCATAAACTTCGATAGGTGCCTTCCTTGATTTGATGAATGCTGAGTTTTCATCAAATGTTACATCCCCGCTGACATCAATCTTCTTGAACCTTGGAAAGTATATTCTGTAAGCCTTCGAGCTTTCACTGTAACCCACAAAGATACCCTTCTTTCCTGAAGGATCTAGCTTGGTCCTCTTTTCCTTTGGGACATGTGTCTATACTGGACAACCAAATATTCTGAGATGGCTGACTTCAGGTTTCTTACCAGAAAAGACCTCTTCTGGTGTCTTGTTTTCCAATATCTTGTGGGGTGTTCTATTCTGCACATATACAGCTGTTCTAGCTGCTTCTGCCCATAGTTGCATAGGTAGATCCTGGTCATGCACCATTGCCCTTACTGCTTCCATGATTGTTCTGTTCTTCCTTTCTGCAACTCCATTCTGTTGAGGATTATAAGGAGCAGTCAACTCCCTCTTAATCCCTGAATCACTGCAAAGTTCCTTGAAGTCACCTGAGGTGAATTCTCCACCATTGTCGGATCTGAGTGTTTTGATCTTTTTGTCAGTTTGATTCTCCATCAAGGTTTTGAATTCCTTGAACTTATCAAACACCTCATCTTTGTTTTTCAAGAAGTATACCCAAGTCTTCCTGGAGAAGTCATCAATAAATGAGACATAGTAAACATACCCACTTAGAGAACTAGATGACATAGGACCACATACATCTGAGTGGATGATTTCCAGGATATCTTTTGCCTTGCTTTCACTGCTTGGGAAAGCCTTCTTAATATTCTTACCTTTTGCACATCCTTTGCAAACACCTTCATGTTTGGTCTTGATTTCAGGAAGACCCTCTATAGCCTTGCTTGCAATTGGAAGTGCCCTATAGTACATATGAGCAAGTATTCTATGCCAAAGTTCACTTAGCTCCATGGATTCATGCACCATGGCATGTTTAGGTTGTCCTTTTAATTTATACAAACCTCCCTCTTGCTCTCCAATCACAACTGCATCATCTATGGTCTTTCCCTTTGGCCACATTAGGACTTGGCCATCCACAAATGCAACCTTCATACCTTTTGCATCCAATGCAGAGATGGAGAGTAAGTTCTTCTTGAGCCCAGGTACATAAAGGACTTCTTTCATCTTCGAAGATTTTGCAGAATCTAGGTTGTAGGAGGCTTCACCACTTCCTTTGATGGGATATTGATAATCATCCCCAAGTTTCACCTTATGGGGTGATTCATGTTCAGATAGATTCACAAAAGATTCCTTAAAACCAGTCATGTGTTTGGAAGCCCCACTATCAATCAAC
Source organism: Larix kaempferi (assembly GCA_027924585.1). Classification (NCBI taxonomy): domain Eukaryota; kingdom Viridiplantae; phylum Streptophyta; class Pinopsida; order Pinales; family Pinaceae; genus Larix; species Larix kaempferi. The sequence goes on from BSBM01000150.1 coordinate 2,584,545, forward strand.
CAATCATTACAACCATGGGAGATAGTACCTGTGAGAGCAGAGATTAGAACATACTCTTCTTCACTTGATGAGTCATCATTACTATCATCACTTTCTGCCCTAGCCTTCTTCTTTGGAGGTTCATTATCTTCGGCAGCATGAGCATGGTACCTTCTTTTGTTACCCTTCTTCTTGCTGGAGTTGTTGTTGTTGTGGTTGTCCCTTTTGTTCTTTGGACATTCTGAAGCAAAGTGACCCTTCTCATTACAAGTGAAACACCTTAGATCTTTCTTGTCTTTGTGAAAATGATGAGAAGATTTCTTCTTGTGATGGGATGGCTCCCTCTTGAACTTGCCCTTATTAGTGTGAGCTGTGAGAGCTTGATCTTCATTTCCCATCTTCTCTTCTCTTGCCACAAGCCCGCCTTCTTCTTGAGAACATTCCTCCCATGATCTGCTGAAGGAGATTAACTTCTTTCTGGCACAGATCCCCTGGATAAAAGAGTCCCATGACTTAGGAAGGCCATTCAAAGTAGTCATAACAATTTCACCATTCTCCACCATTTCATCTATAGCTTCAAGTTGTTCCTTGATATGAGAGACCTTGGATAAATAGGATTGAATGGTTTCTCCATTCGACATCTTGACCCCTTTCAATTGATTCTGCAGGGTCATCTTCCGATTTAAGTTCTTTCCTTCAAATAGCTTGGTCAAAGAGTCAAACATAGCCTTGGGTGTCTTTAGAGAAGACACATGGGGTATGAGATGGTCTTTGATAGAATCAACAATGATTCTCTTTGCCTTGATGAATTTCTTCTTATGCAATACCTTAGCCTCTTCATCCTCTGGGATAGGGATGTCTTCTTTTATATATGAGTCCAACTCATTCTCTTTTAGGATTAACCCAATCCTATACTTCCAAGCTCGGAAGTTATCATCCCCTTCAAGCTTATCCTCAAGCTTGGTGTGGTGAGACATCTTAAAGAGTACTTCAAATGGAAATAGAAAATATTTAGGTCTTCCCACTTGAAATGCTGAAAACTGAATCTAGTCTCGGATTAGGGTTTGTCGGAAAACCCCTAAAAATTCAAAATGTGAATTTCAACTTTCTGAAAGGATAGAAAGATGCGCCTTCATGAGCTGATTAGCCTGGTGTATTCAGAATTTGAGATCAGCAAAGCTTTACCCTTTAGATTTTCCTTTTTTTTCCTCCTGGGTTCATTAGGGAGAGCCCTGAATTAGGGTTTGAGTTTTTCGAATATCTACCCAGCCAAAAATCTCGATCCAAAGCTCTAAACTTCGATTTTTGCAAGGAGCTTCCAGCTATGTCTTTAGATTTCAGAAATTCCTATTTTTGTGGAAACCCTAATTTTTAGGGCCAAATCTGAAAATGCTCAGAATTGAATTCTGATTGGACAGATAGATCCTCCTTGATGAGTATATTCAATCTGCTATACTGCATTTCCAAAAACTATGGAGAGAAACAAGAAACTCAAGTTTCCGTCACTGCAAAATGTCTTCTTCTCAGGTTAGCTCTGATACCATGTTAAATTTTGAGCATTAATTCACAATACTCTTGGATCTTTACTGAGAGAATAACATATACAATATATCAATGCATAACAATCACAATAAACATGACAAGCATGACAAGAATCAAAAGCATGAGAGACAAGAGACATATTGTTTCCGTGGGGAAAACCCTAAGGTGAAAAACCCCACAACTTCCTCAGAGATAGAGAGAGCAATGGCTCAACCAAAGTACAACCAAAATACACTTTAGATAGTCTCCTAGAGCAGATGATCCTTCTCCTCACTAGTGCGCCACTTTCTGAGTGAGAGAAGTGTGTCTTTCCGAATGCTCCAAATAGAGATCTCCTGATCTCTATTTATACTTAACCTGTTTGCCCAATTACACTATGGGGCCGACTTGTCTATCTAGATACATCCACAATATAATATATATTTTAGGGCCGACCCCACACATGGTGGTCTAATAACCCATCGACAAGTACACACACTTGCGACACTTGTCAATCCACATGACGACACTTCCTTATAGAGGAATAACACATCTCTTATAAGGGTACAATAAATATATATGAAATACGTAGATGAAATACATTCCGAAGTTACATATAAATCAACATCGAGGTTTTGCCTATGGCATGTAATTTGTACCCTGGGATATCTGGCAAATGCTATTTCGAGGTTTTGCTTGGGAGGACATATAATTTGTGCCCTAGGATATTTGCAGATACTCTTTCGAGGTTTTGCCTATGGCATGTAATTTGTGCCCTGGGATATCTGGCAAATGCTCTTTCGAGGTTTTGTCCTATGGCATGTAATTTGTGACCTGGGAGATCCGATAGGTTGAGCCATGTGCTCATAATTAGTCCTGTGATGCTCTTTCGAGGTTTTTCCATGACCACATGTAATTTGTGCCCTGGGAGATCCGATAGGTTGAGCCGTGTGCTTGTAATCATTCCTAGGATGCTCTTTCGAGTTTTTGTGGTGACCACATGTAATTTGTGCCCTGGGAGATCCGATAGATTGAGACGTGTGCTCGTAATCAGTCCTGGGATTCTCTTTCGAGGTTTTGTGGTGGGGTCACATGTAATAAGTCCTGGAGATCTGGACAAGATGAAAAAGGCCTTAGATGCTCTTTAGGGTTCTTGCTAGTCAAGAGACTCTTTTAAGGTTTTGTGACACACGTAATAAGGCATGCGATTTCCACAGTATGGCCAGTGATGATGAAGACCTGTAGGTGGTGGGCCTACATCCAGTATGAAAAAGCACTGCTCTATAGAACTTCGTATGACGAGTAGATTCAGAGATTGGTTGAGATAGTAGCAGTGACGATGACGATGTTTCAAGGTCGATGCATCGATGACGATGATCCAGAGAAGAAGACTTGTGCTAGCAGATCTGTGTCGAGAAATACCTTCCTAGTTAAGAGGGAGTGTTGATGTATATGTAACTTCAGAATGTATTTCATTGATATATTTATTGTACTCCTATAGAGATGTATTATTCCTACATACGGAAGTGTCGTCATTTGTATTGACAAGTGTCGCTAGTGTGTTAACTTGCCGATGGGTTATTAGACCACCTTGTAAGGGGTCGGCCCGATATAATGTAATATGAAGTTATTGTACCTAGCTAGACAAGTCGGCCCCATAAGGTTATTGGGAAAACAAGACAAGTATAAATAGAGATCGGGAGATCTCTATTTGGATCACTCAGAACTCACACTTCCTTCACTTGGAAAGTGGCGCACTTGTGCGGAAGAGGATCAGCTGCTAAGAGGAGTCTATCTCTTGTACTTTGGTTGTGTTATTGCTCTATCTATCTCTGAGGAAGTTGTGGGGTTTTTCACCTTAGGGTTTTCCCCACGGAAACTCTGTGTGTCTATTGTCTCTCATGCTTTTGATTCTTGTGATGATTGACATGCTTGTTATGATTGATATGCATTGATATACTGTACATTTTGTTCTCTCAATAAAGATCCTAGAGTATATTGAATTAATGCTCAAAATTTAACATTATGCTTCTAGAGTTTAAAGTTGAAAAGACTTTACTATATTTGAAAGGATTCGATCCATAAAAATAGGATCTTCAAACCACTTCAAACTTTAAATATTTTTGTATATATATCAGATAGAAATGAAGTAATAGAGGTTGGAACTTGGAACTTATGATGGAAGTCAGATTTTGAAGCTAAATGTACAGGCATGTATGTGGTTTTTATTTCCATATCGATAAGAAATGACTGTTTTTGAAATGATTGTGATTTGTGAGCCTAATCTATTTTAATTATTGAAGTACATGCTATCATCATTTTGTCTATGTATGATCTTAATATTTTATACTGTGATTCTTTTGATCAGCATGCAACTATTTTTAATATTCTGAAATAGAACTTGGTCATTATATTCACAAAGTTATGCTCACAGTTATATTTTGTCAATATCCAGATAGTGAAACCTAATGTACTCCATGTTACCTGATTTTTTGAATTGTTTGGTTTCTGTCATATATTCATCTACCACCAAACCTCATAGAGTTACTGTTTAGTTATCTTATATCTACTATTAAGATTTCGTTAAGCTTGAACCCCAGTAGTCTAGGTTCAACTTTAGGGATAACAGAAAGTATTCATTTATGAAATAATTTTGAATGATTTATATTGATAATATATTTTGTAAAAGCATTATGTTTATGCTAATCCACTAAAATTTTGATCTTTCCTTTGAATTGAGGTTGGAATTATAACTATTAAGATTATTTTTTTCACATGAACTTGATTATATAATAATTATAGTCTTTATTACTTAAATAATCCTTGCCCAAATACCTTATTATTAAATTATGATCGTTTGATTGAAATTATTCAACTAACCTTAGGCTCAACAATTCGAATCCCTTCATCATCTGTTTGGTCATGTTTTAAAATAATGGTTTCAGTATATTGTTGAATTCCTCCTTGTCCTCTTGAGTTATTTCCTTCTCATTAGCCATAGTTTCCTCAAAATGCACTTTTTTTCCTATTTCTTCCTCGTCAACAACAATATCTTCAGTCTCAGTTTCTAATGGTGGGGGTTTCCTTGTTTGACTCCTGGTATTAATAAATGGTCTACCACATCAGGTTCCAATACCATGCTCTGATACCACTTGTAATGTCCCTTTTTTATTTTTATTAAAATAGTGAAATTTTCAACTTTTTTCCTTAGTTCAACCTTTGACTAGTTTTGAGGTCTAGGTCTCCAAATTGCTCCAAATGCTCCCAAATATTTAGAGAAGGTGTATGAATGATATTAGGACTTGATTATGATGTTTAGGGATTATTTAGGACCATCAAAATACTTCTGCAAACCTATTTAAGATTCTGGCCAAGATAGGAGTTTTTACTAGCAATTTGGGGTTCAAATCCCTCAAGGGAAAATGCTTAATATGGCTCTCCAAAAGCTCTCAAACCCTCTCGAATTTATGAACGAAGGAAAATTAATATAAGGGACAATGTTAAGGTCTCATGTGCATCTTTATTTAGTTTTTTGATCCTATTACAACCCTCTCCAAATAGCTACAAAATTATTAGTTTCGACCTTGGGGGAAATGGCATTAAATCCTCTCCAAATGATATAAAAGTGAGCAAGAGGACTCCAAAATACTAAGTACTGAACATGAAACTTGTGAAAATAATTAATAACAGTCCATTCATTGTAAATACATCAGCGAAACACTCTTCCATTCGAATTCATCAACATTTCATTGGTATACATCAATATAGTGGGGAAATGGTCACTATTTGCCCATTAATGATCAATTTTACATATATCCACTTGGAATCTCGACCTGATAGAGTGATGAAAGTGAAGAATAGAGTATATGCATCTTATTACAAAATAAATGGGGCAATAGAAGCTCCCAAAAAGAGTACAATAGCTCACCAAAAGCGCCTCTCCTCAAGGATGAAGAATATGCAAATAAAACTGGAAATGGTTGAAGGAATGAGATGCACTAGAAGAAACCACGAGCTGTCATGTAGCTTACACATGAAAATAAATACTCCATTAAATCTCCCATGAAATTTCTGAATGGCCTTTACACACACCAACTAGGATGGGAATCTTTCACCCTCGAAATTGGCTAAAGCAAGTAGACTAGTATTCCACTAGCTCTCTTCACAAATGCAAATTCTCAAAATGACCAAAAGCCATTCTTATTCTTTGTTATTGTATTTTATAAAATTCTAAGGTCCTCCTTGGGTTGAATTCCTTCCAAGGGATTCATTCCAACTCAATTTGGGAAGATATTCCAATGTGTGCCACTTGTCCCTCCAATTCTAGCCTCCTCTTCCACCAAATTCGAATAGGTGTCTCTTTGGCTTCCCTAACTCACTTGAGTGCCCTCTTGGAGGCTATTTTTAGCCCTGGCATGTCATTTATGTCAGATGTCAGCATTCAGGTCTGATTTGTGTCATAGGTGTCATATCATCTTCATCATTGTTGTCATAGAGCTAGGGAATCTAGTCCAAATGTCCCACTAGCTCCAAAATTCCTCTTCCTCTTCCATGGGAGTTACTCTTTCACTCCAATTCGACCTGCAATGAGTCATGACAAGTATATTGACCTTCCAAATAACCAAGACCATTAGTATCCACCTTGGATTCGAATGGGTGAGAATAGAATGCCATGTGGCATGAGGAATCTAGCTTTATGTGGGTCCCACATCCTCCATGTGTCTTCATGATCAATTGCCACTTTGATTTTCTCTTGCATTTATTTATTTAGATCCTTTATTAAATATTTATTCCATTCTAATTTCCAAACACCATTTATTAGCTCCCTTATTGCAAATCCTCATGTCTCCATCCAACCTAGGGAACTAGTAGGATTGATGGAATTTCCCTGTTATGAATTTATTTGAATGGGGACATTACATTTTCTCACTGTCATACATTACCTTCTCATGAGACTCAATTGGCTTAGGAGAAGAGGAATCAATTTGATAAGGACAATCATTAGTTAATTCATTATCGATATCTTGATTATCCTCATCAAGTTGATTTTCATCAAGACGCTCATTGTCTCACTGTTCTTCCATAGGTTCATTAATGTTTTCTCCCCACTCATTTATTAACAAATCCATGAACATGTCATACCCAGTGATGGATCCTGGGGCTAAATGATCAAACCATAATTGGGCATCCCCATCTAGGGACGCACCAAGGGCTCGCATATAGACATCCTCACCATCAACACCCAGAGATTCCATATAGTCCTAGAGGGAATCCAAATGACTTTCAATAGATGTTCCATTACTTCCATCAAAATGAGGCAACTTCCTGATGTATCCATTTGGCATAAGATGAGGTGCCCCATATATTTATGAAAAATCAAAATGGGATGACTTGGGTTTCTTAAAGGTTCTAGTTGCTTGATTTGAGCGAGAATTATTTACCAAAAGCCTCGGTTGGGTTTGATATTTTCTAATCGGTTCACTTAGGATATTTTGAAAAAATATTAGATGGATGGGGCAAATAATGGGTATCATAAGAATCTTGATATGCAGGCTCATATCCATAATAATGTTGATAATTATCCTCATACCTAAATCTTTCATTAAAATCTTTTAAATCTTTTACAATTTGTTTAAAATCACGAAGAACATCTGGGTCCATTATGAATCATACATTTAAGATTTATATGTTGGGTTCAGTCCTCAATAGAGTCGCAGGGTGGAGTCGCCAGGTGAATCACACAAGCAATTCACCAAATTGATAAATGTTGTAGGAGAGGTGAGATGAGTGAATTAAGATGGTGATTGAAATAATTATGAAAATTGGAAATACAATCACCAAATAAAATACCGAATGCGATAAGATATGAATAATCCATGGACACTTGCAGACACCGAAGGTAAGCCTCTACCTCCCCGGCAATGTGCCAGAATGTTATCACCGAGAACGGGAGTAGAGCTTGGAAAAAAATATGTCAAACTAGGGTAGGCCTCTACCTTCCCCGACAACGACGCCAAAATTGTTATCACCAATCTTGTAGTTGTCCCTAATGATGGATCTAGAGGATGGTAGAGGGGATAGGCAACTAAAGTGGTGAACCTCGAGAGCCTCGATCTCCAAATGATTGGTTGTCATGCCAATCGAGGCACCCTTCACTTATGTTATCAAAGCCAAGATAACAAGGGGGAGACCCTGATCTGCTCCCGATAGGAGAGATATAACCCAATCACCAAATCAAGCTTTTCAGATAGGGTACGCAAGGTGACAGGTATGGAACCCCAGATTTAAGGAAACAAGACCACTGTGGAGGATTAGGAAAGATATGAATTGATAAATATTAATTATACATAGTGACTTTATGATTAGGTATGATTCCAGGATTCAGGTTCTAGTTTAAAATGACATATTCAATTGCCTTGGGAAACGTGACCCTTAAAATAGGGAAAGTGACCAAAAGAGTGAATTTGTGGATTAGGGATTTCTAGCACAACTTGCAAGATAGATATGACAGTGTTAAAATAGAAAAGCTCGAGAAACAAGATCAAACAACAGGTAAACAGACTCTCTCAGGGAGTGCATGAGGGTTCAAGGAGATAAGTGCCTTGGGAAATGGGCCAATGGAGTCCTCCAATGATGACGCCTAGGAGAACCCACCTAGGGATATGCAAGAGCCTAAAAACCTAGAAATGATTATGCTGTTAACCAAGTCGTTTGATCTAGAGAATTTTTTGAAGGATTTTGATGAGGGTTTTAAACATGAAATGACAGATGGGTAGGTTAAAGAAATAAAATCTTACCTTGCAAGGATACCTGAATGATGGAAACGTTTGCTATGTGTTGGGTCTAGGAAATGTCCCTTTTTGGCCATCCTTATTACATCATTTTGCCCTGATTTCATCCTACTTTTATAAGCTATATCCATGTCTTTTTCCATACCAATCAATAATATTGACAGGTATAATTTGTTATTGCTTTATTTATTTTATGCCTAAGATTGTTAAAGATTATGGATCTTAGTCCTTGGTTTATACTAATCTGTGTGATTTCATTTAGCCAAGGTCTAAAGTGCAGGTGTATTAGCCAAGTGGCGCCAATTGTTACTCTTCAAAGCACTAGCTCCTCATACCCCAAGGAACAACGCATCCTCCACGCAAGCTGTAACAGATCCTCACTGCAACAGATTCCACTAAATCAGAGCCTAGCTGTGACAAACAGGTTGCATTCTAGTTGTTGAGTCTGTTGATCCATTAATTATCAAAGCAACAACATCCTTCACAATTAACAACCTTGTTTAATATGACTGTATCAGTTAGCTGTAACTCCGCAGCATGAAGATCATAGATCTTCATTGCTGCACGATTTTAGTGGATCTGAAACTGTATTTTCCTTGTATAAATTTCAGAAGGCTCTCGTAGCCTAGGGATTGGACAATTACCACTTTGTGTAAACTGTAACAGAGCACTGAGACTCACGATCTTCCATCATTAATATAAGAGAAGAGTTCTTCATTTCTGTGTCTTAATTTGCTGTGACTCTTGGTGTCTCTGTTAGAAGGCCAGGGCCCACCTTCTCACAGAGATAGCCGGTTTAAGTAGGTAGAGTAGTTTAGTTTTACTTCTGTTGTGTGGTGTGGAATTATTGCAGATATTATTGGTAGCTGTAATAGAGAATTAGCTTTCCTTTTGGTAGTTCATAATTGCATCTCGAATAGCTATAGCAAATTGGTGTGACAGTCGACTGTGTAGGATAATTTATTTAATTGCATGTGTGTTTTAATCAGCTGTGACAACCAAGCTCAATTCCAATATCTTTTAGTTGTTTATGCTTTCTAGGATTTCTAGTAATTATCAGTTTAGGATTCAAGCTTGTATTTTAATTCTGGTTGCTGTTGTATCTTCAATTGCATTCATAGATTAGACAGATAATGGTAGAGTTACAATAGCCACTGAATGGATCATTTTGGTAAAGATTGAATGCTGTAGTTGATAATTATAGGATTTAACTTCTTGCAAAAGTAATCTAGTTCCATTTCATTATTAGATCATTAACTTGCTGGGTTGATTTATGTGGGAAGGTTGTTTTACTTTGGATTCTTAGATGTATGAATTAGATTAGTTTTCTTATGGAATGAGTTGGATGATCATATAGGTAGGATCATTATCTGCACTTAGTAAATCAACTGCTTGATCTGTTTATACATAGATTGTGCTTATTGCCTTTGAAATAAAAGACCTTCCTGGGTTTGACAATTTATATTGACCATCCTGTGTGCTAGCTTTAATTAACTGACATATAGGGTGACCAACATTTTGGCGTCATTGCCGGGGATGGTAATAGATAGACAGAGTTAGTAGTTGGTTTCATTTGATTTTATTTTAGTTCAATTATTTACAGCATGCATGAATATAAGAAAAACAAATCGGGAACCCCCTTTGAATACTAACATTGCAGTCGGAAGAGGTCGAGGTTGTAATGCAGGTCAGGAAAGACACACATACATTGATGAGATAATTGCTAAAGCTGATTCTTCCACTAGATCACTGCGGAACTCTACAGGCAGGGGAAATTCTGTTCCTCCCAATCTTGAACATTCAGCATCCACAGTGGAGAATACAACGGGACCTTCAACTCCTGTTGCAGAAAGTAAACCTCCTGAGGATAAGGGAAGCGCTATAGGTGCACCAGAGAGAGAGGAGATTTATCATATTGATAGAACCAGATTTACCAAAGAGGTGTGGTTGGAAACTCACAGACTAGCATAGGAAGAAAGAAGGCGAGAAGAAGAGAGGAGAAGAGAGGAAGAAGCTAAAGCAGAGGAAGAACACATAAAGGAAGCTGTTAATTTTTGGACCAGAACCATGGCTGGTAGAGAAAAGGAGGATGATAATGAACATGGGAATCACCAGGAGGAAGAAGGAGAAAATAATTAGCCTGGTAACACTATGGCTACATTAGAATTCCCTATCCTCCAGACACCTGGAGCAGCTCCTATGAAGAATATCTCACCATCAGTTCTCCCAAATTTTCATGGTAAGTCCTTTGAGGATCCTGATGAGTTTCTTTTTGAGTTTGACATTCTCTGTCGCAGCTATGATTACACCTCTAGTGCTCAGAAGCTGAAATTATTCCCAGCCACCTTGAAGGGAAATGCTCTGCGTTGGTTCATGAGTCTGGGTCGTGAGACCATTACTACTTGGGACCAAATGAAAAACACATTTCTTTCTAAGTATCAAGAATATTGCAGAACTCGAGATAGAAAGGAAGAGCTGTTTAAGATGGTTCAGAAGGATGAAGAAAGTTTGGAAGACTTTGTGGAAAGGTTGCTGTACAACTTACAAAGATCTGGTCATGCTGATATTGGCAAGGATGTGCTCAAGATTATCTTACTAAGAGGAATTAGAGAAGATTGCCTTGATATGTTGAATTTGCTGGGAAAAGGGGATATCTCGAAGGAAACTTTTGAAAAGATTGTTGAACTATGTCGAAGGTACTCCAGGGGATCTTCCAGAACCAGCAAATGAGACAAAGACCGAGACCAGGATGTCTTCACTAGGACTCAAAAGTCAGCTAGTGGAGGGGCCACTCGAGCAGAAATAGACAACTTACTGGAGAACTTTAAAACAGACATGATGAGTTCCATTTCCTCAGAGTTGGATGTCATGAGGAAAAAATAGAAACAAGTGATAGAAGATCTTACACTTGGGGTATTCTATCCTAAATGTAGGAAGAAGCTTCCACTGAAGGAATGCCCATTGGACAAAGTAGAGGTATGTAGGATATGTGAACTCGAGCATGATACTAAGGAGTGTCTATCACTACCTAAGGTCAAAGTAGTCCTGTAGGCATCTATTCTAGATGTAGAGCCAACATACTTTATGGCATAGAAGAAACCACGACAGCCTAGAAACCAAGGTATGAATCTAGATCCAGCATTTTTCCTACATAATATGAATGGAATGAACAATATGCACAATATGAATACACAATTTCCTTCACATTATTCCAGCAACCAGTGGCATCCATCCCAGAATCCAATGCAAAATCCTAATTCATGGACACCATGGCCACAGCAGTTGAACCAAGCTCCTTGGAATTCCAATTGGAGATACCCTAACCAAGGAAATAAATTTCCCCATCACCAGAATCAGTATCAACAGTACCCTCCTCAACAGTATCAACATCAGCAGTATCAGCAACCACAACTCCCTTTCCAAAACAATGCCGCACCTTTGAATGCACCACTTCGACCACAGCTATTTGCACAACCTAACCCGAATCCAAACAATAAAGCAGTCCATCAATTTGAGACTGCCAACATGCCTACGTATTCCATTACTCAGATTCCCTACAATGATATACAATTACGACCAGGGAGGGTAGTGGAGCCTATTATCACTGAGGATGTGTCACCCCCAGTGATTGAAACTGGAGTAAATCAACACTATGAGAACATGGTTAATTCAGCAAGCCCCATTATTGAGGATGCTGATACTCCTACTGAAGCAGCAGCTGAGACTCAAGGAGCAACACACGATGTGTCACAGCCTACACAGTTGAATAGAGAACCACTGTATCCTGAACGATTGCAACTGCAAAAAAAAGTGGAACAACCCCGATTTGATCTCGTGGGAGAGTTGAAAAATTTGTATGTTAAAATTCCACTGTTACAGGCCCTCCATGATGTGCCCATTTATGCTAAGACGGTTAAAGATTTGTGTGTCAAGAAACCAGGAAGAAGGCCCAGGGATCCCCCCACTGTCCACGTGTTGGGAAAGCTTTCAGAATTGATAATGGGGAAGGCCCCTGTGGAAAAATACGATGACCCTAGGAACCTGACTGTTACAGTTCACATAGGGAACACACAAATTCCAAATGTCTTGGTGGATTTAGTCGCAGCTATTAACGTTATGACCATATAGAATGTGAAGAAATTGGGACTCACTAATCTTCGGCCAACCCCTACAGTTTTGGAACTTGTTGATAGATCAACGATCTAGCCTGAAGGGATCCTAGATGACCTCATGATCTCAGTCGACTCATGGGAATACCCTGCGGATTTCTTGGTGTTACAGCCGAAATCCCAATTGGGGGGACACCCACTGATCCTGGGAAGACTGTGGTTGGCCACAGCAGATGCCTGTATCAGCTGTCGGTCAGGATCTATGACCATTTCAGATGGAACTGAGATCAAGAGCCTAACCCTGTACCCTCCAGCTCGACCAAGCACAGAAGTTGAGACTCCATTATGAGAAGATTTGGAGGAGGAAGAGGGTGTGCAGCCACTACTAACCATAGGGAGAGCCTTAATGTTTAAAGATGAAACAGAGGATGATGCAATTAATAGTTTCATCAATGAGCCCACGTCAGTCAATCAAAGTGTCTATCAGATCTTGGATAGTACTCTAGCTGCAACAGAACAAGAAAAGCTTACAGAAGAAACTCTAATCGGTGATGACAATATAATTCCAGTACTTAAGAATTTGAAGAGTGTTCCAGTAGAAATTGGGCCAGGAAAAACATTGAATATCAATCCTAATCTAGCACCTCATGAGCTGGAATAGCTAGTCACTTTGTTGAAACAACGTAAGGGAGCCTTTACTTGGGAGTACACAGACATGAAAGGAATTCCTTCTCATATGTGCACCCATCACATTTATATTAAGAGCGACCCCAAGCCTGTATGTCAACCACAACGAAGGATGAACCCGAACCTGAGAGACATAGTGAAAGAAGAAATCCAGAAACTTTTGGAAGCAGGATTTATATATCCAATTTCAGACAGTGAGTGGGTTTCTCCACTTGTGATTGTGCCAAAGAAGAACGGGAAATGGAGGGTCTGCGTGGATTACAGAGAATTGAACAAGGCAACGCAGAAAGACCATTTCCCCTTACTTTTCATCGATCAAGTCCTTGATACCTTGTTTGGGAAAAAGTATTTCTCCTTTCTGGATGGCTTTAGTGGCTATAACCAGATTCAGATTGCTCCAGAAGATCAAGACAAAACCACTTTCACTTGCCCCTGGGGGAATTTTGCATACCGAGTACTTCCTTTTGGGTTGTGCAACGCACCAACTACATTTCAGAGAGCAGTGATTGGAATCTTTTTAGAAATGGTGAATGATTGCATGGAAATATTTATGGATGACTTTACTCCATATGGTGATAGTTATAAAGAAGCATTGAAAAACTTAGAAAAGGTCTTGAAGCGCTGTGAACAAAGCCAGCTCTCTTTGAGCACTGAAAAGTGCCACATGATGATGAGTGAAGGCCTAGTGTTGGGGCACTTCATCTCTTCTAAGGGTATCCAGGTAGATCCATCCAAAATCAAGGTAATTGAAAATATACCAACTCCTGGGACACAGAAGGATGTACGTAGCTTCTTGGGGCATGCTGGCTATTACAAAAGGTTCATAGAAATTTTTTCCAAACTAGCTTCTCCTTTGTTCACTCTGTTGATGAAGGATGCACAGTTTGTCTGGAATGATGCATGCCAAACATCGTTTACTGAGGTAAAGAAAAGGCTGTCTACAACACCCATCTTAAGAGGGCCCAATTGGGCTTTGCCTTTTCACATTTCTTTAGATGCTTCCGATACTGCCATTGGAGCAGTTTTGGGACAGCAGGAAGGTAGTGCTCCTTATGCCATTTACTATATTAGTAAAAATTTGTCTCCTGTTGAACTAAATTATACTGTCACAAAAAAAGAATTTCTTGCCATTGTTTATGCCATCAACAAGTTTAGACATTATATTACTGTATATTCTACTTTTGTGCACACTGATCATTCCGCTATCAAGTATTTAATGAATAAACCAATCATGAATGCTGAAGTTACTAGATGGCTGTTACTGTTACAGGAATTTGATATCACAATTATTGATAGACCAGGAAAGGAAAATGTTGTTGCAGATTTTTTATCTCGACTTACTAACAGTGATGACAATTTACCAGTCGAAGACTCCTTCCCTGACGAACATTTGTTTGTAGTATCAGCTCATTCCCCATGGTATGCAGATATTGCTAACTTTTTGGCTGCAGGTAAGCTTCCAACACATTTGTCAAAGAGATAAAAAAGGAAGATCATACAACAGAGTGCTAGGTACTGCTAGATTGATGGCCATCTTTTCTACACAGGGCTTGATTTAGAAATCAGAAGATGTGTTAGAGAAGATGAAATCTTTAGCATTCTTAAAGCTTGCCATGATGAGCCCTGTGGGGGACATTTTGCTGACAAGAGGACAGGTCATAAAGTTTTGAGAATGGGCTATTTCTGGCCTACATTGTTCAGTAATGTGAAGAAGTATGTTCAGGCATGTGATAGCTGCCAAAGGATGGGCCAATTCAACATATTAGATGAGATGCCTTTACAGCCACAGCTTGTGGTTGAACCGTTTGATAGGTGGGCTCTAGATTTTGTAGGGCTTATCAACCCTCCCTCAAAGCAGAAAGTTCATATCTTGGTTTGCACAGACTACATGACCAAATGGGTAGAAGTTGTAGCCTTGGTCAAGGCCAATGATCAGGTTGTGATTGATTTCCTGTATAAAGATATTTTTACTCGGTTTGGAGTACCTAAGGAGATCATTACAGATGGTGGACCACAGTTTGTATCTCACAAGCTGGAAGCACTATTGCAGAAATTTCATATTTAGCACAGAATAACCTCACCATATCATCCACATGACAATGGGCAGGTGGAGAGCACAAACAAGGTTATCGAGGCTATTCTGACAAAAACAGTGAAGAGCCATCGTAAAGATTGGGCTGAAAGGCTTCCAGAGGCACTGTGGGCCTATCATGCCACTTGGCGTAACACCACTAGTTTTTCCCCATATGAGCTAGTGTATGGAAAGAACGTTGTTTTTCCAATTGAATTTGAAATCAGAACCTTGAAAACAACTGTGGAAGCAAACCTGGATTTATCAGAGGCACAGAGGAATCGACTAAATCAACTCAATGAATTGGATGAGAAGCGCATAGTTGCAGTACATCATACAACTTTAATCCAACAACAACGCTCTAGATGGCATGGCAGATTTATAAAAAAAAGGGTCTTCCAGGAAGGAGATTGGGCCCTGTTGTATGATTCACGATTTAAGAGGGACTTTAAAGGAAAATTGCGCACCTGTTGGTTGGGACCCTATCAGATTGATCGCGTATTCGATAATGGGACAGTCCGGTTGATCACCATTGACAAGAACAAAGTACCATTATTCGCAAATGGTCATCGACTGTGACTGTATCACAAGCCGATTTCAAGGGATGCTTTTATTTCACAAGTTGCAGCTGATCCAAAGTATCAGTTAATGCCAGGGTAGGGATCTTCCTTAAACCCTGTGAATTCCTAAAAGTTGCAATTTCCACACATATTTTTGTACATAAATAATTGGTTTTTCTTTCATTCTGTATTTTATCTATCTTTATTTTTACACTTGATCGGTTTTTTTTGAAGAACTGTGTGCAGGAACTAATTGGAGGAGCAGCAGCCATGACTAGGCCAGATGATTGCAGACACCCCATATATGTTCCTGATCTAATAAATCTCTTTTGAAAAGATGGATAATTCGTTGTCTTCCACAGATAGCTAAAATTTACTTCTACTTCACTCTGACGCAGCTGCGACTTCGCCACTTTTTCCCGTTCTTCCAAATTTCGCAGTTGTGACTCCACCACTTTTCCTTTGCTTCACTTTTCCACGGCTGCGACTCCGCTATTTCCGCTTACCTTTCTAAGTTGGCAGCTGCTACTCCACTATTTCCGCTTCATTTTTACTCCTTCCCAGCAGCTGCGACTCCGGTACCTTTGTCCATTCTGCTAAACCTAGCATCCGGGACTCTGTTATCCTTGATT
Organism: Larix kaempferi; assembly: GCA_027924585.1. Lineage (NCBI taxonomy): Eukaryota > Viridiplantae > Streptophyta > Pinopsida > Pinales > Pinaceae > Larix > Larix kaempferi. The sequence continues at coordinate 2,600,895 of BSBM01000150.1, forward strand.
ATTCTGCTAAATCTAGCAGCCGCGACTCTATTCTTTCCACTTCATTCTTGCTCCTTCTGTACAGCTGCGACTCCGCCATTTTTGCTTATTTTGATAAATTTCGCAGCTCTTACTCCACCAATTTATCTGCTCTCTGATTGATGATTCCAATAATGATGTGATTAGGCGTCAGTTTTGTCACTCGCTCCACAAGATCCAATTATGGTTCGCCACGAAGGAAAATTTTGGGTGCCTTGGGTAGCTGTCAGCCTGAGTGGCAGTGGCCACATCACTTCAGCACATGTGCATTCATAACCGCGAGGATGATGACCGGCTGTAATGATTAATCCATGGCTCAAACTCATAAATGCAAGGTACGGATCGCATCTTTTACATGATTTGGCAGAAAATTAAATACGGTAATAACGATTATGTCCTGTCGCAACCCTTGAATTGACGAACCCATGCGAATTACACTTTAGGGACTATGTTAAGGTCATAATTGTAATTATTTTCCGTCACCTTACCCGATTTGTACCTGTTACTCCTATCTGTCAATCTCATCGTTTCAACGAATTGTTCATACTGGCACAGACTTGCCTAAAACCTGATTTTTGAACCCCAAAGACCCTTTGCATGTTCATAAAGCTTCAACTTCCACGTCCATACTGGAGATTGTTGTGTTTGTTTTGACTTTGAGGGGAGATTAAAATGGGAAACCCAATCCGACATGAGACAATAAATACAAAACATGTACATGCCAATGCAGCAGTCCTTAATATTTTTACAGCAGCAGGTTGGATGACATACTTTGAACGGTTGAACGGTTTCCATACAGAAACCGCATTGCAATTTTCCCTCAACCTGACTGATACTCACTCCGAGGTCAGGGGACTGCGTGTGGATGTTACAGAAGAAATCATAGCCAAGGTTACTGGCTTACCCCTGGTTGGCAAGAAGTTATTTGGACGGAAGGCACATAATGCAAATGCGGTGAGGGAATTTTTGGCAGTTGGCGAGCAGGTTATTCCAAAGCACCGTGGGCTGGATCTAGCATCCTTACCACCACCCTAGAATCAAGTGGCAATCTTTTTGAAAAGATACATTTCTTGTGGAGGTAGGTACCAAGTTGTTTCCTTCTCTGAACTTCCCTTATTCTCTCATTTACGCCATGGTAATTTAGTGAATATGCCATTCTATCTGCTCAAAGCCCTACAAACCATGGCTGGCTATGCAAGAACCGCCCAGCACCTAGTTTCCTCCCTTACTAATCATGGCTTAATTAAGTTACTGGTCCTAAGAGCCATTGTAAATCGTAATTTAACCTGGGAGCAATTTTTGGTTGGATATGCGCCAATCATACAACCTGTATTAGAAATGGGGAGTGTTGGTGAAGATAGTGAGGACCGGAGTTCCTCAAACCCAGTTGGGGGGGAGGCTGGAGCAACAGAAAACCAGGCCAATGATGAAGGGGAAGTAAACAAAAGAGAAGCAGTAGTAACAGAAAACCCTATAGCTGAGGAGATTGTGATGGAAACCCTGGAGCAGGAGGCAGAAAAATTAGAAGCTGTAACTGCAGAAGAAGATACTCAATTAAAAGAAGCTAAAACTGGAGCAGCTATTGAAGCTGCGACAGTTGAAGCTGCAATTGCAGAAATAGGAATTCAGGGGGAAGGACATCAGACAGTAGAAGAAGGGGCTATGGAAATTATGGAGGCTGTGTCCTCTCCAAAGATAAGGGGTACCATTATTGAAGAAGAAGAAACCAAGGTAAAAACCCCTGTGTCAAAGAAACGAAGAGTAGGATCAGGAAATAGGGGCCAGACACCCAATGAAACAAAGAAAAGGAGGATCAGAACTATCAAAGTGTCAGTAGCAGTAAGCAGTGAGGAACACCCAGTGGGAATGGTGAACAAAAGAAGGACTCGATCAGTAGCGGCAACAGAAGCAGTTGCGATACCAGAGGAAGCTGAGACAACAGAGTTAGCAGAGACAGCAGAGGAAGTTGAGACAGTGGATGCAATGGGTAATATTGAAGCACCCTTAGCAGAGACAACAGAAGAAACTGAGACAGTGGATGCAGTCGGGGGTAATACTGAAGCACCTTAGCAGGGACAGCAGGAGCAGTTAGAGAGAATAGGGAATCACCTATGTTAGAGAAAACACTTGTAACAGGGGTGGATATAGAGATTCACATTTTGAACCCCAAATCATCTGCTGCTATGCAGGAACCTTCCAAGGAAGAACCTCAAATCGAAAATCTCCTGCTTGAAAATGAATTATTGAAAGAGGAGGTGCAGATATTGCGAAATGAGCTGGAAATATGGAAGGGAGTAGCTGGAAAACAAGCAGAGAAAAATTTGAACACATTAGCAAATGCTGCAAATTTATTGGAAAATCCATCTTTTGCATTTGAAAATGAGAAGTATGGAGAGACTGTTTTCCCAGAGTGTGGAGATATATTTTCTGCAGCAGGACACAGAGTTGTTGTGTTGGGACTTGCATCACAAAAGCATGTACAAATAGAGGAGGTAGAAGAAGGAATGCCAGAAATCGAATTGATAGGGGAAAATGAGCCAAGAATTGAAGAGATCCTTGATTTGAATTTAGGAGATGAAATAGTACAGTCCTAGCCATCAGGGGATACCGAGCTTCTCCAGGATCAGTCTCATCAGTCAGAAAAATCTGATATAAACCAGACACAATATCAGCAGTTTAAAGAAATTGAGGAACAGGGGACTGTTAGACAAGAACCAGTAGCCTTGAAAATGTTTAGTAAAGTTGCAATTCAGATAGCAACATTTGATATCAAGGACCAGGAGGAAAACAATGTTACACAAGAACCAGTGTTTCCAAAATCATTTGCTACAGTGGCAACACAAACTAAGATGGCTGAGATTGAAATGGAGAACAAGGATGCTGTCACACAAGAACCAGCAGTCCTAAGAATATTAACTGAGACTGTAACACAGACCGAGGAAGCTGAGGTGGATATGGAAATAAAGAATGCTGCTACACAAGAACCAGCATCCCTAAAACCCATGGCTGAGACTGCACTACATGCACAGACCACTGCAACCCCACTAGAGGATGAAACTGTCACAGTGCCAAAGCAAGATAAGGAAGTCATTCATCTTGATTATGATGATGAAAAGGAGGTAGAAGACATAAAGATTCAACGGCTGGAGAAGAAGGTTCTCTGGTTAAATCTTGAGTTGGATAAATGTCTCAAGTGGATTGAATAGTTCAGAACAAGTACAATCTCTCTCCAATAACATAGGAATGTCATTAAGGGATTGAGAGAAAAGTGGGCTGAGGAGTTATTCTTCCAGAGACTCCGGTGGGATAAACTTCAAGAAAAATTGGAAGGATTAAAGAAACTTAAGTCCCTGCAACAAGAAAAAGACAAAATGTACACTCTTTCCATAGAATTGTTGAGTTGCAGGGCTCCATCCCCCTCTTACCCTGTCTTTCTCCATGAGAAGACAACCTTACTTCAATTAAGAGCTCTCAAGGATGGGAGATCATTTGATTTGGCAACAGCTACTTAGTTTTTGGAGACTTTTCTGAAGAGTGATTTTGAGGATCAACATTTGTTATGTGAATTGTATTTACATGACAGGGCTTGTTATATTGACTTTCCATCTAATCCTTTACCTCTTCTAGGGGATGTTCAGCTGAAGGCATTTGCCTCTTTTGTCATTAACCATGTAAGATGGCGAGATGCTTTCCAAACCATCCTCAGGAATGAGGAGAATTCTACTCTCTGGATTAGGGGGGAACCTTAGAATCCACCAGCATTCATTGAAGACCATGCTAAATCTCTCAAGGTTCCTTCAATTGCCCGATATTTTGAGAGCCTGCGAGATAAACTCCTTACCACATGTGTCCCAATGATTCTTAATATGCAGCAGGATGCCCTGGAAGGTAGTGAATACAAATGGCTGTACTCTTCCTCATCTCTAAAGGAAATGGATCCATATGGCTTTGAAAATTTTAGGCAAGCTTTGACAAGGATTCCTAGATATGTGCAGTGCATGAAAAGGTGTGGGTATTGGTGGATTGGTTTAAGATTCAAATTCCCTCTCATTTGGTTGCCTGTGAGCAATTCTTACAGAAACAACTATGCTTTGACATTAGAAGAAGAAGAGTTGTGGTGGGAGCATTGGATATCCTGCTATGGGTTTGTCCCTCGAGGGGAGGCACCAGAACTTGCCTATAATCTTACAAATTTCCACAGATTCCACTCAGACTCAGATTCAGACTAGGGGAGGTTGCTGCATGAGGACATGCAATCGGATAGTTGGGGGGAGATGTTGGGTCTAGGAAATGTCCTTTTTTGGCCATCCTTATTACATCATTTTTCCCTGATTTCATCCTACTTTTATAAGCTATATCCATGTCTTTTTCTAGACCAATCAATAATATTGACAGGTATAATTTGTTATTGCTTTATTTATTTTATGCCTAAGATTGTTAAAGATTATGGATCTTAGTCCTTGGTTTATACTGATCTGTGTGATTTCATTTAGCTAAGGTCTAAAGCGTAGGTGTATCAGCCAAGTGGCGCCAACTGTTGCTCTTCAAAGCACCAGCTCCTCATACGCCAAGGAACAACGCATCCTCCACGCAAGCTATAACAGATCCTCACTGTAACAGATTCCAATAAATCAAATCCTAGTTGCGACAGACAGGTTGCATTCCAGTTGCTGAGTCTATTGATCCATTAATTATCAGAGCAACAACATCCTTCACAATTAACAGCCTTGTTTAATATGGCTGTATCAGTTAGCTGTAACTCCACAGCATGAAGATCATAGATCTTCATTGCTGCACGATTTTAGTGGATCTGAAACTGTATTTTCCTTGTATAAATTCCAAAAGGCTCTCGTAGCTTGGGGGTTGGACAATTACCACTTTGTGTAAGCTGTAACAGAGCACTGAGACTCACGATCTTCCATCATTAATATGAGAGCAGCGTTCTTCATTTTTGTGTCTTAATTTGCTATGACTCTCGGCGTCTCTGTTAGAAGGCCAGGGCTCGCCTTCTCACAAAGATAGCTGGTTTAAGTAGGTAGAGTAGTTTAGTTTTACTTCTATTGTGTGGTGTGGAATTATTGCAGATATTATTGGTAGTTGTAACAGAGAATTAGCTTTCCTTTTGGTAGTTCATAATTGCATCTAGAATAGCTGTAGCAGATTGGTGTGACAGTCGACTGTGTAGGATAATTTATTTAATTGCATGTGTGTTTTAATCAGCTGTGACAGCTAAGCTCAATTCCAATATCTTTTAGTTGTTTATGCTTTCTAGGGTTTTCAGTTATTATCAGTTTAGGATTCAAGCTTGTATTTTAATTCTAGTTGCTGTTGTATCTTCAATTGCATTCTTAGATTAGACAGATAATGGTAGAGTTACAGTAGCCACTAGATGGATCATTTTGGTAAATATTGAATGCTGTAGTTTGATAATTATAGGATTTAACTTCTTGCAAAAGTAATCTAGTTCCATTTCATTATTAGATCATTAACTTGCTAGGTTGATTTCTATAGGAAGGTTGTTTTACTTTGGATTCTTAGATGTATGAATTAGATTAGTTTTCTTATGGAATGAGTTGGCTAATCATATAGGTAGGGTCATTATCTGCACTTAGTAAATCAACTGCTTGATCTGTTTATGCATAGATTGTGCTTATTGCCTTTGAAATAAAAGACCTTCCTAGGTTTGACAATTTATATTGACCATCCTGTGTGTTAGCTTTAATTAACTGACATATAGGTTGACCAACACTATGATTCCGAGGATTGTTCCCTCATAGATAAAATGAATTTTTGATGGTGTTTCTTTCCCACACAATTTACCCAGCTCCACACGTGCGCCCTCCTCTTCCTGCAGTGCCAAGGAAAAAAAGATTTCAATCAGTAGAGCAACAATGAATGTAAATACAGATGATGAAAATGATAACAGGAAATAAAAGGTACATAGATAGTAATACTCCCTGAACCAAATCGACAAGAAGAGATAATTACAGGGAGACTCTCCTTAGCCAATTTGCCACTCCTCCAAAACGACTTCTTCACCTGTAGATACAAATATGGAGAAAATATATGCAATAGAAACCACCAATAACCTCAGTGCAAAGGAAGAATAGTTTCAATCGACATTTATAGCATCCACAACCACAAGACAAGTATCTGCAAAATATATTTTATTCTAGAAATCCAAGAGCCAAAAGTCCCTTTACAATGAGAAGCTCTCTCCTTTAAATAGGAAGAAGAGATACCAAAACCCTAACCACTTTTTGAATAGATGGCTAAGATTAAAAGATACAAAATTTCTAATCAATGGTTGAGATGATCTCAACATAAAGTACATGGATCAACTCAATAATATAATATACCCACAATAGTCAAATCGCCCAAGTGAGGACGTCATCATCAAGTGACTCTAAGAATATAACATATAGCTCATGGTGGGTCTAGGGAGTGATAAATAACTTCCCTAGTGTGTCCCCATGGCACAATAACATCATATGACTCATCAAAGTACCAAATCAACCTCCATAGAGAAAGTCGTGAGCCTCCAAGCAGACAATAAAACCATATAAAATTCCATCGAGGAGTGTGTGGGTCTCAATGAATGTTGAAACTGTTGTGGAAGGTGTGGAAGACATCACACTCATCATAAAAAATATCCTCGTGCCATTTTCTTGCCTCAGTAGCCCAAATCGATTTCCTCTGTAGCCATTTTTACCATTTTTATGCCTTTGTAAATCCTCTGTAATTTATAAAAATGCCTGTAACTCTCTGCATGTTCACCCGGGGCCAAATATAAATGCAACATAATGTCCGTTAGTATGGTATAATAGTAAAAACAAGTGGTTGGACCCCATACTCCCTCTGTAGCGCTCTAGGTGAACCAAATAGATCATGAAACTGCTCTAATAGGCCATTTTTAATGGCAAATATGCACCAGAATGATAAACTGAGGAAAATATCAACTGTAATTGCCCGGAACTAAAAACCAACTGTCTCAGTGGACTCAGAGAGCCCAAATATACTGGAGGTGTGTACTCATACACCATGTGGATCTCTACATGATCATATAATATCTCAAATATACCCGAACAGATAAAAATAATAATAATCTGTAAATGATCAAATATAATAAAAATGCCAGATCATCATCATAAACCTGTAACCACTGCATGAAACCATTTGGTGACCTGTAATAGACCATATATCATCTATCTGCATCATCCAAGGTCTATCTCACCTCATGTCCTATAGTTTACCTTGGTCAAACTAGGTTTGACCAAGTCAACATGACCAATAAAATGACCCAGGCTAACATCAAGCTGCTACAAGTGTTAAAAGGTTAAGACATGGTTTACAAATCATTCAAGTAGAAATATAACATATAGTAATAATTTCTTTGGCGATCTACAACCAAATATTTAATGTTTATATTATTATTATTATTATTATGGCTCAAACTAGAACCTCGAGACTATAATCACTTTATGGCTGTGATCATTTTGCCAGTGATGGGTGAAGGCTGAAAAATACAAGGCTAGGATGAGGGATGATTGTACTGACTTAACATTGTGACACTTTGGATATGGGAAATGGAATACACATTAAGGCATATGTTGGACAAGAAAATAACAAGGGGGAATGCAGTGTCTCACAAATGGATAAGTAGTCTGGGAAGTTTTTATTCGACCTTGACAGATGTTTACAACTCACATCCAAGCTGATACAGCTCTGTGAGGATCTTTTCTAGGGCCGCCATGACTAGGTGCCCGACAAATTGTAACTTGAGACTCCAGGGGACACTTTAGAATTAGTTGTCCCTTACTCCATCTCACACGATAACCCGCAGGCTAGTGAGGAATCAATCATTACAAGTGAGGCCAACAATCATTAGATATAGCATTTGTTAAACCATTTCTTTTCGGGCCTTTCATTCATTTCCATAGCCTTAATCCGTGTGTGTTGAAAAACACATTCTTGGATTTACACTTATTAGGCTTTTTGATCCGTGTGTGTTGAGAAACACATTCTTGGGTTTTCATTTATTTCACATGCCTTTCATTCACGTGTGTTGAGAAACACGTTCTAGAATGGGATTTCATTCAAGATATACATTTCATTTCTAGACACATTGTAATGATGGTAGTATTATCTGTTTCAGGTTTTAGCCAACAACATTCCCAAATGACTAATGCGGAAGTTCCACCCCTAAGGATGAAATCCAACTCACCAGAAGGCAAGTTCTGTCACCAACTTAGAGCCGAGACACCAGATAAATAGGGAAGCTCATCCAACAAAGAGGCCAAAGAGGGGGAAATTCCTCCATATCATAGGTCAAGTAGTAAGTCAGGGATAATGCTATAACTGGAAGGTAATGGATGGATGGAGAAAGTGAATAATGAGACCAACACTAGCAAACCATAGGATGGTGGGAATGATCACCTCCATTCTCCTAAGGAGGGTAAAACCAATGAGTATAACCAGGAACTTCTAAGTCTGAGCAGGGACATAGATAAATAAATAATACAACCAAGTCCACATATCTATATGATCGCCAGATCATGACCCCAAGTGCTAAAACATGCCACAAGAATGAGTATAAAAGCAATAATAACCATAAACACATGATAATACCTGCTGGGTCATATACATGTGCATATACTATCTGAACCATCATCTGTCCACTGAGAACCTGCTGCTGCAACTCTAGGAAATACATAATGCTTTGTAATGGCTAAATGGCTACATCGGTCATCAAACCTGAGTTTCTTGAGACTCATTCATGGCATAAAAATATACTGCTACCCATAATCATAATAGTGATCCAATACAGATGCTCATCTCAAGCATCTCAATGTAAAGGACTGGCTGAAAAATGTACTGGAATATGGAATAAAACATATGGTAGCCCAACTACTATATATGTGATAACAGTTCCATGAGATCCAAGAAGAAGATGATGATGATGTTGAAACCATCAAGTATGAAGTCGAGGATGATGGATCCTTTGAGGAAATGCCCAAGGAAGCACTAAATTAATTTGATGGGTGTGCATGTGTAGGCACATAGGAAGAAGAAGGCATCAATTTTAATGTTGCATGTGAAGAGGAAAACTATGTTGTTGTTACAAATGAAGGAGATAGCTATGTTGTTGAACCTAGAGTGAAATTTGATGAATCTAATGGAGAAATTCAAGATTTGGACAATGTTTATGAAGTGGTATTTGAAGTTGAAGAACATGTAGTTGTAGGAGATTGTGCAGTAGATACAACAACTCCTAAGGAAGCTGAGAAAGAGGAAATTATGAAGGTGGTTGAGCACACAAAAGAGGATGGAGTAGAAGTTGAGGTAATATTTGATGAAGAAGCATTTATTGACGAAGATGAGATTAATAGATGAGTTCTTGAATGGAGTGGACAACCATCCTAAGGTTGAGATAAATAATGATGGTGATGTTGTTGTTGAATAAGGTGAGAATAGGATATTTTGCAGTGGTAACAAACACTGCAGGGGAAGTTGAAGAAGAAGGAAAAGAGATGGCCTTGAAATCCATAAGAGATGAACATAGAGAGAGGGAAGTTGTCGTAATCATGTGTGTAGTTGAAGACTCTTCTATCATGGAGGAGCAGAGTTATAGTTTTGAAGAAAGAGTCCATGCGGATGATGGAAATGGAGAATATATGAAATATTCCATAGTAAAAATGGAGAAAGATGAAGAGACTACCATGGTTGTAGTAGAAGACAAAGATAAAGAGAAGTCAAATGTTGAAGTTGCATGTGCAATAGTCCCATCTGCAAAAAGAGAAATGAAAGAGAAGGGCTAGGAAGAACACTCTTTTTTTTAACTATTTAAATGTTTTTGTTTGCGTAGGTGAAGATAACAATAACATGCCTACAAAAGAAGATGATAATGACCATCTTGAGGTGTTGAAGTTGCCATGCAATAGAAGAAAAATGAAGAGAAAAGAACATGAGTGTTATGTGAATTTTGAAGCAACAAACATAAAGAAGCATGGAGAAGAATTTCCAAATGATGTAAAGGTTATTGAAGGAGTCGATGAAGCTGAAGGTGATTCTATTGAAGGTGCCAAGATGAATTGTAGTATTGAAACTACTAGAGTTGAATATAGGGATGAAGGGAATGATGTTGGAGGCATGCCTAAGAATGATGATAGAGATGAGGGAGTTGATAGTGATGATGGTGTGGTCGTTGAAGGTAGAAGAGAAGCAGCAAGGGTGGAATAATTTCATGAATGACATCAAGAAGAAATGCCAAAGGTGCACAAAAACCATAACATAATGAAAGCAGTGGATGAAGATGTGAAGGATGAAGCATTTGCATTTGAGCAAGAAGCTATGGGAGAAGATTCCATGGAAAAAGTGCTAATGATGTGGAGCTTGGAGGAGATAGGGTATTTCTAGCTATTGGTGAGGTGGTCAAAGGCCCTAGAACAGGGTAATGCCAATGAAAAGGATGACAGGGATGGACAATGGGATCGAGATATGCTCACATTGTAGCAATTAGAAGAGACGGGGATTAGGATAATAGCGCCTAAAGGAGAGAATGCTATGTATTTGAAGGATGATGAAGAAAGAACACTGGAGGTTACAATTGATAAGGATGGAAACAGGTCGATGAAGCCTAATACAGTATGGAGAATAAAGAAGAAAATGTAGAAGAAGCTAAAGAAGAAAAGGAAGGTTATAGAGTTTAGGGTATGGAGCACTAGGAAGAAAAGGAAACAAATCACATAGTGAGCCTACATTCGCAATAGTTTTGGTTATTTGTCCTCGGCACGAGGACATGCTTTTGACTTACTAGGGGACATTGGCGCAGGAGTGATCGAGCGTTCATGATGTGAAATTTTCAATGCTCTGAAATATTAGACTTCAACTTGTTCTCAAGTATCTCTAAATCACATGCAAGATACAAAACCCGATTCTCAACCCCAGAGAATGTATAATAGAAAAAACAATTATTTATAACATGAAACACATGAGATCTATTTACTTCTTTTAACCAATAGTAATTACACACATAAAATGGACACATAATTTTTGGTCAATGTAACCCTGGAAGTGACCCTTGCAGGAAAACCAATGAGAGAGTAGAATAGATTTTATTATCTCTAGCAGTACAATGAGGTACAATAGAATAGATCCAACACAAACTTATCTATGACCTAATGGATTTGGAGCTCAATCCATATCTTTGCTGGATGAATGGGTAATGCGCCCCTCTCTATGAATGTGCCCCTCTCTCTGAATGCACCTCTCTCTGAATCTTCTATCTGACTTGGCTTCATGACCCTCTGCTATTGAATCACTATCTCAAAGAAACCTCTCTTGATCTGATGAAATTTATCACAAAGCTCGCCCTCCTCTAGTGAAGTGCACCCCCCTCCGCAGAAATGTGCCCCCTCTCTGTATGGTCAATCTCCGATCTCTTTGTTGATGAATCTGATCTATCTTAGTAGCCGTCTCTGCCTCCAATTGATCCAACCTCTGCTCTAGATGAAGTGCGCTCAATATATCCTTAGATTTGTGCCCCTCTCTCTCTCTCTAGCTACGCCCTTCTCTCCTCAAAAGTGCACCCTCCTCATGTACTGAGTCTCCTCTATCTTCTCGACTTGATTTGCTTCTCACAAATCCTTCATTTTCCCCTTTTTCCTTCTCAACTCTATTTTATCGTTTGATTGAATTTTAGGGTTCCATGCAAAATTCCCGCCATGCAAACTTTAATTAAAAAACACATGTATGCAAACTCAAAAGTAGAGTTTTGCTTCTGCATGAAGCAAGGTTAAGGGTTAGACAACTTTCCTAGTTAAGTTTTCAACACTCTCTCTTAACGAGGAAAGTGTTATGCACCACTCCCATCTTATCCCTGAAACAAACCAACTTCCCCTTCATTAGAGACTTCGTGAGAATGTTCGCTACCTGCGCATATGTATACACACACTGAAGCTCAACTATCCCCCTCTGAACATGATCTCAAATGAAGTGACATATGATCTCTATATGCTTGGACCTGTCGTGAAAAATTGGCTTCTTCGTGAGTTTCATTCAACTTTGATTATCACAATAAATCACATTTGTCTTCAACTGTTGATCAAATATACTAACTAGCATCTTGTGAAGCCAAATAGCCTCACAACTAGCCATACTTGATTCCATATATTCTACCTCTGTAGAACTCAATTCCATTGACTTATGTTTCCTGCTGAACCACAACACAATGGTGGAACCCAAGCTGAAACAACACCAAAAGGTGCTTTTCCTGTCCACTATACTACTTGCCCAGTCAAAATATGTATAGACTCAACCGTACTCCATCCCTCCTCTCATAGTTCAGTCCATAGTCCATTGTACCTCTGAGATACTCGAGCACATGCTTTGCTGCCACCTAGTGCACATCCATGGGATCCACCATATACTAACTCAATGTATTGACATCATAGAATAGATATGGCCTAGTGTTGACTAGATACATCAATGAACCAATAAGCTCATGGTACCTACTCACTCTCATAAACTACTAGCTTCTTCCAGTTGGTTGTCATAGGTGTGGCCATAGGCCTATAGTCCTCCATCTGAAATCTCTTTAGAATGTCAACTGTGTATCTTCCTTGTCTCAGAAATATATGCCCATCCTCTTGCCAAACCTCCATACCCAAAAAGTAATGCATCAAGCTTATGTCTTTCATCTGAAACTCTGAAGCAAGATCTCTCTTGCAACTACCTATGAGTTTATCTACTCCCATGATAAACAAATCATCCACATATAGTACTAGAATGAGTGGATCCTCACCAACCACAATGAAGTAAAGGTTGGGATATACCTCGCTCTTCTAGAAACCCATTTTCTACAAGTAAGTATCTATCCTCGAATACCAAGCTCTTGGAGTTTGCTTCAGAACATATAGTGATTTCCTCATCCTACACACATGAGACTCTCTCCCATGTACCTCAAATCCCTCTGACTGCTCAATATACACCTCCTCCTTTATGAGTCCATTCAAAAATGTTGTCTTCACATCCATCTAGTGTATCTTCCAATCCATTTTTGCTTCAATGGAGATCACTGCTATGATTGAAGTATACTGAGCCACTAGAGTGAAGATATAGTCATAGTCGACTCCCTCTACCTGTGAGAACCCCCTAACCACAAACCGAGCCTTGTACTTCTCAATTCTACCATCCACAACATATTTGATATTGTAGAGCCACTTGGAATTCACCATTGACTTCCATTCAGGTCTCGGCACAACCTCCCAAACATCATTCTTCATGATGGAAGAATACTCTTCCACCATGGAATCTCTCTAGACCTACTTGCCTACTTATTGCTCATAAGAAGATGGCTCAGACTCACTGATATTGCTCACCATAGCCAAATAGATACAAAACCTCTTAGGTACCTTACTCTCTCTCATAGCCCTCTTGGGAGTCCCCAATGTTTAAGCTTCCTTCAGGGTATCTTGAAGCCACTTGGGCTTCATCTTCCCTGAAGTAACCTCTTGTGGAGGGAACTGCTCATCCTCATCCCAATCAACTTCCTGAGACTATGTACCTGATGTAGTAGCCCCAATGGTCTATGACCCTATATCTCGTGAACCTGATACTGGTTTACCACCACCCTGTGATCATGTACCTAGGGAACCTGTCACCTGTGAACATGTCACCCTAGATACCTGTGACCATGAACTCTGTGAATCTAAACCCTGCAATGTACCACCCTGAGGTGTAGGAGCCTACTACTCCCCCCTATCCATCTCACGTGACTTCCTGAAAGCCTTTCCCTCCTCAAATATCACATCCCACCTCATGACTGTCTGTCTCATTGTAGGAATGTATATGCGGTAGGCCTTCGAAGTCTCATCATACCCAAAAAATATTCCCTTCTTTACTGTGGGATCCAACTTTGTCCTCTTCTCTGAAGGGACATGTGAGTATCTAGGGCATCCAAATATCCTAAAATTCCCAACCTCAAGCTTCTTTCCTGAGAAATCCTCTTCAGGAGTCTTGCACCCCAAAACCTTATGGGGACTCTTGTCTAAATGTACATTGTTGTGTTACAATCCTCTGCCCAGAGAAATAATGGCAAACCCTGACCTCGCTGCAACAATAATTTCCATGTTCGTCCTCTTTGCCACCCCATTATGTTGAGGTGTGTATGGTACTATCAACTGCCTCTTGACTCCCTCCTGTGCACATAACTCATCAAACTCTTTGGATTTATACTCTCCCTCATTGTCTGATCTCAATACCTTGATCCACCTTCCTGTTTGGTTCTCCACAAGAGCTTTGAACTACTTAAACCTCTACAAGACTTCTTTCGATACCTTGCTCTTCAAAAAGTAGATCTGGGTATTCTTGGAGAAGTCACCAATGAAGGATACATAGTACTTGTAACCCTTCAATGATACATTGTACATTGGACTGCAAAGGTCTGAATGTACCAAACCAAGCATCCATGCTACTCTACTGTCACTTCTCGGAAAAACAGTCTTGGCATACTTGCCAAGTGCGCACCCCTTGCATATGGCATTGTGCTCTGTGATGAACTCGAACACTGGTCACAATATCCCTCAAAACCATCAATGATGGATGATGTAGGTGGCCCATCCTCCTATGCCACAACTCACACAAGTCACAATCATCATTGTTATGGCTATGTGCCAAGGCATGACAAAGCTGAAAGTTGAGCTTGTATAGTTTCCCACTCTGGAATCCAATCCTCATTGTTGTAGTATCACTGGGTCCCTTGGGATGAATGAGTACCTTCCCATCACAAAATTGTACCCACAACCATCTATCCCCAATTGTGGAAATTGATGTCAAGTTCTTCTTCAACCTTGGGACATATAAAACATTCCTCACCGTCATGGACTCTCCAGAATCCCTATGAAATGAGACTGTCTCTCGTCCAACTTCCCTGACTAAAGTGTTGTCTCCCAGTACAACCTCAAGATCTAAACCACTCTTAGTAAGATATGTAAAGTACCCTCGAACACACGCCATTTGGTTGGAGGCTCCGCTATCTATGTATCATACACTGTTAGTAGATGCACTCAATGAATGACAGGAAATTAGGGACAATTCCTTGTCACGCTCCTCTGTGGAATGCTCATCCACATCTACTGAAGTGCACAAATGAAAAGTAATGAGGGAAAAATCCTTGTCAAACTTCCCTGTAAACTGATCAAATTTAGCCGAAGCTGTTGTCCGTTGCTTCTTCTTCTTTTTATTATGACACAACACTGCATAGTGCCCCATCTTATTGCAGGCAAAACACTTTACCTTGCTCATAAAATTCTTCTAATCACTCTGCTTCTTTGTCCCACCCTTGGGACCCTTCTTGGATTTCTTCTTTCCTTTCACTGAAAGTGCCACATCTTCCTTTTCACGAATAGTAGAAATCTCCCTGAATATATCCTCTCTGGGTCTCTTCTTGTATGAAATTGTCCCAGAGACTATCCCACTTGGGAATATTTTCCCTTGTAGGTCCTGGTAATCTCCGAATTGGTACAACAGGCTGGGTAATATTGTGGTGCAATTGCTTCCATGAACACTGCCCATGGCTTGGTCACACCATTCAGTGTTGTACGTACAAGCTCACTATCCTCAATCTTCTCCGCAATTGCTCCTAAATCATCTATTACCTAAGTGATACAGGTAAGATATGTAGCCACACTCTTAGTTCTGATCATCTTGATGGCCTTCAGTTTCTCTCTTAGTACCATATTTTGATTCTCGTTGGAATTCTGGTACATACTGGTTAAGGCATCCCACATTTGATAAGCATTATCCTTACCAGTCACATGCAGGAGAACATGGTCCTTAATTGCATCAAGCATGATTCTCTTTGTCTTGATGTTCTTTTTCTCATAAGCAACTTTCGTTGTTGCATATATAGGCACCGCCATGGGTTTTGATATTGTGTTCTCCATAATATCCCAACATTCACACTCCTACAGAAGTAAGACCATCCTTGCTTTGCAAGGGCTAAATTTTTCGCCCCCTCCAAACTATCCTCAACCCTCAAAATTGTTGCCATGATTCTCTCAACTGAAAAATGAATCCAAACTCTACTTTGGTGAACAAGAAATCCCTCTCTTTCATAGATCTGACCTCTACTCGCACATATTTGATATATCTTTCACAGATATAGCCTCTACTCTCATAGATATGATATGTATCCTCACAGATCTGATAGATCTAATGTCCATTCTCACAGATCTGATAGATTTGATGCCTATTCTCATAGTTATGGACTTTGCTCTCACAGATCTGATGTATCTAGTCACTATGCTTACAGATATGATATACGTTCTCACAGATTTGGTATCTGCCCTCACGTATCTGAACTATGTTCTTCAGATCTGGTATGTGAACTGCTTTGATCTTTACCTGCGCTTTGGTACTATGTGAAATTTTGAATGCTTTGAAATATCATACCTCAACTTGGTCTCAAGTCTCTCTAAATCACATGTAAGATGCCAAACCCGATTCTCAACCCCATAATGTATATTAGCACAAACAATTATTTATAACATGAAACACATGAGATCTATTTACTTCTTTTAACCAATAGCAATCACATAAATAAAATGGACATAGAATTTTTG
The DNA here is from genome assembly GCA_027924585.1 of Larix kaempferi. Classification (NCBI taxonomy): domain Eukaryota; kingdom Viridiplantae; phylum Streptophyta; class Pinopsida; order Pinales; family Pinaceae; genus Larix; species Larix kaempferi. The sequence goes on from BSBM01000150.1 coordinate 2,617,535, forward strand.
GTCAATGTGACCCTGGAAAAACCCTTGAGGGAAAACCAGTGAGAGAGTAGAATATCTTTTAGTATTTCAAGCAATTATAATGAGGTACAATATAATAGATCCAACACAAACTTATCTCTAATCCAATGGGTCTGGAGCTCAAGACTAATCTCTATTGGATGAATGGGTAATGCACCCCTCTCTGTGTATGCACAACTCTCTCTAAATGTGCCTCTCTCTAAATATGATATCTGACTTGGCTTCATTCCCCTCTGCTATTGAATCACTATCTTAGTGAAACCTCTCTCAATCTGATGAAATCTATCACATAACTCTCCCTCCTTCAGTGAAGTGCACCCACCTCCATAGAAATGCACCCCCTCTCTGTATGATCAATCTCTAATCTCTCTACTGATGAATCCAATCTACCATAGAAGTTGTCTCAGCCTCCAGTGGATCCAACCTCTGCTCCAGATGAAGTGCGTTCAATCTCTCCTCAAATCTTGCCTTTCTCTCTCTCTTTGTAGCTATGACCTTCTCTCCTCGGAAGTGCGCCCTCCTCGTGAACTTAGTTTCCTCTGTCTTCTCGACTTGATTTGATTCTCACAAATCCTTTATCTGCCCCTTTTTCCTTCTCAAATCTATTTTATCATTTGATTGACTTTTAGGGTTCCATGCAAAATTCTCGCCATGCAAAATTTTAATTAAAAAATGCATGCATGCAAACTCAAAAGTAGAGTTTTGCTTATGCATGAAGCAATGTTAAGGGTCGAACAACTTTCGTAGTTAACTTTTCAACACATGAATGTCGACACAGATAGGTAAGGAATTAGTGAAGATCCATGAGGAATTAGGGTTTATATCTCGACCATCGGTTGAATAGCGAGAAGGGTGGATTGTTAGTAATCCAATATAAAATGAAGAAGAGATGGGAAGATGTGAGGAGATTGCAACCATTTGCGAGTGTAATCCCTGAAACAATCTTCACCGTTTATGGGAGTTATAGTTTTGGGAAGTGTGTAGATGGAGTCGTATCGTGAATGAAAAAGATCATTCCATCCATCATGTGTGCGAATGATAGATCTAGCCTCCACTAACAACAAAGACAAGGAAAAGGTCATGTGATATTAAATCGCGACTGTTTATGGGGTAGGTAGTTGTAATCTTCAACCAGATTCAAGGTGGCAAAATGGACATGGATATTCTCGGCAGGTTGGAATAAATGAATGTTTATTGAATGAATTTTCTTTGAGGAGGATCTAGGTGGCCTTGTTCATATATGTATGGCCTAGTTTTGCTAAAGGCCGTGAATTCATCATTTTAATTGACAATCAATTTCATTATTTCAGAGGATATTTTCGAGGAACTAAGGACTCAAAGAACCGGTGCATGAAGCTAGGAGGAAGAGGGAGGTTCTAGAGAAAGGAAGCATCCATATCCTCATAGATAGTAGAGAAGAACCATGGAATACTAGTTGAAGATAAGAGAGAATAAGAAAGAAACCAAGGGGAAGGATTAAGAAGGAAAAAAAAGAGAGGAGAGGATTTTAGATTACGAAGAGAGATATAGAAGAAGGGGCATGTATAGAAAGATGAATAGAAGAGGAAGAAACACAAAGAGGTTGCGAGAGAATAGAAAAGGCTAAGGAAAAGCTTAGAGGATAGGAAAAAAGGAATATTGTGGTGGACTACATGTAATGGAAAGAAGAGAGGCCCATAGGAGGAGAAAAGAGAAGGTAATGACCGAAGTAAGTGAGAAGATTAAAATTTGGAAGGAGCTTGCACATGGGAAGGAGATACAAGATAATGGAGATTAGAGTTAGGAAAAACGAAGCAGGGCCCATATGGTTGGGGATAGAGGTAAGGAATGAGATAAAAGGGTGGTGCCTCCGTTAATTGAGGATTTTTGGTTAAGGTTTTGAGAAAAATGATAAATGTAGAGAGAGGAATCCGGGTGAAGGAGGAGGTAGAAAAAGAAGTAGAGAAAGCTACAAAAGAACGAAGTGCACAACTCTAATGTTTGCAAGTTAGAAATGTGAACCATAGAATTCATGCAATTTTGTGTGTTGAATGTAAGACTAGACAAGAGATGTTGATGTTTGTAGCTCGGACATGAACTTCCACACATGTTTAGTGTCAAATGCGCATGAAGTTGTCCAAGTCAAATCTATTTTGTAATTCACTTTATTTATAAAGTGAAAGTCTTTTAATTAGATGTTGAGTCTAATAAAGTGTAATTTTAATACACTAGTGATTTAGACAAACCTTAACCGTACATCTCAAGAGATTGGGGTTTTAGCTAAAGTATAAAGGAAAGTCAAGGTAGAGGGTTAAGACACATTCATTATTCACTCAAAGACAATTTTGGTTAGAAGGTGAAGAGGCTCATTCAAGGAGCAAAATTAGAGCATCGGAGAGGAGCTCGGTTCAACAACCAGGAAGATTTCAACAAGCAAGCAGTGGCACTAGCCAATCCGTATAGTCGTATATATTCGTATGGACATGTATTACAGGCCTATAGCGAGTCTGTACAACCACCAGCAAGCCTTGGGTTGATTTCTTGATTGTTTGATGGCATTTTTCCTCAATAAGTTTGTTGATTTTTGCTCCAGTTTGAGTGTCCCGTACAACTGTAAGTTTTTACAGATGTGGAGGTTTCATTGTAAGCCTAGATCTATTAATGAAAGGTTGATTTGAAGGAGCAAATCATCTGTGTATTGTGTTTTGCTTCCAATGATCATTTTCTAGCTATGTGTGAATATGGCTATATGTGAAGAATTTAATTTCTGCAAATTAAATATCAGTCGTTTATTTGAGAACATAAGGACAACATTCACCTAGGGTTAAAAACAATTACATGGTATCGGAGCTACTCAGATTCAAAAGATCGAAAGAGTAGGATTTTATGCGCAGATCAAAGATGGCATCAACTAGAATCAACTAACCTTAGGCTCAAGGATAGGCTTGACAGTTCCTTGAATATACAAACATGGAATGCCAAGGTAACTCTTCTCTGAGAAGGGAATGACCTCTGGGATATCGTCCAGGATGTGATAGCTTTGCCGACAGATCCAAAGCTTTTGGCATCTCACAAGAAAAAAGAATTGAAATCCAAGTGGATGATCATGGATTCTATAAAGATCATATGATCCCTCATATATCTGAGAACAAGACGGTGAAGGATATGTTCGATTCTCTAGTTAGCCTATATCCGAGCTAGAACATTAACATGGAGATGATATTGCACGAGAAGCTCAGATCTATGGAGATTACCATATCAGACACCATCACGAGTTACATGATGAAGGTCCAACAGATTCATGACCAACTTGTAGCAGTTGGAGAGAAAATTGAAGACAAAGAACTAGTCAATAGGGCATTGAATGGGTTCCCACCACAATGGGAAACATTTGTGCAAGGTGTTTGTGCTCGGGAAAATGTTCCCTCCTGGGAAACACTGTTGGATGACTATATCTAGGAGGATATTGATGGAGTCGAAGGCCATAAAATAGGGAGGTGACAGTGACCATGCCCTCATTAGTAAAACAAAGAAGGGCTGAGGTAAATGACCCAACAAAGGTAAGGTAAAGAGCGATGAGTCAACCTCACAACTAGGGAAGAAGGACTTGAGTATAATTAAGTGCTTCATATGTGATAAGAACGAATATTATGCATCACAATATTCAGAGAAGAAAAAGGGTAGAGGGAAGAAGTAGAAGAATCAAGTAGTAGCCTCAGTTGAAACTTAGATGAACGAGTATGCTTCCAAATTCGAGAAGGATTTCTTGATGGTATTTTGTCTTTCTTCCAACATAGTTCTGAAGAACACATGGTAAGTGGGAAGTTGATCATCTAGGCATATGACATCATCCTAATGGAAAATAAAAAATGATATGACTAACATATAAAAGCATAAGGAAGATAATAAAAAAATTGAAAGAGGAGTAGAGTCATGTGTATTTCCCCGAACAATATTTTGTCCTCTTGTCCTCATCCCAAAATTGACACATCGCTTATTAACTGCACATTATTGAAAATAAAGCAACCTACTTGTGACAAAGAAATCGAACTACCCCTAAGCTAAATATGTACATATGTACAATAAAATCAAAGGAAATTAAAAATTAAGTCAAATGGAAAATCCAGTGAAGCCACCGAAGCATCATTACTCCTATAAGATGAGACATATCAAATATTAGTATCAGAATTTGAGCTGCCTGATGTCTAATAATGAAAAGTATTAAATCATATTTTGCATTTACAGAAGGGCGAATGTGACATGGAAACTTTCTAATATATGACTCTTCCAACCATGAATAAATAGGGCCATAAAATTAGATTGGAATTCGTTTAAATCTTGTGGAGATTCAATAGAGCGAATGGTGGAAAATTCATCTGGGTAATGGTAAAAAATAGGCTTGTCAAGATTATTATTAGAACATTCTGAAAGAGTTGAAGTAGAGGATAACTTACTTAAGTAAATATCATTATCATTAAGTTGAAAATCTGATTTTGACATAACCTTGGAGTGAAGATTCTTACTTTCCCATTTAGATTCATGTGATTTTGATGTATCAATTAATTTACAATGAAAAACATTAGAATCGTCAATATCCAAGATATGATGAAAAATAATTTGATCCTCTAACTTAGACTCCTGAATATTGTTAGATGCATGTGATTCATGAATGATGTTAGTAACAAGATTGTTCTTTCCTCCATAATCTTGAGATAGATTAAAATGAATGGCAAGATCCCCTTCATTAGAAAAAATATTACTTTGCATTAAATTAGAATTAACCATAGCGGGAGGTCAACATTATTACTAGAATACATGCTACAATAAGAAAATAGATCAGGATACAAAGTATAATAACTTTCATAATATGAAAAGTTAAATGTTTATCTATCATTATAATATTATGGACTAGTTATTTCAAGAGAAACGTTATTGGATGGATTCTGATTTAATGGTAAATATTTGGAAAAAGTGAAGATCTTTTTCATTAAGAGGAGAAGAAAACAAAGTGTTACTATGTATGCGACTATCACTTTCATATTCAACCTCAGACTTTAAAAGCATTGAGTCCCTTTTAAATTCAAAAAGAGTTTCAAAATTATTATTTAACACAATAATTGAATTGTTAACTTGCTCTTCATGTACTCCTGACTCTTTTCATTGTGATTTATTGGACTCGATAGAATTTGAATTAGAATCTAAATTTGAACTTGGTAAAGTGATAGCTTTATTAGTATGCATATTATGAACGACAAACTTATTTTCATTTTCATGCTTAGATAATTATGATATTTCTTGATAAGTTTCAAAGGGTATCTCAACCTCTTCCTCATGCTGATTAGTTTTTCTATTTTCATGAGGAATTTCAACATAAGAAGATTGTTCAAAATCAAATATATTCTCAAACATTCGAATCTGATTTTGTTCCTTAATTTTCACATAATTTTCACAATCTTCACAATCTTCACGTAGGCTGTCAACTATTTTCAAGTCTAAAGGAGTATGTCTCAGGAGTTCAGGTCGAGCTTGGTGATGATGTCAAGTATCCAGTAGTAAGAGTTGGTACCATTCATTTCCAACTCCAATGACATAACTATTTAGACTTTCATGATGTGTTATTTGTTCTAGGTCTCAAGAAGAATTTTCTTCCAATTTTGGTCATGGAAGACAAGAGTTATGCAATAAAATTCAAGGTCCTCATAAGATGAAATGAGTCTAGCCTAGGATCAACGTAAGTGATTGGAGTTATGGAAGGAAATTTATACAGGTTACAAGATGAACCTTTTTGAGCCCTAGCACATAACACAAGTAACTTGTGCGAGTTATGGCACAAGAGGATGGGGCACCTGCATTACCGGGTGCTGCCTATTCTAAGGGAGATCGTCATATGTATTCCAAAGTTCAACATTGATTAGAAGGGTGTATGCAAAGAGTGTGTGCTTAACAAGCATGTTAAGGTCACTTTCCCCAGCAGTGAGCACAAGTCTAAGGGGATCCTGGATTTGGTGCATTCGAATGTGTATGGACCGATGTCAGTAGCATTAATCACAAAAAACATGTACTATGTTTCCTTCATTAATGAGTTCTCTCAAAAAACTTGGATCTACTTCTTAAAGACCAAGGATGAGGTCTTTAGCAAGTTTAAGGAGTTCAAATCTCTTATGGAGAACTAGACATGGAAAAAGATCAAAGTTTTAATACCAGAGAATGAGGGTGAGTATACCTTCAATGATTTCAAGGATTTATGCAATGATGCATGAATCAAGAGGAAGTTCAATGTTCCCTACAACCCACAACAAAATGCATTTGCAGAGCAGAAGAACCGATCGATCATAAGGGTTTCTAAGGCCATGATATGACTAATATTTGTTGATGTTTCTATGGGTATAAGCATGCAATGCAATAGTCTACATCCAGAACAAGTGTCCTCATAAGATTTTGATAGACAAGACACCAAAGGAGGCATTCACTGGTGTGAAGACATAGGTGAGTCGTTTTTGCATCTTTGACAATCCAATTTGCATCCATATACCAGTGGAGAAGTGGACCAAGTTGGAACGCTCCAACAAGAAGGATTTATTTGTTGGCTATAATGAGACTTCAAAGGCCTACAAGATCTATATTTTGAGAGAGAAATACAATTGTAAGTTGGGATGTAAAGTTTGAGGAAGACTTTGCAACCTAGAATTCTCATGAGCCTATTCCAGTGACATAGGATGGGGAGCAAGAAGCTCCAAAGGTTGAGCTAGAGTCACCAACAACTTCCAGTTCGAGGCAACAACCTTCAAATGCAAAGGAGGAGCCACTAGCTCCTACCATTTCTTCCAGGAGACCTCAATGGTTCACACAAACATTAAGGGATACTCATGAACATGTTGAGGCTTCTAAGAAACTTATTCAGGAGAGCATACCTTCGAAGAATTTTCCAAACTACATGGCGTTGATGAGAAACACCAAAGATTATGAGCGTTCCATTTTTTAGGAGGCAACAAACCAACAAGTTTGGATGGGTGCCATGGTGGAGGTGTACACCTCCATCATGAAAAATGATGTTTAGGACACTGTGCCTAGACTAGAGGGGAAATCAATAGCGACTTCCACATGGTTCTACAAGATCAAGCATGTAACATACCCTTTAAGCTGGAAAACATTTTATGTTTAGAAACATTATGATAACTTTTATTATAAAGTTTGTATTGGACAGGTGTCCAAGGATGACTGTAATTTGCACAATATATTATTATTTAATAAATAAAATAGGAGACAAACACCTAATAGGACTGTTGAAAGAGTGGTTACTGATTCACTAGGTGGAATGGAATCTGTGGTAGAAGGCAATAGACAAGTGGCAGCATCATGATGCAACTAACTAACTATTGGTATGGTACAACTCCCTTGAAATGTGGTCAGAGTGCCCTGAAAGATGGGACTGGAGCTTGAGGCTCATTTATTCTAAACTGACCACTAAAAGACCTAGGAAGTCTATATAATAGCCATCAAATATTGAATTGAGGTTCATCACTTTTCCTGACAAGGAAACTTACCTTGGGGTTTTGCTGTGTTTGCACCCAAGAGATTTGATGAGGGGATATGTTGTTGTTGATCATGTTGTGAGTCTGTCAAACTCTTATTGAGTTCAAGAGTTTGATGTTGAGTTGAGAAGGCATTTTGTTTTAGGAGGTTGATACCGAGTGTAGAAGGTATTTTTTTTTTAGTGCCTTGCTTCTACACAGATTCCACCCACTTACTGGATCAGTAAGCAGGCTCGGGGGTTCATTTGAAGTCAAAAGTTGAGTTGCTTCTTCTGAAGTAGGTTGGGAGGAACAAGCCTCCTTGGGTGTTTGTCATCCCTATCATCTTTTACAGGTTCTATGGTCTTATCTACTTTTATTTTTAAGTTCTGTTATCTATTTAAACTTTTACTGTTAAGTTCCTTGTTTCAGTTTTCCTGAATAATTATTAAGTTTGTATCATTAGAATGATTGAATAAAATGATCTCTGCATTTTTATCCATGCAAAAAGGAACAGCATCGTACTCTAGTACAGAGATAGATTAAAATAGATAAGTATGATTGACAAGATAGCCAAGCGATAGAAAAGATGCAAATGATGTGTATCTTTAAATTACTATTTACTGTTAATCTTTCTAAGTCTACCTATATCAGTGTCTTTCAGTACTTTTCTGATTTAGACAAGTATCTCTAGAAATTACAGTAATGTTTCTCTATTCGCTTGAATAGCAGTCTGTTTAGAAATACATAAATTTCCTTCTGAAAATTTAAACGAAAATATTTCCTATTCCTTACAGTTACAGAGTAGACTCCATTAGGTAGCTTATTTATATCAATTTCTTTAATAATAATGCATAGAACAAATACAAATTATTTATGTACTGATCATCAATTCTCACACAATTTTATCTATGTTTAAAAGTAATTATATTCATTTACAGAGTCGAGTTATAGATTTTCATCACAAACAGTTTTGCATTTCCAAGTTTTTATATTTTCCTGCTAGAGTAGGAAATCGATTTAGTTATCAACATATTCATTAACAGTAGACAAACTAAGCACTTGCATAGTAATCGTTTCTGTAATTTCAATAGTTAAATTCCACAGATTCATTTAGGGTTTAGATAATACTTTTGATTGCAAAATAAATCGAAATAGAAATAGCAGACATCAATTCTTTTTACCAAGACCAGACACTCATACCATAAACATGCATGTATATTGTTTAGTCAAGATTGGATAATCAATATGACTGAAGAAGATTCCAAAACAAAGACTAAACCCTAACATTGTAAATTACTTTCCTATTTTTCTTTAAGACGCAACAACAACATTATAAACAAAACGAAGCTCATGCAGGCTGTAAGCCTTATCAACGATTTCATTTGATCCATTAAACAAATAGTTGTATTATCGTTTCACAAAAACATTCGCTGCTTATTCCCAAACCATTGACGAGCTACAACTCGTGTTTACAAACCAAACACAAATCAATAAAAATACATGATTACAGAAATATAAATTTTAAATATTCCATTTGAATTTCTTTTGAAGGAGTTCGAAAACTTAACCTATAGGTTTACAAAATAAACAAGACTTCACATAGGTCATAAGCCTACAACATCTAGCTGGTAGTAACCGACACATCGTGTTATAGATTTAAAACATTTACATTTTATCTAGCCATTTACAAAGGAACGATAGCCATAGTATCGAAACATCAAATATTGTTTCATTCAATTCTGAGGGTGAAACCCTGTCTTATCAATATTACATTTAAAACTAGAACCAACAGTTGCCTCATGGGTTGAGGAATATCCTCCCATACTTTCAATAAGATTCACAAAACCCTAATCATAAAACTCTATGAATTTTTCAAACATGATACACATAACTTTCAAATAGACGACCATCATCTTCTATACAGGGTTTCCAAGGAAACCACCGAAGGATTACCAGTTGGTATAGCTGAAACCCAACTTCCAACGCCCAGAATGTCGAAGCCATTACACACTGTACCTGGGAGAGTTTTGCAACCGTGGTTAAAAACAATATTGAGAAAGAAGGGTCACCGTATTGAAAATAGACGAACTATTAATATCATCGTATGCTTATAACAGTGATAAAAAAACTAAACACATTACCTCTTCTTGAAAGCCATAGTAACTTTCAATGCCAAGTCTGGTGTAGCAGCAACGAAGCCCCACCTCGCCAAAAGTTGAAGTAACAGGAGTCCATCGAAACCATTAACTCTCAATAGTATCAAAACCTGGAAACAACCACAGAGAAAAGTTGGTTGTTGCCCAACCGAAATCTTACAACTCTCAACAGGTCTAAATGATCAAACCTTAGTAAGTTACAAGTTCAACTGGAAGCTCAACAAAAGAACTACTGTACAAGAAACTAAGAGCTCGGCTCTATAAATTCCAGAGATTCGAATACGAGACATAGGAGCTATAGCCCACAGGCGGTTCAACCTTGCTACAAACCCTCGGCCTGTCGGCCAGTGCAGAGCCACTACCATCAAACAACAATGACACAATAAACACGATATTCCGAAACCAAGTAGGGTTTAACCACTACATCGAAACCCTCACAAGATCGACGGTGAAGATCTTAGGCAGAGTTTATGAAACTTACAACTAGTCAATCATATTAAATGAGCCATCATTACCAAAACCACGAAGGAGCCAACTCTACAACAATTGCCCTCGTGTCAGGTTACAACTCAACACTCTAAGGTTATTTTTGGAAACTAGCATGTGAACCAAGCCTACCGTATCATCCACGATGGATTTCCATTATTTTTGTTAGCTGTGTGCATTCAATACCGAAGATTACGATTTAACTTGCCAATCTGTAATGTGGATATCCACCTTATAACAATTGATACACCTTGCATCGCTTTGGTATTGTCGATATCGTATAAACCTGTCAAGCCTCCAAGTTAGAAATTATATTCATCAAGTTTGCATAATTCACATTATTGTATAGTTTATATATATTTAACCATTGAACGATAGTACAAGGTTTGCATATGTTTAAGTATCACCTTGTATGTAATTTCTTACATATCACCAAGTGTTACAAAGTAGCATCTAAGCTATAGATGTGAACATGGTTCCATATAGTTACACATAGACAATAAGGGTCGTACTCAACTCATATCATTCACATAATAACCAAGAAGATGTTTAGTGTATAGAATAAAATAGGATCTCCATGATGCACATATGTCCTATAGCTGCACAGAAACCATATTGTGCATATAGTGTCGTACAAACACATATGTGTCACTTAGGGTATCACGTTATTTACAACTCACATTTCACCAATGTGATAGTTGTTAGAATGGTAACAAAATACGTTTACGACGGTTAAATAATAACCCTACAAACAATAGTAAGACAGACCTTAAAGTTATGCATGGTGAACAGATCTCAACACATACACTTACACACCTATTAATAAATGGTGTATGAGGAAACATTTCAGAACGATACCATCATTGCAGGATGTAGAGTCTAAACTAATTAACAATCAGTTGAACATGAAAATGTACGATTCATCTTTGAGATAGAAAGTAAACAACTACATACAGAAAGCATGACGGAAACCAAATAAATCTAGGTACAATACTGTGATGTAAACATTGTAGTTCTTCTTTGATAAACTGTGGTTTTCCTTTCGCAGCCCTTATCTCTTACTTGTCAATCTGTCACAAGTACGATATCACATGTTTTAGCACGAATGCTTGGTAAGCCTCAGGGCATCCCAAGTACCTTAGTCAAACAATTAATTCAACATCTATAAACAACAGCAAAAGTGATATGTAACAACACAGTTAAATATAGTTTACATTTCATGCATTGTTGTATTTCCGCATTATCAAATAACGTTTATTGTCACATAGAAAAGTTTTTAATTTTTGCGATTTTTTTGTGATGTTACAAAGCATGTGACAAATGGCAACATAGAGAAGCACAAAGCGATGTTTGTGGTGAGAGTGTTCTCCTAGAAAAAGGAAGTGGACTATGAGAAGACTTTTGCTCTAGATGCCAGGTACACTTCCGTTAGAGTTGTGACATCTTTAGTCTCCATTATGGGATGGAAGATATATCACATGGATGTAAATACAACTTTCCTCAATGGAATAATTGAGGAAGAAGTGTACATCAAGCAACCACATGGCTTTGAAATCAATGGGATATATCACATGGATGTGAATACAACTTTCCTCAATGGAATAATTGAGGAAGAAGTGTACATCAAGCAACCACGTGGCTTTGAAATCAATGGGAAGGAATCACGTGTTTGCAGGCTGAAAAAGGCCTTGTATGGAATCAAGCAAGGAACGTGGACAAGGTATTCCAAGATTGATGGATACTTGTAGAGTATGGGTTTCACCAAAACTGAAACTAATCCCAACTTATATTTCATATTTGTTGAAGTTGATCTCCTCAGTTTGGTACTATATGTAGATGACCAGTTTTTTACAGGTTCACAAAAACTCATCATAGGGTGCAAAATAGATATGGCAGCTGAGTTTGAGATGAAGGACATTAACATGATGCATTACTTCTTGGGGTTGGAGGTTTGGTAGAGACCAAGGGAGATTTTTCTTGGTCAAGATAAGTATGCAATTGATATTCTGAAAAGATTTTGGATAGTGGACTACAAACCAATGGCCACACCTATGATCACTAAACTAAAGAAGGTCACTACTTTAGATTCAAATACGGTAGATCCCATGTTGTACATGTAGTTGATAGGTTCCTTGATGTATCTGGTCAACATTAGGTCGGATATATAGATATATATTTCGCAGTGAAGACCTTGAGTCAATGCATGGTGGAGCTGAGGCAGGGGCATTGAGTAGTAGCAAAACATGTTTTCACAAACTTGAGGGGCACAATGGAGTATGGGCTGAGATATCTTGGAGATGGTTGGAGATGGTGAAGTGAAATTGCAGAGATATACAGACTTAGATTGGGCAAATAGTGCATCAGACTCCAAAGATTTTAAATCCAGTACTGGACTCATATTTATTTTATTGTTGAATTTTTTTGCCATTTGCGTTTTATCTTAGTTGTTGCATGAGTATTTTGTTTCCCCTCCTTAACTTTGATTTACAAGGCTTAAGCTCTGCACACAGCTTCGTGGTTCAAGTTTAACCCATATGCAAAACAAATTATAACAGAAAATATTAGAAAAGTGTGATTTTGTTTTAGACTTGTTAAGGCTTCTATGTTTCCAGTATAGACAATCTTCGCAAACTAGAAAGGGGACCAATATAAAAATCGACAAGAATAAGAATAATCGATTTCAGAGAGTAAGAATCGACTGGAGATGACATTGAAAAGCTGTAAAGAACAAAGCTCCTTCTATTAATCTGGTTGGCATTTAAATTTCAGCCAATTCCTGCTGTTGAAGCATCTAAACCAGGCGCTTCGAAGCTTACACATTGTGCACAGTGCAAAAAGGTTTGAAAGTTTAAGACTCCAATTTGCAGCCATACGATGTAAAATCCAGATTCTGGTGGCAGACACTATAGAATACCCACAAGAACACTACTTTCACATGAGAATGTTTGTTTTAAAGCTTAGTGGAAAATATAACGAGATTAATAAGCTCGCAGTTTAAGTTTGTGCTCTTTCTCGACCAGTTTTAATGTTCCCTCGCCCCTATCAAAAGTTGCACAGTCGAGAGAAAATCCATCATACAGTTTGAGTGAAAGCTCAATATGAACATTGACTATGCTATATGTGCAACTGAGGAAAGCAAAAAACATAAAATGAGACTTTCTTTCCATAAAAAAGACAGTTCACAAAACATTCCATGATCTTCAGCTACAGTATTGGATTTTCATATAAAACGGTCTGAATTATATTATTATATTAAACCAAACATAGCACAGCAGACCCACACACAGATGTAGTTCAAGCCATACAAACAACATAGATACTATGTCCCAAGGGCTCTAGAATGTTTCCTGTTTGTTACATTGCTTTTCAATTTCAGCTGTCCAGCTCTGACCTTCCTTTTGACTTTCCCTTGGCTAAGATAATTCTCCAATTGTTTTATTTTGTCATTAAGCCGTACTATAGTTGACATTTGCCGTTCTCCTGCTAACATTAGCTTCTCCACCATTTTTCTCAATTTCTTATTTTCTTCCTTCCACTTCTCACGATCTTCTTTTCCTTCACAATGCAAAATCTTTGACTCTGCTTCATTTGTATTAACAACGCATGCATCCTCGACCTTATTGTCTGCGAGGCTTTTGGACTCGATGCTGGGCTTATTCTCCATATCGGCCATGCCAGACTCTGTTTCCTGCAAAATTTCACCACTGAGAGTCGAGTCTTTGCCTTCAACTGGTTGCTTGAGTGCTGGCAACAATAATTCCTCTTTGGCAGCCACGTCCTCCTCATTTTGGACATTGAGATCGGCTTCTAGAGTGTTCACAATTTCGACCGCCTTGCCTATGCTTTGGGTTTCAGCAGCTGCTGGAGGTTCTTCTTCCCCTTCCGCATTCTCATTTGAAGGCAAAGTCTTCTCAATTCTCGCTAAATTTGTTTCTTCTCCGGCATGAGATATCCTCTGTGAAGGAACCTCGAAAGTGAATTCCATCTCCTCATTGTCATGATACACCTCTATCTCTTTGGCTAAAGAACGGCTTATGTCTCTTTCAATTCCATTCCTATCAGCAACAGGGGCTGCACATTTCTCAGCAATTTTTTCCTGATCAACCTCAGCCTCTAGTGCAGTAACAATTGAATCGTCTTGACCCCCCATAGTAGGTTTCTCCAAGGTATCTACATTCTCCATATCTTCAATAGCCTGCTCTTGCTCCAGAGCCACTGATGACAGCCTTTCATTGACAACAGCTTCTTCCTTGGGCAGTGCTAAATCTAATAGCTTTTCGTTCTCAATATCTTCAACAGCCTGCTCTTGCTTCACGGTCACGGATAACAGTTTTTCACTGCCAACATCTTTCATGGGCAGAGTTGAATCTATTGGCTTTTCGTTCTCAATATCTACAATAGCCTGCTCTTTCTCCAGAGTCGCAGATGACAGTTTTTCGTTGGCAGCATCTCCTTCCCCAGGCAGGGCTGAACCTAACAGCTCTTCATTATCAATATCTACAAGGCCATGCTCTTGCCCCAGAGTCGCAGATGATTTTTCATTGACATCTTCTTCTTTGAGCGGGGTTGAATCTAACAGCTTTTCAACATCCGACCTGACATTACTGAATCCCGATTCATCCATTTCTTCTGTAGTGATATTGTCATTAATTATATCAGTAGGTAATACCATTAATTTTTTTTCTTCAGTACCATTGTTGTCCTGATTTACAGTCCCCTCCTCGTATTTACCATCTTTAATGGTTGCAGATAAACAACTTTCCTGCTTGACAGGTACCTTCTCCTCTAAATCATCCCCATCTATGGTGGCATTCTTGACTTGAAGATCTTGCTGCACAAGTGAATTTTCTTCTACATCTTCACCGTCTTTAGAGACTTTATTTTCAACCTCAAACACTTC
Source organism: Larix kaempferi (assembly GCA_027924585.1). Classification (NCBI taxonomy): domain Eukaryota; kingdom Viridiplantae; phylum Streptophyta; class Pinopsida; order Pinales; family Pinaceae; genus Larix; species Larix kaempferi. Next base: position 2,632,588 of record BSBM01000150.1, read on the forward strand.
CTCCTTGATAGATCCCTTGTTATCTACATTTTCACCATTTGTAGCTCTGTCACTCTCAATTTGCTGATTGTCACTAGTTTTTAACAGGATATTACCAGAGATCTCTTTTACTTCAGAAGTTGTAATGGGCTCTTCCGTCTTCTCAGCCGCAGCAATCTTATCTGACTCTCCAATTTCTCTCGAGGCATCTTGTAATCTATTAGCACAGGCCTGTTCAGCCAGTGTATCAAGTTTCTCTTGCATTGTAATAAGCTCTCGTGCAACAGACTTTCTTACGTCTCTCACAACTGGATGCAGGCCCTGGCCACACCACAAGGTAGGAACTGTTAGAAAGTTATCTCAACATATCACTGACTCACTGCAATATCTATGCGCCCAACTATAACTGCATAAAACTATTTATGGCCATATGATATATCTGGCACTATCTATGCCCTCTAGAATGCGGCTTCATGACTTCAAAATGCATATCAAACTCGGTATAGGTGGATTTGTACTAATGCAAATAAAACAATATAATTGTGAAAAACAAATATGCAAGATATTTAGGCTGGTTTCTAACCTGAATCGTATCCAGCTGAAGCAGCAGGCCCATGAGAGTCTCATTAATTCTCCCTCTGGCTTTAGAATCTCTACTCAGCTCTCCTGCAAACTCGGAACTTGATATTTGCTGTCTAAGCTCCTCGATCCGTCCTCTAATCTTCATAATCTCACGGAGCTTTCTCAGAGATTGAAACTTTCGTACCTGATACCCACGGTAAACGGCCTGAATTCTCAAGGCTGCTTGGTCCCGACCGATCTCTGTTTTTTTCTTAACCTCTGCTTCTTTACTTTGCGTATTGGATTGCTGTTCAGCCTCAACTTTCGAAGCACTCGCATTTGCATTTTCTTCAGCCTTTACAGCGACCTTATCCTTGATTTCTTCCACTTTACGGGGAGGACTAGGAGACCTGGAAGAGCTTGTGCCATTCGTTTTCTTCTTAGGCAGAGGATCGACCCTCAGACACACAGGAGGAAACTTGGAAGCCCGAGGCGAAGATGCTTTCTTTACATGGTTATTATCTGAAACCTTTGAAACCCTCTCCTCTACCTTCTGAGCTTGTGAGGGTTTTTCTTCTTCCTCAAGCTGTTTCACAGGAATTTCTCTAGCTGATACGGTTTCTTTTTTCTGCTCTGCAGGCTTACAATAATTGCCTTCTTTTACTTTATCAGCTTCTCCTCCATCAGTTTTCTTGGTCCCTTGCGGAGGATTTTCTACCTTCGAATCCCCCTCCCCTTTAAACTTTGTCGGAATCCAGAAGATAGGAAATGGAGGTAACTTCACATTTTCATCTTCCTTTTTCAGATCACAAGATCCCGTGTTCGAATCCAGAGGAACCCAGTAACCGGGGCATGGATGCTCCCGGCCATCCTCGGTGAATTTTCTATTCCAAGGAATCCAATACACGGGATGTTTCTCTGCATTCCGATCAGACAAAGATCCCGGAGTCCAGAAGATGGGTTCCGAAAGCTCCTGCAAATTCTCCGACCTCTTTTTCCCGCTAGCATCCGTCATCCATTTATCGTCGATGCCCTTAAAATCCTTACCATCAATGTCCTTAGAATCCTTGATTCGTTTTTCATGAACAGGCTCATGACTTATCCTCTCAACAGGTTTAGGATATACCACATGATTGGGGCACCCGCAGCAATGCTGTTGAGGGGCATAAGGGCCAAAGCTATGATAACCAGTCGCGGGTACGAATCTCATAGGATAATCATCTGGGTGCCGGAATTGTTCACTGGGATTAAAAGGCCTAGTGTTCACAAGAGAAGAAGGGAGAGGAACATAAGTGTAAGGCCTAAAATATCTACCATCTCCTTCATAATTACTGACCTTAGGCCTGGAAAACTCATACTCCGGTGGACAACGCCAGTAAGGACCGCCTCCGTAATTAAAGCCCAAGTCATGCGGAGGCCAATAATAATTCCCCGGCGAGTCTCTATAACAATAATAAGGCTCTGGCCACGGCGCTGAAATTGGCTGGGGACGTGCTATATCTGGCGGAGCCCAGTAATATGGAGGATAAGGGTGTGGGCTGGGTTCGCCATACCTGTATGCAGGACCCATTTTGCAGTTTCAAACAATCAAGCGCAGTTCTTCCGCTAAATTTATCTCCAGTAAGCACAGAATTTGATGAAAATCGATACCACAACTGAAACGAAATGTGAAAAACGTAAATCAAATTTAGCTCCAATAAGCACAGAACGCAAAGACTAATATTAGATACGAAAACTAAAACCAAATATGAAAAAAGTTGATTTACAAAATTGATCGATTCAATCTGGCTCCGATAAACACGGACTTTTATGAAAATCGATACCAGAACTGAAACCAAATATGAAAAACGCTAATCGACAAAATGAATCAAACAAATTCGTCTACGATAAACACAGAATTTTATGAAAATCGATACCAAAACTAAAACCAAGTATGAAAAATGTTAATCGACAAAATTAACCAATCAAATCGATAACAGGATCAAAACAAAATATGAAAAAACTTAATTCACAGAATTCAACAATTCCAATCGGCACGATTGCAAAAATTGATACCAGAACCAAAATCAAATATGAAAACACATTGAAAAAACAAGCTTGTCCCATACCTCCTGTTAGATAATGGATAAATGATTGAATTGTCCACAATACCACAATGCCTGATTTCACGATATTCGATTCGAGCGATCCACAATTCCCAGAGTGCGCGCTTCTAACTTCTTGGTTCGACTATCACAGCTAATTTCTACTGGGAAGTGCCATTTTATACTTGTCGCTAGTGATTTCTAAAAACTTCTAGACAGACCATGAGTTCCCTGGAACTCTCTGGAGATGAGTTCCCCGGAACTTCTAGACATACCATGAGTTCCCTGGAACTCTCTGGATATTTTACCATGGTAAATTATTGCGACTTCACTCTTTCTGGAACAATGATGTCCCACCTAACGACTCTTTTGATTCTGACTGTTTGGCTGAACCCACGGCAGACTCTAGAACATTGTAATTTCGAGAATTTCGAATTTTCTACTTTATTTTAATTCCAGAGAGAAGTTTGGTGCAAATTTTACATTTCGGTATGGATCAGGGATCAAATTTGAAGGGTGGGGTCCCATTTCACTTTGAAGGGCTATGAGATATTGAAGCCTTCAATGCTGCCATGTAAAAATAAGTTATTCTTTTCATTTGAAAATGTAATAGTACATCAAAATTTCAATGTTTATTGATGTAGTAAAGTCAAGAGGTTTTATTTTGCAGTGGATATAACAGCACTGAACATTATATATGTCATATAACACAACCATATTTTGCCCCGATCTAGCGGCTCAGTCTCTAGGCCACTATGCCACCTTTGCCATCTTAGCAATTTCCCAAATTGAGCAAAGAGAACTATCCAGGCAACTTTTGTTCTCAATAGCTAATTATGGACCTTGTATGCTTCTTCTTTATAGCCCCCCCCCCCTAGATCTCGTTATACATATTAATTCTGTGGTATGATGGAGTAGAGGATGGGTTGTGAAGCATAAGTAAAACATAGTAAGACCAAGTAGAGAGGAGATGCATAGATGCTTGAAGTTCTTGTTATATGGTTGAAGTTCATGTTTTTTCCCAGACCAACCGATAAGGGCAACAATATCAAAAGGTAAAGTAGTACCATCATTCTAAAAATCAAGATTACAAAAACATTTTTGTCTCAGTTCATACAGTCGAACGCGGATTGTAAGTGTAGTAGCATCGGTGGTCTTCATATTAATAAATACCAAGAATCTTAAACCGTGTACTAGAGGAAGGTGTCAATTCGATGACTGAGCAATTGGGGAAAATAGCTCATGTAATACAGTTTTAGATTCAAAGTATGGATTCTTGATCTGACTCATTAACCAGATGCATGGAGGTTGGCAGAGTGGGAACTTCCCCAAATCCCCGAGCTTTTTGGTAAAGTTGGGGGGCGCATTGCGCACACCTGTTTCCCGTAGGGATGCAACCGTGTCCAGTGGCAGCTGAATGGGGAAGCACTCGGTTTCAAAGTGAAAACAATGGTCTTCCTTGTCCCCTCCATTTCACGAAAGTTAAAGGGTAGCTAAATTCTCAAGAGCTTCGATTGGGCGACAATGGAAAATAGGGAAAGGCAAGAAGCACATGGAATCATATATATGTGTATACACATGACATATGAAGAAATAAGCAATTGTTGGTGTTGCTACAATTGGGAATTGATAAATGTCGTTCTAAACAGCCTCTGACGGAGATTTGTGACAAACCCACTCTCGGGTCCAGGCTTCAAATTTGAAGCCTTCAAGGCCCATTTGAAGTAACAAAATTTCATTCAAATAATAATATTGTGTTTGAACTTTGAAGTTACAGAATTTTAATCAAATAACAAAATTTTTAAATAATTGATGGGATCATGAATGGATAAAATGATGTACATACCTGTAATTCATAGGATGTCAGCAATCTAGTCAGCCTTGAAGTTGAGCTCCTCAAAGAAAACAAATTTCTTTAAATATGTTTATGGCAAGCTGGCATTGCCAGCTTCGCTCCGCAAACTCTCCTGGAGGACTGGAGGAGATAGGGTAGGTGGCCGAACTTGTAAGTAGCTCAACGACAGTGGAGTAGGGGTATAAGAAAAAGCTTGTTTGTATTCCTGTAATATTATATATTGTTGGTCGGAGCCATGGAAGCATGGAATTCGAGCATTGACTTGATACAACAAAGAAAACACAAGGTGGGACTCGGGAGCTGCAGGATTGACTTGATACAACAAAGAAAACACAGGGTGTGAGGCTAGGAGCCGTAGACAGTAGGATTAACTTGATACAACAAAGAAAACATAGGGCTATAGGTAGTGGCCACGGGCGGGAGCAACAACCTGCAACATTACAAGAAGTTTCTGGATTGTGGATTTTGTCTGAAATGCCAAATTCGGGGCACATTAACATAATATATTATACATTGAATACTCAATTAACTCACGGAGTCAACATTCACGAATTGGTATGTGATAACTGGTAACTTGGTAAGCCCGCTGCCAACAACATGTATGAGCCACCAACCAGGTTTAATAAATTTGTTGATGCCATTAAATGTGTTAAACATGTAAGCCCTCGCTACAAACATGAGAACTTGGAAGTGTTCAAGCCATGGGATGCTCAGTGTAAGCCCGTCCATGTAAGTTGGTCAATGATATTATTAGAGGCCCAATGGTCCATGATCCATGGATGATCGAACACGTGGATATTGGAGAGTAACTGAGTCCCACTCCCAAGTTACCTAGCTAGTAGCCGCATTCCCAATTTCCCACTGAAAACTGTTGATGGGTGAAATTTGAAGCTACCCTTCTGTTGCAATTTTAAACCGTAGTGGTTAATTTAATTATTGAAGGGCTTACCATGAAATTAATTTTTTTTTGCATGGTAAAATTTGAAATGGCCTTCTATGACGTGTAAAATGGCCTCTGAAGGGCCCTGAAGGCTTCAAATTTGAAGCCTGGTATGGATGGGATTGAAATATGGAAAGTAAGGGAGGGTATAATTCCTACACTAAATAGAGTTGTAAATTTTATGATTTGTTAAAGATAAGACATGTTATAGGTAAATATCTTAGGTAGGGTAATAATTTAATTTTGAGTCTTAAAACTTATGACTTGGTGAAGATGAGTTTATATATATATATATATAAAGTGGTTATATGTGTTTGCTGAAATATATTTAAATGGGGATTTTCATCTTCTTTGAAGTACTTGAAATACTTATGGAGGGTGGTTTGCTCAACCACTATATGCTAGTAATCTAGTGGGATTTAGTAGCACTTTAACTAGAACCAAATTATGGTGACAATTTAAAATAGTTTTGTTGATTGCATTAGAGTTGAGGATTGTACAAATTCATTGTTCCAAGGTGAAATATGTCATTCGGTTCTTAGTTTTAAAGCTAGCCAAGTCTTGTTAGGTTATCGATGGCTAATGTGGTTGGCAGCTAAGCTCCCTGTTGTGGCCTCCATTGATCTAGGTCCTAATAACTACGGGAGGGGTGGGGAGGATTTCTTTTAAGGATTTATCCTTATGTCTCAATCTTTGGATGCAATTGGTGCTTCCACATGATTTCAAGTTCTTTGATTGAATTGCATATTCGACCCTCTCATTAGGAATGTGCATGATTGTCAATGTTGCCTTATTTAATAGTTAATTGATGGTACTTTATTTTCCTTTATTGTCTTCCCCTGAATGACTCAATCTCATTCAATCTTGTTATCCACTTGTGCTAGTGACGAGTGTTCTCTCAAACTATCTAAATTTCCATTTGTTAGTTCATCATGGATGCTTATGTCCTTGACTACTTCATTGAGCTTTTAGATTGATGATTGGGATGAGCTTTGCTTTTTGCTCCATCATTCTATTATGCATGACCTTGAGTTCTTACTTTAATTCCTTGGTGATTGACATAAGTTTGACTTGGTTGTAAACATGCCATGTGAAGTTTTAATACAATGTCTCTTGAAGTGTTGGTTCATTAAAGGAGTGGATAGGTTAGCACTTGCCATTATTCAAGATTGTTTTTCATGAAAACAACCTTGTTTTATTGTACATGGTTAGGTTAGCACTTGCCATTATTAAAGATTGTTTTTCATTAAAATAACCTTGGTTTATTGTATAAAGTTATGCCTTTCGGGTTAAAGAACGCACCTGCAGTCTTCTCAAGAATTGTTGTCAAAGCATTCCAAGAATACATTTACAAAACCATGGCTGTATACTTTGATGACTGGACAACTTATACAATGCTGAAAGATCACTGCAAATGGCTCAGACTAATGCTAGAAAGATGTCGATAGATACAACTATCCCTAAACATTAAAAAGTGCATCTTCGCAACGCCTATCGACATATTACTTGGTCATGTCGTGTGCAAAGAAAGTATTAAGGTTGACTACGCGAAGATCAAAATCATTCTCGACCTAAAGCCTCCAGTAAATCCGAAACAAGTACGAATCTTGTTAGGACATACCAGATATTACAGAATATTTATCAGACACTATTCCGATATGACTTATCCTCTGGAAGAATTGCTAAAAGAAGATCGAGATTATAAATGGACGGAGGAATGCGACATTTCATTCAACACACTGAAAAGAAAAATGGTCGAAGCACCGATTCTTAGATTTCCAGATTGGTCAAAGAAATTTCATATACATATTGATGCATCCGGAATAGCAGTAGGAGCCATCCTAACACAACCTGGAGATGATAACATGGACTATCCTAATGCATTCGACAGTCAAAAATTGAATAAAGCTGAAAGAAATTATTCTACGATTGAAAGAGAAGCATCAGGTATGGTATTTGCCCTTCAGAAATACCGCCATTATTTATTGGCTAATCCCTTTGTATTTTATACAGATCACCAAGCTTTAAAATACTTAGTCAATAAGCCAATGCATCACAAGAGATTATGTCGCTGGTTATTACTGTTCCAAGAATTTGAATTCGAAGTAATCATCCGACCTGGAAAACTTAATGTCGGACTAGACCACCTGTCGAGAATCAACACAGGAGAAGAACCGACAAGAATTGAAGATGACTTACCGGATGCACACTTGTTTCGCATCGAAGCAGTACCTTCAGAACTTATGGAAATTGCACAATTTTTGGAAAATGGGCAAGCTCGTGAGGGAATGAATGAGAAAAAGAGGAAGATATTAGCAATGAAAGCAACACCCTACACCTTGATCAACGATTTCCTCTATAAACTTGGCTTGGACGACATATTACGTCGATGTGCACTTGAGCATGAACGACAGGATATAATTACAGAAGCCCATGCCGGACCAGCAGGAGGACACTATCATGCAGATATAACAGCCAGAAAAATCCTGCAGGCAGGACTCTGGTGGGCAACGATTCATAAAGATTGTCGAGAGTTTGTATCTCAGTGTGATAAATGTCAGCGCATGGGCCGACCACTACCAAGAACAGAAATGCCATTATGTCCAATTAACCCTAGCCGAACATTTGAAATATGGGCTATTGATTTTATTGAACCATTCCCAGTCGTGGGAAGACAAACAGGTGCTCGGTATATTATTACTGCTGTCGAATACGTTACCAAGTGGGCAGAAGCAAAACCAGTCAAAACATGTTCAAGTGAAGTTGCTGCTAAATTCATTTATGAAAACATCATAACACGCTTTGGATGTCCCATAACATTGATAAGTGACCAAGGCACACACTTTGTATGTAAAACCATTAAAGCATTGACTAAGGAGTTTGCAGTCGATTATAGAATAAGCACAGCTTATCACCCTCAGTCAAACGGCGCAGTAGAATCGTTCAATAAAACACTTACAAAAGGACTGACAAAAATCTGCAATACAGAGTGTTTGTGTCAGAAATTGTTACTAAGGCTAGGGTAACAAGCCAACACAATCTCAAGATTAAAATTCAAATCAAACTAGGGTTTAGGGTTTTGTTTTATATCTTTTTGGTCATAAACTTTCAAGAGCATAAAGGGAATACATTCAGCAGATAAGCAACAACTAAATCATACACATATATCGATGAAGATGCATATATATCACAGGAATCCAACAAAAAACTGTAATGAAGTTCACACATAAAAGACAAGCACCACTAGAAATTACACATCAACCAGCAATGAATTTGTCATTCATGAAACTAAATAAGTTCAAAATGAAGCCAACACAGATCAAATGAGGCGAAAAGAGTCATATATTCATAGTTTCATCAATAAATGCATATAAGAGTTTACAGTACCTATCACTGAATAAGTCTGAAAGTGCAAGCAGCTAGCAGACCTCCTGATGCTCTCCAAAATCAGAACCCTTACAATGTTTTTCTTCTCCTTCTAAATAGTTTTTCTTCCAAAAAACAGTTAGGTCTTTCCTCCTAACTCCCATCGAATCACTAGATTAGATAAAGTAAATTTTACATTTTTACAAAATTTACAAGTCTGCTAAAAATAGCAAATTCTTTTACTAAAACAAAATGTTTATCTAAAATAACTCCTAACTAGTAACTGCCTCATATCTCCTTCGCTGCCTCCACAAGAAGAGATATACCATTTGGACTTGAGGACCTTCTCTTTATTCTTTTATGCTTCTTCTCCAGCTCAGCTATCTTTTTTTGAAGGTGTTCATTTTCCTGTTGTAGAGTTTCAACTGTCTTTTCCAGCTCTAAACAGTGCTTGTTAGAAGCCCTTTTTCTTCTGAGTGCTTCCTTTGCATCAACCATTAATTCCTGAAAATTATCATGAACATCCTGAAGATCCTCTCTTAATCTTCTATTTTCCATCATCAAGCCATCATTAACTTCCTGCATGTAATTCATTTGGTGCTTATATTGTTTGATAGTCTTCTGTAGATCTTCCCTGTCAGAATTAATCATTTTCTCCATTGCAGCATCTTGCTCTTCATTAGGCTTCCAAGGGATATCAAATTTCTTAAAAATTTCTGCTTCTTCTATCAACATTTTCTCAGAAGTGTTTTCAATGATGAGTTTTGGGTTTTCATCTTCTGCTACTTTCACTAAATTAATCTCCTCTTGTTTACATGGCTGCATTTTATCTTTCTTTGGTTGGTCATCCTTCATGGCTTCTTCATCTATGATGGTCACTTTATCTGAGTTCAATTTAGGGTTTAATAACTTTTTCATGTTTAACCTCAGCTTATTTTTCGACCTAGTTTTAGGTCTCCAGAATGTAGCTGCCTCTCCCATCATCTTCAATTTTCTGCCTTGGTACTGAACAGAAGCTAATTCCACCACTTCCAGCTTTTTTATTTTCTTGTCAGGCTTCATGGTTGTGTCATCTAAAACTTGAGCTTCTTCCAATTCAGTTTTGACCTTAATCTCAGGAACGGGCTGTTCCTCTTCTAACATGTATCCTTCATCATCCGAAAGGATTGTGATGGGGCTTCTTGGCCGAATAGGAATCTCTTCTTTAGCTACAGGAACTATTTTAATATCAACTTTCCTTTCATCCTGAGGATCTGCTACAGGTGATGATTTCTTTTCAAACACTTCCTTTTTGTCTTCAAATAGTGTGAACTTGTTTTTAGTGTGATCTGGAATTTCTTGGGGTTGACTATCATCCTGTCCTTCTTCTGCTACCTGTTTTGTCACCTTCTTAGCTTTAATATCATGTTTGCTTGTAGGTTTAACTGAGTGGCCTAACTTTTGCATCATTACCTTCCCCTTGTCAGTCTGTCTTTTTGGTTGTTGATCTTCTCTTTTAGGATGAACCCCTGACCAGAACAAAAAGAAGTCCCAAGTCCTTCCCTCATGCTGCAACACTGTAGTGATGATCAGTTTAATGAGACCATGGTGAAAAAGTGACTGAGAGGTTTGATCATCATGCTGTTTTATCTTGCTTGACATTTTCTGCAGGCTTTTAAAGAAAAAGAAGGGAAGATTCATCTTAGAGATTCCTGCCATATGTTGAAGGAACCTGAGATGATATTTAAATACCAATGAATAACTTCCTTCACAGGTCACGTAACTTTGCAGTATTCTTATGGGCTCAATCCACTCCTTTATGAAATTTTGAATGAAAATACCCTTATTCCAGTCAGGAGTCACATTAGGCAATAAGTATCTTTGGGGTTCAAACTCAAAATGTGATTTTTTGAACCAATGCTCACCCTCATTGCTAATCTCAGTAGCTTCTGCTATTAATTCCACAGACAACTTGAATTTCAGCGCATCCATCATAACCATATCATTTTTAAGTGCTTTAGCAAATTTGCAGGTGACCTGTGTATCGAAGCCATCAATCTTTTTGAAAAACTTTAACCAGCCTGCCTGCTGAAAAAGTTCTGCACAGTCAGGAAGTTTCTGAATCCATGTTAAGTCTGTGGGCTCAGCCCTATTGACCTTACCACTTTTATCACTTTTCCCCATATTCTTCTTTTCAGTAAACAGGCACAATCTGTCTTAGGTTTCAAGAAGTGTTTTGTAAACTGATTTCTTATGCTTTGGGCTCCTTTGAAATTTTCTACAAACCCTTGAACAGACCTTCAAGTTCAATATTCTTTTCTCTCAACCATGCAACTAAGTGGATATGTTCTCCAAGCAAGTGACTTCATGAAATTCTGATAACTTTCAACAATGTCTAAACCATTTTCATAAACCAATAACACACCTACTGTGTAAGAATGAGCATAACAGATAAATCTGCGAGTCCTCTCAATATTCTTTCCAGATTTTTGAATGTATAGGAGAGCAAATGATAAAAAATTTCATTCAAACTGTCATTTGCGTTTCCCAGACTGAATACTTTGAATTTGAGACTATTCCGCTGCTCTGTTCATGCATATTGCTTATACTAGCTTCAGATAATTATTTCTGTGATGAAATGCTCATTTTATGATCTATTTTTTCATTTCCAGCCACCAATTTTTCCAAATAATTGTGCAGCGAAAAAGACCCAAATTTTCCAGCTATAAGGGTTTATATCGGAATACCTGTCAGCTACTCATCTGTCGTGGCTTACAGCTTCGTTTTGGGGTATCAATGGTCTCCTCTTATGAGAACAGGTGTCCTCATATCGTTTCTTTAACTGCTGGTGAATGAATTCGGAAGCTCTAATTTTCGCTGGCGATAAAACACACCTGTCTCCTCTCCACAGCAACACAATCCACCGTTTTAGCAGTGAGCTCTCCTTCATGAACACTCCTGTTCTATAATGATGCGTGTAACAAGAGAAATTTGACAGCTAGACCGGGATTTGCTGGTTTCTGGGTAACCGATCCCCCATACCATGCAATGATGAGCTTGTTTTACTTCGTGACTAGCAACCAACTCAAATCATGCTCAAACTGCTACAAACACGTGTTAAAACACTCACACAAGGCGATTAGACACTCCCATTCTGCATCATGATTGAAATCGGTTCGAAAATTGAAAAAAAAACACAGGCCACGATATTCCTGTAGCGCGCCCTTTGTTAAAATTTTGTATAGCGCTACAAGAATAACTTTTATGCCAAAATTTAGCAGTTTTTTAATTTTTTGCTAATTTGTTGGAGGTTCTGGCAGTTATTTGGCTTAAGAAATAAGTTTAACTGTTCTCTAAAGACATTAATGATTCTACTTTTGAAAATATGACTCTCATTGACCCCCTTTTCAATATAAAAAACCACCAAAATCAAATAAAATCTGAACAGCATGGGCTAAAAACTTATTCAATCACCCATAAAGTTTCTAAGATGACTAAAACTGAAACTTAAAATAAAAAATTTAACTGAGGTAGATTCAAAAACAAACCAAAACTGAAAGAAATAAATTGAAAATGGAGAAAAATTTACTGACTTAACATCTGGCTCCAGCTGCGGGATGAAGTCCTCCCTGTGAGGCTTCAAGAACTTGTAGACTAGTGCCTTCTGTCTTCAATCTAAACTTCCATTGGGCTATGGAGTCTTTATTTAATCTCACTCACACCGGTATATACAATGAAAAGTGACAATGACCCTCCTTAACTGTAGAAATGCTTGAGGAATCGCCCATTGACAGGGCTGAGCAACTCCTCACCTTCAAGGGACTGCAAGATGAATGTATTATTTTCCAAAACTTTAGATATTAGAAAAGGACCAAACCATAAATTATCAAATTTTCCATGCTTACCCTTCTGTTCCTTTCTTGCATCCCATCTTAAAACTAACTCACCTTCTGAAAAAATATGTTCTTTAATATTTCTGTCAAACCTATTTTTCATTTTAGCTCTGTACAGCTGTGCTTCTTTGTCTACCTTCTCTCTATTTTGCTGTACCTCAATCATTTCGAAGATTCTTCTTTGTAAATCATCCGGTTCCTCTTGAGAATTCTGAAGGAACTTCATTACTGGAATTCCCAATTGCACTGGAAATACTGCTTCTGTTTCATACACCAGCTGAAAGGGAGAAGTGCCAATGGCTTGCTTTACAGTAATCCTATCTTCCCACAATGCATATTTCAACATTGAATCCCAAGATCTTTTATTATGTTTGAGCAACTTCTTGATGCATTGAATGATATTTTTGTTAGATGATTCAGCTTGACCATTTCCCTGAGGGTAATAGGGAGTTGAGTGTTTTAGAATAATACCATTTTTCTCACAAAAGGCCACCATTGCCTTGGATTTGGATGCTTTGGCATTATCCGTAATCAATCTTTGTGGACAACCAAATCTGCTCAGAATATTATCTTCAATGAAATCCATAATCACCTTATCTGTAGCATTCCTTGTGGGAATAGCTTCCACCCATTTTGTAAAGAAATTTGTGGCAGTCAAAATCCAATGATGCTGACCCGAAGATGCTGGATTTATTTCTCCAATAAAATCCAGACCCCATTGCTGAAAAGGGGCATTGACTGCAATAGGATTCAAGGGTAAAGATAATAACTTCTGTTTACCTGCAAATTTCTGACAGGGTATGCAAGCTCTTACCTGCTGGTAAACATCATGGAAGAGGGAGGGCCAATAGTATCCAGCTCTCAAAATTTTATAGGCTGTTGTTTTCCAGTATTTATGTCCTCCACAAGCTCCTTCATGGGATTCTGAAATTACTTCTTCTATTTCAGCCTGATCTAAACACCTTAATAAGATTCCTCCTGGGTCTTTCCAAAACAATTGATCTTCTATCAAACAGTATTTAGTAGCTTTTAATTTCAGAGACCTGGCAGCCTTCCTATCTAAGTGTTCTGGGCATTGCAAAAATAACAAAAAATGAACAATATCAGCATACCACTCTGAAGATGAATAAGAGTCCATGATTCTTTCTTTCTCCAGGAATGCTTGCTTTTCTTCAGGTGCTGATTCTTCTGTCATAACATGTAATCCTAATGCTTGACAATTTGAGTCAGCCAGCAGTTTGGCCAATCCTTGTCCTTTGACGAGTTTAGTAGGTCTGATTTCTACTTCATACTCCATAATTTTAGCAATCCACTTTCCCCTCTTGCCTTCACTATCAGGCTGTGTCAAAACATCTTTCACTGCAGCATTTGGAACAAATGAAATAACCTTGGAATGTAAGATATAAATTTGGAAAAATTTTAAAGCCTTCACCAGAGCATAGGCTTGTTTCTCCAAGATACTGTATTTAAGCTCTGAATCTCTAAGTGTTTTACTGAAAAAGGCAATTGGTTGCTCTAATCCTTCCTTATTCTTCTGGAGTAGTACAGCAGCAATAGTATCTTCTGAAGCAAAAGAAAAGGTAAGGAATTCCTTGGCAAAATCAGGACTTACTAAAACAGGTGCTTCTGTCAGAGCCAATTTAATTTTCTCAAAAGCTGCCTTTGCTTCAATAGTCCATTTGACTTCTTGATCCTTTTTTAACATTGCTGTGATCTGTTTAATAGTCTCAGCAAAATTAGGAATAAACCACCGTAGAAAGTTTATTTTGCCAATGAAAGATTGAACATCCTTTTTACTCCTGGGCAAGCTAATCTTCAGTATTGCTTTAACTCTCTCAGGGTCAATTCTAATACCATCAGCTGACACCAGGTGGCCAAGTAATTTACCTTCTTGCACAGCAAAATGTGATTTTTTTGGGTTTAAGGATAAACCAAATTTTCTGCATTTTATGAAGGTTTGTTCCAAGTGCTTCAAGTGTTCATCATCTGACTTTGAGAAGACAGTAATATCATCCAGATAAATAACCACAAACTTATCTTTTTCACCCATGAATGCAATGTCCATGGCTCTCTGAAAGTTTGCTCCAGCATTCATCAAACCAAAAAGCATTTTGTCATACATAAATGTCCCCCAGAGGGTTGTAAAAGCTGTCTTTTCTTTGTCATCAGGGTGCATGGCAATCTGATTATACCCTGAGAAACCATCTAGCATAGAAATTCTTTGAGCTCCAACTACCTGCTGCAACACTTGTTCAATCTTGGGGAGAGGATAATTGTCTTTTAATGATGATCGGTTCAGATTTCTGAAGTCAACACATAATCGAATTTCCCCAATCTTCTTTCTAACAGGAACTAAATTAGCCACCCAAGAAGAATACCTAAGAGGCACTATTATCTTTGCATCCAACAACTTCTTCAGTTCTTTTTCAATTACAGGGAACAAGGCTGGATTGATTCTTCTTAGTTTCTGCCTGAAAGGTTTGACATTAGGTTTCAAAGGAACTTTGTGCTGAATAACTGCTGTGTCATAAGTTTTTAGTTCCTTGTAAGACCAGGCAAATGCATCTATATATTTTTTCAACAGCTTAATGTATCTGCTTCTTTGCTCCGCTGTTAAGAGTTTAGAAAGCTTTACCATTCTTGGATGTTCTGCTGAACCAATATTATAGTCTTCCACATTGTCTTCTGAAGATTGAATTACTGGCTTTGAAGGTGTATCATCTTTGCTGAATATTCTTTCCAAATGTACTAGGCCTTTCGGAATGAAATTACTTTTCAATTCAATGATTTTATGCCCTGCTATATCTCCTGCAGCAAACTCATCTAACTGTTCATCTTTTCCATCTTCTTCTTGATCAATTTGAATATTTGAAAACTCATTTACGAGCTCAAGAAATTTTTTTATTTCAATGTCATCTTCAAAAACCCTCCAGTGTTTTATATTGTTAGGAACACAAGGTCTATACCTCACTTCTATAGGATACTTTAGCTGAGTAATTTTAGGGATTCTAAAATATGTGGCAGCCAAGGCTAAAGAATCTGCAGTCTCATTATGATTCCTGGGAATATGAGTGATATTAAATGCTATAAAGTAGTTTTCAATCATATCCCATACCTCATTTCGATATACTTTCAGCAAACCTTGCTTTACTTGATATTTGTTCTTCACCTGTTGAACAACTAGTTCAGAGTCGCCAAATGCAGAAATTTGCTGAATTCCCAAATCTTTAGCAGCTTTCAATCCCAATAGCAAAGCCTCATACTCAGCAGTGTTGTTAGTGGTAACAAACTCCAATTTATACATAAGTTTCACTGTTTCACCACCAGGGGAAATAAGTAAAACTCCAGCTCCAACACCCTCTCTGCATGAAGATCCATCAAAATATAACTGCCATACTGCATCTTTTTCCTCTATGCTATGTTTTATTGGCTGATCTTTTTCCACCTGTAACAGACCAGTAGAATTATCTTCTTCACTAAACTGTAATATGCATGAGCCAAGGTCTTTATCCACATAGTACATTGGGTGATTAGTGGGGTTCTTATCATCTGTGACAATGTAAGCGAGCTGTAGCTCTCTGTAAAGTCTTCTATTTTCTCCACCAAAAACAGGAATAGTGGCATAAGAGAGGTCCATCTATAAGGTTCCTCCAACCTTCTTTGCCCAGGATCTTGAAAGAAGTAAGCCAAACTTTGGGGTGATATCAGCCACTACAACATCCATTATGACACTCTTCATTGGCAACTGAGCAAGGCTGACAACCATATCTTTAATCACTCCTAGACACTTGACAGCTCGGGAATCAAAAGCATATAAGTCATGATAAGGTTTGGTAATACTGAGACCTAGGGCTTCCATCACAGCTTTAGGCATTAGATTATGGGATGCTCCAGAATCTAATAGACAATTATGGATCATCTGATCATGGACAGTTAAGGTAACATAGAATGGAGGAGAAGCACCAGCTTCATTTTCTGTTTTCTCAGCTAAGGCAGATCCAATGAATATCTTTGGACTTTCTTCTTGCAAATTAACAGTATTTGAAACAGGCTGGCCACTAGCAGAATTCATAACCTTCAAGACTGTTTGTTTATATGATGGATTTTTAATAAGCTCAGAAAATGGCACAGGAATTTTTAGTTTACCTAACTCATTTTCCAAATTGAAATTTTGAACTGACTTATTCACCTCCTCAATTTCTACATTCTTCTTGAATTTTTCTGCAGGTTGCTTATGTTCTGTTGCAGGATCAGCAACTGATTTATCAGGAATAACTGGAGCAGGAACATCAGCTTTCTTCTTAGGAGCTTGGATTACTTGTTTCGGGCCAGATCTGAGATTAAGAGTCTTTTTAATTCCATTCTGATTAGCAGCAGCATTTATAGCAGTTTTTTCAAATTCCAATTCATCTTCAACTTCATACAAATCTGCATCATAGTACTCAGCGTTTAGAAAATCTTCTTCTGTTACAAAACCTCCAGATAAACCTTCTCCAAAATGGTTCACATCCTGATCTGTCTCAGTTTCTTCAAATAATAACTGTTGATCAATTTCTTCTTCATCCACCAAATTATTTTGAAAAGGTGGGGGTACTTTTTGATCCTCATTCTCCCTCCTTTCTCGCTGAATATCATTATTTCTGCGCTCTCTTGGCATGAATCTAGGAGCAAATTGCCTCCGGAACTGATTTTGATTATTTGGATTTCGATCAACTTCTGGGGCAGGTTTAGCAGAATTTTTTTCAAGTTCTAATTTATTCAACTTGGCAGTAAGAACCTTTACAAGCTTGGCCATTTCATCTATTTTAGCTTCAGCAGACTAAGGTGCAGCACTTGTGGAAACAGCTTCCTTCTTTCCCTTTCTCTCATACTGCTGCTGAGGTGTTTCTTTCTTGAGCCTGTTAGAAGCCAGCAAATTTGACTCTACTTCTAATGCTGCCTCTTGCATGTTCATCAAGGTGATAGGTCTTCTCTCTCTAAGTAATAAAGAGAATTCATGATCAAAAGCATTTGCATAGGTCAACTTGGTTGATGTTTCAGTGGGTTTGATTTCTGCAGGAATCCTAGTATACATCTTATTAAATCTTTTGGAAAAGTCAGAAATAGTCTCATCCTTCTTTCTTCTCAAAGCTCCAAACTCAGTTATGTAATAAGTGTGATCCTTGGTGTCTCCCCACTGTCTCAGAAAAAGATCTTTGAGTTCTTCAATTATGGTAATGGAATTAGCAGGCAGTCCTCTAAACCATTTTCTCACATCCCCATCAAGACTTTGTACAAATACCCTCATCCATACATCTTTAATTTCAATGTTCTGATTATCTGCATACCTCTCGAAAGCTTCCCAATGTTCTTCTGCAGTTGTTTCACCTTGTCCATTGAATCGAGGCATATACTTTTGGTAATCATGTGTAGGCAAGGCATGTAAAGGCTGAGGTAATACTAATGGTGCATACCTAGCTGCTACCATTCTGTCCATCATATCCATAGGTGGATTTTGGGCTGCCATTGTGGACTGAGGTTTAGACTGGGAAAATGTGGAGACTTGGCTGGAACCTTTTTGAAAAGGATTTCTTCCTACTTTTAACTGAAAGATTGGTATTTTATCAGGAGAAGAGGTTTTAGCTTTCAAAAAACTACGAGGATTAGTAAAAACCTGGAAAGTGCTCTCAGGGATGATAGGTTTTACACAAGGTGAAGTTTCAGCTGGGTCTAATGATTCACCCAACTGGTGAGAGTCACAAGAGGCTGGTAAAGATTGAGACCTGCTGAGCTTTCTTGTTGTTTTTATGATCTTTTCAGGGTCTGTCACACCCAGCTGTAATGAAGATGTAGGTCTGCTCCTGGTTCCAATTCTGTTAGAAGCCACTGTGACAACTTTCTGGTGAAAATAGCCTTAAAAAATGCTGGTTCAAGTCCACCTCTTAAACCAAAAAAATGATGAGTATCCCAGGGAAGATATGCTTTAGCTTCGTCCTCGGCAACGGCGCCAAAGATGTTTGTATCAGAAATTGTTACTAAGGCTAGGGTAACAAGCCAACACAATCTCAAGATTAAAATTCAAATCAAACTAGGGTTTAGGGTTTTGTTTTATATCTTTTTGGTCATAAAATTTCAAGAGCATAAAGGGAATACATTCAGCAGATAAGCAACAACTAAATCATACACATATATCGATGAAGATGCATATATATCACAGGAATCCAACAAAAAACTGTAATGAAGTTCACACATAAAAGACAAGCACCACTAGAAATTACACATCAACCAGCAATGAATTTGTCATTCATGAAACTAAATAAGTTCAAAATGAAGCCAACACAGATCAAATGAGGGGAAAAGAGTCATATATTCATAGTTTCATCAATAAATGCATATAAGAGTTTACAGTACCTATCACTGAATAAGTCTGAAAGTGCAAGCAGCTAGCAGACCTCCTGATGCTCTCCAAAATCAGAACCCTTACAATGTTTTTCTTCTCCTTCTAAATAGTTTTTCTTCCAAAAAACAATTAGGTCTTTCCTCCTAACTCCCATCGAATCACTAGATTAGATAAAGTAAAGTTTACATCTTTACAAAATTTACAAGTCTGCTAAAAATAGCAAATTCTTTTACTAAAACAAAATGTTTATCTAAAATAACTCCTAACTAGTAATTGCCTCATATCTCCTTCGCTGCCTCCACAAGAAGAGATATACCATCTAGACTTGAGGACCTTCTCTTTATTCTTTTATGCTTCTTCTCCAGCTCAGCTATCTTTTTCTGAAGGTGTTCATTTTCCTGTTGTAGAGTTTCAACTGTCTTTTCCAGCTCTAAACAGTGCTTGTCAGAAGCCCTTTTTCTTCTGAGTGCTTCCTTTGCATCAACCATTAATTCCTGAAAATTATCATGAACATCCTGAAGATCCTCTCTTAATCTTCTATTTGCCATCATCAAGCCATCATTAACTTCCTGCATGTAATTCATTTGGTGCTTATATTGTTTGATAGTCTTCTGTAGATCTTCCCTGTCAAAATTAATCATTTTCTCCATTGCAGCATCTTGCTCTTCATTAGGCTTCCAAGGGATATCAAATTTCTTAAAAATTTCTGCTTCTTCTGTCAACATTTTCTCATAAGTGTTTTCAATGATGAGTTTTGGGTTTTCATCTTCTGCTACTTTCACTAAATTAATCTCTTCTTGTTTACATGGCTGCATTTTATCTTTCTTTGGTTGGTCATCCTTCATGGCTTCTTCATCTATGATGGTCACTTTATCTGAGTTCAATTTAGGGTTTAATAACTTTTTCATGTTTAACCTCAACTTATTTTTCGACCTAGTTTTAGGTCTCCAGAATGTAGCTGCCTCTCCCGTCATCTTCAATTTTCTGCCTTGGTACTGAACAGAAGCTAATTCCACCACTTCCAGCTTTTTTATTTTCTTGTCAGGCTTCATGGTTGTGTCATCTAAAACTTGAGCTTCTTCCAATTCAGTTTTGACCTTAATCTCAGGAACAGGATGTTCCTCTTCTAACATGTATCCTTCATCATCCGAAAGGATTGTGATGGGGCTTCTTGGCCGAATAGGAATCTCTTCTTTAGCTACAGGAACTATTTTAATATCAACTTTCCTTTCATCCTGAGGATCTGCTACAGGTGATGATTTGTTTTCAAACACTTCCTTTTTGTCTTCAAATAGTGTGAACTTGTTTTTAGTGTGATCTGGAATTTCTTGGGGCTGACTGTCATCCTGTCCTTCTTCTGCTACCTGTTTTGTCACCTTCTTAGCTTTAATATCATGTTTGCTTGTAGGTTTAACTGAGTGGCCTAACTTTTGCATCATTACCTTCCCCTTGTCAGTCTGTCTTTTTGGTTGTTGATCTTCTCTTTTAGGATGAACCCCTGACCAGAACAAAAAGAAGTCCCAAGTCCTTCCCTCATGCTGCAACACTGTAGTGATGATCAGTTTAATGAGACCATGGTGAAAAAGTGACTGAGAGGTGTGATCATCATGCTGTTTTATCTTGCTTGACATTTTCTGCAGGCTTTTAAAGAAAAAGAAGGGAAGATTCATCTTAGAGATTCCTGCCATATGTTGAAGGAACCTGAGATGATATTTAAATACCAATGAATACCTTCCTTCACAGGTCACGTAACTTTGCAGTATTCTTATGGGATCAATCCACTCCTTTATGAAATTTTGAATGAAAATACCCTTATTCCAGTCAGGAGTCACATTAGGCAATAAGTATCTTTGGGGTTCAAACTCAAAATGTGATTTTTTGAACCAATGCTCACCCTCATTGCTAATCTCAGTAGCTTCTGCTATTAATTCCATAGACAACTTGAATTTCAGAGCATCCATCATAACCATATCATTTTTAAGTGCTTTAGCAAATTTGCAGGTGACCTGTGTATCGAAGCCATCAATCTTTTTGAAAAACTTTAACCAGCCTGCCTGCTGAAAAAGTTCTGCACAGTCAGGAAGTTTCTGAATCCATGTTAAGTCTGTGGGCTCAGCCCTATTGACCTTACCACTTTTACCACTTTTCCCCATATTCTTCTTTTCAGTAAACAGGCACAATCTGTCTTAGGTTTCAAGAAGTGTTTTGTAAACTGATTTCTTATGCTTTGGGCTCCTTTGAAATTTTCTACAAACCCTTGAACAGACCTTCAAGTTCAATATTCTCTTCTCTCAACCATGCAACTAAGTGGATATGTTCTCCAAGAAAGTGACTTCATGAAATTCTGATAACTTTCAACAATGTCTAAACCATTTTCATAAACCAATAACACACCTACTGTGTAAGAATGAGCATAACAGATAAATCTGCGAGTCCTCTCAATATTCTTTCCAAAATTTTGAATGTATAGGAGAGCAAATGATAAAAAATTTCATTCAAACTATCATTTGCGTTTCCCAGACTGAATACTTTGAATTTGAGACTATTCCGCTGCTCTGTTCATGCATATTGCTTATACTAGCTTCAGATAATTATTTCTGTGATGAAATGCTCATTTTATGATCTATTTTTTCATTTCCAGCCACCAATTTTTCCAAATAATTGTGCAGCGAAAAAGACCCAAATTTTCCAGCTATAAGGGTTTATATCGGAATACCTGTCAGCTACTCATCTGTCATGGCTTACAGCTTCGTTTTGGGGTATCAATGGTCTCCTCTTATGAGAACAGGTGTCCTCATATCGTTTCTTTAACTGCTGGTGAATGAATTCGGAAGCCCTAATTTTCGCTGGCGATAAAACACACCTGTCTCCTCTCCACAGCAACACAATCCACCGTTTTAGCAGTGAGCTCTCCTTCACGAACACTCCTGTTCTATAATGATGCGTGTAACAAGAGAAATTTGACAGCTAGACCGGGATTTGCTGGTTTCTGGGTAACCGATCCCCCATACCATGCAATGATGAGCTTGTTTTACTTCGTGACTAGCAACCAACTCAAATCATGCTCAAACTGCTACAAACACGTGTTAAAACACTCACACAAGACGATTAGACACTCCCATTCTACATCATGATTGAAATCGGTTCGAAAATTGAAAAAAAACACAGGCCACGATATTCCTGTAGCGCGCCCTTTGTTAAAATTTTGTATAGTGCTACAAGAATAACTTTTATGCCAAAATTTAGCAGTTTTTTAATTTTTTGCTAATTTGTTGGAGGTTCTGGCAGTTATTTGGTTTAAGAAATAAGTTTAACTGTTCTCTAAAGACATTAATGATTCTACTTTTGAAAATATGACTCTCATTGACCCCCTTTTCAATATAAAAAACCACCAAAATCAAATAAAATCTGAACAGCATGGGCTAAAAACTTATTCAATCACCCATAAAGTTTCTAAGATGACTAAAATTGAAACTTAAAATCAAAAATTTAACTGAGGTAGATTCAAAAACAAACCAAAACTGAAAGAAATAAATTGAAAATGGAGAAAAATTTACTGACTTAACACAGAGAAAGATGACTGGGACGATAAAATACCTGCTGTCCTGTGGGCATATAGAACAACATATAAGAAAACAACAGTACAGACACCATTCTCACTTGTCTATGGTCAAGAGGCTGTCGTCCCGTTACATTTTCGACGACAAGCACCGACCTTTGCAACAACTCTTCATAGCGACGTCGAAGATACTCGACACGAACGACTATTGCAGCTGTCGAAGCTAGATGAAAGTCGACAGTTGGCATTAGAACATCAGAGAGTGCAAAAATAGCAATAGAAAGCATGGCATGATAGAAATATCAAACAAAAGAATATGTCAGTTGGAGATTTAGCACTCCTATATAATAGCAGAGTAAAAGGGAAACCAAAAAAGTTGCATACAGAATGGATGGGACCCTATATCATCGAAAAGTTAAATCCTAATGGCTCAGTCCGACTAAAAACATTACAAGGAGATATTTTCAAGAAAGTCATAAACGACGCCCGACTAAAAAGGTATAAATCATGAACATGAAAAAAAAAAACCAGTTAGAAATAACCGAACGAGAGTAATATAAAGCAATCAACCAAATCTAGTAGATCGTGGCAAAAAGCAGAAATGACGAGAGAATGGCAGAGGAAGCAAGGAAACAACAGAGAAAGAAGTTCGATGCACAACTATCAATATTACAGACACCGACAAGAACATCGACTGTTTACAGAAGGTAATCCAACACAGCGGAAGTATTGGAACTCAGACCGACCAAACATAAATAGAGAAGCCTATCGACCTAACACAATGAACGAGATGTCGCAGCACCATGATGGCAAAGCAATAAAGGCTAAAGATAATCGCACCGCCAAAAGTAATGCACCCGATGAAGCATCGATATTTGGCCAGCCTAAATTAATAACTCCATCACATCAACCATTAATACATGCCTCTACGTCTTGTTCATCCGTGCCGAGTAATTCCGCTATCAATACGGAGCTTGAGGATTCTTGGTTACTCTTTTGTCGAGAACGTGAACTCCAAGAAACAGAATTCCCTAACTCCACTGAAACCAGTCTTACAACCTTGCACCCTGAATCTGCCATGGCTCCTCGAAAAACTTTAACCGCTAGCAGAGCCGCCGCAACAACAGTTAGAGAATTGGAGAAAGAACAAACACCACTGGAAACTAGACTCCAGTTGATTCGGAATGCAAAGGCATTGGAACCCACCTGGAAGAAAGCATGGAGAAGTGTCGAAGATTGGGGAAAGGAATCAAGCGGTCATTGGAGAGAGGAAGCAAAACGGTTGCAGATAGCCACAATCCTGCACTACCTGAAGGAACCCATACTGGATAACTTTGGAGGATAGAAGGAAGTCATTGCACAGTTCATCGTTAGCAGATACTACAACGACAAGCTTTAATTTGATATTCCAGTCGAAATCAATGGTGAAATCATCCACAAAATCACTGGCCTTTCACATAAAGGAGATGATGTACCAACAAGTTCGGCTGCAGACTTGATTGATGAGTTTTTCGATTCTCTCGCTAGAAAGAATTCACGAGGAGTAGTCGTGAGTCAGATTGTTTTCGGCAATTACAAAATGGCCGCCAAGATTGTATCACATGCACTTTCAAGGACAAGTAGAGGTTCAGACCTGAAGCCCGAAATGCTAGAAGCTGTTAAAAATATGGCTATGAACGGCAAGGTATACAACTAGGCAGATTATTTGGCCGACATTCTCAAATATACATGCCAGAAGTGCCAGGACGAGGGAGCTAGCATCCGCTACCCATCTCTACTCATTTGGATTGCTATGACCCATTGTTGACCAAAAAGAAACAAAGACTTCATTGAAGTTCAACTCGTCCTGATGGAAAATTTCCACTGTTTTGCACCTGGAACAAACCGACATGGACCTACAACAGTCAAGCTTTGGCTTGAAGCATGGTTTACTGACCTTAAATAAATAGCAACAAGATGGAGGGTACCACAGAACATCTGTCAAAGCCTACCAATGACAGTGCACATCCAACTATCTTTGGATGACACAGCAGTATGGTACATGGAAGGAGCAGCAGGCCCAACAAAACGACTTGACTATTACCCTTCAGTAAGTGAAATCTTTTCAGAATTAAGCCGTCAATCTAATCAAGTATTACCCATCCCGGCACAAGCCATGAAAACCAACGTCAAATATGTCGAACCTCTGACCGACATGGAACAAGAAGAAGCATATGAAAGTCGGTTGTACATGAACACTTTCAGCTATCGGCCCGAGCCGACTCCTAGCACCAAGATGTTAGCACTCACCTAGACTCCGAACATAGAAGTCGGAGAGTAGTCGAACAGTGATACAGAATCTGACAATCCGGAACATCTTCTGACAGACGATAATATCCAGAAGGTAGCAGTCGAAATAGTCACAGCCTGACAGAACCGAATAATATTGACAAAAGGGAAAGGAAAAAGACAAGTAACAATTCAAGAACCGTCGATGATAGACGAGATCGAGCTATACGACAACGCTACCCAAATCCTAGAAGATGCAGCCAAGAATAAACTGCCCGTCGAAGAACAATTCAGAAATTTCCTAGAAAAAGATAAGTATCCATCTTCCCAAATCATTGTTCAGAAACCCAAAATTTCAGTCGCTCCTAATGTTGATCTAACCATCTAGTCCCCCCCCCCTTTCCCCAAGTACAGTAGAAGAAGAAAGAAGTCTTTTAGCATTACTTGCTCCTCATGTCATAGAAGACACCGCTCTGAGCACATTCATTGCAAACATTCTGATATTCTGTCCTAACTGCCGCGAGATGGTCATCCGACAACCTATTTTTGCCTCTCTGCCTACTGTCCCGGTTAACTTACCCCCGTCCGTCAACATTCAAACAGAAATTTCACCTTTTCCATGACCTAGCCCAGAAATTATCGATCACATGACCACCCACCATATCAGAAATCCTGACCCATCAAATCCAATATATGCACAACAAACAGGTGTCTTCACTCCTCTTCCAGTTGAATCACTACCACAGCAAACGAGTCCAATTCAAGCAAAAACCGTTAGCACGAAAAAATCCCAAGTTGTCAGTTCCCAGGTCGAGTCTAGTTTAGTTATTCCGGATCCCTTCGACAGTACCATTTCACCAAGTCCATTTCCGACATCCGCCGACCTACCATCATTCACAGTAAACCAGTTGAGTTCCCCTGTCGAAGGATCCAAGTCTAGTTCAATTTCACAACAACTCAACAAAGAAGAAGACACGATAGAAGCAGAGAGAGTCACGGAACCATTCAAGACTCGAGAAGTTGTAGCCGACATGACAGGACCATCAGAACACACAAATGCTCCAGCTACTAATACAAGCAATAGGGAAATCTCTAGCACATCTTCAGCAAATACACTAACAGTCGAAGGACGAGAACATGACAATCCAATCATGACAACAGCAGTACCCAGTACACACAGTCAAGCAAAACAAGCTGCCATTAGTGCACAAGTAGCCATCGACAATCACCCAGCAATAGCCGAAAAAGATAAGGGACCAGAACAACAAACCATAAGCAAAGAAAAAGAGAAAAGTAGCCGAAAGAAACACAAAGAGAAGAAATGTAAAGAAAGAGAATTGCAGCATCAACTGCAAAATACAGCAAACACAGCAAGGACAATCAAAAAATATTCCTTCTGTATACTTAGATCAATTTGGAGCTGCTACAAGCTATCAACCACAGTTGGCCTCCCAAGTAGAACTCGATTTACTTGAAGATGCAGTTTTTAGAGCGCAAAGATATCGCCGACAGGAATCAGAAGATCAGTTACTACAGCTACAAAACGAGCGGGCTACAGTTCTTACTAAGTGTGAAAAATTAGCTCAGCAAGTTATCCCGCTTCTAGCTAGTTTCGACACGACATCACTTCTAGACAAAGCATACCAGTTACTAGAATCTGTCGTGTCGATGTTACAATATGAGCTTATCAAGAAACATCAAGATCAGGCTATCGAGGTAGCTTCCCTCATGACAAATCAGTTTACAGCCTTTTCAGAAGCCTCCAAAGCACTCAAGCAGTACGCTCATCAGGCAGAAAAACTTGCCACAGTTCTCAACAATTGGTATGTCTACTATGGTGATGTCTACGAAAATATTCAAAAAACAAGAGCATTGCTAAGCAAGCTTCAACAACAACGCTTGACTATAGATGAAGCCCATATTGAAATACTTGATAATCAGATCATCATGGAGAACAAGCAATTAGAAAAGTTAGAAAAACAGGAAATTCAGTGGATGTCATAGGCTCGAGGAGGCCTCAACAAACTTGAATAAATTCAGCCCGGATTCAATCAGTTACTTGCTGCTGCTGACAATACAATCAACACATTTGGTCCCGACATGATCCATTTGCAGGCTACATCCACTCACGACAAGATGGAAAATCTGTCAAAACTCACAACTCTGACTGTTGACATTCAGAATTTGTTACGCACTTGGGAAGAGTTCCAGCACCATCTATCTGTCTCTGCTGAAGTTATAATTCAAGCTTGTCTCCAAATTCCTGATGTTATGGATTCTAGCATTTCTTTGACATAACTGTTTCTGTAATTCATTTTTTGTAATTTTGATCTTTGGGACGAAGAAAGATTTTGAGGTGGGGGAGATGTTGGAGGGGCCTAGGTCGGCCTGTCAACTAGGCACTCCGCCCGACCACTCTGCAGTTTATGTCAACTAGTCGCGTCGACTAGTATGGGTCGGGTCGGTTGGATAAACCGACAGACGGTTATGTAACTGTATCTGCACATATATATATCTAGGCTGGTGAGCCGATAGAAAGTAGAGATTGATTCTGTCATATTGTTCTGGTATTGCTGGTTAATACAAAGACTATTCTCTCTATCTGTCTCGTCTCTTGTATCTGTGTCATTGTGTATGCTTGCTTATATTGTGTAATGTATCTATGATAACTATGTGAACCGTGGGATTACAACAGTTCTCTTACGTTTGGTCATTCATTAAATTCACATATTAAGGTTCATCCATGTGGAAGATATTGCAAGTGTTCAATAGTTTTTGTTTGGTAGTGTGTTATGTGCATAGATGTTTGCTATCCATATTCACTCAAGAAATGCAAAGGCATTATGTTTATGCTAATGCATTGAAATTTTTTATCTTTAAATTAATGTTTGGACGTATAACTACCAAGGCTCCTTTGCTTGCTTTATGAACTTGATGATATAGTAATTTTAGTCTTTGTTGCTTGAGAAAGCCTTACTCAAATACCTTGTTAAAAATGGTAACTTGATTGAAAGTATTCATTTATGAAATAATTTTGAATGATTTATATTGATAATATATTTTGTAATTTAGCATTATGTTTATGCTAATCCTCTAAAATTTTGATATTTTCTTTGAATTGAGGTTGGACTTATAACTATTAAGATTCTTTTTTTCACATGAACTTGATTATATAATAATTATAGTCTTTATTACTTATAAAAGCCTTGCCCAAATACCTTGATATTTAAATTATGATCGTTTGATTGAAATTATTCAATGATGAAAGAATTTGAATTTTGAATGATTTATATTGATAATATACTTCATGTGTGTGGGATCTTATGATCTATGAATTCATGTGCACAACAATCAAACCATACAATAGATATGCATTGTGTCCTAACTATGTTATATAAGTTGTTCATTTGTTTTATCATCATGCTTGGTTATGTTCTATAACTTGTCAATTGCTTTATCAGTCATGCTTGACATGGCATAACATTAAATGATTTTTTATTTATAAGATCTAATATTAAAGCAAAGCCACATTGTCATAACTATCCTCATATTCCATGACTAGGTTTAATGTTTAACACTAATTAATCCATCCACTCTTGTGTTATAATAAAACTTGTGCCTCCACAACATCTCTCAATGAGAGGCTCATAGACATGGGAAATCAATGCGGTGAAAGGACATAGGATAAGATTACTCTTGTTGAGTTATGGCACCTTCTAAATCAAAGCACTTGGAAAAGATAGTCTAACTAAGGAAGAAAGACACGAGGGTGACCCATGGTGTTTTGTTGTTCACACAGATGAGCAAGTGTGCAGAATGACATAGTGTGCAAGGAGAGATTGCCAAGATTTCAAGTGATTATTGTAAGAACCATGCCAATGGTGTTAAGGATTCTCGTCAACTTTTGGATATGGGCATAGATACTTACACCATCCCAATAGCAATGAAATAATGATAGATGTCATGGTTATCAATAGGGTTTTCATTGACATTTTATAGATTGCTTCTTGAAATCATTTGCTACCTAGCCTCAAGAGATAAGGTTGCAACATAGCATGGATGGCAAGTAAAGAAGAAAACTTGAGAAATTCATGACAATGACAACAATGATGTCATTATATTTTTGATCATAATTATTATAGCCTCCATTCATCACAAGGGATCACTTGTGTGAATTCTGAAGCAGGTCTGCCAAATTTTAAATTGCCCCGCCTTTATGTGTCCATTAGTGTCAGGTAGGTATTGAACACATGTATGCAATAAAATGAATCGTGGTTACTAGTTCAGATCAAATAATATATGTTGGGGGTGGCATTCCAACATAGAGTTGTCAAATATCAATGAAACCACACTATGTAAAAGTCCCTTATACTTTAGTTTGTAGGGACCATTTGATGCATAATTTAGTGGTTTAAATAAATGAAATATTGGGATTAAAAAATAGGCTAAAGTAATTTTGTGGGGTCTTTGGTCAGTAGAATTTAATTATAAGCCCTAGAAATATGAAAACTCTATTTGAAATTTTTTCCTATCAATGAATTGTTTTTCACTACATATTTAAAAAGTGACATAAAAGGAATATTGAAATATGTCCTCTAACACTATGATGGAAATCACTCGGTGTCTTTTATGCCTTACTTAAACAATGAAATACAATTCTAAGGTCACAAGCAAGAGTTACACATTTCAAAAGTAAAAATCCAATGGACTATTTCCTATTGAGTGGAGATATTTATTTTAAGGAGTTTCCCAATGGATTTCTTGGCAAATCAACTTTACCTAGAGCTTGTTGATAAGGACCACGACTTCTTTAATGTCTTTTCTTCCTAGGATCACAAAGGGAGCTAAATCACTAAGAAATTGATAATTGGATGCTTGTGGTATTTTACTAGTGAATGTTTCTAAGTGTTCCACAAATTTGTAGTAGATGTTGGTTGTATTGCTTGTAATATCAACACTAGATGACAATGTAGTGTGCCATTTTTTAAATTTGGAAAAATTGAGAAAAATTGCAATTTTTGGCCAATTCGACCCTTAGAATAGTAATGACTCCAATGCTTCCAAATGGCTCCAAATGCTTCCAAATTGAGTCTGAAGGTGTTTGAAAGGTATTAAGACATAAAAATGAAGCTTATGGATGCTTGGAAACTCTCAAAAGACTTCTGCAACATTCATTTAAGTTCAGGAGAAAATAGGGGAATTTACTAGTAATTTCGAGGTTCAAACCCCCAAGGGTAAAAGACACAAATGGCTTCCCAAATGCAGTATGACCCTCCCAAATTTAAGAATAGAGACATGGAATGGCTATATGAATTAAATGGGCACCCAAATGAGTCATTAATCAGTTCCTAAAGGCTTCTAAAACTCCCATAAATCATAGGTTTGTAGACATGCTTTCACATAGGGGGAAATGATAGAAAAATTCCACAACTTGCTATGAATTTTGAGATAATTGTTCCAATGAATTTTATAATATTTATGAATATTCTTTAGTACATTAATGGCTCTCCATAAAGAAACAAAATCATAGAGATTGACTGAAATAAATCGAAACTAAGCAAATTCAAGTTCTCACAACAAGATATAGGGGAAAATGGCACCATTCATACATAGTTTGGCATGTTTACATAGTTTCACTTGAAGTTTCGACCTAAGGTTATTATGAGCATAAAATACAGAGTAAATACATCATATTACAAATAAATTGGGCCCCATGAGCTACCCCAAAGAGATCATCATCTCACCAAGTGCGCCCTTCCTCCAAGAGCAATAATATGAAGAGAAATGTGAGAGAAGTGTGGAAGCAAGTTGAATAAGAGAAAATCATGAGCAGCCCTGTAGATTCAACATGAAAAAAATGAATCCATTGTAGATCCAAATGAAAGGTTTGAATTTCCTCTCCAAGTTCCAATTAGGATGGGAATCTTCACCCTCGAAATTGGTACTAAGGCAAGTAGAGTAAACACTCCAATAGCATGGACAAGCTATGCTCTCCAATTTGAAAAATGAGAAATGATCAAAAGCCCCTCTCCTTCTTTGTTCTTGTATTTTATAAACTTCCCAAGCCATCCAAGGTTCAAATTCCTTCCAAAGGGTTCATGCCAACTCGAGTTGGGAAGAGATTCCAATGTGTGCCACTTGTCCAACAATTCCTAGTCTCCATCTTCCACCAATTTGAATGGGGAAGCTTCTTGGCTGCCATAACTCCCTTGAGTGCCTTCTTGGAGGCTATTTTTAGGTCTGACATGTCATATAGGTCATATGTCAGCAATCAGGTCTGATTCTTGTTATAAGTGTCATAGCATCTTCATCATTGTTGTCATAGAAGCTAGGGAATCTAGCCCAAGTGTCTCAATATCTCTAAGATGCCTCTTCCTCTTCCATGGGAGTTAATCTTCCACTCCAATTCGAACTTCATTGAGTCATGCCAAGTATAATGACCTTCCAACTCCCCCATGAACATTAGACTCCACCTTGGATTTGAATGGGTGAGAATAGGATGCCATGTGGCATGGGGAATCTTGCTTTGTGTGGGTCCCACACCACCAATGTGCCTTTATGACCAAGTGCCACCTTATTTTTATATTGTAAATATTTATTTATCCCCTTTTAAAAAATTAATGTCAAGATAATGTCCATTTGGGGTTTATTAGCTCCCTTATTCCAAATCCAAATGTTTCCACCCCAACCTAGGGAACTAGTAGATTGGTGGAATTTTCCCTTGTAGTGATTTATTTGGATGGGGACATTACAATCCTCCCCACCCAAGATTTCTTGCCCTCAAGTAATTCTAAATTAGGATGCTACAAAATTTGTTCCTCTTCCCATGTGGCATCCTCACTTGGCAAATCTTTCCATTGTACCAAATATTCTCTTATGGTTCTTGATCCGCACACGCCCAAGAAGCACAAGGGGGATAACAGTTCGACTGAATGAATTGGATCTATTATGGCGGAAGCATAAGAAAGAGAATAAGCAAAGCAGGAATATACTACACAAATGAACACATACATACAGACAATATGCAGGAATGCGAACTGATTTCTCTATTACTGGATGTACATATCATGACATTGTATATTACAATATTTTACATGCTTATATAGAGTGTTGAGACACTTGGGTGCCTTCCCGTTACATTCAGTTACAAGAGAATTTAGAACAGTTCGGAATTTCAACCATTACAGTTGACTGGAAGAAAAAGATACAATCTGTCGAAGTTAGACAGTCTCAAGTCGATGCTGCATGTTGACGTTGCGAACCTGTTGAGGTCGCTAAACTTGTCGAAGTTGCTGAGTTTGTCGAAGTCGACAACTTGCCAAAGTTGTGTCAAATTCGATGACTTGTCCCAGTTGATGTTAGAATTCGAAAACAATGCCAACTGCTGAGTGGATCATACCTCCTTCCTTAAGAAACAATGGTCCCCATTGTTTGCTCGTGAAGGTGAGGAAACTTGTCGGTCAGTTCAGTAACAAAGTACCATTTTCCTTGTGTTGGGATTTGTCCAGCTTTAGCAACTTGAAACAAGGGAATTGTGTTCGTCCTTGTATGGCGTACTCGTCGTCCCACAATGGTGTCACAAGGAAGAGGCTCCTAAAAATCTGGATGGATGTCGTTGGGTTCTGTTGTTTGCAAGTTGTTCTATTCCAACAGTGGTGCATGGTATAGTCGAAGTAGATCCACATTAAAGAATGGTTGAAGACCCAAGCATGCAGGAATGTCGAGCTGGAAATCATTTTCGCCAATTTGCTGAAGAATACTGTATGGACCATATCGCAAAGGCTTGAGCTTCTTGTATGGGCCAGTGAAGCGTTCTTTCTTGAGATGTAAACATACCTTATCCCCAATTTGGAATGAATGAGGAATACGATGTTTGTTGTTTCTGGCCTTAGCTTTCACGTTTTCTCGTTCCAACATTTCTTGTGCTTGTCGCTGGATGTTGCGGATTTGATCTCGAAACTTCAATGCTTTATCAACTTCCCGCTGGTTGTGGTCAGTTTCATTTGACTGTGTCGAGGAGCTGATCAAATCGATAGGCGTTGAGGGTTGAAATACGTAACCGATCTCAAATGGAATCTTGCCCATAGAGCTGTGCTGAGCAGGATTGTAGCTGTGTTGTATGTTTGGAAGAATGTCATCCCATGTTCGTCGATGCTTGTGGTTGTACATGCGAAGCAACTGTACTACCAAGCGATTCACAAATTCCATCTGTCCGTCTGTCTCAGGATGGAAAGATGTCGACAATGAGAGTCTTGTGTCGAGCTGCTGCCAAAGAGTCTTCCAAAATATGTTGATGAATTTGGCATCTCAGTCAGAAATGATAGTTGTTGGTAAACCATAGTGTTTCCAGACATGTTTGAAGAAGAGCTGAGCGGTTTGCTACGCTGTCGTAGTCTTCTTGCATGGAATGAGAATGACCATTTGGGAAAATCTGTCAACTAATACTAAGATCGCGTCATGTTGATGTTTCGTAGTAGGATATCCTGTCAAGTAGTCCATAGAAATATATTCCCATGGTCGACTAGGAACTGGAAAATGTGTGTACAATCCTTGCCGTCGATTAGGCGGTTTGGAAATGGAACAAACCACGCATGATCAAATTTACTTGTTGACGTCGGTTTTAAGTGAAGGCCAAAATAAATACTTCTAGAGAATGGAAAGGGTCTTTGCTACTCCAAAGTGTACTGCAGTCTTGATGTAGTGTGCATCGCAAATGAGCTGCTTTCGATGCTCACCGGTCGGCACACAAAGTTGTCCAAGCTTGTATAGCAAGGTGTCTTTTAGGAAATAGTCGACGGTCGACGACTTGTCAGCTTGAAGTTGTCGGTAGTTTGGTGAAAAGTTGATGTCTTTGTGATACAACTGATGCCAAGTAGTGGTGTCATATCCCTACATACTCATCATTGTAAAAATGATAGTAATGGGTGGTCGGATTAGACAATCGGTGGTGGCATTAGCTTTATCTTTCCGATACTTAATTACCAATTGGAATTGTTGTAGGTAATTAATCCACTTGATTTATCGATTTGTTTGTAGTTTTGACTGGGTTGGAGTGAATTGTAGAGGATTGTGGTCAATGAGGATTATCGTTTCCTTGCCAAGGATGTAATGCCTCCATTGCTTGAGAGCTTGCACAATGGCATACTGTTCTTTTTCGTACGTCAGATATCTTCTAACAGTGTCGTTAAAAGTTTCATAATGAAAAGCGATTGGGTGACCAGACTGAGTGATCACTGCACCCAAGGCATAGTCCGATGCGTCCATCTCAATCTCAATGAGCTGATGCAAATCGGGTAACACAAGTACTGGTGCAATGCAGAGCTTGTGTTTGAGTTGTTCAAAAGCTTCTTGTTGTGTCGGTGTCCATTTGAAGACAGTTTTCCCACTTCCTTTCATCAACTGATTCAAGTGCCATGCTATGTGATTGAAGCCGAGTATGAATCATCGTTAGAAATTCACCAAACCAATACAAATTCTTAGTTCTTGAATGCTTTGAGGAATGGGCCAATATTTGAGAATTTGTACTTTTTCTGGGTCAATGTGAATGCCTACAGAGTCGATTACAAACCCCAAATACTTGATGTTGTTCATCGTAAAGGAACATTTTCCCATGTTCAAGTAGATTCGATGTGGTTGGAGAGTGTCGAGGACTTGTTGAAGTTGTCTGACATGTTCTTCCCATGATCGATTGAAAATCAATATTTTGTCGAGACAGACAATGACCCATTTGCTGATGAAATGTTGAAGAATGTTATCCATGTATCGCATGAAGGTCACAGGTGCATTGGTTAAGCCGAAAGGCATGAATAACCATTCAAAAAATCCTTCCTTGGTCTTGAAAGAAATTTTCCATACATCTGAGGGCTCGATTGGAATCTGATGATATCCCAACTTGACGTTGAGTGTAGTAAAGAACTTAGCACCTTTCAGACAGTCGATGAGCTTGTCTATCCATGACAGAGGATACTTATTCTTCACCAAAATTTTGTTGAGTGCCTTGTAGTCGATGCACATGCGCTAAGTCCTGTCTTTCTTTGGAACAAGGACAGATGGAATTCCACAAGGGGAGGAGCTGGGTCAAATATGACCTTTGTCAATCAATTCTTGGATTTATCTGTGAATCTCTTCATTTTCGAGAATGGATCTTCTGTAGACAGATGCATTAGGTAATGAAGAACCAGGAGCAAGTTCAATAGAGTGTTTTACCTGGCAATGTAGAGGTACTCCGTCTGGAACTTGGAACAAGTTCTGGTACTCATCAAGAATATTGTCGATCTGCTTCTTCTGTCGGGAGTTGCATTGGTCGGTGACTCGACTAGTTGTTGCAGTCTTCCTAGAATGTTGTGGCTTTTTCATAATCAATGTGAACTTCTGAGCATGATTGATGAGCTTCTTCGTTTGATTATCAAATATCATTGCAACTGTTGGTGTAGGTCATCGCTCTGGTATGTTGTACCATTGATCCTAAATTCTGACAATCACCTTTTGCAGTCGTGACTGGTAACTTCCATAGTGATCCCATAGGTAAGGATTCCCAAACAAGGCGTCAGCTATGGAGAGTGGTGCCACGTCGCAAAGTAATTCATATTCAAAAGGATTTATGAAGTAGGCGAGCTTGCATTGTTGAGTGATCCTTAGCTCTTGTCCATCCTTCATCCAACTGATGTTGTAAGGCTGAGGATGCAGAGTGGTCACAATACCTATTTTCTTCACAAGTTCTTCAAAAACAAATTTCTTATGGCTTCCGTTGTCCACAATCAGATGCAATGGATTGTTTTGAACCCATATATGTGTATGGAACATGCAATCTCATTCCTCCTCATCGACGATAGTCGAGGCTGCTGGATTTGTCGATGTCAATGCCGAAAGAGTCGTTGCTTCTGGGTCAGACTCTACCACAGTCTTGTTGAACGTGTCGGATGTCGACACTTTTTCCAAAAAGGTCTTCTGAGATTTGCATTTAGACTTATCATTCCAAGATGAGTGGTGGTAATCGCACCATTTCCCAGTAGGTTTCTTGCTACGTTCCCTTTTGTGAAAAGGATTTTTACCATGATCTGGATTTGGTGGAGTTGGATGACAAGATTTCGACTTGTCCAAGACGCCTGGTGCCTTCTTATCAGGTGGTCGTCTTGATGTTGACTTTGTCGCGAAGCGTGCTTTCCCTATCTACTTGGTTTCAATTTTGTTGGCATAGTGGAATGCATCCGCGAGCGTATTATAATAAGAAACTCCATCTCTTGCTGAATGTACTGGGACAATCCGCTGATGTAATTCAGAACAAGCAATTTTTCTTCTTCTTGAACGCCAATTCTAGCCATGAGTCGATAGAACTCGTCAGTGTAACTCTGTACGAACTGGTATTTCCATTGCCTTAGCTGCTGCCACTTCTTATACTGCTGCTCTACGTACTTGGGCAGGTAAAAATCCTTTCGGATGTATTCGACAAATTTCTCCCATGTGTCTATGGGGTCTCCTCTTTTCTCCATCTTTGTCGAGAGGTTCTCCCACCAGCAGTGCACATATGTTGACATATTTAAGGATGCAATGGTGATCTTTTCGGCTTCTAAGAGTTGATTCACAGAGTAATAGGATTCCAATTGTTGTACCCAATTGTTGACGGATTCCGCGTCACTATTTCCTTTTAGATTCGGTATGTCCAAATTCATTTTCACTTTGAAGGGGCTGATTTTGTTGGAGTTAGTTCTTGTTGAAAATGCTCCTGATGTCGAAGAAAAACGTGTGAGAATCTCATTGAAATGGGAGAACATCTCAGTTCCTTGCAGAGCCAACGCTTTCTCTATGAGTTACTGTGTCTCGTCGATTGCATGTCTATCACCTGTTTCTTTTGCCATCTCTAGAGGTAGTGTTTTCTTGGATTGATGAGTTTGCGAGCATGTTTGAATCGACATAAGTCAGGTAACTTCAATGGAAGTGTCTACGTAAAACTTAAGCATGAAAAAAGCTGATGCGCTCTGATACCAATGATCTGCACGCACCCAGGAAGCACGAGGGGGACAACAGTCTGACTGAATGAGTCAGCTCTGTTATGGCGGAAGCATAAGAAAGAGAATAAGCAAAGCAGGAATACACTAGATAGATGAACACATACATACAAAAAATATGCAGGAATGCGATCTGATTTCTCTATTACTGGATGTAAAGATCACGACATTGTATATTACAATATTTTACATGCCTATATAGAGTGTTGAGACACTTGGGTGCCTTCCCGTTACGTTCAGTTACAAGATAAGTTAGAACGGTTCAGAATTTCAACCGTTACAGTCGACTAGAAGACATCGAGACAATCTGTCGAAGTTCGACAGTCGCAAATCGACATCGCAAAACTGTTGAGATCGCTGAACTTGTCAAAGTTGTTGAGTTTGTCAAAGTAGTGTCGAAGTCAATGACTTATCGCATTTGATGTTAGCATTCGACAACAATGCCAACTCCTGAGTGGATCAGTTCTGCTCCTTAATTTCCTTTCTCTTGTCTTCAAAATATTTTATGGAATAAGTATGAGTTTCCTTCATCATCCAATGGAGGGAGTGTTTCTGAAATAGAAATTTTCTTACCAATATCCTTCTTAAGGCATGAGACATGAAATATATTGTGGATTTTTCTACCTTTCGGAATTTCCAACTGATAGGCTACCTCCCCAAATTTTTGAACTATCTTGTATGGGCCATAATACCTTGGTTTGATATTTTCTTATCCTTTCTCTTTCAAGGAGGTTTGTTTATAGGGATACATCCTCAAATAGACCAAATCATTCACTTGAAAAGTTCTTTCCTCCTTATGTTGATTGACATACTGTTTTTGTTGATTTTGGGCAACCTGCAAATTGTCTTTTAGAAGCTTCAAAATATCTTGACTTTCCTCCACCCAATC
This sequence comes from Larix kaempferi, assembly GCA_027924585.1. Lineage (NCBI taxonomy): Eukaryota > Viridiplantae > Streptophyta > Pinopsida > Pinales > Pinaceae > Larix > Larix kaempferi. The sequence goes on from BSBM01000150.1 coordinate 2,670,345, forward strand.
CTTAGATTTTGGGGCTCTAATATCAACAAAGGTGAGTGCTTCATAACCATACAGTGATTTGAAAGGAGACATGCCAATGGACATATGGAAAGTAGTATTGTAGCAAAAATCACCTAAGTGTATCCATTTAACCCATGCTTTTTGCTGCTCACCAACATAGTTACTCAAGTAACCCTCCAACCATTGGTTCACTCTTTCTGTTTGGCCATCAGTTTGTGGATGATAGCTTGTTCTTGGAGTCAATTGAGTTCCCACCAACTTGAAAATTTATCATCCAAAAGGCACTCATAAATCTTCTATCCCTATCACTCACAATGTTCTTGGGAAGCCCATGCAATTTGAAGATTTCTCTAAAAAATAGATTAGTCACTTGTGCAGCAGTAAAATATGATGTAATAGAAAAGAAATGAGCAAAATTGGTGAGTCTATCCACCACAACATAAATATAGTTCTTACCCAAATCTTTGGGAAAACCTGTGATGAAATCCATTGAGATACTTTCCCATTTTTGTTATGGAATGGGTAATGTTTGCAATAGACCAACAACATGTGTGTGTTCAACTTTGTTTTGCTAACATATCTTGAATTCATTCACATACTTTAGAACATATTCCTTCATCCCTTTCCAAGAGAACCTTTTCCTTAGTTGCCTATATGTTTTGAAGAAACCAGGATGGCCTGCTAAAGGGGAATCATGAGCTTCCTTCAAAATCTTGTGCTTTAGATTTGGTCCTTATAGTAGATCATTCCATTCAAAATATTGTACCTATCATCTCCTTTGACCCCATCTAACACATCATAATCAAAACTATCTTTGGCATACTCAACTATTAGCATATCTTTCCAATCTTTCGAAATGTCCATAAGGGAAAATCAAGGTCTCCTAGATAATGCATCTGCTACAATATTATTCTTCCCTTTTACATATTCAATGTCAAAATCAAAATCTCGGACCTTACTTACCCACTTTTGTTTCCTTTCATTGAGATCCTTTTGTGTGAGAAAATGATTTAAACTATTATGATCAGTTTTGACCACAAACTTGTTCCCCACCAGATATTGTCTAAAATTGGCCAAGGCATGCATCATGGCTAACATTTATTTGTCATATATGGAGTAGAGATTCTCATGTGGCTGCAATTTTCTGCTCTCAAAATCTATGGGGTGTTGGTTTTGATTTAGGACCGTCCCTATTCCTTCTCCTGATGCATCACATTCCAAAACAAATGGTTTAGAAAAATCTGGTAATGCAAGTATTGAACAACTACTCATTACCTCTTTCATTATTTGGAAAGCCTTTTCATCCTCTTCATCTGATTTGAAATCATCCTTCTTGGTCAAATCAGTAATTGGAGCAGTTAATTTGGAGAACCCCTTCACAAACTTCCTATAGTAAGTGCATATTCCAATGAAGCCACTCAATTCTATGATGTTTTTGGGGGATGGCCATTCAAGAATAACCCTTATTTTTTCCAAGTGCACCTTTACTCCATCTTTCCCAATGATGTTCGCAAGATACAAAAATAATTTCAACCCAAATTCACACTTGGACAACTTAGCAAACAAAGATTGTTCATGCAATATTTTCAATACAACTTCTAAATGGTGCAAATGTTCCTCCCCTGTCTTACTGTAAATCAAAATATCATCAAAGAAAACCAAAACAAACTTATGGAGCTGATTGAAAAATATTTTTTTCATGCATGATTGGAAGGTGGCTGGAGCATTGGTCAAACCAAAAGGCATGACAAGAAATTCGAAATGGCCATAGTGACATCTAAAATCCGTTTTCTACACATCCTCCTCCTTCATTCGAATTTGATGGTAACCGATCTAAGATCAATTTTGGAGAAGAATTTTGCTCCAAATATCTCATCAATGAGATCATCTATTATAGGGATGGGATATCTATTCTTAATTTTCTTCTTGTTTATATCTCTAAAATCAATGCACATCCTCAAGGTTCCATCATTTTTCTTCACCAAAACAACTAAAGAAGCATAGGGACTAGAGCTTGGTCTAATGAGTCCCAACTCCAAGAGATCTTGAATAGCCTTCTCAATCTCATATCTGAAATTTTTTGGGTGTCTATATGGTGGTATTTGGATAGGTGAAGTACCCACCTCCAAAACAATGGTGTGCTCAACTCCTCTGTCAGGTGGCCTTCCAGGAAAAACCTTTTCATATTTGTGTAGTAGTTGCTTTATCTCCTTTGGATGTTATGCAATCTTTATGTTTGTCTTGGGGGAGGTTATGAAACATTCAATAGCCCATTCAATATCCCCATGCCTCAATATGGACCTCATATTGTGGGAAGACACCACTTGATTCAGATAGGTGGGCATTCCTCTCACCACGCTTTGTGTTCATTCCGAATCTTTGAATTTCATTTCAGGTATTTGGTAGTTCACTATATGTTCCCCTATAGAGTATAACCATTGCACTCCCAATACCATATTAGTATCAACAACATCAACCACATAAAAGCTATCAAAAAATGTGTAATTACCTATGGTGAGTTGTAGCTTTGGAATCCATGTTTTGCACTCCATAGTATTGTGACCTGGAATGATAACTGTGAAACCATCAAATGGTTTAGAAGGTAACTTTATCCTCTCCACCATGGTTGCGTCAATGAAGTTATGAGTTTCTCCTCCATCTACCAATACCGAAACTCTTTTCCCTTGTACCACTCCTTTGCATCGAATGGTGTGAAAATGAGGCACTCCTGAAAGTACTGCCATTCTCCCTTTGTCAGGTGATGGATGATCTTCTTCTACTATGTCATATCCCTCTCCTTGTGCTGAAATATGTTCTTCTTCTTCCATGTCCCCTTCACCATCATCATCATCAGAAAATACTTCAATGCATTGTGCTTTCCCTTGAGCACATTTATGCCTTGGTACCCATGGTTAGAAGCATATGTAACATAGTCTCTTTCTTATGAGTTCTTCCTTGCTTGGTCCCTCTTTCTTCTCCTTTCCAAATGCATATTTTTTCCATGGCTTCTTGTCAAATTTGAACTTGGAAGGAAAGTTTGGTATGGGAGGAAACCTTGTCTAGGGTAGCACATTTTGCAGATCTCTTTCCAAGTTCATGGAATCTTTCAATGAAGTAGGATTGTGGGATTTAACTAAACCCTTCAAAGGTTCATCCAAAACTTCAATAAAGAGACATACTAATCGAACCATAGATATGTCAGCCACCTTAACTGATAGTTTTTGAAATTCCAACATGTACTCATCAGGGGTTCCAATTTGCTTCAATTGTGCTAGTTTCTTGAAAGGGATTTCAGGGTATTTTTGCTCGAATCTTTCCAATAACCTGTTAACAAATTCTTCATATGTTATGACCTGATCATGTCCCAAGTTTTTAATCCCATGGAACCACCAATCATTGGCCTCTCCTTCAAGATGCAAAATCACCATTTTTAGAGCATCCTCTTCAACCATTGGATTCAGCTGAAAATACACATCTAACTTTTGTATCCAAGTATTTGCAGAACTTTGAGAAGAGCCATCAAAGGTAGGAAGGGGAATTTTACCTATGGAATAATTCAATTCTTTATTTTGGAAATAATTTCTATTACCTCCTCTCATTTTGAGCTTGTTTGGTAAAGTAAATAATTGATCAAATGGTAATGTCCTTCTACAATCTTCACTCAACTGCTGACATTCTGCTAGAACTTTATTAATGCCATATTGGGTGTTAGGTTCTTCTTTGGGATCAAGAAACATAGGTGTGGTATCTCGTATTGAGCTCTGAAATTAATTGGGTTTATTATGAGGCCCTATCCTTGAGAAAATGCTTCCACCAAATGCCTTCTTTTCCTCACTAGGGGAACTAGTGCTTCCTCCTATTGCCAATTTGATACCAATTTGACTAGACATCAATTCAAACCCTTGCATTATCTTCCTTGTAATGTATTCAAAAAATGGTTTCATGAATTTCCTAAATTCCTCTTTATCCTCCATATCTGAAGTTCCTTTCTCATCCTTAGCCATAGTTTCAACAGAGGGTACCTCTTCTCCTTCTTCTTCCTCTTCACCAAAAGTACTTTCCATGTGGATTTCTAAGGGTGGGACATTAATTATTGTACTAATATATGGTCACCAAAATAAGGTTCAAGGACTATGCTCTGATACCACTTGTAGTGTCCCTTTTGGTTAAATTTGGAAAAATTGGGAAAAATTGCAATTTTTGGCCAATTCGACCCTTAGACTAGTAATGACTCCAACGCTTCCAAATGGATCCAAATGATTCCGAATTGGGTTTGAAGGTGTTTGAAAGGTATTAAGACATAAAAATTAAGCTAATGGATGCTTGGAAACTCTCAAAATACTTCTACAACATTGATTTAAGTTCAGGAGAAAATATGGGAATTTACTAGTAATTTCGAGGTTCAAACCCCCGAGGGTAGAAGACACAAATGGATTCCCAAATGCAGTACGGCCGTCCAAAATTTAAGAAAAGGGACATGTATTGGTTATATTATTTCAATGGGAACCCAAATTCATCATTAATCAGTTCCTAAAGGCTGCTTCAACTCCCACAAATCAGAGGTTTGTAGACATGCTTTCACATAGGGGGAAATGATAGAAAAATTCCACAACTTGCTATGAATTTTGAGAAAATTGTTGCAATGACTTGTATAATATTTATGAAGATTATTAATTAAATTAATTTCTCTCCATACAACAAAAAAATCATAGATATTGACTGAAGCAAATCGAAACTAAGAAACTTCAAGTTCTCACAACAAGATATAGGGGAAAATGGCACCATTCATACATAGTTTGTCATTTTTACATAGTTTCACTTGGAGTTTCGACCTGAGGTTCTTATGAGAATCAAATACAGAGTAAATACATTAGATTAAAAATAAACGGGGCCCCATTATATCTCCCAAAGAGATCATAATCTCACCAAGTGCGCCCTTCCTCTAAGAGAAATAATATGAAGAGAAATGTGAGAGAAGTGTGGAAGCAAGTTGAATAAGAGAATATCATGAGCAGACCTATAGATTCAACCTGAAACAAATGAATCCATTCTAGCTACAAATAAAAGTTCTGAATGTCCTCTCCAATTTCCAATTAGGATGGGAATCTTTCACCCTCAAAATTGGTACTAAGGCAAGTAGAGTAAACACTCCACTAGCATGGACGAGTTATGCTCTCCAATTTGAAAAATGAGAAATGATCAAAATCCCCTCTCCTTATTTGTTCTTGTATTTTATAAACCTCCCAATCCATCCATGGTTAAAATTACTTCCAAAGGCTTCATTCCAACTCAAGTTGGGAAGAGATTCCAATGTGTGCCACTTGTCCAACAATTCCTAGTCTCCATCTTCCACCAATTCAAATGGGGAAGCTTCTTGGTTGCCCTAACTCCCTTGAGTTCCTTCTTGGAGGATATTTTTAACCCTGTTATGTAATATAGGTCATATGTCAGAAATCAGTTCTGATTCTTGTCATAAGTGTCATAGCATCTCCATCATTGTTGTCACAGAAGCTAGGGAATCTAGACCAAGTGTATCAATATCTCTAGATGCCTCTTCCTCTTCCATGGGAGTTTCTCTTCCACTCCAATTAGACCTTCATTGATTCATGCCAAGTATAATGACCTTCCAACTCCCCCATGAACATTATAATCCACCTTGGATTTGAATGGGTGAGAATAGGATGCCACGTGGCATGGGGAATCTTGCTTTGTGTGGGTCCCACACCACCAATGTGCCTTCATGACCAAGTGCCACCTTATTTTTCTATTGTAAATATTTATTTATCCCCTTTTAACAAATTAATTTCAAGCTAATGTCCATTTTGGGTTTATTAGCTCCCTTATTCCAAATCCAAATGTTTCCACCCCAACCTAGGGAACTAGTAGATTGGTGGAGTTTTCCCTTCTAGTGATTTATTTGGATGGGGAAATTACAGACAAAATGACATACTTGAAGGTGCACAAGAAAATTTACTTACAAAATTGAACTCCCAGGACACAACCTCTACAATTTGTCTTTTATGGGGAAATGAGAGTTGTAATGAATGCCAAAATTGGATACTTGATGTATTTGAGCACCAAATCTCATTCTTGAGGGGTAGTAGGCCATCAAACCCTATTATTGTCTTTTTTGGTATGGAGTATAGGCATTTCATTAAATATCTTCACTAAATTTCCTCACTAAACTCCAAAATACATACTTGGAGGTGAGAAAATCTTCATCCCTATGATTTTTCTTTTTGGGGGTAGAGGAGAGGTCTTTCATTTAGTATACTCATGAAATTTCCTCATTAAAGTCCAAATTGAATACCTGGAGGTGAGAAAACTCTCAAAATTTCAATTTTTTGGTCACAAAAGGACAAATCACATAATTATATGAGTTATCCCTTCAACCTTTGCAATTTGTGTAGCTTAGTACTCTAACCTTGGAATTTTACCTCTCGCAATTCTCTCTTGAAGCTCAGGTTCATCACCATTCTTCCCTTGTCTTTTTATTCACTGCGGGTAAGCATATTTAACATCTCTTTCTATGGGTAGTATTTCATTTAATTGCAGTAACCTTTGTTATAGACCATGAACCTCCAAATTGTATGTTTTCTTGCAAGCAATCCATTTTATTTTCCTAGACTAGTTTACAATGCATGTGGGTGCCTAGACATATCTCCTTTCTATGGATTTCACCTCGGTTTGATGTTGCACATTTTGAAAAATTATAGGTAGCTCGAACTTAAGTCATGATATACTTCATGCATCAATTCATACCTCAAATAAGTTTGCCTTTGAATTTTTTTTAGGATTTATTTTGTTCATTGCACTGAGAGGCGCTCTACAACCCAGTATGAGGGAGATCTTGTAACATGTGTCGAGTGTTTGTCGAGTAACAAAATAATACAAAGTAAACAAAAAAGAATAATACAAAGTAAAAAGTAATAAATATTATGTCGGCCATAAACAAAAAAGAATAATACAAAGTAAAAAGTAAATATGAGACTTAAACTAGAGACTTTAGAGCTTAGGATTAGGTGATAAATATTATGTCGGTCATAAACAAAAAAGAATAATACAAAGTAAAAAGTAAATATGAGACTTAAACTAGAGACTTTACTTTTTACTTTTAATACAAAGTAAAAAGTAAATATGAGATTTTAGAGTGTTTGTCGAGTAACAAAATAATACAAAGTAAACAAAAAAGAATAATACAAAGTAAAAAGTAAATATGAGACTTAAACTAGAGACTTTAGAGCTTAGGATTAGGTGGCTCGGGTATTGCACTCAAAGAGCTATTCAAGGAGAGGTATGCACCTCGGAGATTTGATCCCTCTCGGCGCTTGATAGAGCCTAGGATTTGGATCTATACTGGTTAAAAATCTAAATGGAAGTGGTGGCTATCTTTACCAGGATATTGAGACAAGTATAGAGTCGATTCCTTAAGGATTAGCAATATTTGCATTTATGGTAGAGATTGCAAAGAGGGGCATTGCTTCATGGTGTTTGTATGTATGCAACCATCATATGGAGGGTTCCATGAAAGATATCGACATCAAGGGAGGGGAATCAATCCACTTATATTCCAACCAACAAAACCATGGAACATTCAATTTGTTTCTGTAGATTAATTTGACCTTGCATTAGTTTTCTATAATCCTTCACAAGTTGGTTGCCATTGTATGTTCCTTTATTATTTTATGCAATAAGAGAATGTTTTCCAAAACCATTATACAATGTTAGAAAATTGATGTTTAGAATCCGAGTTTGGGAATACATACATCACATCCAATAATTGGAGATATCAATGTTGGGTTTGAATGCGTGTTTGGTCATTTTGTTTCTTTAATGTCAACACTATAATGTATATTCTTTGTGTTAAGTTGACAAATAAATTTTTACTCTATAGATTAAATTGAATCATTATGTTTGTGCAATGAGTGGTTGATTGCTACAAATTCATCCATGTAATGAAAAAATGAATGTATTCTTTGCACTTTCTTATCATTCACACTCAATTCAATTCATTTAAACTTATTATTGTTTCATTTAAAGTTAGAAAATTCATATTTTTTTGGTCTAAGGAGTCCATTGGGCCCCTAATTTTGAGTTTTGGAAGTTATGGGTTTTGGTTGTGACATCAAGAAGGACATATCGACACCAAATCTACTAGCAGAGCCAAAGGAAGTGGCATTGTGTAGTAGCAATATTGTAGGATGTATAGAAGGATGTGGGTAGAAGAGATTGACAATGGGTAGGATTCTAAACAATCGAGGAAGAGATGGTGCTAGGAGAGTACCGCCTAGTCAAGGAAGAAGATGAAAACTAGGAGTCAATCAAGTTGAGTTGAGTTGAAAGACAATGGTGTTGGCCCAATTTCGCATGCACCTTCTTGTCACTTTGTAACTGATATAATGTAAAGGCTTAGGGTTAAGGAGAATGATGATAATATCAGAATGGTTGATCCATGTAACTAATTGTAATAGATTGATACAAACATAACTATAAATAATTAGGAATAATTAAACAGTTAATAAATAAGATTAATATTAAATGGAAATTCAAGGGGAACACCCATTGGCCAATATGTCATTCCAATCAATTAACCTAACCCACCGAGCTAAACTCAATAATCTATATATACTTGCCATATTTAAAATATATATTGATTCAATTATTAGGTTTGGGAAGCATGCGATATTATGCCATACATTTCAAAGGATTTAGATATTACCACTATGAATATTGTTAAAAATCACAGTATGGACAACACTCGAACAATAAGAGTGATGTCTTATGATGGATGAGGTCAAGCTCATTTTTTAAGCTAATATACTAGTTTCAATGTGAGGGAATTTCTTCTGAAAGGTTGAGGGAAGTTATTCTAATAGTTTCAATCATGTAAACTTTATTTTGGACGTATCCCTAAAATGAGGTTTCCATGTAAACAATCTTTATTTATTTTGGATGTATCCCTTTAGTAAAATTTTCACTCTAGTCTTTTTCCCACTCCATGTGTATTCATGATTTCAACATTATTTGGTCATAATTATATTGAGTAGGAATTAGGCAACCTATGGAATAATAGGCTTTTTTTCCAAAAAAATATTAATCAACATTTTGTACTTCAACATATATTATGCCAGGTTCTAAATGACATACTTCTTCCTTTTTGAAACTCTATTCTATTCAAGTGTATAGGAGGTTGTGAACTATTTCCTAATGCCCTACTATTTGCAGTAATTCTCAAATTCTTTTAAAGTGTACTCCATCAATTTCCATGATACCTCAAAATCTTTAGATATTTTCCACTTTTATTCTCAACGAGAGATTTACACTCTATGAAACATTAAATGTAGTAGTCGTTGTTTTACTAATTTTTGTTCCATGAAACAAAACACTTTCTTGCTATGACCATTTATAATTGTCATTGTTATAGATCAAATAGGCACTTCTTCATCTATGACGAGAATTCAAAAGATGTCACTTAAAAGTGTCATTATATGTTCGCAAAAGGGACATATATGGATGGAAGAGCCTATGATTTAACCCTTCTTGATGGCCCTAATCACTAGAAGTGAAAACCTAGCTATATTATACTCATTATGACAATTTCCAAACATACATAAAGACAAATTCACACCCTACTAGACCATTAGGAGCAAATTCGTTGATAATTCGCACCTTTACAGTACATTAGGTGTGAACCATTCACATTTTTCTTGTTCATTAGGCACGGATACAACTAAAACTGACAATTCGCATCTTGCACACTGGCAAGAAATGAATCATTCATATGTTATCTATGGATTAAGCACAAGTTCCCCATAATTTCATGAAAATTTTATAAAAATTTGAAATATTGGATCTAAGGAAGTTTGACAAATAAATTTTCCTATTTGCAACTCCCCAAACCACCTAGTAACCATTTACAAGCATTTCCTTCTCACATAAAAGGAATGGAATGGACCATGGTGGGGACGAACACCCATCACAACAAAGTAACACTGGAGGAATCACTCTCTATCACATCCATCTCTCCCTTCCATCAGTGATCCTTATTGGTGAGTCATCATTCCCTTGCATCTTGGAACTGCTACACTCAAGTAGTTCCTCCCCTTTGCATGTTTGTGGATTGGAGTGGGATTGTTGGAGTGCACGAGCAGGATATTCTTTAGGTTCATCAAGGTTTTGAAGAAACGAAAGGTATATCTTGTACTCTATTTCACTATTTCAATAGAGATTTGACATCTTTCCCTTCCCTAAAACTTGTGTCAATTTAGTAATTGATTTTTGACATATTGAAGTTGTCTAGTAGTTTCATGTACTTTTAATATTTCAATTCAATAAATTTTGTTGTTGTTATCAAATTGGATTGAGGAAGGTTGTCCGTGTTTGTTTTGCAGGTTGAACGTTGGGTGAATTAAAGAGGAGCATGAAGAAGACAAGGAGCGGCTATGATCAAGCATCATAAATAAGGTAGAGAAGTCCCTTCTTCTTCTATCTCTTTAGATTAGATTTGCTTGCATATATATGGTCTTGTGAGTGATCCTGAACTTTTCTACCTGCCAATAGAGTCTCTTATGTCAGTCTCGTCTTGTATAGTATGTTGGTGATCTCGTCCCAAGCATAGAACTAATTTCCATACAATTGAATTGGAGACTCCACTAGGGATAAAACCAACTTATGTGGGGCCTTGTTGAGTGTTTCTCTATACCTCGTTGGGAGTTATATCCTTTTGATAGGACTAGACATACCTTAGACACTTTGAAGTTTCAATGATTTTAGTTTTTCTTGAGTTTTCCTACATTCTGGTCCACTACATGAACTATTCACACCTTGTAGCACTTACAGTCATGAACGGTAGGGTGTATTCATGCTTACTGATCTAGACATGTGTGAATGGTATGTGAGAAACCTTATGCACAAAAGCAAATGCCCTGTATTTGATGAAATTTATCAGTTTTTCCCTTTTTTCTTTGAAAAGTCCTACTTTAGTTGGATTGTTTGTGTGGTATTGGATTCTTTGAGGTCTTTATAGATATTCTAGGTGGTGTTTGAGTGTTTTTAGTCTAAGTTTGAGTAAAAATTTTGTGAAAAATTTACAAGTGTCAAGTGCTTTGTTGTCTTTTAATTTTGTCTCAAGTATTCGATAGGCCTTGAGTTTGAAAGTTTGGAACACCATCTCAGTGGTTTTGCTCCTTGTTTCTCTACTTTTGAGCAGAAGTAGCCTCGGCAAACCTTGTTACTAAGTAAACCTAGAATCTTGTTTGAGTCTAAGAGCAGGTGGATGCCTTGTTTCTTCTCAGTTTGGATTATGTTTTCGATTGAAAAGTCTAGAGTTTAGAGGTTGTTTTCACGATAGTGATAGGCACATATTTCTTATTTTGTTTCTTGCATTAGTCTTCTCGTTGTTTAGGAAGTTGCATTTTTAAATCAAAAAGAAAAAAAATAGTTCGTAAAGTTGTGTTTGGTTTGTAAAATGAAATTTGAAATACTCACATTTGCATTTGCATTTAGGAGATTTGCATTTGAAATATTTGAGTGAGATGTTTAAAGAGTGCTCCATATTTCATGTTAAAGAGTGTGAATGAGTGCGATTGCATTTTAAGATATTTAGTTGCACTTAGTTTTCTTCTTTTGAAATTCTTTTGAAAACATTATTTTTGTAAAGTAGAAAGCATTGAAAAGAATCTAGGAGTTTTATTTTATAGAAACTCACCTAATAGTCTAAGTTCAAAGATATTGGAGATATGTTTTGTGAGTTAAATCCTCCAAGGTCACATAATACTGAGACTACACATAATTAAAGAGTGCTAAATGCATTAGGAAAGTGCTTCTAACACAGGCGTCAAGCAGTAGGTAAAACTAGTCCAAGTGGGAAGATTTTCCCTTGTTGCTTCGATTAGTGGGGTTATGCGAGTATGGGAGTTTCTTAGGAGTGAAAATTCCTCGAGGTGACACCACTTCTCACTGACAGCTTTGGGACTATGACTTGTGTCCTATGTTTCCTTCCAATTTGCAGAAGCTCTTTTCGATGACCATTCCGCTCGATTACCTAACATGAAATGGTAACCTTAGTTTCCTTTCCTAGGATCCTCATAGGCCATTGTAGGGGAAATATATTGCGGCACCTGAGGCATACGTATAATATCCGTCTTAGCTCATTGGGGGGGTATTTTTTGAAGGAAAGTTACTGCACCCCTAGTGATTGGTGTGTTGAATCTTAGCGTAACTATCTCTTGATCTTCGTTGGTTGGATTTGGGCCCTAATTGCGGCCCTTCACTAAATAGTATTTGCTTCTAAAAAACCAAATACTTGTCTTTGGAAGAGTATTCTTTCTTGTGTAAATATTTTCAAGAACTTTTTAGTGTGTGTTATTTGTTTTATTTCTTAATTTTGTAGTCTTCCTCCTTTGTGTCTTCTGTGAGCCATGGTGTTCGATCAACCTTTGTGTAGATCCAGAAGGATTCAAGGACACTCTCCTGAATAGAGAGAGTTTTGTACTCTAATGTGAAGAATGGATTACAATAATACACCCCCTCATGGGGTAGAGGAACAAAATTAGGAACCATAAATAGAAAAACAAGAAGAGGAAAACAATTCAAACTCTAGCGAGTATGATAGTGCATTTGAGGAAGGACACCCTAGTGACACTAAGGTTCAGTTGAATAACTCACCCATAGTTTCTTCTCCTCAAGTTGAGGAGAACCTAGGTCCTATTGCTATAGAATAAATTTCATACCTCGAAGGGATATTAAACCTACCACACAGTCCTAATTTTGTGCATAACCAAGAACTTGAGTCACATACCCATAGATTTGTTAATCCACTATCTGACACTACTACATATGGTCTAATTTGCCACGAACTTGCGTTATAATAGCCACGAATTTTCGTCCCTGTTGCAATGATTGGGGTTTGTTTTTTTCGTGGAAAGAGATCCGTGGATATAGGGACGAAAATTCCATGTCGTGGCAATAGCAATGCTTCATTGTTGCCACATGTCAACAACACAACAGTTCGCATATCTACGGAAAATGAATCCTGCCACGCAATTGCGTCGCTATATCGATGCACAACTCCTATAAATTTTCACGCGGGTGTTGAACCTACCACGAATGTTCGTCGCAGTATCCACGCATGAATTCCCAAACTTTCGTGGTAGGTTCAGCATCTGCGTGGAAGATATTTTATAGTTCCACGAGACATCGTCGCAGTATCCACATTGGCATTCACAAACTTTCGTGGCAGGTTCAACAACTACGTCGAAACATTTCTATAGCCTACAATGATGTGCGTCGATATAGAGACGATACCTGGAAGTTTAATTTTTTTTTTTGAATGCGACGATACAGTCATATATTTGCTTCAAATAGACTAAAAGCACTTCTCATGAACTAGCTCTTACATCTACAATCAAATCCTGATCAATGATTCCTTTCAGATCTACAAACAAGTCTTTTAATGATGGTTTCCAAATCTATCAAACTTCATCAAACAAATAATATTGCATTGTATTCCTTAAACTAGTTACCAAGTCTTTATGATAAGCAGTAACACAAATAAATTTTGTTCAAGTAGTTTTCATACTTATCCCTTTTCAACAATCAATTCTTCAACTTCAAGTTTTGTCTTTTAATGGCACAAATATTCAAACTCAAACTCAGTTTGGTCACAAAGAATAGGCTCGGTCTTCAAGATATAACTGATGTTCTCCTTGTGTCCTTTGAATAATCATAAGGCTTAAACAACATTTTGCAATGTATGAGCTCAGCCTTACAAAGAATTATACCTTAGCTCTATTCACTTCTTAATGAAACTTTCTCAGAGTCATTTATCATCAAACTTTTCATGAGATTGTAAACAACAAACACAGTCCTAGATAGATATCTCAAGAACTTGAACTAAATGTATAAACATGAAGAATTGTAAGCCCTAGTCTTAAGCACATGTGGATAGCAGTTGAATGGTGATCCAATCACCATCGAAACTCCAACTTTCGGTAACCACCAGAATCTCCTCCTTGTCACATTCTGAACCCCACATCTGGGTGAATAGTCATGCCTTCAGCTTCTCCCTCAAGCCCTTCTCCCTCTATGGTAATATATCATTGAGAATAGAAGACTTGAACCAAGATGAAGATAAATGGCTATTTCTGGGACTTGAAGGATTGGAACTCATACCCAAACATTGGGCAAGCATTAAATGATGAAACTATAAATCCCTGTTCACTATCTCCATTCAATAATGATCTATACCTACGGATTCAATCTCATCAAAATCACTCTCTTTTGCGATAGGTCTTCAAAAGAAAACCCAGCTGGTTTGTTTTCAATGGATGATTTTTGTTGAAAGGGAGTGTTCCTTTTTCTCTTATTGTTTTTTGAAAAAATATGTATTAAGTAGAGCTTTAGTCTTCAGGTTGTGTTTCTTTTAAACGACTTTGTGAATTTAACCCTCTATTGTTAAGAGAGGACGGACTTATTTTGAGTGCTTGAATGAACATACAAAATGTATTTTTGATGTTTCTATATGAAGTGAAAAATGTACGATATTTGACTTTATAGAAATGTGACCTTAGTGTACATTTTTCATTAGTATCTTGCATTAAAGCAATGACATGATCAAGTTTTACTTTAAACCCCTACAAGGAAATAAGATCACAATTATACTTGTCATGAATACCCTATAGGAAACAATTGTTCCACAAATTCTATCATTTGAAGTTTGCAATGCTACGGTTTTCTATTCTCAACACTCACTGCATTTTTGAACAAGTAACTCTTTGTAGGCTTATTGAATAGAAAATAAATAGAGTGGAACCAATGGTTGAAAATATTTCTAAATAAACTTTGAAGTCAATTGATATAATCAATCTTACCTCTACCAAAGCCCTTGTTTACCAAGTCTCCTAGAAGCACACTAAGCATGTAGCAACAAACAATTATTTAAGTTACAACAAAGGAATCCAACCAAAATAAATTCTAACTTGTGCGGATATGAAAAAGGTGGGAAGCAACGCACCAAAAAGAATGCACAGAGAAGGCATGTGCAGGTTGATTGTAGAACCCCAAAACTACATCACGCCACAAGATAACAAACTTGCAAAATACTTGATCTAGGGCACAATAGAAGAGCCCAACTTAGCTTCCATGTTAGAGGCCACCTGATCCAATGAATGCACCAACCCAATAAAAACCAAAGCAAATAAAGATCCCAATAGCAAATTTTGATGAGCTGCATAAATTTTCACTATCAAGTGCACTTTATGTAAGAGGATTTGCCAAAAATACCATAGAACTATATAGGCACCACATGCAAACAATGCAATTACCATGCACTCAAATGGGAAGATGTATTCACTTAAGACCAAACAACTTCAAACAAAGACAAATTACACAATTTTACATGTAGTACAACCATGTTTACATCTCCCATGCAAATATTTCTGACTCCATACAACACTTCATGGAGATGGGATTTTCTCCATAATCTATTGCCGTCTTCTTATGTGACACATGAAACTTCTCTGCACTTGATGTTACCCAGAATTTCATTTGATTTCATGCCACCTTCTATATATTTTCTAGCTGCATATGCAATCACACAGAAATCAACATCATCATGTGTTCTACCACAGTGTCTATATCTCATTCTATGATCATTCTATGTCTATATCTATGTCATTTGCATTCAAAGGTATAACTACTGGTGCATGTTGTTTTGCCTCTTAATATGCTATTCTTTGTAAATCAATATGTAGTTCACTGTTCATCTATAGGTTGTATGAGATCCAAAAGTTGTAACAATGTAGTTTAAACCAGCATCAATCTAAGGTCCCGTGTCTGATGCAAGGGAAAGATGATAACTCAAAATGAATATTATATAGTCAGATCAAAAGCAAATAGTTGTTAGCATAGTCTAAATCAAGTTTGAGATGGAAACACTTATTGAATTTATAGTTACAAAAATGTGTTTGAAGTTTATTTAAAACAGAGAGCACATGCACATGTGATAAAGTAACAGTGTCCCAACTTCCATGTAGTTAGATGCTCTGATTACAGTGCAGGGTTATAAACTTTTCTTGAATGATGTGAGCAAAAAGTCAATGTGCAAAAAAACATTTAAAAAAGACAAGAATGCCATAACAATCAAACACCTTTAAGGTAGTATGTGCCCTCCCTGTATCAGCTAATAATAGTGAACACAATTCACATTAGTTCCACAACACAAATGCTAATAGAAACAATAAAAAAAAATTTCCAGAAAAAAGTATTCCATGGATATACATTAGTCAGTCTAAAATATACTTACCTCTTGAAACCAAGAACTACAAATGTACAACCCATAAGTTCTTAACACAGGCTCTTTGGTATATTCAAAACTGTTATAATGAGTTACACTGACAAGCAAACTAAAACGATAAACTATTAATATTCAATAACATTTAATAAAATAAACATATATATCATATAACAAAAATAGAGATATAGTTTAAGATACCAACTTGGGTGTGAAACTATCCTTGAAAATATACTCAGAAGTGTTACTTTCAGAAAAGACTGTTTGTGCCTCGGAGAGGCCAGTCTTCTCTAGGAACCAGCTGACCCTACAAGAGGGTGTGTACAAACCAGAGAAAGAGAAATCACTGGATTTGATTAGGTCAATGACAGTCAAGCACAGTACATAACTCAACATAAAGTCACAAAAATAATAAAATTCAACCAAGTCTCAGCATAAACGAAGTGATTATCAACACACCACAACTAATCACAGGTGATAAAAGTCAAGTACTCTATAAGACCAAAAATTCAACAAGGTGGTATAAAAAAAATGAAGGAGGGTAAATGTCCGCATTAACCACAAGTCAAAGACAAGGTACCAGAAGTCCAATAATAACTCAATCAAGGTGGGGAAGGTACAACAAGTATTTAATAACTCAATAAAAAATAGGTAATAAAATAAACATATTGATCATATAACAATAAGAGAAGTATAGTTGAAGATCTCCACGTCAACATTAAACCAAAAATACGACAGCATAGATGTCCACGGTAATCTATTCCATCCAAACCTATCAAGTGTACTTTTAGGTCAGCAGTATTCTTTTCTCTGAACTGTAGCACCTGTTTGGCCATTATCACCCTGTAAATCTAAGGATTTACAGGGTCAAAATGGCCAAACAGGTGCTATAGTTCGGAGTTAAGAATACCGCTGACCTAAAAGTACACTTGTTAGGTTTGGATGGAAACCATTTTCAATGTTGATGCCACTACCCTCCTTATTGTCTTACAAAAAGGCATGAAAATGAGGAAAAATACTTAAAATTGTGGACTTCGCCTTCAAAGAGTGCCTTACAATCACATTGATAAGGACTTCACCTACGACCTATGTCTAGTCCCAAGGCTACCACCTTCAGGCTTGAAGTGCAACTGACAATGGAAGACACAAGTGTAGTTTATTACCACCATGCAAATTTAATTTGACCTTTCAATTCCCATCACCATTTCCTCTCATACGACGTCCCACAACTATTTCTCTTAACACCCACTCTTCATTCATTCTGTGTGCATTTCACTATGCAACCGTCTCAGATTCTCACTGCATTTTCCCTCAATTAGTTTATCAATTTAGTATGACCCATGCCTGCCATCCGAGGAGTGTTTCCAGCGGTCTTGAGTTTCATCCTGGCAAAGGTGACGATTCATGGTATTATGTTTAATCCCTTCAACTGCAATATGACAAACTCATAGTTCACTATGAAGGTTTGTCTGACAAGTGTGATGGTTTGGGTTCCATGCCCTAGGAGCAATTCCTCAAAGTGTCCTTGAATGGCACCGGGGTTACGGAACCAAAACCATCTAATTTGTCAGAAAAACCTTCGTAGTGAAATTTGAGTTTGCCATATTGCAGCCAAAGGGAAACATAATACCATGAATCGCCACCGCTGCCAGGATGAAACTCAAGACCACTGGCAACACTCCTCGGACGGCGGGCGTGGGTCATACTGAATTGATAAACTAATTGAGGGAAAACGTAGTAAGAATATGAGACGGTTGCATAGTGAAATGCATATAGAATGAATGAAGAGTGGGTGTCAAGAGAAATGGTTGTGGGATGTTCTATGAGAGGAAATGGTGATGGGAATTGAAAGGTCAAATTAAATTTTCATGGTGGTAATAAAATACACTTGTGTCTTCCATTGTCAGCTGTACTTCAAGCCTGAAGGGGGTATCCTTGGAACCTATGACCCTTAGAACCAAGGGTATGCTCCAAATGTGGCCAAACAACCATAGTACTCTATAAGAGCAAAACTTCAACAAGGTGGTTTTAAAAAAGTTACTCAAGGAGGGTAAATGACCCCATTAAACACAAGTGAAAGATAAGGTACCACAAGACCAATCATAGCTCAAACAAGGTGGGGAAGGTACAACCAGTCATATCTCTCTCAAATGTACAGTTGTCCAATATAACCTAAAAGTTCATCATCACAGTATAAGGAAGGGTGGTGGGATGCCAAATAAAAATATCCCTCATTTCTCTATATTGATCAAATAACAATAAGAGAGGTATAGTTGAAGATCTCCATGTCAACATTAAACCAAAAATCAGATCTGAAGTGTGGGTACAAATATAGTACCTTATACTATAGAAAATAAAAGCCACCTATGTTACCTTTCAATTTAGCAATATGGTCTATAGAAGCAAAATTTCCTCACAATTACCATCGAAATTTCAGACTAGTGCTAAAGCAACAGTAAAAGATTTTATAACATAATTTTGATCTCTATCAACTTCAGCACTCCTGTGTGGTCCCTGTGTTGAAGTTGGTCCTCGAGATGTAAGTTGCTTACACAGATAACCATTGCATGACTGCACAATCTTCTAAACACATATAAAGTAGACAGGAAACACCAAACATTAAATGTGATACATACCATGGCTTTGTCTTGCGTATTTCTTTCCTATGGCATAATTTATGAGAATGTATGCACTATTATAGTCTTATCATGTAGCTAGATGATTGGGTTGTTGAATGATAGATTTGTATTTCATTGATACCGGTGATACTTTTATCCTGAGTCTAAATTGTCATAAATGATCCTGGGCAAGATGAGCTACTCCAGGGGTTTGATGCCTAGACCTGTGGTTTATCAGTTTTTGTAAAGTATGGGCACCTATCCTAGGTTATCAGTTTTGGAACCGTGAACTGGGAAAGTACCCATTTAGAGTTTTCAAGCTTTATGATGTAATCTTAAGCCTACGTTTGTACTCGTGGCCTTCGTAAGTCTGTTATGTGTGAGGTTAAGACTTTAAAGTGGGAATAAATCGTGTTTGTTGAAGTCTGCCAGTGGTATCGATTGCGTTTGACTTCTGTGAGTCTTTAAAGAATGAAATCCCAATTGCTCCTATGAATTTCTATTTTACTGTTTAGAAATATGAATGGTTTGGCTAACGTAGGATCAATTTAAGGTTACTGTGTATTTCAATAGATTTGTTGTGATGTGATTCACCCTTGATTAGGGATGGGGTTCGATCGATGAAATTTGGGATTGGCACCCAATAAAATGCAGATGACGATTGAATTATGGGAACCTATGTGTGGATATGTGAAACTATGTTTTTGGAATACGAATCTCTGTAATACTTGATGCGTTTCTTTTGATGTAAAGTTTGACAAATGGTTGAATCGTAGGGATGTTTTGATAATGAAAAGTGTAGTGTGGCTGGAAGTTTTGATGTCTGGTTGTAGATAAATACTACAACATTGTCCATTACCAATTTTTTTTATCAACTTCGAGGTTTTGCCCAGAATCCAGTGGAGGGTCTAGCAGGTCTAGCTAAGCTAGCCTGTGCTAGACAACACCCCAGGAATAAATTTAGAGTTATTATCTTGTTTTAAATACTTATATTTTTTTCTATCCGAATTTTCTTACTAGTTACTCTGTAGGATTTCTTAGGTTCTCTTTAAAACATTTAGGTCCGTCCCATCTTTATGTTGGAGAATCACCAAATAGAAATGATAATAGTGGAAAACAATCATCTAATATCCTAGATACACCACACATCGATTAGGGAAGGAGACTACAATAGTATTACTCATTGCTGATCTTTAAATCTAGGTGTACTTTCATACTATTAACAACTGTACAATATCTAACATCAACCAACTCATTATAAAGATCTAGTGCTTCAACCATATCAAGGAAATTACGATTTGCAAACGTAGACTCAGGCATTCCATTCCTTTTACAACTTTAACAAAAACGCAGGAGGTTTTTACACAGTCATCTTTCAATCAAATGAATTAACAATCATTGGCACCACAACCATCTTTCATCAAAATTGCATACATTAAATACAAACAAGCATTAGGTTTCAAACGCAGGAACTGGGATCGAATCCCTTTAACATTCCACCCATTGAAACTCTTTTGTATCTCTATTTATGAAATTCCAGAAACGCAGTAGTAAAGAAAGAACCAAAGCTCATAATTTAAATCACTCAGGAAATCAATTATGGGAACATTACACAGTAAACACGATTTATTGAAACCATATTAGAACACAACAGAACCTTCAAGGATTATTACTGCTCAAACCCTATGGACGCAGACTCTAAGGTTTATATTGCAACTCTAGAAACCTGACGAAATCCAAGGATCGAATCCCACATTGACACCAAGAAAACGATAGATGCCCAGGTCAGGTATCGAAACCCCAGGTAGAATTCCAAAAGCCCAGGTCCCATGAAAATAATTTAGACATGAGGCAAAAGTATCTTGGGAAACATAAACATTTAAACTAAATCGCCTACACAGAAGAACAAAATGATTTTATTCAGTATGGAATATCTATCAGCAGTTACCATTTAATAGATTCTCATGCTACAGGAAAATAGGGCGACCTTCTTAAACCCCATTTCTTCTACGCATACACTTGGATCTTATACATAGGAAAACGCAGAGATTAAATAGAGAACCAAACATTCACCATTTTATATAGAAGGTAAATCCCAGGCACTTTTAAACAGACATAGGTTTCGAAAGCAAATCCCAGTTCATATTGGGTGTTATTATTATTACTATTTTATCCACAAGCTTCAATGAAATTTTAGACATTGAGCCGAATGACCCAAAATCTTCCACTAAGACCTTCTAGGGCCTGCATTAGACAATAAATACATTTCTTGCAACAATCCAGCCAACGGCGATTCTAGGAACTCAATGCTAGTCGCAGTGAACCCAATCGGGCTCACAAGGTTCCTCATAGCAAACACAAAACACTCCATAGAGGCGAGAGGAAGAGGTAATGAAATGTGGACTCTGAGCTTACCAATTGCAAACGCCTCCAAGTCTAAACTTGTACCATCAACCAGTAACCACGCAAATGGAGAGGGCCAAACTATTACCTACCAAGTAAGTAAAAATATACCGGTCAGAACCTGAGTTTGTATTCGTATCAATTCAAATTAACAAGAAAGACAAGAAGGGTATTACCTACGTGTGTAGTTGTCACCATTCCTGCATATGCAACCTTCATGGTGGGCTGACCATGAGCCAAGCTCAGCTCAGACCACAAAAACCTCTGGCACATCCAACATACAGACTCCAACAAACGAACTATGACATCGAAATCCTCGATGGTGTAGAAACCAAGAAGAAAACCCCTGGCTTAGCTGGCAATGCGACCATGTGCTATGGTAGAGTTACTTTTAATATTGCCCTCACCAAACCAAATTTTAGATACAAGTCATGATCCCTATAGTGGTGGAGCACTCACGACAAATGAAGTAATTGAAAAACGCAAGGAGTATTATAAGGACCCCAAGTAGTGTGTAAAGGAAACAAGTAATGGTAGGTTCAACATGCTTTGAAAGCTCAATAAGGACTTTAACTTCCAATAAATCATTTCAAGGTGACAACTCCCAAACTTTACAAGCATTAGTATTATTTAAGTGCGAGACTTGTGAAAAGAAAATCATAGATAGACACCCCCTTAGGTACACCTGCAAACCAGGAGCACACGAGCACATAATATAATATGAATATCCCATAATATTTTGTGTTGATTTTGTTGTAGGTCAAGTGGAATGTGCAACAAAAGAAAAGAAAGTGGAATGGACCAAATAAAACATGAAACAATGATGTTGCCAAAGTGAATGAGTTGTTGAGATGAAAATGCAAAGTAGTAGAGAAATCTTGAATAGTAAGATGATGAAGGAATACACAACATGTTTTTCATGGGATAAGATGTTTAAGTGAAAATGCAAAGTAGATAACTAGCTGAAATATTGAAGATGAAGATGATGAAGGAATACATGATGTGTTCATCATGGAGAAGTAGAAAGCAAACAATTATCATCATGGAGAAGTAGAGGCCAACATGAAATGCATAGAATGAAAGAATGTGTTTTCATTAATATCACAAAGAATGTTTACAGAGTCTCACCTTAGTATAATGGTAGAGGATATGGGGCATTTGTAGCTTGTCCAAGGGAAGGTTCATGTGTCTCCCTGGTGACCTACAATCTCCAGTCAAATGTCATGGATGGATCTCCTTTGTGGAAAAAGTAGAATGTATAGTATGCTATCCTTCTATTTCTGTAGAAATTTTAGTAGAGTGACGACAAGTTTTTGATGAAATTGGAATTGTTATGGAATGGTGACCCTGAGGGATTCTTTTATAGGAACAAGAGTGGCCAATAGAAATTTCTATCTAACTAATGTGTATTATATTCATCTCCTTGATTTCTTAGTGGACAAATTAAGGTTTTGGAAAGTAGATTTGTTATTGATTTTGACCACGTCAAGGGTAGTGTCCACTTTTGGCCACTACTTTGTTATGAAAGAAAGAAATGGAACTTTTTAACTTAAAATCAATTTTTAGGACTAGGTCATGCCTTTTGGGGAAATAGTAGTGACCAAGGTCACGCTTTTCGAAGGAAAAGTAGCGACCTTAATTATATGGTCAATCTAATGGTTTGACTTTCAGGTTTTTGGGCATTTTATTACATCCTTAGGTCATACGGATAGAATTGGGTGGAAAAATAGTGTTTATATTGTCGATTATGATGAATAATAATGATCAAAATGGTGACAAGGAAGGTGATAAAATTTTGATTGTTAAAGGAGGGATTAATACTCTTATCAGATAAAAACAATGGGGGTCCTAGAAACCCTTATTTGTGACCTATATCAAATGAATTCTTGCATCGCATTGATCATTTTGATATATATCTCTCACAACCATTTTTGTGTGGTCATGGAAATCCTTATTTGTGACCTACATCAACATAATCCTTGCATCAAGTTGAACATTTTGATATATATCTCTAACAACCCTTTTTGGGTGGATCTAACCATTCTCTAGTTGGTGTTCATACTTTTCAGCTGCCATGGTACACACCTTTAGATAGATCCACATGAAGCTAACTAGAAAGAAACAATTTGAAGATCATTGCAATAGAGGAGTGGTTGCAATGAAAGCAAAGTATAATGATGAAATTTTTTTGTCCCTATATCGATGATAGTTCGTGGAACATTACAAAGCGTGGATATTGCCACGGTTTTTCTGCCCTGAAAAACAAAAAATATAAAAATTAATTTTTTTAACCCACGGATGTTGAAAACGTGGAAATATTTCATGGAACAATCCGCCCATATGTAGTAGTGTGAACAAGCTAGGATGGAGAACACAAGGGAGGTACCTACCACTGGAGAGGTCACACCCCCAGTTATTTGTGTTCCCTTAGGAGAAGGAAGCTTAAATATGTCATTTATAGGAGCATCTGGATGGTTCCCACCATATGGAATGGTTCTTATTGGAGGTGATTCATCTATGCCACAAAGCACCAATCCTTTCTCTTTTGAAATGACATTTCCAAGTTTCCAACCTATGAATGCCAACATTCCTCCCATTACAATGAACAATTCTTCCCTTGGAAGTGGTACATCAATTCCATCCCATGATTTTCCATCCTATAGTGGACATATGTCCATGCCCAACATTTCCATAGTGACTAGGGTTGTTCCTAAGTATAGTATACCTCAGTGTGAAGAACCTGCAACAATTAATTAATGAAAATACACGAGATAGCAGTAATAACAGAACTCAGAATCACTTTATTGAACGCAGGCCACTTCGAGGGGGCAACCTCCTTTGAGAAAGCTCAATACAAATAACTTCACAGTACCTTCATTTGCCTCAACACACACTTATATACTAAGTCTATGCCCAATACTATGGGTCAATACCATGGGCTAATACAAACTATGGATCAACAAATACTACGGAACGACTTACAAAGCATATGTGTCCAACAACAATATACTAACAAAGTAAAGAGAAGGGTTGATACAAGTTCCTAACATTCCCTCTCCCTTAGAAAAAGCTTTGTCCTCAAAGCTTTATATGTGGAAATTGATGCGGAATCTGAAGAAGTGGTTCCCCTGTAGCATCCTCAGGTTGCATTCCGTGCCAATGAATCAATGCCTCTGTGATAGAGTGAGAGAGAAGCTGACACCTTTTGAGTTTCAGGGAGGATTTCTTGGAAGTATGTAGACGAAGAAGAACCATATCAATTGCGTGAAAATGGCGCTCAGAACGGTGCTGATCGGCATGTTGTTTCAGTCGAATTCTTGCCATGTGAAGATTGTCTTGTAGAATGACAAGAATTTGATCACAGTTTCGAAGAACCGAGTCAATTTCCTGAACTGGGGAACTACTAACGGTGTATGGAAGAAGAACTGGTGGTGCCTGTCCATAGACTACTTCATATGGTGTCATTTTAGAGGTGGTATTGTACCACCAGAGCGCTTCAAGGAAATCCATAGAAATAGCTGTCCAAATCTGTGTAGGGATGAGAAAGGGTTCGAGCAGTCCCGAAAGGAGTGTCATTTCACCCTTGTTGACCTAGAAAGTATCACAATCAGCCACCATCCGTTGAATTGTCATTTTTAGTCCCTACCAAAAGAAGTCACATTGTTCCCGGTCATACATTTTGAGGAACCCAGAGTACCCTGCCGATGGAGAAGCATGGAGTTCATAGAAGGGATAGCCCCGTTGATCAGATTGCAACCAGTGTGGAACAAGCATAGAAACACGGGGACTTCACTCAATAAACAGTTATCATAGCACATTTGATCATGGCATATGAAACAATACTCCTAATTTCACTAAATATTGGAAAATACCTTCCAAAATTGTTTTTTTTAACTCCCTCCTAATATGCCTTCCCAATTTAAAAAAACCCCTATTTTCACTAGATATTGTATGTATCAATTTTTTCATTAACATTTTTTATACCCCTTTATATTTCTACCTAGTATATTGATATGATACCCCTCTTATGACCCCACATGCATTCTACAATGCACCTTGCTTCTTTCAATGTATATCGTGGATGCACATTACTTCACCCACAATGCAATTACTCAACCACATATCATTATGATTTGCAACATTTAATGGTCTAATGAAGAGATAGGAGATCACTTGTTATATGTCACTAGAGCCAGTGCACATAGTACAACATTTAGATTGCATGTTACAGTTCCCCAATTGTTGACTAAGCATGTTGTGGGCTAGGTATCCAAGCCCCCAGGGCCTGTAACAAGCTCTAGGAGGCTGACTAAACCTCCCAAGGCCTGTAATAGGCACGAGTGGTTGGGTATTCAAGCCCCCAAGGCCTATCGAGGGCCTATAACAGGTCCTGGAGGCTTAGATCCTCCTAAGGCTATTGGTAACAATTGGTTGAGTGCTATTGGTAAAAATTGGTTTTCAATGACCAGTGTCTCTCGACTATGATCGACTAGAAACCCACTTCACCATGAAACCCTTGGCCTCAAGCATGCCTCAAGACGCGATTTCCCTGCGTACTGGTAAGCCTGAACCTTGCCTCAACCTGATTTTTCATCCGGCCGTGATCCCGCCATCTCCATTTGGAGGATATTTGTCAGCCTTCCCATATAAAAAAGGCCCCAAAGTATTTTTGTATTGTTACATTAAATAAAAAAAACCCTTTTCCCCTTAATATATAAGTAACATAATTTTTAGGTTTTAATGAATATTTAATATTGCAATATGAATGAACGTGATATTATATTTCCTTCTAGTGAAGCCCCTGTGCATAGAAATAGCTGTAAGAGAAACTAGGTCATCGAGTGTGCAAGAAGGATCATCTGCCACTAGATTTCCCTTACCCTTCTTGTAAGTGATGGATAGGCAGAACCCATGAGTTGGATAACCCATTTCAGCTGTGCTGGGGAGGAGACCCATTGTTCCAAGAAATTTTCCAGACTCTGGAGATCAGTCTTGATGTAGAAATAATTCCCTAATAGGGATGGCTTCCACTTCTGTACTGCATGCAAAATAGCCATCAGTTCCTTCTGAGATGTAGATGCGGCTAAATTCTTACCGGAAAGCTATCTTGAAGGCAACAAGCCCACTGGTTCAGCAAAGACACCTGCATATTTATCCAAGGAAGTAGTGGAGACTATTGGTGGGTGCGTCTGAATGGAATGGAGATGAGCGATGACACCGTGTGAATTCTTCTTAAGGATGTTTTCCAGGCGATGTGAACTGATGATGCGAAGAGACCCTGGTTGTAAGCCCGTAAATTTGTGTTGTTTCCCATTGACTGAAAACTGCATCCAAAGTTAAGCAAAATCCCATAAAATGGGGCCAAGAGTGCGTAACCATTGAATGCCCAAAACCACATCACATCCACCTAAGGATAAGGCAAACATGTCAGAGCGCAGATTATAATCTTCTAGAGAGATACACACATTGTGACACTTTCCCTTGCAAGGTAAGGTGCCCCCATTGGCAACCATGACTTCAAAGTTGGAGCAAGGATGGACAAAACAATCAGCCTGTTTGGAAATCTGAGGGTCAATGAAGTTATGAGTGCTACCAGAATCAATGAGTATGGTAAGAGCGAGCTGCTTGAAGTAACCCCTGACCCACATTGTTTGTGGGGTGGTGATACCGATTACAGCATGGAGAGAGATATCTGGTGGGTCGTCCTGAGATGGGGGGGTCAATAGGTGGGTGCTGAATGTCGACCTGATCATCTATTGTATATGGAGCTTCTTCACGAAGCTCAGAGGCAGGCGGAGAATCCACATCCAAGAGATAGAGCTTTTGCTCAACAAATCTATGTCCCCGAGTGAATTTCTCATCACAATTATAACAAAGCCCTTTTTCTCGACGTGCCCGTATGTCTGGTTCAGAAAAATGCTTGATAGGAGTTGGTCGAGGAGCTAGCATGATGGGAGGTCATTGGGAACCCATATTTCTGAACGGAACAAAGGTGGGTTTGGAGCATTGTTGGGATGTGATCTTGTCCTCTGCCAACTTATCCAACCCTAGGACTTCCATCATTGTGTTGGGACAGAACATTTTTACCTCTGAGCAGATTTCATCCTTGAGACCACTGATAAAACAACTCCTGTAGAATTCATCAGACAATCCTCTGTGTGATTGGCCAGTTTCTCAAATTTTGTCTGATACTCTCTCACTGTGCCAATTTAGTGAAGTTTGGTGAGTGATCCTGTGAAGTCTTCAAAAGCACTAGGACCAAATCGTTGCAAAAGGAGTTGGCAAAAATATGTCCGGTTTTGCTCGTGATGAGCTTTGATGTACCAATGGTACCATTGAAGGGATTCCTGTTCCAAATGAAAGGATGCAAGTGGAACTATCTGGACATCAAAAGTATTATGTAGACTGAAATATTGTTCTTCCCGGTATATCCATCTAGTCGGATCAGTACCATTGAAGCGAGAAAAATCAAGCTTCGGCCCACGAAAATTGTTGGAAGAAGAGAACCCAATGGCTACAAAAGATTCTGGCTGTCAGTTATTGTTCATGGCTGAATGATGAAGATGGAGGTTGAGAAATTTTTCATCTAGATCCTGGAGTTTGGTTTGGATGGATGCAAGTGCTTCCTCCATGGTTTTTTCTCCTGTGCGGGTGACAACCATAACCAGGAGTTTTTTTTTTTGAGTGGTTAGATAAACAAAAACATAAACTGTTTTAGTAAAGGAAAATCTGGATTTGGAAAAAAAATTGATGGGTAATTTGGGTTTGACTAGATTTTTGACACTTTCAAAGGGACATGGAAGCAGAAAAGGGGGATTTCAGAAGCGGGGTGAAAGAATGAGAAAAATTGGCAGAGAGGGACAAAGAAGCAAAATTATGAAATGAACACTGTGGTTAAATTTGGAGGCAATTGGGTGAAAATCGAAGAAGTTATGGCAAACCCTAAAAATAGACAAATGTGGAATTTATGGCGTTGGGAAGTGGAATTTGGGATAGGGTCCTCAAGAATGAAATATGCAGAATGGGATAGCAGGGGTGTTAAGGAAGTTTCAAGGGAAACATAGTTAAAACAAGGGAGATATGGTGGAAAAACAGAATTTTTTTTTTTCCAGAAATGGATCTGCAACAGAGCGGAAGGGATTGGCAACAGATGGATCTGCAACAACGAGAAAGCTATTGGCAACAGATGGATCTGCAATGACACAGAAGTGATCGGCAATAGATGGATCTATAACGGTGCGGAAGTGATCGACAATAGTTCTGGGCAGAGGAAATCTGCGATTTATCAACTGAAAATAGATATGGACCCCAAGTATGCTCAGCTTCCTAACGGTTCAGGGGATTCAATCGGCCACCAATGCTGTCTAACGGCTTGCGTATTGGGGTAGTAACCCTCACTCCACGACTCAGGTAAAACTGATAACCGCTTTGCCACAAACGACAACTCTTGGCTTCCTCACGGGTGGGAACTAGTCAATCAAGTAGGGGTCGTTGCCCTTTTCGCTGGCAGGTCCTCTCAATGGGCCAGCTACTTCGGGGTTCCTGTGGTACTCCTCACAATGATTTTTAGGGCTTATTCCCAAGTACTTCCCATAGTTAAGCGGATAGGGATTATTCCCAGATCCGAACCTGCAACATATGCAAAAAAAATAGCAGAAATTTCACCTAGCGAACCTAAGAAAGTGCTCTGATACCAGATGTGAAGAACCTGCAACAATTAATTAATGAAAATACACGAGATAGCAGTAATAACAGAACTCAGAATCACTTTATTGATCGCAGGACACTTCGAGGGGGCAACCTCCTTTGAGCAAGCTCAATACAAATAACTTCACGGTACCTTCATTGGCCTTAACACACACTTATATACTAAGTCTGTGCCCAATACTATGGGTCAATACCATGGGACATATAATACTACGGGACGACTTACAAAGCATATGCGTCTAATACTATGGATCAATAGCATGAGCTAATACAAAATATGGATCAACAAATACTATGGGACAACTTACAAAGAATATGTGTCCAACAACAATATACTAACAAAGTAAAGATAAGGGTTGACACGGGTTCCTAACACTCAGATGAACATTTCTTTCCAAGGATTGAGAGGTAAGATCATTGGTTTTCCTCTAGGATAAAGTATGCCACAAGGAAATAAAATTAATCTTGGAATAGGGGGAACTAGTGCTGCATTTCCTTGGGGGAATAATATGCAACAAGGGAACATTCCTCCATTTGGAGTGGGAGGGATGAACATGGTCAATATGACCTTTCTTAATACTTCTCAAGGAAACCAACCGTTTATGGGGGACATATATGGAAGCAGTATGGAACCCATTTTACAAACTCAGTTTGGTCATAATCAAAAGTTTGGACAAAATAATCAACCTTTCATGAATCTTAGGAATCCATATATACCAGGCCAATCTTTTGTCAATAAAAACCAATGGGCAACAAATGCTCCTGGGGCTTGGAATTCTATGGCATAGACAAAGTTTCCTTTCTTGGATACTTTGAATCTACCATATCTAATGAATGTAACCAATGACCTAGTGTTACATGATCCTAGATGGCCCCTTATCCATACCAAACTTCCTTTAGACATACCTAAGTTTGAAGGAAATCCTAAAGAAGACCCAACCAACCATGTAATGAATTTCCATCATTGGTGTTCTTTGAACACTTTGGTGGATGATTTGATTCAGTTGCACCTCTTCCAAAAGACCTTAACAGGGGTGGTATCAGATTGGTACATTAAGTTACCACGAGCTTCCCTTCAAAACTTCAATGTGATTATGATGGCATTTTTGAACCATTTCTAGTTACCATACCATTACGAGATTGGCATAGAACTTTTGAATTTATTATATTGATGTTTCTGCAAGTTGCAACATTGAGAAGACATTATATAGACATTATACCACATTGGTCATGTCATTTGACCATGTGGTTTGGCTAGTGGAGAATGGACCTGGCATAGCCTTGATTAGTCATGTGATTTGTATAAGACTGAATAAGGATCAAGGTGCTTAGCCTTGATTAGTAATGTGATTTGGATAAGAGTGAATAAGGATAGAGGTCACATTGCATACTCTGTGAGGGAGTGATCCATGATAGACTTATATATTCTATATTAGAGTGAGTTGACTTGTTTATTTGATAGGGGATTTCATCCCCTTTTGGAATATACAAGTCTAATCTAATGTTGAATTTGACATAGGCTCTAATAAGTGTTCGAGACTTCTTAGTGTTGGTCAAACCAACATTAGAGCTCTATGGGTGAATAGACGCGCATGTGAGGAGATGATCATCAACAAGAAAAAATTTATGTGATGAAGAAATAACCAAGAATACTAGTCAACCATTGAATAAGTCCCAAATAGCATTGAGGAAGAAGAAAGGACAAGTCATCCATGAAGATAAAAGGAAAAGTGGAAAACAAAAGTACAAGTCGGTCCCATAAGAAAAATCAGGGTGAATTGAAGTGTATAAATAAGCAGTTGCCATTTCATTTTCACAATCTAACTAACAAATCACACTAACTTGTCCAGCTAATGCACAATTGTCAAGAAGGCCTAGAAAAGGCACAAGGAGCTAATTTTTGGGGTTCTTATCTTCTCTAGAGGTTCATATCCCTATCTAGGGTTTCTTTGTGAAGGTCACACTCTCTTGTGGCTAGGATTTCTTCATGAAAATATGATGAACTTTATGTGTTAAGGTTTGTATTTAGGAATGGTAATGTACTTGAATTGGACTGATTTATTCTAAGAAAAGTTGGCTAGGTTTTCTCCCAAGTTTGGGTTTCCCAAGGTAAAAATATTTGTGTCTATTGTGCATGGATTTGTTTCTATGATATTTTGTTTCCGCTGCGATTTAAGTTAAAAATTTTAGTGTACAATTATTCAATGAAAAATGTGGGATGCAACAAATGCTTGAAATCATTAGGAAATAATTGTCAAGATCTAGAAATAGATAAAAAATCAACATGGTATCAGAGCAGTGTTGAAGAAACCCATAGCATAAAAATGAAAAAAAAGAAAGTTCGAAAAAATAGGGCCAAAAAATTGGTCCAAAAAAATAGGTCCAAAAAAGCAGGTCCAAAAAAGCAGGTCTGAAAAATAGGACCAAAAAAGCACCTCCGAAAAATCAGGGCCAAAAAAGCAAGTCCGAAATCATAGATCCGAAATTGTAGACTTCGAGAATATGAAATAAAACTTTCTAAGAGTTCAAGCAAGCAAGAAAATCAAGGAGTAAAACTGAAAATTTTATGAAGCAGATCTAAGGGCAGATCTGAGGACTGTATTGTTACATCTCCAAGGTATATATGAAGATTGATACTTGCAGACCAAGGCGCACTTCATAAAGAGAGGTGGTTGCAGGAATAGTCCTAAAGAGAAAACATTAAGGAGGATGGTTACATCTCCAGGGTAGATATGAAGATTGATACTTGCAGACCAAGGAACACTTCATAAACATAGGTGGTTGTAGGAATATTCCTAAAGAGAAAAAATTAAGGAGGATGGTTACAAGTCTTCCAGAGCTCCAGGTAGAGCATGAGGATGTTTGTAGGGGTTGTACACTTGGAGACAATTCCAAGGGATATTTTTCGAGTAATGATAGTATGTCCAAGGGAATCTTGGATCTAGTGCATTTAGATGTATGTGCATCGATGACAGTATCATTGTTGGGTGGTTTCTTGTACTATGATTATTTCTCCCTGAAGACATGGTCAGCAGGTTCTAAGAGTTCGAGGCTCAAGTAGAGAATCTGATAGGAAAGAAGATCAAGGTCTTAAGGTTGGATAGTGGAGGAGAGTATACCTCCAAGGACTTTAGTAATTTCCACAAGGAGGCAGGGATCTAGAGGGAGTTAACAACACATATAAGTATTTAATTCTTTAAGTAGTGAGTTTTATTTACTTAATTTGAATTGATATTTTGTTGATAGCATAACAATTTACTTGGTACTGATTAACTCTTGTGGACAACTTTGTCATGTTTTTCAATCTAGGTCCACTGTGGAAGCTGTGAAGGCATTGATCCATGATTAGGATTTACTCATATTAATATGGGTAGAGGAATCAAGTACAATAGGAACAAGAGTCCTCACCAGATATCAAGGGACAAGACTCCTGAGGAGGCATTCATAGGAGTGACTTCAGAGATCAGTCACTTGAGGATCCTTGGTTGTCCAGTATACACTCACATGCCGAAGGATAAGAAGTCAAAGTTAGAACCTTCTAAGAAGAAGGGTATTTTTGTGAGATACAACAAGAATTTGAAGGCTTACAAAGGAAAATGTTAAATTGAGGTTAGTCAGGATGTTGCTTTTGATGAGGAGGTAGCCTTCAAGAGTTCTAGAGGATCTCAGATGGAGATCGATAGTAAGGAGAAGGAGGATCTGGAGGATGAGGGTACAGATCCCTCTACTCCAGTTATTCATCCTTCAAACTATCAAGAGGAATTCTATCCATTTACCCAGTGGGCTCTTAAATTTTTTGCATTTTGTGATTTTTCATTTGCATATAGCTGCTTGTGTTTTTTAGTTTAATTCGCATTGCAATTTTCCATTAGCCTCTTACTCCCAATGTATTATCCTAATATTGCTCGCCTTTGTTACCTATTATAGTCACATCTTGCAAAAATTACCAGAGAAGAGATGCTTGAAGAGCATCCACATCCCACACATCCCTTTTTTGTGGTTTTGCATAGGTATATTTCATGCACTTGGAATGTAGTTGGATGCCCATGTGACACTCATCTTATCCAATCTAATATAGCATTCTTTTATTCTTTTCTAGGATTTATAATATGAAAAAGACAAAAAAAAATATTATAAAAAAATATGGGAGGCAAAGATATCAAATGTCTATCGTTATAGTGGCAGTGAGTCAAGTCATCCTTGAACAAAGCACCAACATTGAGTTTCTCATCAATTTGGGTTCTTGTTTTGGCCTTAGTATTTAATACTTGATCTTAGAGTTGTTACTCCTATGATTGGTTATTGTTCCAATCATATGGATAATTTGTCATTGTCTACTACAGTTCATATTTGTATCATAGGTCCCTTTGTCTAAAAATATGCCCAAGTCACTAATGTGTCATGCTCAATGTTCAAGGATATAGCCTATGTCGTCCATTCGGTAGTTTCCTTGACCTCATGTGTCGACCATTCCATGGTGCTAGTCTGTTCTAATCAAGTATCAATAAGATAAGTGTTCAAACTTGTGCTTGCATAGAAGGTCCCCATTTAGCTCTCACATGTGGGTTGTGTCTCATCGACAACAACTCATCTACTCTAAGGCATTAATATAGATTCATAGCACCATGTCCCTGTTTACATCATTGACGGGTAACCTTGCACTCAAAATATGACAATTCATCATTGTTCATTGATTGAGTGGTTTCCATTGATGTTCGACATCAACATATCTATTCAAATTTTGGAATTCATGATGTACCTTGGTTCCATTTTCATCATTGGTGGAAGTCCTCACCCCTATCAATAGCTTTCGTTATTGGTTGTTGCTAAGGGGGTATCATTGGTCAATAGCTTTTGTCATTTTCTACTACAGTTCATATTTGTATCATTGGTCCCTTTGTCTAAAAATATTCCCAAGTCACTAATGTGTCGTGCTCAATGTTCAAGGATATAGCCTGTGTCGTCCATTCTGTAGTTTCCTTGACCTCATGTGTCGACCATTCCATGGTGTTAGTCTGTTCTCATCAAGTATCAATAAGATAAGTGTTCAAACTCGTTCTTGTGTAGAAGGTCCCCATTTACCTCTCACATGTGGGTTGTGTCTCATCGATGACAACTCATCTACTCTAAGGCATTGATGTAGAGTCATAGCACCATGTCCCCGTTTACATCATTGACGGGTAACCTTGCACTCAAAATATGACAATTCATCATTGTTTGTTGATTGAGTGGTTTCCATTGATGTTCAACATCAAGATATCTATTCAAATTTTGGAATTCATGATGTACCTTGGTTCCATTTTCATCATTGGTGGAAGTCCTCACCCCTGTCAATAGCTTTCGTTATTGTTTCTTATGCAAAATATTGTCCTAGTCCCTTCCCAAAATAAAATCAGTCCTTGATATTTCCTCATGTTGGATGATGGGGGACGCCTTAATGCCTCCCTTCCAACTGGTCTCTTCCCATCGACTTCAACTCATCATACTCTAGGAATGAGATCTAGATTTTTTGTAGTATCTTGGGGCTTGTAGTCATTAGTGGCAGGTTCCCCTATTATTGGGTAATGGGAATACACCGATGTCTCCTACTTGATAGATTCTACTAGTGTTTGACTCGAATACATCTATTCACACTTGCTAGAATGTACTAGTTACCTTGGTTCCCATCATCATCATCGGTGGGTTAACTCACTTTTCTTAATTGTATACATCAATGACCGATAATCAAATGGTTTCCTCCATGTTCGAATTCAACTTATCTATTCACATGGGTAGGATTTGTACCTCTAGGCAGTTTGGATGGAATACCTTGGGAAAATAATATCATACTCACATTTTTCTATTTCCCAAATTGCGCAAGACTGTAACGAACCTCATATGACATTGGTATCATTAGGATAACCATTACTCAACTCAACTACATATTGTTCTCCTAATTCATGATGAGATGTAGATCCACTGTGTACCTATTTGTGGCTATGACCTATAGATTGACATAGATCCATTGTGTATCTATTCGTGGCTATGATATCTTGATTGACATGGATCCACTATGTATCATATTTATGTCCATGTCACATGGATCCACTATGTATTCTTTCGTGACCATGATCACTAAAACATTCATATATGCCATGGATCCACAGTGTAATATGTCGGGCATCCATGTTCTATCATCTCAAGCATGGACACACCCATCTTAGGGAAAATATTTAATGACACATATTTTCTATTTCAAGTACTTTAGCGGAACTGAGATTCTTGGATTCTCGTCCATGCCCCTCCACATATCACTTCACACAAGATTATAAGGTATTTTGGACATCATTTTCGCTTTTTAACTCACAAATTAATGGGCATCTATTATAGATCAAATCCATCTTCGATGACAGTTCAAAAGATGACAATTAAAAGTGCCACTGCATGTTCACAAAAAGGACATTTATGGATGGAAGAGCCTATGATTTGACATTTCTTGATGGCCCTAATCACTAGAAGTGAAACCCCAACTATGTCGCACTCATTATGAAAATTTGAAAACATAAATAAAGGGAAATTTTCACCCTGCTAGACCATTAGGATCGAAATCACTGATAATTCACACCTTTCCAATACATTGGACGTGAACCATTTGCACTATGCTAGTTCATTAGGCATGAATACAACTAAAAATTACAATTTTAATCTTGCACACTAACAAGAATCAAATCATTCACATGGTTCCCATGGATTGAGCATGAATTCCCTATAATTTCATGAAAAAAACATAAAAATTTGAAATATGGGAGTTAAGAAAGTTTGACAAACAAATTTTCCTGTTTGCAACTCCCCAAACCACCTAGTAATCATTTAAAACCATTTCCTTCTCACATAAAGGGAATGGAATGGACCATGGGGGGGAATAACACCCATCACAATGAATTAATGTAGGAGGAATGGCTCTCTATCACATCCCTCTCCCCCTTCCATCAGTGATCCATATTGTTGAGTCATCATTCCCTTGCATCTTGGAACTGTTTCCCTCAAGTAATTCCCCCCCCTTTGCATGTTTGTCTATTAGAGTGGTATTGTTGGAGTGCATGAGAAAGAGAGACCTAGAGTCTTCAGGTTCATCATGGTGTTGAAGCAGTGAAAGGTATATATTGTACTCTATTTCATTGTTTCAATAGAGATTTGACATCTTTCCCTTCCCTAAAACTTGTGTCAATTTAGTAATTGATATTTGACATATTGAAGTTGTTTAGTAGTTTCATGTACAATAAATTTTCATATTTCAATTCAATAAATTTTGTTGTTAAATTGGTTTGAGAAAGGTTGTCTATGTTTTTTTTGCAGGTCGAACATTGGGTGAACTAAAGCAGATAGTGAAGAAGACAAGGAGTGGCTAGGATCAATCGTCATAAATAAGGTACACAAATTATTTCTTCTTTTATCTTTTTAGATTAGATTTGATTGCATGGATATGGTATTATGAGTGAGTCTAAAATTTTCTACTTGGAAATAAAGTCTCTTATGTCAGTCTCGTCTTATCTAGTATGTTGGTGATCTCGTCCGAGTCATAGGATTAATTTCCATACAACAATCATGAAATACAAATTACCTCCAAATGGGTGTTGACTCTTAGATCCACATATGTTGGTATACACCAACTATAAAACCAAAATCATGCAAAGTACCTTACATTATAAAATACTCATTTAATTGCGAAGAATACAAGATTCACAGTGCCTAAAATTCTTATATGTTTGTGGTAACCCATGAACCATATGCATTTTAGATACTAAATGAATACCTTAAAAATTCATATGTTCATACCCCAAATGTCATATTAATCTACTTTGAATAATCACTACCATCATCATACACTCATTATCAATCTTTGCATCCACTCAAAACTGTCATGTCCCCAAATTTCGCATTGGATCACAATGGCCTAATCCACTTGGCCATGTTCATGATAGTTTGTCAAATTGCTGCTAAGGGTCAAATAATTGGTAAGCATGATGTCCAAGTTAGTAATAATGAAAAATTAGAGCCAAATGGACAAGGTGGGTCATATGAAGAAGAAATTCCCAATTCAATGTTCAAGAGGATAATTAAATTTATTTGGGAATTTGGATTTATCCTAAGTTGCGTTTGTATTAAAATGGGGTAAATTTTCCTAAGGAAAATTATTTAAATTGATGTATAAATGGTCCAAGGTGTAAATGGGGGACCAAATGATGAATAAGGAAGGTGTATCAAATGCTAATATAGTCAAAGGAACACTCAAGTGGGAAATTAATGATTCCAACTAACTAATGCAATCGTTTCCTTAAAACATGGGAGCTAATGATACCAAATTAAAACTTAAGGACCAAATTCAAATTTTAAAGGAGATAAGTGGTCAAAAGTGGTTAGGATGCAACCTTGGTTTGTGGAAATGGTCAATGTTGGTTAGGAAATGGTCCAAGAAGTGTTGGAGTGCGAATTACATGAGGAAGTGGTCAAATGGTACATTCAATGTGGCCAATGTGGAAGAAATCACGGGTTATGTTACTCCCCATGGTTTTTGTACATGTTTTTTTGGGTCCCATGGTATTTTCAAGTGGTTTTGGTGTTTTTATGAAGATATATAAGAAAAATCAAGCACACTTCTTGAGGTTGGCCAGTATTTTGTTTGAATCTTATTGAGAGTTTTCTTGAGCGAATTTCGGTGCTTGGGAGATGTGCCCCTTGCAAGCAGTAGGGAGATGTGCCCATCTATTCATTTGATTGAGGCGTGAATCATCCAGATTCATTCATTGAGTGTTTCTGCAGTCGTTTAAAATAGTATTTATCATATTTGTATGGTGGTGGCAAAGCATATGCTGCCATTTTTTTAGTATTGCATCTTTTGATTATTTTAGGTGATATTGTGAAGAATTTGGTGTTTTGGAAGATCCATTGGGCCACTTGGGTTGTATCAATCCATTTATTATGTAATTGGACTCTCTATAGTACTACTATAATAAATATTCATATCTATTTCTGCAATTTTTGGTCCTTTGTGTAAACTTTAATTTACCTATGCTGAATGTGTGCCAATTCTGACCAGTTATTGTAATCCACTTTAAAAAGTGCCTTCTACTTATATATTTGGAAATATGAAACCATATTTGGAAACTATAAATAAAATTGCTCCATACCCTACCTTCATATCGAAAATTTGGGATCCTTCACTAGTGTTTGGACGGAGTTGAAAACAAGGCAATTGAGTAGTCCTGAATTGAAAAATCTCACTTTTGGAGGTCCAATTGAGAAAATAGAACTAAGAATTTTTTTGCAGAAATTCCTATTGCATAACCTATCATAACATATGTTAGAGACCTATTCCAGAACCCTTCCCTAAGTTCTAGAGCCTCCTACCTACCCGGAAGTCAAATTTTAGTGTCTTTCTTGTCTCATAAAGCTAATGTACCTATTATATTTTCCATGCTTGGATTAGGTACATCAAAGTGGTATCAGATATTAGCTGCATTGGATGATTTTTTATTTGGTGTTCCTAGATTCTAGTTTGGGTACATCACAGTGGTATCAAAGCATGGTCCTCTACACCTATGGACCATAATACTTGAAGGAAAGATCCAAAGACACAGTGAAAAATCCATCATGGATGAAAAGGAGTTTGAGCATCCTTTTAAGTAAATTATAGAGACCCTATCATGCATATAAATAATCCTCCTTGGTTCGTCTACCATGAAATTCTCAAAGAAATTTTGTGAGGAAGGAAATGGCAAGTCCACCTCTCAAAGCATTGAAGAAGAAGTAGTAGTAGAAGAAGAAGAAGAAGAAGAAGGAGAATACGAAGAAGAAGAAGAAGAAGAGTATGATGAGGCCTAAATGCTATAATATTCTCATCCACATGAGTATTTATAAGAGAATGAATCATATAGATCAGACCTGGGTCTTTCAGTGGACCTCAAAGAAGAAGATTATGCTTGTCCAAGTCATCTTCATGGGAAGGATGAAGAGGAGATCCCAAGATTTCACCCCTTGGAAGAAGACCATCTTGTGGAGGATCCTCTTTGTGAGCCACATCATTTGGGTGGATCACTAAAGGATGGTGAAGAGAATATCATAGCATCCAAGGAACTCTTTTTTGATGTCAATGCCTTGGTTTCAAGATGTTGTTAGAGAGCTTCAGAACCAGGATTGGAAGGAGAATCTTTGTTGGAAGATTTCAAAAATCTCAAAGAAATAGTGGCCAAGATGAAGGAAATCTACATGAACTTGCTCTCATATATTAATTATCTTCTTGAGGTGACCAAATATACCCTCATGCACTCAGAAGAGAGGACGATGAATCAGATAGGCTTAGTAGCGAATTGGAGGCTGCATATGTTTCTTTGGAGAGCACCCAAAAGGCTCTTCAAGAGTCAAAGTTGCATATATATCAACTTCAAAAGGAGTTGAATGTAACACACCTTTCATCCTGCATGGAACTAAATGCATTAGGTATGATTAAGGAACCTCATGTGGAGGATGAGCATGAGGAAATTTCTCATTTGCAAGTGTTAGTGAAGGGAGATGCCATAGAAGATCTTGGCCAAATACTTGTCTTGTTGCAGAATTACATTCAAGATGACATATCATTCATATATACAAGCAAACATACTTATTTGTCCATGGATTGGATATGTGTGTACATAGAGGATATGGGTATCCAAGGGTGCACTAGACTTGCATACTTTGGAAGAAGGCAATTCGGCATGTCTCTCAAAGATCCACCTTGTGAACAAGAAGATCCACCTTGTGAACAAGAAGATCCACATGCATGGAATATGCATGAGGAGCATTCAGATCTGCAAATGAAGAGGGTCGATGCATGCATGATTTTTGGATCAGTCAACAATGAAGTATTTCCATTCACCATTTTGGTGGGTGAATCTTGTAGGAAGTTTGGATTTCAATGGAACGTTATCCATTGGGGATCCTACTGGGCACTACCAAGTTTCTAACTTGAGATATTTTATGAGGCCTGAGTACTTTGAGAGGGATGAAAAGTGCTTCATTACCATTCACAACACATCCATGAACATGTATTATCATTTTGGATACATTGGAGGTTTTCTATGAATGCATGAGAAGTGATTGGAAGGGCTCCCACCGAGTAGACCACCTAACAAGGTGAACAAACATAAGGAGGAATCAAGTATGAATGTACAATCGATCAATATCTTTCATTACAAGCATTTGAAAAGGTTCAAGGAGGAAATGGAAAGGGACATCAAGAGTTCCTTTGACTTGGAACACATTAAACCAATTCCTCTTGCATTTCTTATGGGCCTAGTTTATATGAAGGTTAGAATGGAGTGCATGTGCATAAGGAACAAAGTACTTAATATGGAGAACAAGGAGGATGAATACCCCACTCCAAGGTTTGCAATGATGGAGGAGTTTCATGAATAAATTTTTCCCCAAAGGAATACTTTCATCATCAAATTAGGAGGAAGGAAGAAGACGTGTGGTGGCTAGTCTTCAAGGATCATTTTGGGCACATTGAGTTTCTAGTCGTGCTCTTTGGATTGACTCATACACCTACTACATTTCATCCTTGCATGCCTATCATGTTGGGTGATGCACCTACTACATTTCATCCTTTCATGTATACCATGGTGGGTCAACAAATTTGTAAGTGTGTTTCCAAATTTTCTACTGTCATGTTTGTTTGTAGCAAGGTTTGGGAAAAATGCTTGGATATTGTGCTAACCCTTATGGGAGTGATATATTACCATGAAAATGGATTCAAGTATGAGAAGGGAGAGACTGAGATCTTGAATCTTAATCAGATGGTTGTGCAATTTAGTACCAACTTGCATGATGGGATGATTTGGGATACTCATGGTGTACCAAGTTCAAGAAGCAATACAAGAGGCTTCTTTAGCTTCTCACAAGTAATCATTAAGAAAAAATTTTCTTGCTGGTTAGGATAGGTCGAAATGATGATTCAAGAGATGATGGGAGTGAGGGATGGTTTCCTCATACTTGAAATACCAATTTCCACTTACCCATTCATCCTACAATGGGATATGTCACAAAAGAAGACATGGAAGCAAATTTGATAAAGATTAGGCACTCCAATGATTTTGAAAGAAGAAGGTTGTAGCCATATGAGAAGCATGACCTCATGATATCCATCATGCATGCCATGGCATGGTTCAAATAAGTTTCAAAGGATGCACTTCTTGGTCAAATATGATCACAAAGGTTGGATGCACTTCTTGGTAAAGGGAGATTTCCATAACACAAAACAAGAAGAAGGGGGCAATGTACAAGCCCATGTTTTTTATGAGGATTACCATGAAGGAGGGTGGAAGCATGAATATCTGATCATTTTTATCAAGGAGGTCTTCACACGCATATGACGAATATACTTGATGCATATATCAACCTTGAAGAGGAGATTTGGGGAGGTTGCCCTTGTCTCACCCTTAGAGGGTCATCATGACTCCTTGAATACTTGATAGAGAAGAGGAGAGCGGTTTCCATGGGGATATCTCAAGAAGGATCAATTGATACATGGAGGAGAGAAGCATGCAGGTCCACTAGAATGAATGCAAAGACGGGGACATTCCACTATGCTTCATCATTGGTTTACTTTTGTCCCAAAGAGGAGATTTGCTTAGTAGAGATGCAAATTTGGAGGGAGTACAAGTTTTGCAATGGCATTTTTTACAGCAACAAGGAAATGTATTGCAGCCATTGGATGCCTCGAGTACACCTAAATCCAAGGATTGGGAAGAGGTCCAAACATTGTTGGATCTAATGGTGGAAGTTTTTGGAAGCATGGGAAATGATGGGCTTCCAATATGGTTGTGGGATACTTGAATTATTTGGAATTCCATACTACATCAAATGGCATAAATTTTAAGAATATTGTAGCCTATTCAATGGGATCCAGGAGGGATATCTAGCCTTCATTTCCATGAGTCTATCCATGTGGAGCAGTTGGAGATTTTCCTACATGAGAAACACTATGATGGATGGACACACTATTCTTATGTTTGGTGGTTTGGGAGCCCTCATGAGGCTCTCTATGATGACATGATGGAGTGTAGAAGGGGGATAAGGAGACAATTCCCAATCCTTAGAATCATTTGGGATCTAGGGATCATCTTTGGATTCAACTATTTCTATTTTGGATTTCATGAAGAAGCTTGCAAAAGTTGGTGGAAAAGTACACAAATGTTTCATCATACATATATTCACTTGCATGAGGTGAGAAGCCATTGGTTGGATTC
This sequence comes from Larix kaempferi, assembly GCA_027924585.1. Classification (NCBI taxonomy): domain Eukaryota; kingdom Viridiplantae; phylum Streptophyta; class Pinopsida; order Pinales; family Pinaceae; genus Larix; species Larix kaempferi. The sequence goes on from BSBM01000150.1 coordinate 2,712,626, forward strand.
AAAATTTTGTGGAGCTGGTACATATTGCTTGAGGACAAGCAATCTCGGGAGGGGAGGACTTGTCATGTTCCCAAATTTTCCATTGGATCACAATGGCCTAAGCCACTTGGCCATGCTCATGATAGTTTGTCAAATTGCTGCTAAGGGTCAAATAATTGCTAAGCATGATGTCCAAGTTAGTAATAATGCAAAATTAGAGCCAAATGGAAAAGGTGTGTCACATTAAGAATAAATTCCCAATTCATAGTTCAAGTGGATATTAAATTTATTTGGGAATTTGGATTTATCCTAAGTTGCCTTTGTATTAAAATGGGGTAAAATTTCCTAAGGAAAATTATTTAAATTGATGTATAAATGGTTGAAGGTGTGAATGGGGGGCCAAATGATGAATAAGGGAGGTGTATTAAATTCTGATATAGTCAAAGGGACACTGAAGTGGGAAATTAATGATTCCAACCAACTAATGCAAGTGTTTCCTTAAAACACGGGAGGTAATTATCCCAAATTCAATCTTAAGGACCAAATTCAAATTTGAAAGGAGAGAAGTGGTAAAAAGTGGTTAGGAGGGCGCCTTGGTTTGTGGAAATGGTCAATGTTGGTTAGGAAATGGTCCAATAAGTGTTGGAGGTTGTATTACATGAGGAATTGGTCAAATGGTACATTGAATGTGGTCAATGTGGAAGAAATCAAGGGTTATGTTACTCCCCATGGTTTTTGTACATGGTTTTTTGGGCCCCATGATATTTGCAAGTCGTTTTGGGGTTTCTCTGAAGCTATATAAGAAACATAAAGTGTACTTCTTCTAGTATTTTGTTTGAATCTTATTGAGAGTTTGTTTGATCAAATTCTGGTGCTTGGGAGATGTGCCCCTTGCAAGTAGTAGGGAGATGTGCCCCTATGCTCATTTGATTGAGGATTGAAGCATCTAGATTCATTCACTAAGTGTTGATGCAGTCATTTACAATAGTATTTATCATATTTGTATGGTGGTGTCAAATCATATGCCACCATTTTGTTAGTATTGCATATTTTTATTATTTTAGGTGATATTGTGAAGCATTTGGTGTTCTGGAAGAGCCATTGGGCCATATAAATCCATTTATGATGTAATTGGACTCACTACAGTACCACTGTAATAAATATTCAGATCTATTTTTGCAATTTTTGGTCCTTTGTGTAAACTTCAATTTACCTATGCTCAGTGTGTGCCAATTCTGACCCATCTTTGTAATCCACTTTAAAAAGTGCCTTTTTCTTATCTATTTGGAAATATGAAGTCATATACGGAAACTAGACAGAATATTGTTACAGGCGCTACATTCAGACCGAAAATTTGGGAGCCTTTACTAATTTTTGGATGGAGTTGAAAACAAGGCAATTGAGCAGTCTTGAATTGGAAAATCTCAATTTTGGAGGTCCAATTGACCAAATTGATCTCTGCAGTTTTTTACAGAAATTCCTATTGCATACCCTGTCATACAAGATATTAGAGACCTGTTTCAGAACCCTTCCCTAATTTCTAGAGTCTCCTACCTACTCGGAAGTCGAATTTTAGTGTATTTCGTGTCTCATAAAGCTAATGTGCCTATTCTATTTTCCATGCTTGCATTAGGTACATCAAAATGTTATCATAGCTTAGATACTTTCTCTCAGTTTTGATTTGGTGTTCCTGGATTCTAGCTTGGGAACATCACAAAACAAACAATATTCTTGATAGTTATATGCTACTACTTTATGCTATTTAACATAAATTTAACAAGAGTTTGGACACATCCAAAATAAACTTTCAAATTCATATTATTAATTTCATTAATATAAATTTTTTTTTTTTTGAACTAAGAATTATATACAAAAAACATTTTTTATATATGCATGCACAACTCCAATTATTAACAAAATAACTACAACACCTTTTTAATCATCAAACTATATATATATTAACACTCTCAGTTCAAACTTTTGAAACTAGTCTCATGTGGATATGTCTATGCTAAAATATCCCACTTGTGCAAAATAACATTGTGTGAACATGCCAAGCTTCGCATGCATGTTCTTATGCTTAACTCCCCATGCATGTGTCTAGTTTTTCATTGAAATTTCTAGTAAAATATACTAACATTTATATGTTTTATGTATGTGAGTGTAAGTATTTTAAGGTCATCCTTATGCTCAATTGTGATTACATGAGAACTCTAAATTTTTGTTGTTACATTTCTTCCCTTTACATAAGAAACTTATATGTGATGAGATTGAGAAGTGTCAAAGTGTCTACCAACAATATATATGTGACTTGAGAAATAAATCCAATCTATCAATAATAAAAAACAAGAAAATATATTGTATACCTAATCACAAAATACATAATATCTTTGTAATATATGTAAGTTTTAAACCCGTGTAGAGAAGCAAAGCATACATATTCTTTCAAGCAAAACAAAGATTACACCACAACATTCACACATAGTACACAAAGATTTACCTTGGAAACCCTTAACCGGGAAAACCAACAAACCTTGGAACCACACCTCCTATTTTTCTCATCATCTTATTATGAATCACTCACAATACAATATAGGCATTCTACAACATCCAAAACCCTAATCCGTTAACCCGGATTAGTCAATAGACCCCAATCCCTTAACCGGGATTAAATTACATATTTTTAGAAAAATCCCCCAAAATTGCATGCGATCCCTGAAGGATCGTCACCTGCGCCACTGAGAGGCGCACTCTCCCCTTCACATACATGCAGAGAATATAACACATACCCAACATTTTCCCACTTGTTGTTTTCTCTGCATAACAATGAGTCCTGTGCTCATAAATTCACAGGTTTAGGGCATCAATGCCCATAGATTCTCTACACCAAGAGAAATTCTCTGTACTGACAGACTTTGTTAATAAGTATGCAACTTTCTTTAAGGTGTCAACCTTCTCCAACAACACCTTTTGGTCTTCAACCATATCTCTCACAAAGTGATATTGCACATCAATATGCTTTGTCTTAGCATGATAAGTAGGGTTCTTTGCCAGGAAGATTGCACTTTGGCTATCACAATCTAACCTTACAGCTTTCTGTACAAACCCAACACCTGAACATAATCTTTGCAACCATACAACTTCTTTGCTTGCATGAGTGGCTACCATATATTCAGCTTAAGTAGTTGAGAGTGCAACTACTTCCTGTCTCTCTCTCATCCAACTGATAGCTGCTCCAAATAGGGTAAACACATACCCACTTGTAGATCTTCTATGATCAATATCTCCATCCCAGTTTTCATCAACAAATCCATGTACATTTATTACTCTATCTGGTCCAGGTCTTCCTTGTTAGCACATTGGATAATCTGTAGTGTGACGCAAATATATGAAGACCCTCTTTACAGCTGTCCATTGCTCCTTCCCTAGTTTTGACATATATCTGCTTAATACTGCCACTGCATGAGCAATGTCTGGTTTGGTACAGACCATTGCATACATCAAACTCCCAACCACACTAGCATATGGAACTCGTGCCATATATTATTCATCTTCCCGTGTCTTGGGACACTGATCTACATATAACTTTACACCTAGAGGTATAGGGACCTTGACCGACTTACTTTCCTGCATTTTAAATCTCTGCAGTATTGTCTCAACATATTTTCTTTGATTTAACAAGATCTTATTGTTTGCACGATCTCTTTTAATTTCCATTCCTAGTATGAAGTTTGTAGCACCAATATCCTTCATGTCAAATTTGGAGGATAGCTGAGACTTCACCAGCTTAATGTCATCTTTGTTGTTTCCAATTAGAAACATGTCATCAACATACAATACTATGTTAATGAAGTGATCAACAACTTGTTTGGAGTATACACAATGATAAGCTTTGCTTCTCACAAACCCCAATTCAAGTATGTATGTGTCAAACTTTTGGTACCACATCCTTGGAGATTGCTTTAAACCATGCATGGACTTCTTTAGTTTACATACCAGCTCTTTCTTTCCCTTTATTGTGAACCCTTCTGGTTGTTTCATGTAGATTTCTTCTTCTATATCCCCATGTAAGAACGTTGTCTTCACATCCATCTTCTCTACTTAAAGATCAACAGTAGTAGCAATAGAAAGAATAAATCTGATGGAAGTTAATTTTGCAACTAGGGAAAATATTTCACCAAAATCAATTCCCTCTACCTGAGAGTATCCCTTTGCTACCAAGCAGGCTTTGTACTTATCCACTTTACCTTTTGCATTTAACTTCTTTTTAAATAGCCATTTGCTACCAACAGATTTTCTTCCAGCAAGTAACTGAACTAGATCCCACGGTTCATTTTTGTCCAAAGATTCCATTTCTTCAAGCATTTCCTTATTCCATAGATCTCTATCCTATCAATCAGTATCTTCCTTCACATTTCTAGGATCATCATCAGTAATAGATAAAGCAAAACTAGATCAAAAATCAAGAGGGGAATACCTTTCTGGTTGCCTTCTTTCTTGAGATGATCTCCTCAGAAATGGGGTATGAGGTTCTGCTTCTTCTGATTCATCTTCTTCTGTTGAGTCAGATTCTTCATCTTCTAACTACAACTTTATCTTCTCTGGTTCCTTCTCCATTTGAGTCACTCCATGTCTGGGATGTTCTTTGACCTCTCTAAACACAACATCTCAAATGTAGACAGTCTTCTTAGTTATAGGGTTCCAAAGATTATAACCTTTCGTACCATCTCTATAACCAATAAAGATACATTTTTCAGCTTTATTGTCCAACTTACTCCTTTTCTCCTTTGGAACATGTACATAAGCATCACAGCCAAAAAATTTCAGATGTTTAATAGAGGGTTTCTTACCAGTCCATACCTCTTGTGGAGTTTTGTCAACCAAAGTTGATGTGGGTGATCGATTTACCAAGTAACATGTTGTCTCCACTGCCTCTGACCAGAATTATTGTCCTATCCCGACATTGCTTATCATGATTCTTGCCTTTTTCATCAACTTCCTATTCATCCTTTTAGCAACTCCATTCTATTGAGGTGCATATGGAGTAGTCTTTTTCCTTTCTATACCGCACTTCTTACAGAATTCCTCGAATTCATTCCCACAGAACTCTCCACCATTATCTGTCCTCAACACCTTTATTTTCTTTTCCGTTTGATTCTCTACAAGAGCCTTAAATTCTTTGAAATTAGAAAATACTTCAGATTTATTTTGAAGGAAATAAATCCACGTTTTCCTTGAGAAATCATCTAAAAATGAAACATAATACATATATCTAACTAGTGATGGAACATGCACCGGTCCAAACACATCACTGTGTATTAACTCTAAAATTCCCTTTGCTCTTGTAGCACTAGATGCAAATCTTACTCGATTATGTTTTCCATATATGCAATGTTCACAGAAATCAAAATCTAGAGCACAATCCGTCATACCTTCAACCATAGTTTTACCTTGTAATGCGTGAAGGCTCTTTTCTCTGATATGCCCCAATCTTTGATGCCATAGCATTTCCTTTGCTCCTTATGTAGTCAGGGTTCTGTCTTCTGTATATCCCCCCTCAGGGACAACATAACTGTTACATTCACCAATGATGGTTCTTGCCAATAGTTTGTACAGAGTTCCATACCGAATTCCCCTCATCAATACCATTGATCCTCGAACCATTTTGTAACCACCATCTCCACACACAGTCCTTACACCTGCAATATCCATCTTTCTGACAGAAATCAATTTTCTTGCTATATTAGCAATGTGTAGTACTCCAGGGAGAGTTCTAATCCTTCCATCCTTTAGTTTCAACTTGACTTTACCACGCCCAATGACACTGGCTGGTGAGTCATCTCCAAGAAACACATCTCCTCCATTGTACTCTTCATATTCACAAAACCACTCCCTGTGAGGGGTCATATGACATGATGCACCTAATTCAATCAACCATATATGACGTTCTGAAGGATTACCAATAGACGCTAGGTACACATCCCCTCCTTCTTCTGAGGAAGTCATTTCCTCTGTGGTAGAGGTATCCTCTGAACCCTTTCCTTTATCAATATTCTTAGATCTACAATCCTTTTTATAGTGCCTAGCTTTATCGCATTTCCAACACTTCCTTATAAATTTTCCTGGGGATTTAGATCTTACCCCCAGATCCCTTATTTTTGGTTCTCTCCTGGGGGTGACCTCTCATAGACAAGGCATCCATTCTATGAGTATCCATGGCTTTTCGTCTCATCTCTTCTGATAGCAGGGATGATACTATTTCATCAAATTTTAGAGTTGCTTGATTAGCACTCCCTATTTCCACAATTAGATTGTCCCAGGAATCTGGAAAAGAACACAATAATGTAATACATTTATCTTCTTCAACCATTGTAATGCCAACATAGGTTATTTGACTTACCAGATTATTGTATACATTTAGATGCTCTGTCATTGTGTCATTATCATCCATTATGAGGTGATACAATTTCTTTTGCAGAAATAACTTGTTCACAAGGGATTTTGATTGATACAAAATCCCTAGTTTCATCCAAAGCTTTAACGTAGTATCTTCTCTGGATATGTTCAATAACAACGAGTCTAATAAGCACAATCAAATTTTACTCCTCGCCCTTCTATCTAATTTCTCCCAATATTCTTTTGACGTTCCAGTGGGTTGTGTACCCAGATCCACAGCAATCCACTGATCCCGATCTACAAGAAGATCCTCCATTTTTAGCTTCCATAGCTCAAAGTTCTGGCTGTTAAACTCCTCGAACTCAATTCTTGAACTGCTTGCCATTCTCTTTCAATGCACAAATCTAGATTGCAAAGCTTCCACTGAACCCAGGTTTATCACAGACCCAAGATCTATCAACCGTGTCAAACCCTTAGCAATAGAGGCGCCCCTGTGAAACCAAATAAATCGAGCTCTGATACCACATGTAAGTTTAAAACCTATGTAGAGAAGCAAACCATACAGATTCTTTTAAGCAAAAAAGAGATTACACCACAACATTCACACATAGTACATATAGATTTACCCTGGAAACCATTAACCGGGAAAACCAACAAACCTTGGAGCCACACCTCCTATTTTTCTCATCATCTTATTATGAATCACTCACAATACAATATAGGTATTCTACAGCATCCAAAACCCTAATCAATTAACCCGGATTACTCAATAGACCCCAATCCCTTAACCGGGATTAAATTACATATTTTTAGAAAAATCCCCAAAAATTGCATGCGATCCCCAAAAAGGTGCCAAAGGGATCGTCACCTGTGCCACTGATAGGCGCACTCTCCTGTTCACATACATGCAGAGAATATAACACATACCCAACAATATAGGCATATGTTTACAACAATCAACTTGATATAATAAAAACCTAGACATGCGACATAATCTAAGAGTTAAGGTTTACACATATTATTGTTATAAATAGTATTTTTCATGGGCATATCCTATGTATATATTTATCTTTATCAATAGAGAAAATATCTTTAAGCTGATATTCATGAAAAGGTCTACCTACATTAACCAAATTAGTAGATGCTATCTAACCATTAGGCATATATATTCCCCCATTGTCCTTGTTTATGTTATGTTATTTTTAGTTTAAATGTTATCCCATTTAGTATTTAGGATGCAGCAAAAGAAGATATTCCTTAACTTACCTATGACATACTATCTTCACTCTTTTTGTCATGAATGATGAGTGATGATAAAAAAGTAGGTCATGTTTTTACAAGTTGGTGTGCCCCTTTGTTTATAAAGAAAGCGTTTCATGTGATTTAGAGTAATATGAAAAAGTAAATAAAATTTAGTATCTACATGAAAACCTCATCTCAAGGAGTTTAATAAAGTGATGCAACTAAAAGATACACTTAAATGTAAAACTCATTCACCTTATATCCACATAACAATGCTCCTAGGAAAATAAACATAATTACTTATTTTGACCAAGTTATCGATCGAATGGTGTGTCATATGTGTAATAGGGAAATAAATATTTACAAAATGAAAAGCTTGCCTACCCATGCATCCATGATCCACACAGATTCTAGTACACTAGCATAGATCCATCTTGAACCCGTATCTATCAAGCACCGAGAGGGATCCAATTTCTTGAGGTGTATTTCTTTTTCTAAATTTAAACTCAAGAAATTTGATCTATCTTGATTAATAGATCCAGGTTTAAGTTTTAAGTTTTTATTTTATAAACGAACATCTATTTTTTAATTACTTTTTATAATATTTTATTTTATGAACCAACATGGATTTTTTTTAAATACTTTCCATAATTTTTTTTATTTTATGAGCTGACATGAATTTTTTAATTATTTTGTTACAAACGTTACATCACGTTACATCTCCCCCATACGGTTTTTTAAATACTTTCCATAATTTTTTATTTTATGAGCCGACATGAATTTTTTTAATTATTTTGTTACAAACGTTACATCACGTTACAACATCTCCCCCATACTAGGCTGTAGAGCACCTTGTTTCACTCGGTGCAATCATGTCCGCTTTCTCACAAAAACATAATGTTTGTGTGAAACTTTTTATAGATCAACAACCATCTACCATGTTATATATGCCCTCAAATTTATTTATACAATATCCATGACAATTATATATATTCATTAATATTCTTGTACTTCATTAGAATCAAAATCAAAATCATTAGGATCTGAATCCCTCGAAATATTGGCCATAACAACAACATCATCAACTTCTTTGTCTAGCACATCTACTTGTTCATGATATGCCTTATCCTAAAATTCTTCATCTATGGCATCTACTTGCTCTTGATATACATCATATTCAATTGCTTCAACTTCTTGTTCTGACATATCTACCTACTCCTCTACATCATCTTCCTGGTATTCTTCAATATGGACTTCATTTGGTACACTATATTTTGTAGGCATTCCTCTTGGCTCATATCTAACTACATATAACCAACTTGCTTTATTTGGAACATGTGAATAGAATATCTACTCACACTGACTTGAAAGGAAATAAATATTTGTTACCAACTCAAATAGCCTTGTATTAATGATGGTAAATCCATTAGCGTGGTAAATAACAGTTCATTCAAGATCACATTCATTCATTTGTAACATGTACCAACTGACCTTAAGGAGAACTACTTTGAAGGATTCAAAGTCTATCTCAAGTATATCTTGCCGGTAGCCATAGTATCTATTTTTAGATACTTCAGGATGCCTATAATTGCTAGTAGAAACATTAGTAACATGGAAAACTACAATTATCTTGCAATGAGTGGTTTTCTTCTTATCATCCAAATGATTGATGTGAAACTTTTCATTATTGCACAACACAGCCTTGTGGTTTTTCATCTACACCAATACATATGCTCAATATGTTAAAAACGTAATATTGTCAATTAATTAACATATTTAAATTAACTTCTTAAAATTTTGAGAAAAAATATAGTAGCACATATAATATAAGGAAAATAAACAAAAAAATGTGATTAATGATCACCTATTCATCTTTTGCACCATTTGCTAAATCGATTTCCCTTTGCACAAGATTGATGTCTTGAGAATGATGAGATCTTGTAATCATATCGTCATCCCATTCCATGATAATTTACCATAAATGTTTATACATTGTTCTATCCATGCCTTAATCCAGTCAAATATTATTTGAAATGTATAAATGTAGTGCATCCCACTCTTGAGTAGATGTATGACAAAAAAAACAATTGAATAGTTATGTACTTATAGTAAAGCTTAATAAATGATGGATGAATAAAATTTATAAGATTAAAACAACAAAAAAATGATAAAAAAATAATATACATTATTATATAAGTTGATCTCTAATGTTTGATTGCCTTTGACCCAACAAAAAATCCCCTTCGTATTTTTTCGTAGAATCAACATCCTAAATGTGAGACACATTAATATGTGGCGATGCTAATCCAGGAAGATACTAACTAATATACTCCTTGGATTAATATATCATATAGCCCTCAACCATAGATCCCTTGGGACATGATCATTTTCTAACAAATTCTTTCAATGCCTTCAAGTTCCTCTACACCATCCACATTGACCTAGTGTGTACAGGTCCACATATTTCAATCTCCTCAACTTGGTGTATGAGGTACTTTTCTTGTGCGTTGAAAAAGGACAAAGGAAGTGTTGATGCCCGAAAAATATTAGGATCAACAGTAGGGATTCTCCCCAATGAATAATCTCAATTAGATCACTCACTGTTTGGTATGGGGAATCCGTTTGGTTAACAGTCTAGCTACCATAGGTGTGTATGTTTAATTTATTTACCGGTTGTGGCCCGACCCACCGTTTATATTTTATGTTTAAGGGTATGAATATGCAAGTTCTTCTAATCTAAATAATGCATTTAACCTATAATTGACAGGAAGAAACCACACAAGTGATGCGTAGGTTCTTACCTCCTGTCTTACCGCTTCTACCTTGTCAATTAGCTAACTCTATTCTAAACTAACTAACCTATCCTTGTAAGGAGCGAATTTAAATAAGAGTAATAATCTGAAAAGGCTCATACAAATCCAACAAATAGATATTGAGATAAAATATGCACATTCCCAGCAGACAATTACCAAAGATAGCTTTGATTTTAATTAACACAATTTATTACTCTGTTAACCCACAGACATTTGCATAGATAAAGAAATCGTTCACCATCATTGAAATAGTTCAAAAAAATTAGAAAGATCTCACAGTATGAACATAAACAAAAGAAGAAATAGTTTTATTCTGTCAGCCACAACTTTCCACGCAAAACCAGTGCAAGATTTTCCCAGCAAACAAGTCTTTCCTCATTAGCAAAAAAATAGTTCTCTAACACAATGTATCTAGTCTCTAATTCACTAGCAAAATTCCCTTTCTCTAATACCCTTCCCACATATTTATATTACAAGATAATTTGTCTTGAATGAATGATCATTTCGGTTCCCTCTGTGTCCTTTGGCTTTCCAAATTTGGCTCTTGTGCCAATCGTTTCCTCTGCGCGTAGCATTTCAGCTTCCACCGTGTCACGATTGGTCACTTCGGCTTCCTCTGCATCTTTTGGATTGCCCACTATGTCCTTTATGCCCACGCTTCTTCTTCCCGCCGCATTCTAGCTTCCACACGTCCTGAGGAAACAACCAAAAAAAATGTATCAGAATAACTCATTTCCCACATAATAATTCCAAACGAAGTGATAATGAGCATAACATGAATTGCAAAGATATGAGTGTAAATATTGTTTACAAATCAGAAGATTGAAGCTTTCATAATCTAGTTTCAGTGTGAAAATGATAACTAACACATAGGCGGAAGGCCGAAAAAAACCCTAAAAATGGCCAAAAAATCATCCTTCCGCAGTCAAAGAGGCTTTAAAGAATGGCCAAAAAATCATCCTCCCGCAATCCGCAATGTGCAATGCGGGACCGTGGGGGTACGAGATTGCGGAATTGCAGGTTCCATTTTCCAACGTTCAAAAATGTAATCCGATATCCGTAATCTGCAATCAGAACTACGGAAAAGCAGAACTGCGGGACACGAAAAAGCGAGGTGAGGGATTGTGGAATTGTGGATATGCGGAATGCAGAAATGCAGTCCGCAACCCACAATACGCAATCAGAAATACTAGAACCTTGAGGTGCAGGGCTGCGGAATGCAAAAAAGCGGGATGCGAGATTGCTTGAACGTGGAATTGCAGGCATGCGAATTGCGAAAATGCGGGGGACCTTTCAACAAACTGGAAAAAAAATCAGAAATACGCAATCCACAATCGCAATTGCGGAAAAGCGGGATTGTGGAAAGTCGGGATTGTGGAATTGTGGGATTGTAGATACAGTTTCAAACGATTGGAGATTCAATCTGCAATCCGAAACTCGACATTGGAAATGCGGAAAAGGCATGATGCAGAACTTAGGAATGCAGAAGTGCGGAAATGCCTTTTATTTTGTTATTTTTCAAGAAAAAATAAGTTTCATGGGTAAGATAAAACAAACTCTGAGCAATATCAAAGGAGGGGCCCTACAATTTTACAAAATTTTTGGGATCAGGTTGCAGCTACAACAATTGGCGACTAGCTGGAGAACACAAATATCTAAACAAACTCATTTGAGAATCACAATAGCTTGTATGTTATTAATTCTAATTGTAAAACTGTGCCCTTATCATTTTACCGGGATTTGAAAGGCTAAATTTTTATGCAGGGAGAGGAGCTTTCTTGAATCATATTGGTTACTCATTTGGGAAATAGGGAAACCTAGACCAGATTTCCTAACCACTCTCCTGAGGCCATAATATGGAGTGCATTATTAGTCCCATATTTTGGTTACCTCTAAACATGACTCCACAGGATCGTAACAAAATCAGACAGATATATTCGTTTGTTCTTCATTCCCATGCTATCAACATTTATTTAGATGATTTCTTTTGACAAGTTTTATCGTCTGAGTCTTTCACAAATAGATTTCTTCAGTCTTCAACATTTGACGTGGGTTCTTCCATCCATAATGTCCTTTTGTGTGAGTGATGATTTTTCTTTGTTTGTCATACTCACAGATGGAGAAGAACCTTTTGGAATTATCATCTGGGCAATCTTCTTGATTGGATGTATTTATTTTCAAAACCATTTCTTTGATGGAGATGAAATTTTTCAGAAATTTTGACTCTTCATTATAAGCCTTTTGGTTGTAACTTTTGTAGAATGGGATAATTTTAATTTCCATACATCTGCAAGACTTGATTCCTTTCCATGGGTCAATTATAGTAGCCTTACTGAGATGGTTATATATGTGTCAGTGAGTGGAGACCCAAGATACTAATTTAGAATTCATAGATCCTAATTATTTCACAGGGTTTATATTGAGACAACATAAAACATGAAGCCGGTTTCCACTTTTAAAACAAAGCATTAATTAAAATCACTAATGACATTGTTTTTTACAAACATAATTCCTTTTGATATGAAGCCAGTTCTAATCCTTCTGTGATTATAAGCATTTCACATGAGCTTATTCAGATGTATGTAATTCTGCATATCACTCTGAAAGCTGAGTTTTATTTCAATCAAGCAAAAATCAGTCAAGGAAAACAAGGTCAGACTCAAATGAGATAAGGATGAAATTAACTAACCTGGGAAGAGAATAAACAAAAACATCTGGAAAGTTAAGAATCAACAAAAAATATTTATGTACAACAAGTCTCCCTAGTGTTCCATCCCTTACTTCCCAAACAAATTCTGATAGCTTCAGGATGAGGGTTGTTTTAACAGGAATAAAACTAAGCTCATTTGGTGGGGTCAAGATTAAACTGTCTTCTAAGGTGGAAGAATGACTAGGAGATCCAAAGTGCTGTCAGGGGTTAAAAGGAATTTCAATACCTCAGATTTTGGAACATCTTTTAAGATTGTTCGCAAAGAACAGGGGCTTGAGGCATAGTTTGACTGTTGTTTGTTTCGTCATGATATCATATTCATTAAGTTTGTCGAAACACAAATCATACAGTTTCAAAATATTCAATAGAAATGAAATTATCAGGGATTAGTTTTCTAAGTGATCGAAAAATCCCCTGTGAATATGAGTGAGACATACCCTAAGTCTTTGGTTGGCTGGTGCATATTCATCCAGCAAATATCTTTCACGGGTGAGTGCTGATAATCAAATCCTGTTGCAAAATTACCATGTCAATTAATGAAAAATTTCAAACCGTATTCATAAATTCAATCTCAGAATGCATTTCAAATGGTAAAACTTGGAGGTGTCATTCAAATTTATGGGGTAGTAAGAGATATCAACCAGATATCAAATTTGATTTATGAGTTCTATACGATCAAATGTTCGACTAGTGGTATATGGGTGTTGGATGTAGATAACCTTCTAGAGGTTTTCAATCATAGACCTAGGTACTTCGTAGTTCAAGGAACCAACAAAACCCCTATTCACCGGCCCTTTCGGCAACAGACTATGCGCAGCTTGAGGTCTCACCCGAGGCCAAGCTGAGGGGTTGGTTGCGGAATCAAGTTTCCACAACCGGGTGATGCGATGGGGGAAAAGTTGATAAGCAGCGCAACACCTGTGGATTGCGCAAACAAATAACTGGGAGACCCTTCTCACTACTTTGGGTACTTCGGCGCGCAATTGCGCTTGCTCACTTGCGCCTCTAATGATGGTGCGACACATGATACCTTTGCGCTATGACAGTGAGCTATCAACAACTTACTTCGCAGCAAGACCCAATGACTCGGTGCATCAACTAGACTGCGCGTCCTTGCCAGGATATTATAACCAATCCTACTTAGCATCCTTTATCCCTTCATCCTGTTCCAGTTCTTATCATTAAGTTGCAGATGATTGAATAAACATATAATTATTGCACGCTCCAATGCTGCACTAAAATTCAATGTTCAATAAGTGACTAATTGGCCAATTCATATATTCCTCAATTCATAAGTGTTGAATACTTAACATTCCTCCACGCATATATTACCTAACATATTATTCCCATTCTCTGCGGCGAATACATATAAAAGCAATCACATAACATAAGACTTCAGCATTAAACATTCATACCAAGTAAATGAACACTCATAAACACACAATAGTCACATAACACAGAATTTAGCGTGGTTCACCCCCCGGATGGAGGCTACGTCCACAAGCGGTTGTTAATATTGCTCAATATGGGAAGGGTACAACCGTTCTTAGTCTGCACACTCAGCTACAGACTCACTTCTCTCTCAGATAAGTCTCTGCGCACTCAGCTGGAGAACCTTTACAATGGCTTTCAAGCTTAAGATTCTATAATACCCAAATACTTAGCCAAATTGAAGAGTAACCCTTCCCTTACAAAATTGTGCCTTATTTATAGATCATGCCCATAGGTCATGTCTTTACAATCATTAGGCCAAAACCCTAAGGTTTCCAAAACTGGTGTGGCTAACTGCCACCCTAGCTGTCGTCGTCAACATCCTGCTCCGCCTGTTCCAGCTGGGCCACTCGTGGCTCACACGCTCTTCTGACAGCCACAGTCCTCAAAACGGCTACAACTGCATCATGGCCTGTCCCTTTCCACTCCTTCACTCGCCTGTCGCCATCGACATCGTGGCCTAGCTTCTCAACTACTTGCCTCCACACATTCGAACAGGTCGCTTTCATCTTCCATCCACCTGTTCCTTACCCAAAATAGGTCATGTCCTCATCTAACCTTTACCCATGTTCTGAACCAAAAATAGCTCATGCACTACGTTGCGCATCGTCCTCCTACGCGACCATGCCTTATCCATTGCCGCTGCGCGACACGTGCAATTCCTCACAATTGTCTGTCACCTGTCTCCGCGCGCAATGCGCACTTAACAAAATTGCTTCCTCTTCCTGCCGCAGTGCGCAATGCGTAATTTTCCATACTTGTATATTTTTTCAACACATTTGGGCCCTACCCAACAGGCCCCTAACACTCACTTGTGGCTCGCCCTGAGCCACTTTCACTTGCGGAAACTGGTGTCGCATCTACCATCGTCCCAAGCTTTAATGTAAAGCTTTGCCGAGTTCCTGCTAACTCCACAACTATTTCCTTGGATTTCTGTTTGAACCCTTGCATTGTCTCCAGAGTTGCCTGCGAGACCTTCTCCCGAGCCACTTGTTCCTGCATGGTTCCTTCTGCCGCTTAAAGTTCTACGAACTTCGCATCGAATTGCTGCATTAGTTTGAGGCCTTCTTGCTCAATAGGCTGTAGCCTGACCAATGTAGCAGCCTCTTTCTCTCTTAGTGTTTCCAACTCTTTTTGTAGGTCCTTGACCTCATTAAATTTCTACACTTTCTCTCTTGCTGGCGCATTCCTCAGTTGCACACTTTCAACATCTACCTGCTGCTGCTTCTGTTATGCTACTTCCCTTACCTGCTGGAGCACAGGATCCTCACTCAATCCGGTGACTTCTATAGTTATCCATTCAAGTAAATCTTGGCATTTTGTCACTTCTGCCGAAATGCCGTCCATGGTTGTCTTGATGTCCTCAGCGGGAGCTGGGCACTGATCTGGTGGAATGACAGGGTGCCTAGTGTCCACCTCTGCGATTTTTCCTTTATAAGAGGCTTCCATTTCTATTTTCTCAGAGGTAAGGGACTCTACCTTGGCCCCAATTTTCTTTATTGTGTCCTCCATATCATCTTCTTCTTCACATTCTTCTATGTTTGCGCACACAACTGAAATGGTTTCCTTCATCTTTCGGCCCTTTTCCTTGGTTGCGCTAAATTCTTGCTTGTTGTTATCTGATTACTACCTTAACTGATTGCTGTCTTCAGTTAATTGTGTACACTTATCATATGAGGCAAGGCCTCTCTCATGAATTTCCTCTGCCACTCTGATGTGCAACTCGTTCAGGTCCTCTAGGGGCAAGGTGCCAATATTCAAGTCGAGGCACCCAGTCTTTACTGCCTCCTTAACCATTTCATTTGGATAGATAAGGTATCCTGGTTCAAGCTTCAGGATGCGCGGATACTTGATTTCAGCAACAAGTGGTCTTCTTTGCACACTCGGCTCTCCTGACTTCCCATCAAAACCTAAACCTAACTGCCCCAATCCCATATGGGCTACCAATGTCTTGACCTCCTCCATAGCTTGGATTATGGTCAACTACAGTTGTTCTTGCTTGGCTTCTTTCTCAGTGTGAGTCTCTTCCCATGCTTCTTGCACTTTTGTTGCGATGGTCTTGCAATCATCTAGATGTAGTTGTGGCCCGAACTTGGGGTTTTGAGCCTTCATCTTTGTGCGTCGGCTTTGTGATTGCGAGGGGCCTTTAGTGGCCTTTCTCTTTCCTGCTGATGTGGCTATATTTTGAATCTGTGCGTCATCCTTTTCTTCCTCAATAGGCGTTCCCGCTGGTAGTCCACCCTTCTTTCCCTTCTTTGCTAGTGTTTCTCCCTTGTCTTCCTGATCTGTTTCAATATATTCTTCATCGGTGTCTTTTACATCGATCTTCTCGCGAAGAGGTTCTACGTTGTGCTCGTAGTCAGACGCATCATCGCATGAAGCGGGAAATTTCCAATCTGGCTCCCATCGCTCCATCATTCCCTCGATCGCCTGCTCATCTAGTCGGTAAAATCCTGGATACCATAAGTCATGCTCTGTTATGTCACCTCTTGAATGAATGAATGATTGGTTCCTTTTCGCGTGAAACCTCATGATGCAGGTGTATTCATCAGTTAGTGGTTTGGAAATGCACGGTGTTGCCAAAATTGCTTCACGCAACTGGTGATAGTAAGCATAAAATACTTCAACCGTTTGCCACTGCCTAGACTCCTTTGGGCTTGCCCATAGATTGGAAAAGTGCGTTCCTCGGCCTTGTATGGCTAAAGTGGCAGCTTCCTGATATCCCTTTGGCTGCTTCCAGCCTATAAGGGCTATCAACATTAGCAGCCAGCTAAAATGGAACGGTGTTCCATCATCTTAGGTATCTTGAACATCCTCCAGAAACTCCTTCAATAAGAACTGGCACCAATTGTAAGCTTTTCTGCGCAATACATTAGCGGCTGCCTTGATTGCGACCGTAGGTACTTCAGGTGGTCTACACTTGCGCAACAGCTTGCCTGCAAGCAACTGGGTCGTAAAATTTGTTGCATGGTCATTGATGTCGACCGTTGGGAACCCTCATCCCTTGTGCACTACGCCAAACTCTTTTTCTATTTCGGCACTAAGGGATTTATTGTGCGCCTTCTTTATGATGAGGTTAGTAGGGTCCTCTCCTCGCTTGTTTAGTCCAGTGATCTGATGGATCATGTCGATGTTGATGTCAATGCGCATGTCCAACCATAGGAATCTGTCATGCATGCAAGTGAGCAGTGTTCGTGCTACGGCGGTAAACTCAATACTCTTAGTAAAGTGCGGCATTTGCAGTAAATTTAACAAGCCTAATGGTCGGATGGCCCTTAGCCATTCTTGAACTTCCAGCCTGCCGGTGCCGGTCTGTGCATCCTTGACCCAATTGATATAGGCGTCCGGTCTACATTGTGGGTGATTTTTCGGTGTTTCTAGTGTATTTTCCAGTAAGTCCTGGTCATCCAGCTTGCAACCTGGTACGCCACCCATTAAATTCTCCTCAACCTTCACCCTAGTGGAAATGGTGGGTAGCGGGATTTCGTATTTGAAATTCTTTTCTATGTTGACTGGTGGGGCATCAAGCTTCCTTGGAGCGATGTAGTTGGGCATAGGATAAAACGGCAGGTTTTGAGCCGAGGCTGCTCGCTGTAATGGCACTTCGGAGCCCCCCTGCTCTGAAGCTACTTCTTTGCCCTTGCTGCTTCCTGCAGCCTACCGTGCTGAACTTCTAGATGCACCTACTTTCATTGCCGTCATTGTTGCTAGAATCCCTGCTTGCTCGAATAACCAGGAGATATTTGCCAACTCAACCTGTTCACTCATACGACACTCTGATCGCTCGGCTCTTGACTAGTTCAAATACTTCGTAAAAATGGTTAAGTGGCCGAGCAGGGTCTATTTATAGCTGCTGCTGGTTTGCTACATGGCCTTTCACGATTGTTGAGGCCCTTAAATACATATTAATTGCCATTTTGTGCGTATTATCTCGATCCTGTCAGCCGATCCTTCTCATGATGCGAATGTTGTTTCCTTAAATGCCAAAAGGTTGCCTGGCAATCCAGCTTGTCAACTTCATTGAATCTACATTAATGGGTGAGCCTGCCAACCGGATTTCGATATGAATTGGTCACTTCCGTATTTAATAGGTTCCAAGATGTCACATCCACCTTTAAATTGTAAATTGCCCTAGTGCCGTCAATTTGGTTAACGGCCCACTAACTGGTCGACAGATGTCACGGTAACGGTTTTCGTCGTAATGCACTGGCAGTCTAATAGGATGTTTGCTACAGGACGCGCACTGGGTGTTATCTTCTGCACGACTGTCACTCCGTCTTTCTGTGCGATGAGTATCTGGGCTTGCTCTGCACAGCTGCTCTTTTCTTCTCTCTCTTTTTTTTTTTTCGCGCACAACTTCCGCAGTGTTGCGCGGTACACTTCCTCGAATCATCCAGAATTCTGCGTAGCCAGACTATCGCGGTAAAGCTTTAGTCTGCTACCATTTATCGAACTTGGTAAGGTGTCTTCGGCCAATGTAGCTAATTGGACTACGCCACCGTTAGTAACATGCATTACAGTATATGGGCCAAGCCAATGCATCTTAAATTTTCCAGGAAATTTCATGCATTTGCTTTCATACAAGAGGACTAGATCACCTACCTGAAAGCTCTTGTTCTTGATGTGGCAATCATGCCATGCTTTTTCGTGGTCCTTCTGTACTTGTTGGTGGAATCCTGCGACCAAGCGATCTTCCTCTATCCCAACCAAGTGTAGGATCCTTTCTTCGAGTGTCGTGCAATCTGCCATGCCTGTAAATGCTGCTATTCTCAAGCTGGGAATAATGTACTCCATTAGCATTATTGCTTCTTGCCCATAGGCCAACCGAAAAGGTGTATGTCCAGTCAGTTTCTTGCAGGTAGTCATGTATGCCCATAGTACAGATGGAATGTGCAGGTCCCAATCAACTCGATTGACGTTGCATATCTTGGTTAGCGCATTCTCCAATAATTTGTTAAATGCTTCAATGGTTCCATTCACCTGTGGATGATAAGGCGTACTACGCTGATGATGAACGTGGAACTCTTCGGTCAAAGCCTCAATGGTCTTATTCTGAAAATGAGTGCCTTGATCACTCATTAATATCTTCGGGCATCCAAACCTTGTAAGGATATTCTCATATATAAACTCTGTGGCTGTAGCTGCGCTACAGTCTTTTACTGGCTTTGCTTCTACCCATCTGGTGAGGTAGTCGGTAGCAGTAAAGATATACCTCGCACCAGTTCTTTTTCCTGGTGGGTTAATAGGACCCACAAAATCAATAGCCCATATTTCAAAGGCTTGCAATGTCAGCTGTGGATTTAATGGCATTTCATCTCTGCGGGATGGCTTCCCTATTCGTTGACAAACATCGCAATTCTGGCAATGTTCCTTCGAATCTTTATGAATTGTAGGCCACCATAGCCCTGTACGCAATTTCTTCTGCGTGGTAGCTCTCCCTGCATAATGGCCTCATGTGACTCCTGAGTGCGCATCAGCTAGTATGGAAGGTTTCTCATGCTCGAGCACACACCTGCGCAGTATTTCATCCGGTCCCAGTTTGTATAGCTGACCTGTAATTATAATGAAGTCTGTTGCGTGCACTATCAACTGCTTCTTCTGCAGCATAGTGAACTCTATGGGTGTGAACCCGACGGTCAAGAAATCAATCATGTCCTGATAATAATCATCAGCAACCTGTATGGTGAACAATTGCGCATCAGGCAGATTGTCCTCCAAATTCATAGGCTCTTCTCCTGACTCGATTCTTGATATATGATCAGGTCCCAAATTCAATCTTCCTGGCTTAACAACAATCTCAAATTTATACTCTTGAAAGAGTAGTAACCATCTGCATATGCGCCCCTTAAAACTGGCTTATTGACTAGGTATTTCAAGGAAGAATGGTCAGTGAACATGGAGAAATGTGCACCAAGCAAGTAATGTTTGAATTTTTGCAGCGTGTAGACCATAGTGAGTCCTTCTCTTTTAGTAGTGGTATAGTTCTTCTCAGCGGATGATAAATTCCTACTGGAAAAGGCAATGGGATGGTCAATACCTCCCTCTCGTGGTTGTGCAAGAACAATGCCCAATGCTATGCATGAGGCGTCGACATGGACATGAAATGGCTTCTCCCAGTCTGGGAAAACTAGGATTGGTGCAATGACCATTTTCTCTTTCAATGTGTCGAAGCCTTTCTCACAATATGCATTCCAAATGAATGGTACGTCTTTCTTCAGCAGCTTTTCCATAGCTGCAGTTATCTGCGCATACCCTTTTATGAAATTCCTGTAATAACCGGTATGCTCCAGTGTAGTGCGCAGCTGCTTAACTGAGTTGGGTGTAGGCAAGTTTACAATGACTGCAATCTTAGCAGGGTCTACCATCAAGCCCTGTTTGCACACAATGTGTCCCAACAAGACTCCATAGGGAACACAGAAAATACACTTCTTCAAGTTTAATGAAATTTGATGCTGTCTGCACTTTTCCAGCATCATCCTGAGGTTCGCGGCATGGTTCTTCAATAAACCAATAATGGTCCAATCATCAAAGTAAACCTCTAAAAACTTATGTATAAAATCCTTAAATGCTACAATGACCACTCTAGAGAATATGGCAGGTGCATTCTTCAGACCAAAGGGCATCACTGTGTATTGGAATGACCCCCATTCTGTAGCAAAAGTCATCTTGTGCCTATCTGTGCAATCAATCCTAATCTGATGGTAACCAGAGAATCCATCAGTGAAAGAATAAGCCTCATTCCCTCCAACATTATCTAGCACTTCATTTGTAAAAGGTGTAGGAAATGGGTCATGCATTGAAGCATTGTTCAGTTTTCTGAGATCCACACAAATTCTGATCTCGCCCTTTGTTTTCTTGTCCTGGATAACCATCGGGCTTATCCAATTAGATTCTTCGACTGGCTCAATGATCTCGACATTGAGCATCTTATTGAGTTCTACCTTAACTCGTTCTTTGTAGCGCGGATTCAGTCTGTATGGTCTTTGTTTCACAAGCTTTGCACCAGGCTTAAGAGGAATTTTCATCACTCCTAAGTCTCCGAGTATATCTTTTATCTCTGTGAATTTAGTCGGGAATAGTTTGCGATACTCCTGTAGTATACCCACGACTTCCTCGACTGTGTCTTCTTCCCAATAATCTCTGATTGTTGCGAACTTTGGCTCTTCACTGGTACTAATGTTTACTTTCCTTGTTTTTATGGGTCCATTCATATCTGGAATTTCCAGTGGAGGTCCTTCTACCTCGCGCGATCCCTCTGACTCAGGTTTCCATATATTGTGTGGGTCCTCCTCATCACTATCTACTTTTTCCTTGGTTTCTCCATCGATGTGATAACAATCAAAAGCATGCTCTATTTTCTCCTCCCATTCAGGTTGTAGGCACGCAGGTATGCTTTCTGCGCCAAAGAATTCTTCTAGTGTTAGGTTGGCTTGTGTAGAGTCTGGATTGAATATTGTTTTCTTAATGACCTGCAACGCGTCATTGATACTTGGATGCTCATCTTCAAAATTGAAATCCTACTGGAAGGTTGCAGTCAGGTCTGACCAGTCCACTGTGCCTCTGTGCAACTCCAGGTCTAGGTACCACTTCTTCATAATCGGTTCTTCTAACGTGTGCACAAATAGATGCACCAATTCTGTCTGTGGTCTCTCCTTCCATGCTTCGGAACAAACTCGAGTATGCTCTCGTGGATCTGTCTGTCCATTATATTTCTCAAAGGATAGGGTAACGTTATCATCAAAACTCATTTGCATATTAATTCTACACTGATCCCATGTTGTCAATGTCTGCTTATGCGTGGCCCACCATCTAGCAAGTGTATCCCGCAGTGCCACATCTAATGCTTGTAGTCGATGTTTGTCTGCAATTGCTGTAGTATATTCATTGATAAAAGAATAAACATTAGAGAAACCATCGTAGCTAGGGATTGGGCTTTCCTCCTTTTCGATCCAACGTAATGACTTCGTGATCCGCGTGCATTTCCTGGTAGATACTTCATGTAATCTGCTTTGCCAGTTTTCCAGTCCTGCATCAGAATTTGAAACGCAAGAGCTATCACAGTGCCAACTGAGTGTGCCATCTGCAGTTGGATTAATATAGTCAGTAGTATTGGTTGTCATCTTGTAGTACAGTCCAAGTCTTGAGCTCTGGACTCCTTTCGAATCGATTCAACATATCGCTCGCCTTGCGAAGGGTCCAATGGCGCGATAACCCTGATATCATTGCCTTCAAATATCATTTTCATGGTCTTTAAATCAATAATGGTAGAGTTAGTCATTGCCCAATCGATACCCAGCAGTGCTGGATAAGGATGGCTATCATCCACTATTTCAATTACTTCAAACTTGGCATAGCTGCGCACTCCATCAATGTCAACAATGGTGTTGGGTAATCTCCCCAAAGGTATAACTATCCCTTGATTAGCCATTCTCAACTGTAGAGGTGACCACTGTAACTTGGTTTTACCCATCTGATGCCATGTCTGCTTGGTTAAGACATTTACTTCGGATCCAAGATCAAGGATGATCTCATCCATCTCATAGTCCCCAATATGTGCAGTGAGTCTCATTTCCCTTCCTGTTCTTTTAGGACTCCTAATATTGTGGACTGTGCCATTGGCAGCTCCCTTCTCACTGTTTGGCTCATATTGTCTTAGTAACTTTTCAAATTTCGTAAAAGCATCTGCGCTCTTTAGTAATTTCATGCAGCCGCGTAAGAACTGCACAACAGAGGTCCCTGTATTTGTTGTGGCGTTTGTCTGATCTTGTGCCATTGGCATGTTCTCTCTTTGTGGTACTTCACTGCACAATTGTGTTCTCGGGGAGTCAGGTGGCGGTGCTCTGAACATCTCCCACGCTTCCTCAAATGATCCTTTTTTTTGTGTAAATACAGACCCAACGCTTTCTTAGGGGCTTTCCTAATCCATACCGGCTCTCCCAGATTCTGCCTAGGGTTGCGCGTTTCGGAGGTCGAAGCTTCTGCGCCTCCGTCCCTTCCCGTATCAGCGCCACTGCGCATTACCACATTTACACTTGGATCCGCAGTTCTTCTCTCTGCTGCGATCAGCTGAATATTGGGATTTGGTGGTTCTGTCCTTCTTCTTTTCTGCATTTCTACCTCAAGCACAAGGCAGTCTTCAATAACGTGCTCAAATGATTTACAGTAATTGCACATAGTGCATGGGTTGGTACAATCTCTAGAAACGTGACCTGTTTGGCCACAATTATAATAGATTACCTGGCTGCGGCCTCTTCCTTGCGCCGAGCCAGCATTTCTTCCTCTCCCGCAGTATCCACCACCACGGCCTCTATATCCTCCTTGATCATAGAGGGTGTTTTCTTGCTTTTGCTGATTTTCCTCTTGGACACGATACATCCCAACACCTCGCATTACTTCCATATCGCGCTTTCTTTCATTCATGAGCTCATATGCGTGACAGTTGGATTCGTCATGTCCAACTGATTTACATAAATTACAATACAAGCTCTTAGGTGTTCTTACATATTTATGTATTAGGTAACAGTCTTCAGGCTTGTGTCCTCTGGTTCTACGAAGTTCACACCACGGTGCCTGATTGTGATTCATATTGATTGGATTTGGTGTGCCACTGTCAAGATAATCTTGAAATAGAGGGCAATGTTCTCTGGTATGGCCTTTTCCTTTGCATCCAGTGCACCAAACTTCACATCTATGTTCATATCTTTGTTCTTTTCCATCCTTCATACCTTGTAATTCTAACGTCGTGGTAGTTAACTGGCTCTGAATCTGTGACCTCCCAGTACTACTCTCACCAATCGGTGAAGCCTCCAACTTCATTGCAATCTCTAAGGCCTTTGCCTGCGACACAACCTTCTGCTGCATCAATGGTTGTCTGATGTGGGGCAACAATGAAGTGATGAACCATTCCTTGTGTTGTTGCGGAGCTATCACAAAGTTCACTTGATATAGCAATGTTTTAAATTTTTGGTCAAATTCCCAGACCGATTCGGTAGGATTTTGCTTGATTTCCTTTAATTCCGTTATGCATTGCGATTCTGACTTTGGCTTCTTAAACTCTGCGACAAGTGCAGCCTGAATTTCTATTAGGGTTCTCGGTTGTGCCTGAGAATATTTCATAAACCAATGCAACGCGTGGTCTCTTAAAGTAGTGATGAGTTGCGCTCTCTTCAAAACATCATCCTGGATTTGCTTTAAACTCCATACGGCTTCACATAGAAACCAGTGCTGATCAAGGTCTTCTAGACCCATTCCTTTGAATATCGGTGGTTTTATATCGTTATCTGTCTTTCTCCTTCTTGGTTGTGCACTGCTTTGAGTAGTGTTGATTATTCGCATGAAGAAAATAAAGGGAATATTTGGACTACTGGGATTTTGTGGAATGGGCCGCGTGACACTCGCAGCAGGTGGGTTATGATCTAAGGGTGGCACGGTTTCTGCAACCGACGGATTCTGAGGTGTAATAGGGTGGATAGTGGCTGATGGCAGCATGGTTTGATTGTTAAGGTCACATGGAAGTTCAGTATTCACGCGGAGTCCAGGTCCTCCGGGATTCTTTTCTTTATTAAACTTATATCTCTTTCCACTTCTTAGATTATGTATCTCTTCGTTAGAATCACTAAAAATGCTATTGACCATGACATATGTAAAAATATTACTGCATTCTTAAAACTCCTTTTTAGCTAAAAGCATTTTAATGTATAGACTTAGATTGTTCAAGAACTCACCTCTGAATCCTTCGAAAAAGTATGCTTCAGCTTGACTGTAGGACTTCAGCGTGTCTACAATAAACTCGGTCACAAACCCTTCAAGTATGCTATCGACCCATAAGTCGACTACTCGCGTCAGTGGGCTGTCTATTGCTTTGAGCTGCACTATGAGCTCTGGAGTCCACTCTGTAGGTACTCCTCCTTGAAAACAGGTTTTCTTTCCTGCGAATCACGAGATCCACTCATGCAACTCGTTTCCAAATGAAGCCCAGAAAATCTTGTGAATCTCTCTCCACAAGTATCTGGTCAACCACTCTACGTCAGATAAGCATGGGTGTTTGTTCTCTTTTCTTGCAAAATCTCTTTCAATCTTGTCGCACCAATCCTAGATCTCTTTCTTTTCAGGATGCCAATTGTCTGAACCCAATGGGAACTGGTATTCTTCTTCACACATTACTTTCCAACACTCTATCGCATCACTGGTCTTAGCTGGGAAACAGAACCATTTGTTGGCTGTTGATAACCATCTGGAGGTTTTCAATCATAGACCTAGGTACTTCGTGGTTCAAGAAACCAACAAAACCCCTATTCACCGGCCCTTTTGGCAACAAACTGCGCCCAGCCTGAGGTCTCACCCGAGGCGAAGCTGAGGGGGTGGTTGCAGAATCAAGTTTCCACAATCGGGTGATGCGATGGGGGAAAAGCGGATAAGCAGCGCAACACTTGTGGGTTGCACGGACAAATAACTGCGCGACCCTTCTCACTACGTTGGGTACTTCGGCACGCAATTGCGCTTGCTCACTTGCGCCTCTAATGACGGTGCGGCACAGGATACCTTTGCGCTAGGACAGTGAGCTATCAATAGCTTACTTCGCAGCAAGTCCCAATGACTCGACGCATCAACTAGACTACGTGTCCTTGCCAAGATATTCTAACCAATCCTACTTAGCATCCTTTATCCCTTCATTCCGTTCCAATTCTTATCATTAAGTTGCATATGATTGAATAAACATATAATTACTGCGTGCTCCAACGCTGCGCTAAAATTCAATGTTCAACGATGTGACTAATTGGCTGATTCATACATTCCTCAATTCATAAGTGTTGAATACTTAACATTCCTCCACGCATATATTACCTAACATATTATTCCCATTCTCTACGGCGAATACATATAAAAGCAATCACATAACAGAAGACTTCAGCATTAAACATTCATACCAAGTAAATGAACACTCATAAACACACAATAGTCACATAACACATAATTTAACATGGTTCACCCCCCGGATGGAGGATACGACCACAAGAACGGTTGTTAATATTGCTCAATATGGGAAGGGTACAACTGTTCTTATTTTGCGCACTCAGCTGCAGACTCTCTTCTCTCTCAAATAGGTCTCTTCGCACTCAGCTGCAGAGACTTTACAATGGATTTCAAGCTTAAGATTCTACAATACCCAAATACTTAACCAAACTGAAGAGTAACCCTTCCCTTACAAAATTGTGCCTTATTTATAGATCTTTCCCGTAGGTAATGTCTTTACAATCATTAGGCCGAAACCCTGAGGTTTCCAAAACTAGTGTGGCTAACTGCCACCCTAGCTGTCACCATCGACAGCCTGCTCCGCCTGCTCCAGCTGGGCCACTCGTGGCTCACACGCACTTCTGACAACTGCAGTCCTCAAAACGGTTACAACTGCATCATGGCCTGTCCCTTTCCACTCCTTCACCTGCCTATCGCCATCGGCATCATGGCCTAGCTTCTCAACTTCTTGCCGCCACACGTTCGAATAGGTCGCTTTCATCTTCCATCCAGCTGTTCCTTACCCAAAATAGGTCATGTCCTCGTCTTACCTTTACCCATGTTCTGAACCAAAAATATCTCATGTGCTACCTTGCGCATCGTCCTCCTGCGCGACCGTGCCTTAGCCATTGTCGTCGCGCAACACGTGCAATTCCTCGCAATTGTCTGTCACCTATCGCCGGGCGTAATGTGCACTTAACAAAATTGCTTCATCTTCCTGCCGCAGCGCGCAATGCACAATTTTCCATACTTGTATATTTTTTCAACCCATTTGGGCCTCGCCCAACAATGGGGTATCGGATCTCAAAACTATTTTCAGAAATTTGAATCAAAACATCGTTGTGTTATCAATTCTTCAATAATATTCATGAAATTGTTTTTTATTCTTCAATCGATGTGATGGTAGAGTGCTTTCTTCTTTCATCGTTAACTAAAATGTTTAATGGTATTAACCCTAATTGTATCTTCAATGATCTTCCTTGCTTTTTTATTTCCGCCGTTCACTTTTATATTGCATTCAAAATCAAAGAATGTATTTCCATAATTCTACAGACCTAGATTTTCTTCAGTTTGAACAGATTTTGAATGTGGCCTCCATCATAAAACACATCTGTGTTCATACTTATTCTCATGAAAACAATTAGATGTAGCCAATGAAGACATCTCTTGTGTATACTTTATGAATGTTTGGTTCAATTCAACATATGCATCAAATAAGGGTATCATCTTCATTTCCAAATATCCAAAGGGACATAATGATAGTGAAGGGGAAAATATGAGCTATCAAACGAAACCTAACGAATAACCAACAACTAGCCTATACAAAGAAAACTATGTGAGTGAAACTCTTGTTCTGCAAGTTTATAAAAGAAAAGTTATGCTACTCTGAAATTTGAGCTGGGGTTTATTAAACAAAAAAAGCAAGTAAAGAAAAATCAACATAGCATGAGATAAGGCTAAAGCTAACTATCCTAAGATGAAAAAAATGAAATCAAACAAAAGGATAAAATCAAAAAAATTATTTATGTACAATAGGTTTCCCTAAATCTAAGAAATGTAGTGTTTGATTGCTAGGCCATTGACAAGGAGGTTTTCTTTCTCCCCTTGCAAATCTTGTAACTTATAAGTTGTTGGGCCAAGCTTCTCCACAATCTGATAAGGACCAAGCCACAATTGTTGAAATTTTGTATGTTTTCTCTTTTATTCATGAGGATGGTCCCACTTTAGAACTAGGTCTCCTACCTCAAAAGTTTTCTTTCCATATTTCCACTTATCAAACAATTTTTTAACAATGTCTCGGTGATGGTTGAACCTATCTTTGTCATTTTTCCGAGCTTCCTCGAGTTTCAACAGAGTATTAATTCGTGACTGTAAGATTTCGCTATTGGATCCTATAGCTTCCTGAGCTAACTGTAGGGAAGGCAGTAGTATGTTTGGGGTAAGAATAACCTCTTTCACATAGACTAAGGTGTAAGGAGAAACCCCTAAAGAATCTTTTGGAGTTACCCTATCTGTCCATAAAGCATTGGGAAGGGCTACATGCCAGTTTCTTTGGTTTTCAATAACCATTTTTTTGAATATTCGCATGAGATTTTTATTGGTGGATTCTTCCAACCCATTCCCTTGAGGATAATAGTTATATGAATAATGCAATTTAATTCCCTTTTCCATATAAAATGTACTTAACTTAGCAGAAGAAAAATAAGATGCATTATAAAAAACTAATGAAATTGGAACTCCAAACCTAGTTATGATGTTTTCTTTCAAAAATATGATGACCGCATCTTCATTTACTTTGCGTAAAGGAGTTTCTTCAGTCCACCTCGTGAAATAATCAGTGGCTGTGAGAATGTACTGGTGTTTCAATGAAGAGTTTGGATTGATTTCCCCGATGATACCTAAACCCCATTGCTCGAATGGTTCTTAAATGATAATTGGTTTTAGTGGTTCTGCTGATTTTGGTAGTCTTCCAACACTTCTCTGACATATGTCACATCTCCTTGCATAAGCATGAGCATATTTAAAAACAGTGGGTGAATAATATCTAGTTCTCAATATTTTATGAGCAGTAGTGTCTCCAGAATAATGTCCCCTTGCAGGGCCATCATGTAACTCCTTTACCACCTTCTTTGCATCATCCTTTTCAAGACACCTGAGAAAAAATCCATTATAATCATTTCTAAATAGTACTCCATTTATTATTTGGTATGATGCTGACTTTAATCGGAGTTCCTTTCTTTTCTTTGAATTCCAATGTTCCGACAAATATCCATTTTGAAGATAATGAATTAAATCTTTGTACCAAGACTCTGGAGTGGTGAAAATGGAACATACTTCAATTAAATTCATTTCCGATTCATTTTCCCAGCCATGATCTTTAGCAATTGGATTTTCAGTAATCAAATTACATAATCCTTGACCTTTGATGATATTAGTTAGTTTAAATTCTAGGTCATATTCTTGTAGTGCAGTCACCCAATTTCCCCGTCTTTCTCCTAACTCCTTCTGAATAAATAGAGATGACAAATGGGTGAGGTATTATAACATTTGTTCTATTTTTCAGAATATAAGGTCTGAACTGCTTCACTGCCTTGAAAACTGCATATGCTTGTTTTTCCACAACTGGGTAATTCAGCTCAGGTCCGTGTAACCCAGTGCTCATAAAAGATATTGGGTATTCATCTCCTTGCTCTCCTTTCTATGTGAGCACTGCTGCAAGAGAATAATCTGAAGCAAATGTATATATAATAAAATCCTTTTCAAAATATGTACTACTCAATGAGCAATGGCATTTTTTATATCCTTAAATGCGTTCTTTTCAATATCAGTCCATTTGAACTCTACACTTTGCTTCACCATCTGTTGCAAAGGTTTTATAATTTGTGCAAAATATGGTACAAAAATTCGCACGAAGTGTATTGTGCCCATAAATGATTGCATAGTTTTCTTATTATGGGGCATGGGAATCTGAGTTATGTTAAATTTTCAGAATTTACTTCAATATTATCTAGGATCTTAACTGAGAGAACAACATGTACAGCAAATCTACATGATATCAATCATGGACACAATAATGCAAGCACACAAGAGACACAGAGTTTACTTGGGGAAAAACCATAAAGGTGAAAAACCCCAATAACTTCCTCAAAGATAGATAGAGCAATGATACAACCAGAATACAAGAGATAGCCTTCTCCTAGCAACAGATCCTCCTCCTCCACAAGTGCGCCACTCTCCAAAGTGTGAGTGAGAGAATAGAATGTGTAAAATGAGAGAGACACACTCTCTATTTATACACTAACTTGACTTGACCTTTACTCAACTAGGTCGGCCTCAACTTAACCACTTAACATAATGCTGACTGGGCCGACCCCCACTAGGGTGGTCTAATAACCCTTTGACCCACATGGCCGACCCCCACTAGGGTGGTCTAATAACCCTTCAACCCACATGACTTATACAAGGCCGACCCCAACAAGGTAGTCTAATAACCCATCAAGTATAAGTTACGACACTTACAATATAAATGACGACACTTCCGTATAGAGGAATAATAACATCTCTATAGGAATACAACCACTTCCGTATAGATGAATAATAACATCTCTATAGGAATACAATATACATATATGTGAAATACATTCCGAAGTTACATATACATCAACAAGTTATAGCTTGAATTATTTCTGGGTCTATAGAGATTCCCTTTTTAGAGATGATGTGCCCTAACAATTTTCCTTCGAGAATAGAAAAAATGTTTTTCTTAGGATTAAATGATACACCATACTTCCTACATCGTTCAAAAATAAATTTTAAATGGAAAGCATGATTTCCTCTTTTCTTAGAAAAAACTGTCACATCATCTAAATAAATGACAACACAGTGGCCGACCAAACCTCAGAATGCGATGTCCATGGCCCTTTGAAATGTGGATCCAACATTCATAAGGCCAAAAGGGATTATTCTATAAGCGAATGTTCCCCATTTTGTACAAAAGATAGTCTTGAGTCGATCCCTCTCTACCACTAATACTTGATTATAACCTGAAAATCCATCCAATAGGGAGAATATTTCTGATCCTGGTACCATCTCTAAGATTTGTTCCATGGGTGGGACTGGATAGTTGTCTTTATCTGATGCCATGTTCAAATTTTGAAAATTAACACACAGTCTGATTTCTCCTGATTTTTTTCTTACAGGCACCAAATTTGCCACCCATTCGAAATGTCTGACCTTGAAAATAATTTTAGCATCCAACAACTTCTTTAATTCTTTATGTATTAATGGTTCAAGCGTGGATGCATCTTTTGAAGTTGCTGCTAAAATGGTTTTGCTCCTTGTTTGATGGGTATCACATGCTGGATAATGCGTGTATCATAAGTCTTCAAATCTTCATATGTCCATGTAAAAATGTCCTTGTACTGCTGAAATAGTTTAATAAATTTGCATCTTTCGCCAGGTGAGAAACATTTTCACAAATTAACATATTTTGGTTCCTTTTTTGTCCCTAAGTTCACCAACTCATAATGCATCGAAGAGATGTTTGTCTTCACATTTGTAGGCTTCCTAACTTTGTTTTGTAAGTCAAATAATCCTTCAAGAGTTCGCACTCCTTTTGGCATAAAATTGCCTTTGCTAGTACCCTCATTTTGCAATTCTGACTGGTGCTCATCTTCGTCAATAATGGATTCTTTGAAGGTATCATCATTTGTCAAAAAACTGATAATCTTCTCATCATCATCGAACACTCTCATATTTGTAATGTTGTTTGGTACATATGTCTAGAAAAGCAATTCAATAGAACATTTGTCATTGGTTGGTACTAACCGTGAAGTAGAAACAACTAGTAAATCATCAGCAACGTTTTGTAATCTAGGAATGGCATTTATGTTAAAATCATTAAAATTTGATATTAACTTCCATACTTCAGACTGATACCCTTTCAAGTGTGGAGATACATAATGAATGGTGTTTCTTATTTTCCTAACAACTATTTTCGAGTCACCAAAAAGTTTTAAATTCTTAATATTCAAATCAATGGATTTTTTCAATCCTTGAACTAAAGCTTCGTATTCAACAGTATTATTCGTGCATTCGAATTCTAATTTACAAGAGAGAAATTGTTTGTTTCCTTGAGAATCAACAAGAACACAACCAGCTCCTGCTCCCTCTTTTGTTTTGGAGCCATCAAAGTATAAAATCTAAAATATATCATCTAACTCAACTATGTTAGTATGATTATCTAAGTCAGTAACTAATTCTACTATGTTACATTCAATATCATCAGCCCATGAAAATTGAAGGAGATCAGACTGGTTGTCTGAATCATGGCCAACATTTTCTACTTGTTAATTCCCTGGCTCAATTTCTAAAAAATAATTTCCCAAAAATGAAGATGAAAAATTCATTGGCTCATGTTTTTCTTCTAACTGAGTCACATTATGTTTCATATGAGGTTCTCTTAATACTTTAATTTGGTTTTGCTTATTCTGATGAGGCAACCACAAATGAGACCAATCAGTTGCAAAATAACCATTTAATTTATTTGACTAGTCTCTACTCAGAATTAACCCATAAGATTCTGGTATGTCTACTACCATAATATCAATAAATTGACACATAATTGGGTCTGCAGCCAATCTGATCAATACATTTTTCATTTCCCCAATAACTTTAACATCGGATATATCTAGTTGTATAATCTAAGAAGGGGATGAAGTGGGTTGTCCATTTGTATTTTTGCAAATAGATAGTGGCATGATGCTAGATGAAGCCCCAGAGTCTACCAAGCAGTTATGCACATTATAATTGAAGATTTCAAAATTCAAAAGGAAAGGAAGAGTTTGAGATTTCGATTTTCCACCAATACTTGCTTCGTTAATTTCGGTATCAAACTCAACCCTTTCTGACTGTTTATTTACTATACTGCTTGATTTTACATCAAAAGATTCTAATAGTTTTCTCCTCTATTGTGGCAGGTTACACAATTCAAACATAGATATATTTGCTTTAGTTTTCATGATATTTTCTACAATGTCATACCCCATATTATGATTTATCCAACCTTTTTACCACTATCAGATTTGTTGATTATAGGATTTACTTGTTTAATGCTTAATGGGTTTGTTTCCTTAATGATCCCAGAATTTTCTTTCAATTGTGATTGATTTAAACTGTTATTCTTCTTTATGTTTTCTTTGGATTTCTTCATTTTGCACAGTACCATACTTTGTTCTTATATTGGTCCCTTACTTCTGGTGGCATAATTCATGTACGATATTTGTAGTTCTTCTACCTTTTCTTCTTCATATAAACCCAAAGTTGGTGCCCAATCCCATAATACCAAGGTAGTTTCTCAATTTTGATCTTCTGCTTCATTAGATTGGTCTTTTTCCTAATCTTCTTGGTCTATTAGTTGTGTATCTAATAATTGATTCATTACCAGGGTCATTGAATTAATCCATTGTGGGAAAATTTTCTTGGATTTTGATTGATCAATAAAATAGTAGATTTGGAAAAAAGAAAAGGGTGCTAGTTCTTCAGGAAGAAAACCATTTAATCCTTTCTATAAGAAAAAGGAAGAGCATCATTCATTACCAGGGTCATTGATTAAATATAATATTATAGAAAGGATTAAAACCATTTAATTTAAGCGTTGTAGTATAATATTATACCAATGATTCTTCAGTAGGTTTAGTTGTAGTGCTAAAAATATTCAAAATCATAGTAAATCTCTGATTGAACTATTGAACTTTCACCTTCTTTTCCATCCGCATAGACAATAATTCTTTCATAAGTGAAGCCACAATATTTTGGGTACCAAACTTATTCAGAAAAACATTTTCCAAACTATCCCAATTTGCTATAGAACCATCCTGTAGGCTAAAATACCAGGATGATGCTCTTGGTTCAAAAGTGTAAGGGAACAATGTGCACATGACATCCTCATGTTCCACATTTAATAGGTTCATTGCCAAGTAAAATCTCTTTAGGTGATCTTTTCCAGTGTCAAATTTAGGTAGCACTCGCTCCAGATGCTTAGGAAAATCATGCAAAGGAGCAGCTAGATTGAGTGGTCCTATGGCTCTCCATGTAGGTGGTTGATTGACATTGTGAGCCATGTTAACAATACGCATAGGAGAATGTGGGGGTGTATGGGGTGGTCTATGAGTCTGAGTGTGAGGAGTATTGTTTGTTTCCAGAGAATTTGGCCTCAATTGATTAATGAGATATGGTATATCTTGAAATGATAAATCAACTAACTGTTCCAAAGATTCCACAAGCACATAATCCCTAGTTTGCACAACTTGTCTTCTAGGATCTTTCCTTCTAGGAAGTAAAGGTACCACTGATAATACACCAAGTTTCCTCATGTATGATCTAGTATGTCTCCTGAAATTGACTACTTCTATGTGAGGAACAACATATAAACATTCGATATGATCAGTTTCAGAAATTAATTCTTCTGGTTTGTTTGTTTCCAATGGAGACCCAGAGAAATTTCCTCTTGAAAATGGATTTCCTATGCCAGCCATGCACTGGAGGCCCTCCTTCTAGCACCAAAACTGTTGATTCCCAGAAAATCCTAGCATCGACAGTAGGTATTCTCCCCAATGAATAATCCCGACCAGATCACTCACTGTTTGGTATGGGGAATCTATCTAGTTAATGGTCCGGCTACCGTAGGTGTGTATGTTTAATTTATGTACCAGTTGCGGCCTGACCCACCATTTATTTTTATGTTTAAGGGTATGAATATGCAAGTGCTTATAATCTAACTAATGCTTTTAACCTATAATTGACAGGTAGAAACCACACAAGTGATGCGTAGGTTCTTACCTCCCGTCTTACCGCTTCTACCTTGTCAATTAGATAACTCTATTCTAAACTAACTAACCTATCCTTGCAAGGAGAGAATTTAAATAAGAGTAATAATCTGAAAATGCTCATAAAAATCCAACAGATAGCTATTAAGATAAAATATGCACATTCCCAACAGACAATTACCAAATATAGCTTTGATTTTAATTAACACAATTTATTACTATGTTAACACATAGAAATGTGCATAGATAAAGAAATCGTTCACCATCATTGAAATAGTTCAACAAAATCAGAAATATCTCATAGTATGAACATAAACAAAAGAAGAAATAGTTTTCTTCTATCAGCCACAACTTTCACTCAAAATCAGTGCAAGCTTTTCCCAGTGAACAAGTCTTTCCTCATTAGCAGAAAAACAACTCTCTAACACAATGTAACCAGTCTCTAATTCACTAGAAAAAGTCCCTTTCTCTCATACCCTTCCCCCATATTTATATTACATGAGAATTTGTCTTGAATGACTCATCATTTTGGCTCCCTCTGCATCCTTTCACTTGCCAAATTTGTCCCTTTTGCCAACCATTTCCTCTGCGCATAGCGTTTCATCTTCCACTATGTCATGACTGGTCACTTTGGCTTCCTCTGTGTCTTTTGGATTTCCTGATCTGTCCTTTATGCCCGCGCTTCTTCTTCCTGCTGCCTTCCAACTTCCACGCATCCTGAGGAAACAACCAAAAAACAATGTATAAGAATAACTCATTTCCCACATAATAATTCCAAACAAAACGATAACGAGCACAACATGAATTGCAGAGATATGAGTGTCAATATTGTTAACAAATCAGAAGATTGAAGCTTCCATGATCTATTTTTAGTGTGAAAATTATAACTAACACAGAGGCAGAAGGCCAGAAAAACCCCTAAAAATGGCCAAAAAATCATCCTTCCGCAGTCAAAAAGGATTTAAAAAATGGCCAAAAAATCATCCTCCCGGAATCCGTAATGCGGGATTGTGGGATTACGGAATTGTGAGTGCCATTTTTCAATGTTAAAAAATGCAATCTGTTATCCGCAATCCGTAATTGGAACTGTGGAAAAGCATAACTATGGCATGTGGAAAAGCAAGGTGTGGGACTGCGGAATGCAATTCCAAAGTCGGAAATGCAGTCTGCAACTCACAATTTGCAATAAAAAATACTAGAACATTGAGGTGCGGGGTTGTAGAATGCGGGATTGCGGGCACGTGGAATTGCGGAAATGCAGGAGACCTTTCAACAAACCGAAAAAAGCAATCCGCAATCTGCAATCAGAACTACAGAAAAGAGGGATTGCAGATACAGTTTCAAACGATTGGAGATTCAATCTACAATCCGCAACCCAACATTGGAAATGCAGAAATGCAGAAAAGGCATGATGCGGAACTTAGGAATGTGGAAGTGCGTAAATGCCTTTTCTTTTGTTATTT
The DNA here is from genome assembly GCA_027924585.1 of Larix kaempferi. Lineage (NCBI taxonomy): Eukaryota > Viridiplantae > Streptophyta > Pinopsida > Pinales > Pinaceae > Larix > Larix kaempferi. The sequence goes on from BSBM01000150.1 coordinate 2,749,059, forward strand.
TTCAAGAAAAACTAAGTGTCAATGGTAAGATAAAAGAAGCTCTGAGCAAGATCAAAGGAGGGGCCCTACAATTTTACAAAAATTTTGGGATCAGGTCGCAGCTGCAACAGGAAGATACTTTTGCAATTTACATATTAGTTGAGGAATTTCTCTTTTCCATTACTTTATATATTTTAATGGATTTATTTAGATCACAATCACCTAAACATGTCGATGCAAGTTCAATATGGAGGATTGAAAACAATAATAAATATATGTAAATTGAAATTAAATCATATCTATGCCGGTTGTGCAGTTAACATTTCGATTATAAATTGTGACAACTTACCTCATGTTCTTACTGAGATCATCTATAAAAAAAATTATGTTGTTATCAAAGTTGTTTGGGAGAGATAGAGGTAGAACAAATTGAAACATAGATGTACACATTACTTTATTCAAAAATTCAAAACTAAAACCAATTTCTAAAAAAAGGAAGATTCATTTAACAAAATACCTTAATAAAGGTATGCCAATCATGATTTTTTTACCCCACCAAATTCTTCTTTCTTCGTTATGCTTGAAGAAAAACCAGTGGGAGATTTAATTTTCTAAATGGCATCTTTTACAAAATTTCTTTCATTCTCTGTAAATAACCATGGAATATTGTATGGTTGTCCATTACATGATTGGAGTCCTAAATGTCGCTACAAACTTTGGTGATTTTATCTTTGTTAATCCTTCCATCTAGAATTATCCATGATGTTTTTGTAACATTATTCTTGATATGCATTGCATAAAAAAAATGAGAAACTGGTAGGTGCTCATAGTAGGGACACCTATTGAACTGGATGGAGTATCTTTCCATTCCTTATGTATGAAGCTCATTAATGGGTTGATGACCATTATGAAACATAAATGAAAAAACTTAAATATTAGATACCATATAAACAATTGAATATAAATATTACAAGTTGTATAACGCTATTAGTACTACATGTAACATGGAATCCAATTGCTCACCTCAACAACAATTATTTATTATATTTAAATTTCCATATTTGAGATGTCATTCCTTAGGTTTTTTTTTTGTTTTTCTTTTCTTCTGGTCTCCTCCTTCCCATACAAATATAGTTCTTGGTAGTTCAATACCAATGGTTCTTAGGGAAGAAATTCATATAGTCATCAAATACCTCCTTTCCTAAACTTCTAGAGTGTTGAGATATAACTTTGGGACCACATACTAGACATGAAAATTTACCCTTTGTTTGAAGACCTACAAGATATGGAATTATGTTAATACTAGTATTATACAAAGAAATTATTAAAAAATGCATGAACCATTTGTAAAATTAAATACAGTTAGAGCGTCAAAGTACTTTAATAGCAATTGCCACAAAAATGTGTTAGCCCTGGGGAATCATGAGTTGTCCATGTAAGTATTCCATGGAATTGAAATTTTCTTTTCCCTATTGGTTTGGAGATGTCATAAGGCATAGTGATTCCAACCCATAACTTTAGAAGTTTATCAATAAGAGGATTAATAAATACCTGGAACAAAACTCTCTTTTGAACAAATACATGGAACAATCATTGGCAACATTGTGTGCTTCCTCTTTATTGGCATCCAAGGAGGAAGGTTATTGTTTATAACAAAAATAGGCCACACTGATTAAATGTACTTGATCTCTCCAAATGGATTGACACCATTGGATACAAATGTAAGCCTAACATAATGAGGTTCTTCTTTAAAAATTGGTCATGTTTCTTCAATGTCCCTAAATGTGTTATCATCTACAGGCATTTGCATAACACCATCTTCACTTTTATTTCGTGCATGGTAATGTTTTTGCACCTGAAAAATGGTTGGAAATGTGGAATTATGGGAATATGATGAAGAACCTTGCAAGGGACCTTATTTTTTATTTGATTGGTTCGATAAGTACTATTTCCACATTGAGGACAATCGAACTTTGTTGCATGTTGTGTTGGAATGTGAAATTTTAATATTACATGTGTAATGATCTCTAGTATGAAGTCGTAATATGTCTTATTTGGCATTGGAAGGAATAAATAACTCCAATCTTATGTAAAAGAAGTTATCTCACATGCATCATGGAGTAATAATCTCCTATTAACATTCATTATATAAAGAGATGGAAAATCATTTATCCCACATGTATTTTGGGATGTTATTCTTCCATACCTCTTGGTATATAAAAGAGGTGAGGGAGAGATTATGTGCATATCTTATGATATTGCATATTTTTGTACATATTATAATGTCGTGGAGCATATGTGGGGTATGTGTGGTGGATATCTCTTGTAATATTGGATATTTCTAAAGATAAAGAAGACCAAACCTTCCTGTGGATGTTTCTCCATTTGGGGTTTTACCACACATATCTGGTGTATTATTCTCTTGTTCTCTTATCTCTTATTTATTACATGATTTTGTTGCTCGTATGTATAAAATACCAGACTAGTATATCTATTCTATTGATTTACATGTTAGTGTAAATGTATTGTTGTATGTTATGCATATTATCAATGTTCTAACATGGTATCCAAGTTGGTTTTTATGCTCTACCTTCTTCGGTAATTCTTTGATTTATTTTACAAGCGACAACTCTTCATATTTTGAGAGTTGGGTCCTCCATATTTTGTAGATTTGGCATCCGATCGATCATACCCAAGTGGTAGTTTTTTATATCTAATCATTTTGTTGCTAGATTGAGATTTTTTTTCAAACTCTAACCCTCACCCTTAATTTTCATAAATTTTACATATTTTCTTCAAGTTCTCTTGATTTTTCTGTAGATATTGATTGAAATATATTGTACACTAATCTATCATCAAGGATCTATCTCTTGGTTTACAACACTAGTATTTTTTCTGTTTCTAGTTCAGGTTTTTGCAGGTTTTCCATCTAGATAGATTTAGCTTCAGTTTTGATGATTTTTCTACAATTTATGGGTCTTGACAGAAACATATGCACCCTATACATAGAAAAATCATGTATGACCTAGCTTCATATGCACCCTACAATGGACAAAGGTGTGTATTCCATTTTTTTGGAAAATGTTTTGATGTTCGACGATTTCTTTTCGTTGTTTTCTGTAGTAGAGTTATAGATCCATTGATTAGTTATAGGGAGGTTTCAAATTGGTGATAAATTCTTATTTTAGTATATATTTTCTTCTTTTTGCAACAAAACAATTCTTGCATTTAGGGTCTCGTTGCTTGTTTTTTACTTATTACTTCAAAATTTCTTTCTGTTCCTACACTAGTTGGATCTAACTATCTCTCTTGGAAGAGAAATATTATTGATGTTCTTAGGAGTAAGAACTTGTGGAGATTAATTAAAGACCAACAAGCCAAACCCACCGATGCAAAATATTTGGAAATAGAGGAAGATAGATGTGATCAAGCAAGAGGAATGACTCGACAAACGGTTTTGGATAGCTTACATGTACACATAGAGGATGAGGATATTTCTATTGAGGTATGGAAAACCCTAGCTTCTTTATTTGATAAAAACGATGATGTTTCTGCTTACTATATTGAAAATAAAATCCATGAGTTAAACCCTAAATATTTTGATAGAATATAGTAATTTCTTGCTGAAGTTAAAATATTTAATGAAAACTTAAACAATTGTGGTTCTCATTACAAGAAAAATGATAATTCTCTTACGATTCTCGTTGAACAAAAGTTACATTCATGCTTTGATATTTTAATCCAAACTAGGAATAAATCTATTGAAATGTCTAAAGGAACTTTGAAACCTACCTTTGAATATTTTTGTAAATATTTGATAAATGAACAAGATAAATTAGTTGCTAGTGGTGAATTATCTAATAATAAAGCTCCAATGGCACATAGTAAAAGGAATACTAGTAGGAATTTTAAAAATTCCAAACCACATAATCAATGATCTACTTATTCTAATGATGATGTTTCTAACATGGCATATAAAAAAAATAAAGTCTATAGTCATTGTAAACATTGTGGAAAAACCAATCCCCTTGAAAGTATTTTCTTTAAACAAGGTGTGAACTTGAGAAAACAAAGAAGAAGTCTTTCAATGAAGAGTCAGTGTCCCTATGTGCTTATTCTATTCAACCTAGTAAGTTGTATTCTAATGTGGAATGGATAATAGGTTTGGGTGCATCTAACCATATGTTTGGTACAACTTTTTTATTTAATACTTATGAAACTAAAAATCACACATAATAGAAAGTATCTATAAGTGATGGCAATCATCTTTCAGTTTTAGGATTTGGTAGTGTTAATGTTCCTAATGGTACTTTGGAAGATGTGTTTCATATTCAAGGAATTCTCATCAACTTGCTTTATATTTATTGTGCATGTTAGAAATGTTATAAATTTGAATCTTGGCCTGATAAGTATGTGTTAATAGATATCAAACATAACTTCAAAATTGTTTCTTTTGGTCCCGTTGATCATAATGTTGGATTGTATAAGTTTATTAGTTTTAATTCAAGCAAAAAACAACCTTTTTATTCCTATGTTGCTCACGCCTATGGAAAAAGTAAATTATGGCAAGAAAGATTAGGTCACTTGAATTATGGTAAAATGCAATTATTATCTAAAATGGTACATGGATTACCGTCAATTTCTTCCACTAAAGATGTTTGTGAAAGTTGTGTGCTTGGTAAACATCATAATGAAATGCTTGATAAAGGTAAAGCTTTTCATTCTAATGAAAAATTGGAACTAATTCATAGTTATATTTGTGGTCCTCTTGAAATTGCTTCTTTATCTCATGCAGTCTATTTTCTTATTTTATTGATGACTTTAGTCGTAATCTTGGGTTTATTTTTTGAAGCATAAAAGTGAAACCTTTGGTATATTTCAATAATTTAAATCCATCATTGAGAAAGAATATGGTAACAGTATTAAGACTTTGAGAAATGATAATGGGGGGGAATTCATTAAAAATGAATTTAATGCATATTTATCTAAACATTGTATTCAACATCAAAAGATTATTCCTTATACGCCTCAACAAAATAGGGTAGCTAAAAAAAAGAATAGACCTTGATTGAAATGGCTAGATGTATGATTTATTCTAAAGGATTACATAAATATTTTTGGGTTGAATCTATTTGTTGTGCTAACTATATTCTAAATAGAGTCCCTACTAAAGCAGTTTTGTAGGTTACTCCCGAAGAAAAATGGAATGGAAAAAAAAATAATATTAGTAGTTTTAAGGTTTTTGGTAGTGAATGTCGGGCTCATTTCCCAAATGAAAAACATAAAATGTTAGAAACCAAGTCTCAAAAATGTATTTTCAATGGTTATTGTGAGGATTCCAAAGTATACATGTTGTTTGATCCATCTACCCAAGGTGTCATCATTAGGAGATATGTTCAATTCAATGAAGTCTCTCATCCTATTGAGTTTGTTGAGACTCATGTTACCTTGAATTTTCCTTCACCTTCTGTTACTCCTGTTGATCCATTCCAGTGGTTGGAATTGTTGTTAGATGCTAACATCAACTGCGACAATTCATCAAATTCGACACAACTTCGACAAGTTCAACGACCTCAACAATCTCGCGACGTCGACATGCAACGTCGACTTGCGACTGTCAAACTATGATAGATTGTCTCTCTATCTTCCAGTTGAATGTAACGGTTGAACATCTGAAACCATTCTAAATTCTCTTGTAAATGAACGTAACGGGAAGGAAAACAAGCATCTCAACACTTTATATAAGCATGTAAAATATTGTAATATACTGCGCATGATCTTTACATCCAGTAATAGAGAAATCAGTTCACATTCCTGCATATTGTCTGTGTGTTTATATATTTCTGTGCGTAGTGTATTCCTGCTTTTCTTTTCATTCTTGTGCTTCTGCCATAACAGTACTGACCCATTCAGTCGACTGTTGTCCCCCTCGTGCACCTCGGCGCATGCGGATCATTGGTATCAGAGAAATTGGCTTGATTCAGAGCTTAAGTTGTGCGTAGACACTTCCATCGAAGTTACCTTACTTATTCTAGTTCAAACACACTCGCAAACTCAACAATCCAAGCAGACACTACCTCTAGAGATGGCAGAAGAAACAGGAGATAGACATGCAATCGACGAGACACAGCAACTCATAGAGCAAGCGCTAGCTCAACAATGAAATGATATGTTTGCCCAGTTCAATGATATTCTCATGCCATTTTCTTCAACATCAGGAGGATTTCCGACAAGATCTAACTCCAAAAAAATCAGTCCATTCAAAGTGTAAATGAATTTGGACATACCGAATCTAAAAGGAAACATTGACGCGGAATCCATCGGCAATTGGGTAGAACAATTGGAATCCCATTACTCTGTGAATCAACTCTCAAAAGCCGACAAGATCACCATTGCATCCTTAAAGTTGTCAACATCTGTGCACTGCTGGTGGGAGAACCTCTCGACAAAGATGGAGAAAAGAGGAGACTCCATAGACACATGGGAGAAATCTGTCGAATACATCCGAAAGGATTTTTACCCACCCGAATAACTTGAACATCAGTCTAAGAAGTGGCAAGAGCTAAGGAAATGGAAAGACCAGTCCATACAGAGTTACACCGACGAGTTCTATCGACTAATGGCTAGACTTGGCGTTCAAGAAGAAGAAAAATTGCTTGTTCTGAAGTATGTCAATAGATTATCCTATTACATTTAGGAGGAGATGGAATTTTTGACTATCAATACGCTCGCGGATGCATTCTCGTATGCCAGCAAACTCAAAACCAAACAGAAGAGAAAAGCATGCTTCGTGACTTAACCAACATCAGGAAGACCACCCGACAGGAAGGCACCAGCCGACTTTGACAAGTCGAAATCTTCGCAGCCAACTCCACCAAAGCCATATCACCTCAAAAAGCCTTTTCACGAAAGGGAACGCAGAAAACAACCCCCTACCAGGAAATGGTGTGATTACCACCACTCATATTGGCATGATACGTCTGAATGCAAAGCTCATAAGACCTTTTTGGCAAAAGTGTCAACATCCAACGCGTTCAATAAGTCTGTGGTAGAATATGATTTAGAAGCAATGACCCTTTTGACATCGACATCGATAAATCTAGCAACCTCGACTATTGTCAATGAGGAGGAACGAGAGCGCCTATTCCATACAAAGATATGGGTTCAAAACAATCCATTGCATTTGATTATGGACAACGGAATCCAGAAGAAATTTGTTTCTGAAGAACTTGTGAAGAAAGTAGGTCTTGTTAGCACTCCGAATCCTCAACCTTATAACATTGGTTGCATGAAGGATGGACAAGATCTAAGGATCACTTGACAATGCACGCTCGCCTACTTCATTAAGCCTTTTGAAGATGAATTACTTTGTGACATGGCACCACTCTCCGTAGCCGACGCCATGTTTGGGAAGCCTTACCTATCGGATCACCGTGGAATTTACCAATCACAACTGTAGAAGGTGATTGTCATAATTCAGAATCAATGGTACAACATACCAGAACAATGACCTACACCAACGGTTGTAATGATATCTTCTAAACAGACAAAGAAGCTCATAAACCATGCTCAAAATTTCGCATTGATTATGATAAAGATGCAACATTCTAGGAATACTGCAGCAACCAGTCGACTCACTAACAAGTGTAGCTCCCGACAGAAGCAATAGATTGACAATATCCTTGAAGAGTACCAGAACCTATTCCAAGTTCCATACGGAGTACCTCGACATTTCCAGGTAGAACACTCTATTGAACTTGCTCTTGGTTCTTCATTACCTAATGCATCTGTTTATAGAAGATCCATTCTCGAAAATGAAGAGATTCACAGACAAATCCAATATTTGATCGACATAGGTCATATCCGACCCAACTCCTCTTCTTATGGAAGTCCAGTCATCCTCGTTCCAAAGAAAGATGGGACTTAGCGCATGTGCATCGACTACAAGGCCCTCAATTTTTTTTTGGTAAAGAATAGATACCCTCTGTCGCATATAGACGAGCTCATTGACTGTCTAAAAGGTGCTAAATTCTTTACTAAGATCGACCTCAAGTCGGGATATCATCAGATTCCAATCGAGCCCTCAGATGTATCGAAAACTGCTTTCAAGATGAAGGAAGGATTATTTGAATGGTTAGTCATGCCTTTCAGCTTAACCAATCCACCTACGACCTTCATGCGATACATGGATAACATTCTTCGACCTTTCATCAGAAAATGGGTCATTGTCTATCTCGACGATGTATTGATTTTCAGTCGATCATGGGAAGAACATGTCTAACAGCTTCAACAAGTCCTCGACACTCTCCAACAACATTGACTCTACTTAAACATGGACAAATTTTCCTTTGCGATGAAAAACATCAAATATTTGGGGTTTGTAATTGACTCTACAGGCATTCACTTCGATCTAGACAAAGTGCAAATCCTCAAAGATTGGCCCATTCCTCAAAGCATTCAAGAACTAAGAATTTTTCTTGGTTTGGTGAATTTTTATCAACGATTCATACTCGGATTTAGTCACATAGCCTGTCCCTTGAATCAGTTGACGAAGGGAAATGGGAAAACTGTCTTCAAATGGACACCGATGCAACAAGCAATTTTTGAACAACTCAAACACAAGATTTGCACTACACCAGTACTTGTGTTACTTGATTTGCATCAGCCCTTTGAGATTGAGACGAATGCATCGGACTATGCCTTGGGCACAGTGATCACTCAGTCTAGTCACCCAATCGCTTTTCATTTTGAAACTTTCATCGACACTGTTAGAAGATATGCGACGTATGAAAAAGAATTGTATGCCATTGTGCAATATCTTAAGAAATGGAGGCATTATATCCTTGGCAAGGAGACAGTCATCCTCACTGACCACAAGCCTTTAAAGTTCACCCCGCCCAGTTGAAGTTACAAACAACTTGACAACTAAAGTGGATTAATTACCTGCAACAATTTCAGTTGGCAATTAAGTATCGGAAAGGTAAATCTAACACCTCCGTCGATTGTCTAAGTCGACCACCCATTAATATCCTTCTTACAGTGATGAGTATGAAGGGATATGACACCACTACTTGGCCTCAATTGTATAAGGAAGACTTTGGATTTTCACCATTCTATCGACAAATTCAGACTGAAAAGTCATCGACCTCCGACTATTTCCTGAAAAATACCTTGCTATACAAGCTTGGACAATTTTGTGTACCGACCGGTGAGCATCGACAACAACTCATTTGGGACGCACAGTATAGAAAGACTGTAGGACACTTTGGAGTAGCAAAGACCCTTTCTATTCTCCAGAAGTATTTCTTTTGGAATTCACTTAAAATTGACGTCAACAAGTACATTCGATCATGCGTGGTTTGTGCCATTGCTAAACCACCTAATCGACGACAAGGATTGTACACACCTTTTCCAATTCCTAGTCGACCATGGGAATCCATTTCTATGGACTACTTGACAGGATATCCTACTAGCAAAAATCAGCATGACTCGATCTTAGTAGTAGTCGACATATTTTCTGAGATGGTCATTCTCATTCCATGCAAGAAGACGACGACGACGCAACAGACCGCTCAGCTCTTCTTCGAACATGTCTGGAAACACTTTGGTTTACCCACAACCATCATTTTCGACCGAGATGCCATATTTTTCAGCATGTTTTGGAAGACTCTCTGGCAGCAACTCAACACGAGACTCTCATTGTCGACAACTTTCCATCCTCAGACAGACGGACAAACGGAAGTTGCGAATCACTTGGTTGTACAACTGCTTCACATGTACAACCACAAGCATCGACGAACATGGGATGACAGTATTCCCTATATACACCACAACTACAATCATGCTCAACATATTACTACAGGAAAGAGTCCATTTGACATTTGTTATAGATTTCAACCCTTAGTTCCTATTGACTTGATCAGCTCCTCAACACAATCGAATGACACCGAATACAACTAGCAGGAAGTTGACAAAGCATTGAAGTTTAGAGATCAAATTTGTGACATCCAACGACAAGCACATGAAATGTTGCAACAAGAAAACATGAAAACTAATGCCCGACACGATAAGCATCATATCCCTCATTCATTCCATATTGGGGATAAGGTATGGTTACATCTCAAGAAGGAATGCTTCACCAGTCCATAAAAGAAGTTGAAACCTTTGAGATATAGTTCGTACAGTATTCTTCAGTAGATTGGAGAAAATCCTTTCCAACTCGAAATTCCTTCATGCCTGGGTCTGCATCCAGTATTTAATGTGGATTTACTTCGACAATACCATGCACCACTATTGGAACAGAATGAATTGAAAACAACATAACCTGAAGACATCCATCCATATGTTCAAGAAACTCTTCCTTGTGACACCATCGTGGGACGGCGGGTACACCATACAAGGATGAACACAATTCCCTTGTTTCCTCACCTGTACGAGCAAACAATGGGGACCATTGTTTCTTAAGGAAGGAGGTATCATCCATTCTAGTAGTTGTCATTGTTATTAGATGCTAAATAAACTACGACAAGTCATCGACTTCGACACAACTTCGACAAGTTCAGCGACCTCAACAGTCTCACAACGTCGACATGCAGCGTCGACTTGCGACTTGCGACTGTCGAACTACGACAGATTGTCTCTCTGTCTTCCATTCGACTGTAACGGTTGAAATTCTGAAACCATTCTAACTTCTCTTGTAACTGAATGTAATGGGAAGGCACCCAAGCATCTCAACACTCTATGTAAGCATGTAAAATATTGTAATATATAGCTCATGATCTTTACATCCAGTAATAGAGAAATCAGTTCACATTCTTGCATATTGTTTGTGTGTTTATATATTTATGTGCGTAGTGTATTCCTGCTTTTCTTTTCATTCTTGTGCTTCCTCCATAACAATACTAACTCATTCAATCGACTGTTGTCCCCCTCATGCACCTGGTCACGTGCGGATCACCTATCTCTGTTACCCCTTCCTCTGCTTTTGTGCCTGCCCTTGATCCTAGCTAATTCTCTTCTTCAAGTGATCCTCCTGAATGTTCTAAAGGTACTAGTGTGGTTTCTACCACTACTTCTCTTCCTATTTGGGCCCATAAAACCATTGAATATGTAGGTTTGAGATTGGTATTCTTCTGATGCTCATTTAACTAGATTTGAATTTTCTCTTATGACCAAATTTTTGGCCACATATGATCCCTCTACCTATGCTCAAGCTAAAGATAAACCTGAATGGGAGAAAGCAATGACAACTGAATATGACTCTTTAATGAAAAACAAGACATGGACTCTTGTGCCTCTTCCTCTTGGAAATAATTTAGGTGGATGTAAGTGGATTTATAAAGCAAATTTTACTGCATATGGACAGATTGAAAAACATAAAGTGTGGTTAGAAGAAAAATCATTTTCTCAACAAGAAGGTATTGATTATACATAAACGTTTGCTCCAGTTTCTAAAATGAACAGAATAAAAGCTATTATTTCTCTTGATGCATCTTATCAATGAGAAATTCACCAAATGGATGTCAAGAGCACGTTTTTTATTGTGATATTTGTGAAGATATTTATATGCAACAACCACCTGGTTTTATTACTGTTGAAACTTCAAGTTTAGTATGCAAAATGAGCAAGTCTTTATATGGTTTGAAACAAGCACCTAGAGCTTGGTATGAGAAAATTGATGCTTATTTCATGAATACTGGTTTTAAGTGGTGTGTATCTGATCCAAATCTGTATGTGAAGAACTTTGGTGTTGATGTTCTCATGATAGTACTTTATGTGGATTATCTTCTTATTACTGGCATCCAACTTAAACTTATATAGGAAATGAAGAATAATCTAAAGAATTAATTTGAAATGACCAATTTAGGCCTACTACATTATTTTTTGGGTCTATATATTTGGCATATGACTAATGGTATATTGTTGTCTCAACCCAAGTATGTGACACATTTTCTTGCTCGACTTCATATGAGTGATTGTAAGCCTTCGCCCATGCCATTCCAATATGGTCTAAAGTTAATTGTTGATTGTGACAGTCCTCTTGTTGATGCCACATTGTATTGCCAACTTGTGGGGAGTTTGATATATTTGAAACACATCAGGACACATCTCTCTTTTGCAGTCATCGGTTTCGAGGTTTATGCAAAATCCTCATCATAGTCACTAGACATCATCAAATAGGATTCTTAGATATTTACAGTGGAATTTCATTATGGTGTATTCTATTCTAGCAGAGCTACAATTGTACTTCTTGGTTGTACATATTTTGATCGGGAAGGATATGCTTCAGATAGAAGGTCTATTGTAGGGTACATCTTTCAGCTTGGTTTAGGTCCAATTTCATAGTCTAGTAAAAATTTGAGAACTCTTTCTCTTTCTTATTATGAAGTAGAGTACATGGCATCAAAGGAAGCAACTAAAGAAGCAATGTGGATCCATCATGTTCTAACAGAGCTTGGTCTAGTACAAAAATATGCTACCAAATTAAGATGTGACAATCAGAGAGCAATTCAACTTGCGTACAATTTAGTGTATCACTCCAAGACTAAACACATTGACTTGGATACTCATTACATTAGAGAACTTGTTGTGAATGGTGTTATTTGCTTGGAGTATTGCCCCACAGAAAATCAAGTAGCTGATATCTTCACCAAATCCATGACAGAAACAAAGTTTGTGTATCTTCGCAGTCTATTGGGAATAAGGGAAGTTGTCATTAAGGGGGAATCTAGTGTAATGCCATATTCCTCCATTTGTGTTGTTCTCCTAGTCATCATTAAGGAGGAGTGTTGGAATGTGTAATTTCAATATTATATGTAAATGATGTTTAGTATGATGTCACAAGATGTATTACCTGGCATTGGATGGTATAAATAACTCTAATATTATGTAGAATAAGTTATACCACATGCATCATGGAGTAATAAGCTCCTATTACCATTCATTATATAAAGAGGTGGATAATCATTTATCCCACATGTATTTTGGGATGTTATTCTTCCATACCTCTTGGTATATAACAGAGGTGAGGGAGAGCCTTTGGACATATCTTATGATGTTGCATATCTTTGTATTGCAAATATGTGGAGAATATGTGGGGTGGAACTCTCTTTTATTGGTTTGGTTTTCATTTGTGATTTTCCTTTTTTTTTTTCCCTTTTTTCATAGATAATCTTCTTTGTTCTTTAAATTGGTTTTTTAAATATCGAGATTCAAAAATTGTTTTATGATTTATTTATGTTTTAATATTTTTTTAAATAAAATTGAAATTTGATATTTTATTCTATTTTAATTTTAATATTATTTATTAATTTAAATTTAAATCTTGTAATAATATATATTTTTGAAAAAACATTTATAATAATTATATGAAATACTAAATTTTCATATGGAGATGTGAACACAATTGAAAATAAGATAGAGAGGAATTGTCAAGGATACAGTGGTCCATTACTGGGTTAGATGGATTTCATTCCATCCACTCGGGTTCAATTCTGTTGAGACATCTTATGGCTTGGATTACCGGCTGACGGTTTGCTCAACCTACCATCCACAATATGTGAGGAAGTTTGTTGAGATTTCCCATGCGTTGTTAGCTTTGACCTTGATTCCTTCGGAATAGCAGGAAGGTGATTTTTCCACTGAACAAAAAGATAAAGAGGAATTGAGATTACGGGAAGTTCTAAACATGTTCTCTTATTGTTATAAATTTTAACATATCAACATTTAATTGTCAACCCATGATTGTTTAGCTCTGTTATAATATCAAATTTCAATGTATTTTTTTTAACATTCTTTTAAATTTAAAATTAATATTGCAATGAATATATCCTAATATAATTTTATTAAAGCCATGATCCGCCACTAAAAATCACAAATCCAATTGATAACTTAACTCAAAGAGTGGCCTAGAACTATACCAATTATAATGAAATTACACATTAAAAATATTCACAATTTATACTATTATAAAAATTAAAACTTTTAATTAAATTTCCATAAAGAAAGTAAAAAAATTGTTAACTACTTATAGTACTTTATTTTAATTAATTAAAATTTTCTTAAAAGAATCTAATTTTTATGAACTATAATGCTAAAATAGAAATAAAATAAATACAAAATACAAAACATATATAAAAATTTGAAGTGATAATTAATAATTTACAATATAAATATATAATTATATTGGTAATATGTATTTATATATATGAATAATGCTCACTAAAATCAACTTTGGTTTATATGGATCTTAAAAAGAAATGATTTACTTAGTTTTCTTTAGAATTGTATTTTTATGTTCAAAAAGATTTAAGAGAAACATTCCTATATCACCCTAATTATGATGAGTTAAAATGTTAGGAATGTCAATATTGTAACAAATGTTTTGAATTTGCACTCGAATGCTCTAATGTGGGTGTATGCAAGACATTATATAAGAAAGTGTTTTCATTTTCAACCCTCTTTGTGTCACAAAGATGACATATTCTTTCATCCCACAATGCTTTAGGAATTGTCTAGCGCCCTGTTTCACTATGGAGTTCATACGAGTTTGTTCTTATTTTGGCAATGTTGATTCTCTTCTTTACGCTAGTTTAAATAGAGAGATACTTTTGATCTTCCTTATAATATCTTAATTTTCTCTTAACATCTAACTCTTTATCGCACCACACATTTTCCTTAAATTTGGATGTAATAATACTTTTAATATTATCGCTATTATGTAGAGTTTCATCTTCCTCAACTCCTCAATGGTTTACTTAAGACTTGGCATATTTATGCCAACCTAGCTTAAGTCGCAAGTGGTTTTGACTAGAGTATGAAGCAATCTTAGGATGCCTCTTGTCTCCCACATTGTTTTATCTTGTTCTTGTACATTAGGTATCAAGTAATATCCATGCTCTCAATCGAGGGGAGAGTCATTCTATGAGGAGGATATGATAGGGTGTATTTCCTTTAATTTTGAGATTATATATTATAAATATTTTTTGGATTTACTGTATCATCCTCCAAGATTCTCTAAAGATGTCGCAACCACAAACTTCACAACCATATAAGATAACAAGAGTGACAAGATCCTCAAAGATGAGTTTCTTCCTATCCCAAAGCCATAGGTTTGTGAATTTACAACTATTTTCAAGTCCATAATAAGCTTTCCATCCTCCATCAATTCTTTTCTTGATGTTATAGTTCCAGTTAATCTTATGATGATGATTGATTCTGAGATATTTGTATTGAGTCACTTCCTCCAAGTTATTTTTGTTGTCATACATGAAATTACCATAAGTGATATTTTGAGATTTGATTATCATAACTTTTTTTTTGTTAGTGTTAACAATCATACCCATAGTAGAGAAAAAATCCTTTACAAGTTTTAGTTTCTTGTCGAGATCATAGGGATTCCTTTCCATAAGAACAATATCATTAGCATAGAGTAAGCAGATGATGACTATACCAACCAAAGTCATGCCAACACAACCTACCTCTTCCAAACAATCCTTTAGCTTGTTAATGCAAATACCAAAAAGGGTAGTGGATAGGGACAACCTTTCTTGACTCCTATATTACAATTATTTTATTGTGACCAACCCTCAGAGTTCCTAAACATGGAAATAGCCTTCTCATACAACCTTATTGCATCAACTCTCAACTCAAAAGGGGATTTTATCTCTTCTAATCTTTTCCAAAGGTTAATCATTGGGCATTGTATCAAATGTTTTTCTAAAGTTAACAAAGCAACATAGAAGATTAGTTTTATTATTGTGGCACTCCTAAGCAATGGTCCTAAGAGTAACAAGGTGGTCAGTGGTTGAATGATAGCCCCAAAATCATGCATGGCCTATAGCTCTTTTTTCATGCTTTTCTATCTATATATGCTCATCTTCTTTTACAAAATATATCCATATAATTTGGCTAAAAGAGGGCTAATCATTATGGTCTTATAAATAGATGGATTGTTTTTATCTCCACTTTTAAAAATAAGAACAATGAGGCTTTATGTCCAAGGTTTAAGGAAACCTTGCTTGATTGCTAAATTGAAGAGCTTGTGGATGAGGATAGGCCCACCAATTATTAATATTTATGCTTGGTACCCTTCAATATCCTTAGTTTTCCCTTTTTCTAGTTGTTTAACCCCAAATGCTATCTTTCAAAGATAAAACTTATTCCTTTATAGAAAGGGTTTGAATGTTGTCCACAACATCAAGTGCTTCGTAAAGCTTTTAAATGTAGAAATTCTATTTTTCATATTATTTTAATTAAAGTTTCTTTTTTATTTTTATTTATCTAATACATTATTGTATATTTAGGATAAGAATTCTAATCTTCATATTATTTTAATTTTAATTTCTTTTTGCTTTTTTTTTTATCTAACACATTTTTTCCTTTTAATTAGCAAATTGTACCTAGAAATCTTGTAAAAAAAACATACTTCAAAATAATTTGTAACTTATTAAAATATACACTTTATCAATCATGTCTAATCTTAAAGTGAGACAATTTTAATTAATTATCTTTAATTTAACGTGAGAAAAGTTTAATTAATTATCTTTAAGTTTTACTAACTAGATTAATAAATTCAATGACTAGTGTTAATTATGTGCTCATCTCACAGTATTAAGTTAATATTTAGCTATGATCCAACAATGTATTATTGAAAATTTGTACTCATCTCGAAGTGTTTGAATTATTTCTCTGATTGAACCGCACTGCACTTTGTCTACTTATCTTTATTAGTCCCTGTCATAGGCAGAGAGTATATGTTCCAGTTTCTATTATTAATTTGTTTCATATATAAATATTTCTAAAATCTTGCTATAGTTTGTTTGTTGTTGAATGATTTTTTTATTTATTTGTATTTATTTAATAAAATACATTAATAAGTGTGAAACTTTTATTGGTGGAAAGTGGTTGACATTACTATTTTTATCAGTGGTACGCATTAAAGAAAATTAAAAATAAATAAATAAATAAAAAATAGAACTCTACATTAAACTTATAAATGTAGTGTCTAAATATTTCTGTTTTAGTGGACTGACAATTAGCATAATGGCCATGTTGACAGTTTGTCAGGTTGGTCAGGTTGATCAGAGTTGACAGATCTATAAGCTCGCACTTCAAGCTCAGCATTGGGCTAATGCTTCTAGTCTTTTCTGATTGTCTTGGCCTGTGTTGGATATGGGGCACTTGCCTCTCCCATGGTGAGAGCATCATGAAGCAAACTCTGTGTTGGATATGGGGCATTGCACTTCATAGATAAGAGCAGCAAGCAATCCAATTTTATTTTTTCCATTTTTAGATTCCTTTCTTATATATGCATGGAGTTTAATCCACTATTTGGATTTTCATATACGCATGGATTTTAATCCGTTTCCTTTGATTGTGGCTGCTTGTGATAAATTTGGTCGTTTCACTATTGCCCATTTCATTTTTATTTAATCTTTAATTAATCCTTCCCTTCTCTTACTTTATAGCCACTTATTTCCATTTCAGAGGGATTCTTCTACATAAATATAACATATGTGGTGGGTGGGAGTCATATTCATTTTCCTAGGGAAGAATTGATTTTTTTAAGTGTGAAATGGTATTTTCTGTGTAAGAGAAGAGGGCTTAAACTAGATTTTAAGGTCTGGATAACAGGAAAAAAAATGGGAGCCATATTCATTTTCCTAGGGAAGAATTGATTTCTTTAAGTGTAAAATGGTATTTTCTGTGTGAGAGAAGAGGCCCCTTAAACCAGATTTTAAGGTCTAGATAACATAAAAAAAAGAAGTAGACAAAAGAAGCTCTGATCTATGTATAGAGCAAATTTTTTATAGAGAAAATGTTTTGGACGCATGAAACAATCTGTATTTTATCATATCATTGCTTACAATTTCATGTCTTCATTTCTATTATCTTTGATTTTTAAAATACTGATTTTGTGTGAAACTGTTGTCGTTGTTTTTCATCTTGAAAAGAAATTGATGGAATATGGAATAGACAATATTGAAGAAATAACTTTGATGGAGGATCCACAACAAGAAGGGACAAATAGGGAGTTTGCATTTTTGGAGTTCCCCACTCATCTTGAGGCTACAAATTCCTTCAAGTGCTTGCAGAAGCGAGATGTTTTCTTTGGTATTGACCTTTGCGCAAAGGTTGTGTTTTCCAAATATGGAATTGAGCCAAATGAGGAAGTTATGGCGCAAGTAATAATAAGTTTTTTATTTCAATTTCTACTATGTACCAGTCTACAAATGTTACGTGTTTTCTGATAGCGACAGGGTATTTTATGATGGGTTCAATCCTGCAAATATCAAGTGCTTTGAAAGACTAGGTTTTATAATGTTAAATAATAAAAATCAATCATTAAGCATGTCGTAAGAAATTTTCACCTGGCACCTATTTGTGCAGATTAAGTCTATTTTTTTTTATGGATTGCCACCTGCTTGGGATGAAGAGCAAGTTCAAGATAAATTTAAGAAGTACGACGAAATTGAAAAAGTACAATTGGCACCAAATATGCCTACAACTAAGCAAAAGGATTTTGGATTCATTTCCTTCACAACTCGTGAAGCGGCACTGGCTTGCATTGAAGGAGTAAATAAGAATGAGCTAAATGAAGAAGATAACAAGGTATGTTTTGATGAGATTTTCTAAAATGACTATTTTTGTATTTGTTATAAGTAAATTCTTGGCATTCTTATTTTTTTCCTAATTGCATTGATTCTGACCTAGGTTACTCAGAAAGATGCTCTTCGAAAACCCCAGCAAAAGGGGCGATCGGTTAAGGATGGCGTTCGTGTAGGATATGGTGGTTTTCGAGGGGGTAGGGTCCCATGGGTTTGTGGTATTGGTGGTATCAAGCCTAGGAGGACGTGAGCACGTGATAGTCGATTTGGGGCTCATGAAGGAAGGCGGTTTTTTTATGAAAGATGTCAACCTTTTGGAAGGGCATATGATAGGTGACTGCCTGGTAGTAAAAAATACCTATTGAACTGTTTTCTCTTATGACATAAAGTAGACTAACATGTAATTTGACAACCTATGATTTATGGTGCTTAAATATTTGGGTGTTATATTTATAGGTCCTACTTATGTACGTAGTAATTCTAGGAGGAATTATAGAGAAGATGATGCCTATCTTGATAGGCAAGGTCGACCTTCAGGAAATTCTGTTGGAACAGTTACTAGGAAAACCTCATACAGGGATGATTATGGATATCACGGGGCTGGTTATACTGAGAGCATGCCTTCACGCAGGCATTTATATCCTGAGGATAACTACATTCACCACATGAATGGAATGTCAACCTATAATGACGGACCTGTTCGTAATTACCCAGGAGTATCTGGGTCCAAGCGCCCATATCGAACAATCTACCAAGAGCGGACTCAAGGCGTGATCTCCCTAGCTTAATGCAATACTAGAACAAATGAGACAGAATATGAAATAACTTTCCTAGATCTAATTAGATATCGAGTGGCTAGATGCCTTACCTTTCATATCACGGATCCTTTCTCCTTGATGTTGTTCCAAGATTTATGGTCTTCAGATCTCAACTGCAAAACCTGTCAAGACATACAGAACACCACAAGTAGTAAAATGCATCTAAACAATAACAGATCTAAGTAAGCAGTTAAGCAGGAAAACTACACAAACATCCTCAATGCAACAACATTCGGTGGGAAGCATTTATATTACTGCATAAAAAGGGAAAGTACATAGTAGGAAGTGATTACAACCAAGGCTTAACGTAGCAATACTTCTCCAATCAAGCCAATGCAAAAGCTTCCAAAGGAAGTATAGAGCTCCCAAAAGATGAACAGAGATCTTCCTAAGCTAATTTCACCAGCATGTAAGTACTATAGGCTTCCTCCCTTTGGAATGGGAATGAGCTTCACTTATATAGGACTAAGAGGATAGGGTAGGTTGAGATATGGTAGGAGAGAGTTAAGGGATCCCACCAAAGGGCTAGGGAACCGAATGCCAACTTTCCTATAGGCTAGGGATAGGGATCCACATTAGCCACCTTCGAGAATGGGCCCGAATATTCTCCTTTATCCAATTAACTGACATCGTCGCATGCTGCAATAGGACAACCTGCGACGTCGCAGGTTGCATTAAGATGACCTGCGACGACCTCACTAAACCCAACATGAATAAGTTAATATCTCTTCCAAGTTGATGACTTAGTCAAAGGAACTTCAGGGATGTTTACACTAACTATCATGATGGCAAGATTTAGTTGTAATAGAATTCCCCCCAAAGCATGAAGCTGTTGAAACTAGACAGGTGAAATGCTTTGACATGAGGAATGGAAATGGCTTGTCAGATAGGAAATGTTGTTGCAGTACAACTGAATCTGAGAAT
The DNA here is from genome assembly GCA_027924585.1 of Larix kaempferi. NCBI lineage: Eukaryota > Viridiplantae > Streptophyta > Pinopsida > Pinales > Pinaceae > Larix > Larix kaempferi. The sequence goes on from BSBM01000150.1 coordinate 2,769,388, forward strand.
ACATTCTCGTATGACTCACAACATGGTTGCCGACCAATACAATGCAGATCCATGGTAGTAAAGAATCGACTGAACACAATCATGGCTACTAGATACAAGTGTAGATGCATGACGAGATGATAACATAGCCACGACCAATACAAATGTGGATCCGCGTAATATGAATCAAAACAATCTCCATCGCAACCTAGGTAAAACATGACTCCCCAGTGTCTTCAAGTCAAACTCGCAATGATACGAATCTATCCATGTGATTACAAATGTCTTGACGTCGAACATGGAAGAAACCACTTGATTACCAGTCATTGATGTATACCGTTAACAAGTTTGACGAAAATCACCATTAATGTCAATGATCCCCAAGGTATCACAATATGTATCATCAAGCGCAAATAAATGAGTTGAAGTCAAATGCTGGATGAAATATTTCGATCAAGCGTCAATGATGTAAACTCATGTCGAAAGCGAGGTAACCTACCATTGAGGCATGCAGGCCCAAGGTACTTGATTGGTTTCTAGATTCAATCCTTGGATGATGTGTTGAAGTCGACAAGGATGAATCCGTCGAAGGAGGGCCATGATGAATCCCCCATCATCAACACGAAACACGACAAAGGATGTTTTGAACAGATCGGATTCTACAGTAACATACAGGACTGACTTAGAGTAGACCCGACATGGTGGAAGGTGTGTTGACTGCAAATGATGAGTGGTGAAAGTATTCTTGAACATGGGCATGGCATGACTTGGCACTATCGACATGATGAGAATGACGCCAATTCCTAATGCAACTGACAATGGAAGTATTCTTTGGATGACCCAAAGGAGTAACAAGACTTAGGAAGTGGGTAAAACTCGAGGACAAATGGATGATCTAAGTATGGTATGTGAATGAAAATGAGTGCCATGTTCAAGAATGACTAGGTACTTCCACAGGTGAAAAGTGTAATACAAAAGCTTTCCTTTTCCCCATCATGACGGATGAGTGCCTCATGTGTTTTTTACGAGCTTGATGAGGGTAACCAGATGCTCGGTATAGCTCATATCATAAATGAGTCCAATCCCAAATATTTTTTGAACTTGGGAGAGGAGAGGTTCGTCCCATAGCGGGCCCTTCAATGTTAAATTTTAACGAGTCCATAGAAGGTAAACTTAGTCGTCATTTCATGTTTAGAGGGTCTGAAAAGAGCTAATGAAGACTCCAACGGTCCTTTTTCGTAAAGTTAGCCTCTTCGCCCAAAAAAGGGTAAAACAATGCGAGAGAGGACTCTTCCAGTCATGATTGGCTGGAGTATTCCTTTTTCGTAAGTAGTGCCCCCTAGTATGAAAAAGGGGTAAACTATCACCAGGGAGACGACCATTCAAATACTTTAGCAAGCGTGAACGCGACAAGTTCGCTTGGCAATATTTTCGTATTTCAAGAGCCTGAAAAGAGATTAAAGATAGACTTTGAGGGGGTTCCTTTTCCATAGGAGTTTAATGAGCACGGAAAAGTGATAAATCATAACTCGGTGACTTATTCTCACGGTTTTACGAGCACAAGAAAGAACAAAGAGTTAGCTCGTCATCATTAAATAACCGAATTCTAACGGGCGAAAATAACAACAAAAATATTCAACGGGTTGTTCATTCGTGACAATATTTATGAGATGACTGCTACAATGCGAAAATGGCACAAATGAAACACTTAACGTCTCCTGCATGCTTGAAAACTAGGTCAAATAGTCAACCGGGTATTAAAATAATCCAAACTATAGCAAATAACCCATAAAGCATCTAAATTTGAAAAAGGAATATTCCCTTTTGTTTATAAAATAGGAAAAAAGACCAAAAATAGTTACCATTTTCATTTGCCAAGTTTGGGGAGAAGAAAGTGCCATTTGGAGCAGATTTTCATTTGTCAATTGCTGGAGCTACGATTGACCATTTCATGTATCGTTAAGAGCAGGTAAACCTAGACCTCAGCCAACATCTTTCTAGTGGTTTACAATTTTTCTTTTTATTCATTTTTTGGGTTTTGGGTTGATTTATGAGGGGATTTTACGCTCTCGGGTCGTCACAAGCCTCCTTTACGGGAACTGCGACAAACCCCAATCGTCGCAAAAACCATAAGGGCACTTTGCGACAATGTCTCCCTATCAGCAATGACAGGGTGCGACGGCAGAAACGCCTGAGTTCAACTCAAAACCTAGCCCCCACAAGAAAAAATTTCAATGGTTTGGGTGAGTTCTAATAGTGTTTAAATGCTTCCTTTGACAGGTTTACAAGCATCACCATGGTTCTTGAATGGCATGAGCATGAACACAAAGTAGAAGATATACAAGCGAAAAATGATCCATTGTGTGTGGATGCATTGAAAAACTGTGGACTGTTGAAGTACTTCCAAGTTCAGGGCATGAGGGCCCAAGTCCCATTACTGGAGCATATGATCCGGAGTTGGGACTTAGTGCAGCAGTACTTCATGATTGGAGAACACGTGCTGAATATAGATGTTGAAGACATCTATTTCTTGACAGGACTATCCTGGATGGGGAATGTCGTGTCTCTCACTGGATCACGAGGGAGTGACCAGACGGTGGACGATTTGATTGCTCAGCATTGTACTCCAGATATCGTTTCCACTAGTGGGAAAATTCCCATTAGGGGGGTTCGAGAACGTCCATTGCGCATCATACTCTTCGCTATAGTGAGGGTAGCAGGGAGCCAAGCGGCTCATTTGGATACCAAGTCCCAAATGTTATATGTGGAGGACTGTATGTCCCCGAAGGTGTTTAACTAGTGTGAGGGACTCCTCACCAACCTTCGAGCTCAGCTGACCAAGTGTCGGCGTGGTGAACTCAAGAATTTCGGTTACGGATCAGTAGTGATCTCTTTCTTGCTAGAGCGGGTTCCTCTCTTACGCCTGCACGAGACCTTGGATGATAGAGATGCCAAGGATCCTCATATGATTCGATGGACGGATGTGATGGCCCTCCATGGTGGTGGGGGTCTAATCATCGGATATGGTTCCAGATTCTTCACCTGGCTGGAAGTCGAGCTGCTCATGATCGAGGACTATCCGAACAGTGGTATGGATTCAGGGAGGATCCAGACCTGGTGTTGCCTGAGGGAGCAGAGTGGGGAGATATCGGTAAGAACAATGACCATTGTACTTTTTAATTTTGTGTATTTATAATTTATTTGGGTAGTGCTGATGAGTTAATAACATGTTTGTGCAGTTGTGGGCCCTTCACAACTAGTCGGAGTTTCACTTCTTGCGAGGAGGGAGAGGCACCAACTATATCCCCAGCCATGCATGATGCCATCATAGAGATGGAAGATGTCTATGAGAAACTCACTAGGTTGACATTAGACATTCGAGAGCCGGTAGTTCATGAGTTACTGTAGGACATGCAAAGGTATACGATTGGCGTGACCTTGTGTTTCAGTACGCTGCTTCGCAAGGTAGCAAGGGCGGTTGACTATTTCCATAGCCAGCAGGAGAGGGCTACGAGACACAGGGGTGCACGAGCCAGGCGTTAGGCCTCATGATATTATGTATGTACTAAGAGCTTTGTGAGCCTCATATTTTGTACTACTGAAAGCTATCAGGCTTCAGATTTTGTATAGACTCACTGAAAGCCATCGTGCTTCAAATTTTGTATCAGCACTAATTTATCTTGATTTATATATATACAGACATTTCGGTGGCTTTATACATTTGTGTTGCATATGATATCTTGTTTATGTGTTTGCTTATACAATGAATTATTTACATGTTATGTTTGCTTTTATAGTTCATGAATATGCTATGTGTGTGCAATGTACCAATCTAGAATGAAGTTGGCCATTGAGTTGGCAACTGTGTTCCTGTCTCGTGGAATGTACAAGTATTGAATGGATTCAAGGGACCTTTCTAGGAGATGGACTCCTCTGTAGAGTCGGAGTAGGGTAGGGTCACGAATAGCATAAATCCGGTTGAGATGAGAGACCACCAGTTGCGAATCCAAATAGATAACAACGTGGTCCATACACAAGGAAAGAGCATCGGTTAGGGTTCCAATGACTTCCTGATATTCCGTAGCATTGTTGGTTGCAAAACCTAGACACATTCCTCTTGAGCTAATAAGCTCACCGATGGGAGAATAGAGCACCCAAGTTGTCGAAGCAAGGTTACGGGTATACCGGCTAGCGCCATCCGTGAATCTATAGCAAGTTTCCATTTGCACATGCAGACAGAACATGGTATAAGTAACGAAACAAGATCTAAGCATGAAAAAATCAAATTGTCACACCACACAAAACACACGCCATGTACAGTATATACAAAGTACTTATGCATGAAAAACTCAGCCATAGTACCTCTTCAGGTAAAGACCATTGCGGGGTTCACCTAAAGATATCCTGTCATAGTCTTCTAGCTAGTAGGCTCCCTTCTCTAAAACACGCTTCACTATATAGGGCCCATGCCACATGGACTCAAACTTTCCTTCCCCCAACTTATCATGTCTTTGGTCATATGTGAGGACCAAATCACCCTCACTATAGACGTGAGATTCTACCAACTTGTCATACTGTGATTTGATGTGTATCTTATGTGCCTCGTTGGAAAGAGCGACATCGTGGCGAGTTTTGCTACATAGAGGAAGTGTTCTTCCTCAGCAGTTGTGTTAGGGAGAAGTTCAACTACGAGTTTGAGGGACGAAATCTCACACTCTATCGGTAGGACTGCCTCCAATCCATAAACTAATTGGAAGGGGGTAAATCCAATGGCGGTATTGACAGAAGTTCAATACGCCCATAGTGCGGAAAAGAGCATGTTGTGCCAGTTGGACTTGTGTGTACCCACCATGCATTGGATCATGGTTTTCAAGACCTTGTTAATGGCCTCTACTTGTGCATTGGACTGTGGGTAGTACGGTGTTGAGTTTTCAAGGAGAAAAACCAATCTAGTGCTCAATTCGTCAACCATGTGGTTCATAAAGTGAGAACCATGGTCGGTAACTATATCTTGAGGAACTACGAACCGCGCTATAACATGATTGAACATGAAGAGTGCGGCATTTTTTCCGTCGTCTGTGTACGTAGGCATAGCCTTGACCCACTTTGTAAAGTAATCCACGGCTACTATGATGTAACCATGCCTCCTGGCCGAGGTAGGATTACAGTGCATGAATTCAATGCCCCATTTAGCGAAGGGGCCAACGGCAATAACCGGGTGTAACGGGGCTGGGTGAGTGCGCTTTTTAGTTTGAAAGTGCTGGAACGGAGGACATTTATTTATGGCCTCAATACAATCTTTAAAGATAGATGGCCAATAATATCCTACACGAAGTATCTTCTGGGTTGTAGACATCCTAGAGAGATGACAGCCACACGCCCTAGCGTGACAGTCATTTAAAATGTGTTCAACCTCTTCATGAGTCAGGCAATGTCGAAGAATAGAATCGATACCACGACGGTACAAGGTATCACTAATGATCAGATAATACTTAGCATGGTGGTGTATTCGACGACGGTCATCCCGAGAGAGTTGGGGGATGAAACGATGGGTCTAAAGATATAAAATGATATCTCCATACCACGGATCAGACGTGCTAATGAGGAACAATGATTTGTCTGGAAGAGAATCATTGGGCTCAAATTCTACATCAGGACGGGGAAGATCATAGATCAGCTCGGAAAACACCAAAGACTTTTTAGACTTAGCCTTTTCAAATAGGAGATCAAATTCCTGCAATATCACGATCCAGCGTGAATACTTGCCCCCGAGCACCTGACGTGTCAAAACGTGGTACATGGAGTTTGAATCGACGATGATGGTGGTGCTGCGAAGCAAGATGTAATGTCGGAACTTTTGGACGGCAATAATTGCCGCGAGAGCGAGTTTCTCAACATGTGAGTAACGAGTTTTGGTGTCAATGAGACCCTTACTTAAGTAATAAATCACATGTTCCTGGGCGTTGTTGTATTCTTGTACCAAGGCCATGGCGATCATGGTGGCAGAAGTGGAAAGATAAAGGATATAATCCTTGTAGTAATTGGGTGGCTAGAGCATAGGGGCGTGCATAATAGCATGTTTGAGACTATCGAAAGATTGTTGCACTTGGTCTTCCCAAATGAACGTGACGTCTTTCTTGAGTAGTCTCATGTAACCCTGCATCTTTTGTGCAAAATTATAGACAAAACACCTTAAATAAGTTTCCTTCCCTTGAAAACTTTGAAGTTCCGTGATGTTAGTGGGAGGTGGGAGAGCGACGATGGCTGCCACCTTCAAGGGATCAATGCGGATCCCATATTTCGAGACAATGAAACCGAGGAGGCATCCAGACTCAACACAGAAGATACACTTGTGAGGGTTCAGGAGGATGTTATACCGCCTGCATCTGAGGAATACCGCCATCATATGGTCAATGTGGTACTCGCGCTGCCGTGAATGGGAAGGTACATCATCCAAGTAAGGTTCCACAAAGTCCTTCACGTCGTGAAAGGCATATGACATGGCCCGCTGGAATGTGGCACCAGCATTTTTAAGACCAAATGGAGCTTGCAATAAGCAAACGTACCCGAAGGACAAATGAAAGATGTCTTGTGTTGATCGGCTGGGTGGATCTCAATTTGGTTGTAGCCAAAAAAGCCATCCATAAAAGACAAAATGACACTTCCAGCACAATTGTCAATGATCTGGTTGATAAAGGGAGTCGGGTAATTGTCCTTAGAGAAATCCTTGTTGAGATCCCAATAATCGATGCAGACACGAATGGTACCCTACTTTTTCGCTGCAGGGACGACGTTTGAGACCCATTATGTCAACAGGATAGGGTAGATAAAACCACCTTTCAAGAGCTTTTTAATCTCTGCCTTGATTGTCGTAGTCTTTCAGGGGTGTACCGGTCGCAACTTTTTTCGGACTGGTTTAGCATCAGGATAGGTTTGAATCGTGTGTGAAACAATAGTGGGGTCTATCCCGGGCATCTCCTCGTAATTCCAAGCAAACACGTCTCAAAATTGCTTGAACAAGGCCGTGAACATTGTAATCTCTTCAGGGGAACACTTCTGGCCTAAACAAATGTGTTCCACTACACCAGGAGTAATCGATTTGTCAACCAAAATGGTAGGCTCAATGTGGCCAAGTTGCCTTCAGAGTCCATTTGACACGTAAGTATCAAGGACTGAGAGCAAGGGTAGACATTCGGTGTAAAGATGGTGGTGATGTTATTCTCCACAGTGTCTAATGAAGGAAGGAAAGACGACCGATGATGGAGGTCTTCCCATGGAGTGTCATCCGCACTCATGATTTCCATAATGGACTCGTCCGAATGAAAGGTCCAGAGCAGAGGATCGGGTAGGGATGATGTCTGCTGTAGAGAACAGGAGGTGGAGGCCATAGCTAAGTGGTCCTCCAGGGCTGGCTGGATAGCCTTGTAAGTGAGTTTAGTGGGTGAAAGAGGCATAGTGTCTCCAATCAGATGTGCAGTGGCTTCATCATGTACAAGCCATTGATTAGTAGAGTTGGGGATAGATGAAATCCAGGAGGAGATCATGTTCACCATGGAAACATGATTTGGGGGCTCTGAGGTTGGAAAAATGCCCATAGGGGATGAGTCCTTGATGAGGCCAACCCCCACGCTCTCATATGGATGCGAAGATTGTCCAAGTAATGGAACATTATCGCCTAAGTGAGTAGCAGTGTTAGGTGTACAGAAATCCAGTTGGTCGACAGTAACAATTCGAACTTGATGGGGGAATTGTACTATGCGGAAAACAGACGATGCGACCGCAGTCATGGCGTAAAACCAATTACGACCAAGCATAATATTATAATCTAACGGGGCAACAACCACTTCCACGTTAATGGTGGCGGTCTTTCCACCCAACTCGACTACTAAGGCTTGTAACAACCCATGAGGTTGAAAGCCACGTCCGTCGAATGCTTTCAAGGTGGTGGGAGAACGGTTCAACTCGGGAGATCCAATGGCTCTCCAACATGATATCGACATGACTGAAGTAGAGGCACCTTCGTCCAAAACGGTACGATGGATTGTCTTCCCAACAATGTTCCTGGCAGCTTTAAATGCCAACTGATGGGAAATCCTTGGCTTAAAATACTCAAGACGGAACATGATGGTATTCGAAGAATCTAGATCAACCGCGCCGATGGAAGCAAGGAGAGTCTTGTGTTGGTTAGGACAGTTTTGCAAGACTTCAAGCGTCAACATAGCACAAGGAGCTTGTGCCAGGTCCTCTACAATATTGTAGTTTTGAGCGGCCCGAGGATTGGGATTGAAAATTGCTTTTCGAATCGTGCTCTTGGGCAGATGCAACACTGACTCTAAAGAGGGCTTCTCAATGGTGAGAGTAGCGTGTGGTACGGTGATGTCGGGAATCAAAGTGGAAGCTTTTTCAGTATTACTTCCAACTGCTTCCTTCTGAGGGACGGAGTCATACGAACAAGAACGAGTGTTCAATTTGACAGTCTCACTACGCATCATGAGAACATACACAATTGAGGATGCTTCTCCTTGGGAAGGAGAGGTGTGTGAGATTGGTTGCTGGTTTTGAGTGGCAAAGGGATCATTGAGAACTGCGGTAGTAGAGTTTCCCTTACGGAACTTTTGAAGGTCGTCTCGGTGGGCACATTCTTTTGAGAAATGGTCTCCACCGCACAGCAAACAAGGATACTTCAACTTCCTCTTTTGTTTGGTGTCTTCCTGACTGGGCTTGGGCTCCTGTTGGTTAGAATATTTCTTGGGTTTCTCCTTGTTCTTCTTATTACCACCGGACTTCTGAGATGAAGTTGATTGAACATAATTCACCTGTTCGGTGGAGGCAAGAGTGGTGGACTTGGTATTGTTGTTTCCAGCCTGTAGTGGTGATGGGGAAGAACATTGGGGGTTCGATAAGCCACCAATTTGAGTAGAAGGTTGGGAGGAAAGTGAACCAATGATGCCATCATCCTATGGTCCCTTGGGTGGTTTCACGGGATCATACTTAGGGCGGGGTGCATCAGGAACAATTTCATACAATGTGCCAGATTGAGCATAGACCAAGTCTAAGTAATGGGCACAGGCAATAGCTTGTTCCTCAATGACGGCCCCTCCCATAGCTACGTCTCGAGATACGATAGGTAAAAGTGACTTTGTGAACCAATCAGCTAAGAGTTGGTCCAGAATATGAGCCTTAATAAGACGTCGTCTTCGCCGTCATTCATGAATATGATCTAAAATATGAGTGGCAGTGTTTTGGAAAAGGGAGGTCAATAAGTTTGTACCAGTCTCATATCGAATGGGAAACTGGAAGTAGATAAAAAATGGCATAGCAAGAGATCGGAAATCTGGAAAAGAATTGGGTGGTAGTTCAATATACCACTTGGCAGTGGGGTCGATGAGAGTTCATTGAAATAACATAAGACAGATCAAGTCGTCCATCAAGGAGTTGGATGAACACCATAGATGGTATGTCATCACATGGTTTTTGGGATCCTCACTAGGCTTGCCATCAAATTTGGGGATATTTGATGGTAACTTAACCGGAAGATGGAATCATTCGTCAAACGAGACAAGTCGGGAAGGTCCAACGTAGCCAAAAAGGGCAGCTATTGGTTCGGCTGCGGGTACTGATAGTATTGATAGGGCATGTATGGACAGGTAGGACCTTGAATCGACTGGTTGTAGGGTGTTCCTGGAGGAAACTGACCATAAGGGGGTATGCTACCCAGACCGTAGGTCCACCACCATAATAGGGTGGTCCATTACCATAATAAGGTGGGGGCATTCCTCCACCGCCAGGAGGGGGTGGGACGCCTCCAAAGGGTGGGGGTCCACTACTACCACCAAGATAGGATGGACCTCCACCACCTCCACTAGGAGGAGATGGTGGTTCGTAGCTGCCACCAGGATAGGGTGGAGCTCTGCCGAGAGGAGGTGCTAGTCCACTGCCACCGCCGGAAGGGTAAGGGCCTCCTCCGTCACCTCTACCAGGGTAGGGTGGTCCTCCACCACCACCACCAGGATATGATGGTCCTCCGCCACCACCAACAAGATGGGATGGTCCTCCACCATAAGGTGGGGGTCCTACACCACCGGTGGGGGGTGGCCCTCCGCCTCCACTTGAATTGGGAGGGCCTCCGTCGCCTTCATAAGGGGGGGAGTGGGTCGTAGCTTCCAGTATGAGGTGGTCCTCCGCTAGAAGGTAGAGGTCCGCCTCCTTCGGAATTGTGTGTGGGCCCGCTATAACGTCCCCAGTTTGATCCCATGGCATTAAAACGTAAATGATGTAATATTGTTATAAAATCATGGTGAGGAGCTCAAGGCCAAGGCCTCGCCATCGATTTATTGATGCATATGGTTTGCATGCTAGCCAGGCACATTGGAATTTCAACATCATGTAATATGCATTTTAATAAAAATACCCACAACTAGCTATTCAATGCAACAAAGAGCTGGGGGCATGATTTTACAAGGAATTGGGAGGGAAAACATTCAAACCCTTGGAGCCAATCAAGTCAAGCCAAGTGTCAATGAGAGAACCCATCAAACCCTCAACTACCCATGTTGACTTTTGTACCCAATCATTCAAGAGTTGGTTGAGGTAGTTAATGCCCTGGGAATGGAGAGGTATGGCTGTCCAAATTCGGGTATGGGAAAGTCACCCTTCATGGAAATTCGTGTGTGTCTCCTTGGGAAAGAAAAGAGCTACGAAATTGCTCTCTAAGCCATTATTCACCATTGCCTTTCTCTCTCACGCAGCTCTAGCTGCCTCGAAATTTTCCTCCCTGGGTTTTATGTGTTCCCCTTCATATTTTAGTTGGGAAGGGGTGTTTTTGTGTTGATTACCAGTGGGGAAGAGAACATAATGTTTTTGGGTCTTCCTGGAGGTTGTTTAGGCCATTGGAAAGGATCATAATCAGTGGGAGAAATCGGTTTTCCTCCCTGGGGTTGAATTCGAAATTCCACAGTTCGTTTGGGTGAACCACGAGTTGGGAGAGCCAATGTGGTCCCTGTGTTGTGAGTACCTCTGTTGTAAATGTGTTAGGGTATGGGTAATGGGTAATCCATTGTTTTGGCTTGAGCTTGAGAGTAAGCATCCAAGGTTCAAGTGTAGCCTGATAAACCCAGTTGGACTGGCTTGGATGAGATGAAATGGTTAATGGGCTGTGTGTGAGCTTGAATGTCCCCTTTTCCTTGTGAGAATCATGCCCAGCTTGGGGGTGGTCTCTGAGTGCTAAAATAATACAGGCTAGGAAAAGACCTGCGATTGGGTGGAACGTTGCAGCGACATAGCTAGTTGTTTGGGGACCATTCTACCATAAAGATAAGTGTTTCTTTGCCTATGTGATTTACTTCTGCAATGTTTAAATGGATGACTATTTGATATGTTGTATGCATATGATATGTGTGTGGGTAATGCTTTAAATTCCGTTGTGCATAATTTCTTGTTTCCCATCTGCACACATCTCTTTTAATGGTGCGAATCTAATGAATGGGCTGAATTTTTATGAAAAGCCCCAAAGATTGCCATCATGTACCCTTCCTTACCTTGGATGGATGGGTGGGTACGTTACAAAATGGTATCAGAGCTGCTGGTTACAGCATTGGGCCTTCATGGGATACCTATCACAATGGCAGAGGTAAGTATGCTTCTTACCTAGCATAGACTGTTAAGAAAAGTTTCAAAATTTCAAAAAAAAAAATATCAAAATTTTTTCTAAGTGTTTATGAGTTTTTTTTCCAAAAACTGTGCTGGTGAATCTCGGCGAGTTGACACGAAACGGCGGTAGAACTCGCTAAGTGGAGCCGACAAGTTTGGCGAAATTGGCTGAGTTGCGGGATGCCCGAGAAAAGAAGAAAAAAATTCAAAATTTTTCTAAGTATCTTCGACGGAAGAACTCGGCAAGTTGCTCTGCAACAGACCGGAAGAGATGGATGAGTTCATCCGCAACACCGGAAGAAACTTGGTAAGTTCATCCGCAACACCGAAAGAACTCAACGAGTTGGTCCGCAATGATGGAAGGACTCAATGAGTTGGTCCGAAAATTTTCAAAATTTTTCTAAGTGTTACGGTGGAAAGAACTCGTGAGTTTTTGCCGAAATGACGGAAAGAACTCGTGAGTTTTTGCCAAAACGGTGGAAAGAACTCTTGAGTTTTTACCGAAACGGTGGAAAGAACTCTTGAGTTTTTGCCGAAACGGCAGAAGGAACTCATGAGTTTTTGCCGAAACGGCAGAAGGAACTCATGAGTTTTTGCCAAAACGGTGGAAGAGATGGGCAAGTTGCTCTGCAACGGCTGAAGAGATGGGTGAGTTCGTCTGCAATGGTAGAAAAAAAAAAAAAAATTGGGCAAGCCCCCTTGACCCCCGTCATCCCCCGGAGACAGTCGTTGAAAATGTGAAATGCATTCTCTATGCTTGCAATGAGAAGCAGGAATTGCATAGAAGGGGTTGTGAAATCTCAATAAGAGTAATGGGTTGTAATACCCATTGTGTAGGATGAAAGGGAAATTACTCACCTTAAACTATTTATGTTTATAGCATAATGATTGCATATAGCAAGAATGAATATTATACATGTATGTATATGTTGAATTGCTAATTCATGAGAAGATCATAGCTAATGATTGCTTGTATGCTTGGTAGGGAAGACAAGAAAAGGATCAGCTATGACGTGGAGGAGGAACTCCATGTCATGATAAGGAATTGGAAAGGGAGAATTCCTTAACTCCTCTCTTGCTATTGTATTTATATTCCCAAGTTTTATATATACTGAAAATTATGGCATAGGGATGTTGGAAATGCAAGAGGATAGATAGATGAAGTGAATATGTACTAGATGGCATATTGCACAGTGCATGTGAAAATGTTTTTGCGTGTATATGATATTGCATGTTGGTAAAATAGTGAGGTTTTACTTATGCAATGAGCCACTTAAGATAATGATTGTGGTTGCTAATAATTAGTTGTGTTCGCATTGTTTGTAGGACCAAAGACAACCGAAGCATGGCTAAGGATGTGGATGATGATTGTCGCATACAACCTTATGAGGAAAGGATGGTGCAACAAATCTGTGATCATGAGGTTGGAAAAAGGACTATGTAGCCTTGGTAAGAGGTCAACTGATCAGGTAACATCAAGCGATGTTAATGACAACCATGCAAGTAATGGTTATTTATGCTTAGTTGCGTGAATGTTGAAGGAGGATTTGGTAAGATCCCTTCAACTATAGTTAAACTATGTTGATTTGGTTTGCATGTGGTATTGAGTGCCTGAATTTGAATGTCAACCTACCAAGTATGGTGAGGTGGGGGTAAGTGAAGGTAGTGAGCCTTACACCCTATAGTTTCTTAGAAACCTCAATGCATTCATATGAAATTATATCATGCCATTTGGGTAGGATGGTTGTGAGTTTAACAACCAAAACAAGTAATGACTTATGGTCTTGTTGTAAGTGTATGCCATATGAGATACTCACGGTTAGGAAATAATATGTTGGAATGCATAGTAATCATGGATTAATGCAAGGTTGTATTGAGGTATTATGCATTGAGTGAGTGCACATTAAAAGATTATGAAAATGTTGTGAATGTACATGCATATGTGTGGGTGCACATGTTGAGATGCATTGTGTGAATGAATGGGTGTGACATATATATGTTTCAATACAGTTAGATAATAGATGAAATGGTGGGCTATTGTTAATATCGAGACCATTTCATGAGCTGCTATGAATGCAGGAGAAAGACTGCATGAAAAAGGTAGACATGTGATGGGCTACCAGAGCACTCTATTGGAAGGACAGAATTGCATGGATAGTGTAATCATGTATTGCAATTCTATCATGATGATGATACATATATAGAAATATATACATTTCATTGCATTTCAAATGTTAACAGCTGAAGGTGTTTGAATTATTGAGTGTTATAATTCTGGGGTCACTTCAGTGACTGTTGTGGCAATGGAAGGATTATATGCATAGATACTCACAACGTGTTTGGCTGATTGAAGTTTCATATTTCAGGTAGAAAAGTCTTGCGTATGGAAATAAGGATAATTCCATAGTAAAGACCAGGATCTACCATGTGCAGAAGCCAAAGGTTATGAGAAGGTTCTCATGGTTGTAAATTATGCATGAAACAAATCTGAAAATTGTCTGATTTAAGTTTATGAGAATAATCTCATGGTTGCAAATCTAATTACTGTAGGAAAACAAATTTGTAGATTTCAAATTTGAGAATTTGTTTATAATTGCTAATGACTGTTTGGCCTATATAGAATTGTGTCAGGAGGACATGTTGCAGGTGGATGTTCATGTATGGTAGCAAGGGTGAAACCATAATGGACAGAGTGATACCACTTACGAGAGCCAAACAATATGAGGATAGCCTCATCGTTAAGCAAATCAATTTTTGTAGGAGACAGAATTGTAAATTCATGTTGAATTTAATTATTAATGCCATTGATTAGTTATGAAGCAATCAGATTTGAAATTATTGTTAAATGTTGCTGACTGTTTGGCTATTTGATAAGTGTGCCAGGATGACACATTGCAGGAAGACCATGTGTGATGGCCTGCAGAAGCCAAACTAGATGGGAAGGATCCCATGATTTAGAAATGGGTTTAGGGTGAGACGCCATAGTAGGTTTTGTTAATATCCTAGCTGTACTACATGTTGGAAAGCCATGTGAGTGAGATAGTAAAATTATGCCAAGAAGGCATATGTGGGTTATGGAACGTGAAAAGATTGGGGTGGAAAACCGAAGGACTGTTGACTCAGAGAAGGGAGCCCCCATTCTTCGCAAATGAAGAAAAGATACATCTGTGAAACGAATGAGTATTCTATAACCCTAACTAAGAATATACATGTCTGGTTATTAGATTTGATATGCAGAGCATGTTTCATTGTTTCATTCTTATTCCAGACTGCTTGAGTGTGATTAAGGCCTACATGGCTCACATCGAAAAGGGATGCATACCTTTCGGGTGATGGGTTATGTTAGGGTTGTCAATATTGACTACACCCTAAGGGAATGGACGCATTCCTGGTGTTTCAATACTTGATAGTGAATGTTATGAAATATGATTACAATTTTAGAGCAGTAATACTGATGAGCTTGTTTATCCTTCTTGTGCTACCAGCTTACACAGTTGCAATTTGGTGTTGCACGTTAAGAGGCAAAGTGAAGAAAGGGTACTCAAGAGAATTGTATGAGAAGTGGTAACCTTTCTATGCTCACACTAAAGGACACTAGAAGAGATGGATAGGCCCGAGGAGCTGTGTTGCAGAAAAGGAGTATCATCCTTGTGTACTGTGAGTGGGTATTGTGGGGCCATGCTAGCCTGCAGTCAAGTGAGTCACCTATGGAGTTCCTGGAGGGAACCACTGGTTTGCATAAGAGAAGGAGCCACGTGATCATATTATGTTGTTCATATTGCCTGATAAACCCAGTCGATGTACTGGCTTGGCAATGGTTGTTGTATGCCTGATAAACCTAGTTGGTGTACTGGCTTGGCATTGGTTATTTGGGTGTTGTGGAGAAGGGTTGCTAGATGCCTGATAAACCTAGTAGGTGTACTAGCTTGGCATGTTGTTAAATTGATGCTTGACAAACCCAGTCGGTGTACTGGCTTAGCATTGGTTATTTGGGTGTTGTGGAGAAGGGTTGCTAGATGCCTGATAAACCCAGTAGGTGTACTGGCTTGGCATGTTGTTAAATTGATGCCTGACAAGCCCAGTCGGTGTGCTGGCTTGGCATTGGTTATTTGCATGTTGTGGAGGTATTGGTGATGGGTGTTATTTCCTGACAAACCCAGTCAGAGAACTAGCTTGGAAATGGTTATTGTATGCTTGATAAACCCAGTCGGTGTACTGGCTTAGCATACTGATTTTTGAAATGTTTGATAAACCCAGTCGGCATACTGGCTTAGTGTACTGATTTTTGAAATGCTTGATAAACCCAGTCGGCGTACTGGCTTAACATACTGATTTTTGAAATGCTTGATAAACCGAGTGTGTGTACTGGCTTAGCATACTGATTTTAGGGATTCCTGATAAACCCAGTCGGCATATTGGCTTGGCATTGCCTATTCGGATGATGCTATGGAGTAGCAGGTGTGCTAGCCAAGCATCCACCCCATAGGTGATCCAAGGCTTGTAAAGCAGAGAAGGAAACCTGTGGAGTAGCGAGGAACCGCACAATATAGATAAGTATTCATTTCCATTTAATTCTTGTTTGGAATAATGAAGATTTCAGGTATAAGTCTTATGACAACCAAGCTAATACACTATTGTTTCTTTGTTGGAAACGTTGGCCATTGCAGGAAATAAGGACCCTGAAATAGCCACAAACGCTTGGTAAGCCAGAGAGTAACTGGTTGTGCACTATGAAATCCTTGATAAAACCGGAGAGTAACTGGTTGTGCACTATAAAATTCTTGGTAAGTCCAGAGAGTAACTGATGCTTCATAAACTCAGAGAATAGTTGGTGGGAACATTAACCACTTGATGTTGTCTAGCAACCGGTGTGCTGGCCAAACATTCCTTAATTAATTAATAAAATCAGTTGGAGCACTGGCCTAGCATATTGCTAAATGAGATGATTGATAAACCTAGTCAGCGTACTGGCCTGGCATTACCTATTCGAATGGTTGTGGAGTGGCTTACGTGCTAGCTCAACATTCATTGTTGTTTCCACGGGAAATCCAATGCTTGGAGAGCAAAGAAGGATCCTGTGGAGTAAAGTGAAGACATCCAATACAGATAAGTATTTGGTTATCTTGCAACTCTTGCTTATGAATATACGTGTGTATCTGATTTAATTATGATTTTCTTAAACTCTTACTTAGAGATAAACCTTATGAAAATACACTAAGTATGTGAATTGATTCAATGTTTGAGTGTAGGTACTGCTAGAAGCAAGGACTATGAAAGCATCTGAAGGATGCATGTGGACATGTGACCATCCTAAAGAGAGCTCAGTATGAGCAATAATGAAAGATGGTGCTAGTGGACATGTGTGGGTCCTAGTAGCCAAAGGTTCTGTAAGTAGCAAGGGGGAAGGGTTCCCTAGTTGAAAATCCTCAAACAGACCTTAGAAACTATGTGTCATAGCCAAGAAAGGGCAAGTCAAGCATTCACATTGAAGTGATAAACCCAGTTGGACTGGCTTGGCTGAGATGAAATGGTTAATGGGCTGTGTGTGAGCTTGAATGTCCCCTTTTCCTTGCGAGAATCATGCCCAGCTCGGGGGTGGTCTCTGAGTGCTGAAATAAGACAGGCTGGGCAGAGACCTACAGTTGGGTAGAACGTTGCAGCGACATAGCTAGTTGTTTGGGGACCATTCTACTATAAAGATAAGTGTTTTCCTGTCTATGTGATTTACTTCTACAATGTTTAAATGGATGACTATTTGATATGCTGTATGCATATGATATGTGTGTGGGTAATGCTTTAAATTCTGATGTGCATAATTTCTTGTTTCCCATCTGCACACATCTCTTTTAATGGTGTGAATCTAATGAATGGGATGAATTTTTATGAAAAGCCCCAGAGATTGCCATCATGTACCCTTCCTTACCTTGGATGGATGGGTGGGTACATTACACCCGCCGCCTCCGATGGGAGGTGGGGGTGGTGGAACTTGAGGGACTGTAGGTGGGGGTCCATGTTGTAAAACATTTTGCTGCCACCATAGAGTGTATGGATTTTCGGGATAAGGTATCCCATAGAGTGTGTTTCCGGGATTGAGTTGTCCCAACACAAGGTTACGATAACCTGGATACGCTTGACTCCACGGTGGTTGAATTACATTGGATGGTCCCCCAACATGGGATAATCCCGTAGTGGAAGGTCAGGGACGTAAGGAATTTCCAATGGAAGGACCGATGGGAACTCCTCCTCCAGTATTATGGTTAAAAGATGGGGGTTTCCCCCCAGCAACAACCACTAGTCAAGGATTGACCCAACATGGGTTGTTGATTATCTACTGTAGGATTAACATTGTCGGTAAGGAAGGTAGGGGTAAAGAGTATCCTCCCCGCAAGTTTTGGGGTGGGGGAGGAATGTGTAACGTAACCGTGGTAGTAACAGGTGTGTTGGACTGTTGTCCTTCAACATGTTGGGTCGTTAGAGGTATAGAACTAGTCTCCTATCTAGGGAAAATATGTGCAGGATTTGAGGGTTGACCAGGTTCATAAGTGGTCATGTTGTGGATGGACTATTCCAGTGAATTATAGGATAAAGAACGAATCGGGATATGTCGAAATATGGGTACCTCTATGTCTTCAGCTTTTCATAAGAGACTTTGCTTCGAAGTTCATCACCCCTGGCACATAATTGATCCAAGTGTTCATGAATGGGTCTGAAAAGCTCCTCAGGAGTAGCCCAACTAGGTGGGGATGTAATGGCAAAATGAGCCACTGGATGTCCTAGAGATGATGTCCAATAAGCTACGGCTGGACCAACAGCTGCTACAGGGTCGTCCTGGGGTGGATTTAACCATTGCATTGATCCAGGCTCTCCCAGTAAAATTGAAGGTAGGTATTGTGAAGTGGAATTTTGGGCCTCTTCACCCTGTGCGAAATTGGAGGCAGGTGAATCTGGAGGAAAAATATGTGCTCTAATATTCAAAGTAGGGTTTTCTACTTCAGGTGACACGACCATGGCTTGTGGGTCCATTCTTACCTTCGAAATTACCTCCTGGTTAAGGGGATATTCGGGCAGTAAGTTCTGAATCCTACGGGACCTTCTCCAAGTAAATTCTGCCAGAGTGACTGAAATATAGTTTCTCCTAGGGAAAGCTAAGCAAAAGAAAAGCAGTCCGTAAAAAGCCTACACAAACTAAGGCCGCAAGCAAACTTATGTGACAGGTGTGGATTCAAAAGTATGGAACCTCACAGGATTGTCAAGGCTCCGCAAATCACTATATACCGCAAGGTCCAATAGTAAAACGTGACAAGGAGGATTAGGACCGTACCCTTACCTGAATACCCAACTACTTGGACAGTACGTGTGTAGTGATCTCCCCGAGTGTTGTTCTCGGTGTATTGCTCTGCCAAGATAGCCAAATGGTTAACTCAGTTGGTTTCAGGAATCCTAATGGTGTCTCCCAATATACTCAAGGTACGTGGGAGCTCAAATCCGTAGTGGTGCTGTCTAATGCACAACTGTATGGCATGAGACCTTCCTATATACTACCGAGTACGTGAAACACCTTTCTATATACGCCAAGTACGTGAAACACCTTTCAATATACGATAAGCACATGAAGTACATGGTGGGTACGTGAAAGAGCTTCGATATACCTGTATGGTATGTGAAAGAGATTCGATATACCGGTTGGTACGTGAAGACTACAAAATCCCCAGAATACAGTGCTGGAAAGTAACGACAAATACCACATTTTACGACGTCGGAACATGTCTCTAACTTAACACACAAGTTACTAAAATTTTTACCTTAGTTCTACCGTTAATTTTATCTGGACGGTTAGGTGAATGCATGAGGTGAGTACATAAATGTAAACATAACGCAAGCCCTAACTACATGCAAAAAATGTACTTTTCTTTTGATGAACTCTATATATGGGAGGGAGAAATTTCTTTCCAAGTGATTTTACCAAAGCAACCAAATGCGACACAATCCCAAAATCTATCAAATTTGATAAAAAAATACTCTTTTCACTTTTTCCGTTTTTCCAAGCAAAACACAAAAAATCAACAAGCATTACAACCAAATCTAAACATTTTCTTTTGTCTTTTCGAATAAAAAACTAAGAGATGAAAAGAGAGAGATTTCCTATCTAGAGCACTCTAACTTTTCAATTTCACTATAATGGCTTAAAAGCATAAAAAATCAAGAATGCATACAATTTCGTCAAGCATGGAATCACTTTTGTGAAAACTTGATCTCACTCGAATTTTTCAAGAAAATGAATGATTCATAATTCCTGAAAAGTACAAATGATTAATTTTTTCTCTCAAAATTTTCCAAAAGACTAATGAATGACAAATTCCAATGCATGAACCAATTTCTACAACAATTTTAAAAAGCACATGAAAATGGTAAAAATGATGCACCTTTAATTTTCCAATGATATGCCAAGATTACAACTTGATAACAATGATATTTTTAAGCATGAAAAACTGAAAATAAAGTTGATTTGCAGCACTCTAAACACTCAGGAAATCTCAAGAAAATGACAAGCATTCATGTGAACTGAAAACACTCAAGACACTCAACAAGCAATTAAAAGCAAACAAAGCTAAATGACAAGTGCAAAAAGAAGTTTGGGGTCAGATCCAATGCAAAGATCAGATCAAGTGAGGAGAGGAGGGAAAACAAGTTTAAGTGGATGAAGGTGGGGGAAACCAAAGTGTCTGCCACTAGAAAACTTAGGCTTGTTAAAATGGGACCCAATACAAATCCACACGGAATCCAAACCCTTTCAACACACAAATCAAAAAGAGGTCTCTGACTGGATCTTGCAGCACAGAGGGGTTTGCACACCAAATCAAAACTGAAATCAAAAAATGGAGGGGGGATGACCTTGTATCAAAATTAACATATTGGTGCAGTCCGTGTTCAGAAACAGAGCAACCGTTGCAGGTCACCAGTGCGGGATTTGCGACGATGTCGCAGGACACTAGTGGGCCAAATGCGATGACAGAGAAGCAAAGTGCAAAAAAATGACAAATCGTTGCTCTGTTTCTACTGCCCAAGTGCGACGGGCGAGATCCAAATTCAAGGATCAACAGATCTCCAAGAAATGAGGAATGAAAGGGTCTAAATATTGTGAGTATAGACTCATGGGAAGACAACAGACTCTTCAAAGTGAAGATCTGGTGGTGAAAAAGGCTTAGGAGGCAAATGAGATGTTTTGCAAAAGAAATCAAATGAAAATGGCATTCAAATTGAAAACTAAAAACAATGTTCTTCCCCAATATGGTCTCCAAATTTGTTCTTGGAAAATCTACCAAGAGCGGACTCAAGGTGTGATCTCCCTAAATTAATGCAAGAGTAGAACAAATGAGACATAATATGAAATAACTTTCCTAGATCTAATTAGAGATCGAGTGGCTAGATGCATTACCTTTCATATCGTGGATCCTTTCTCCTTGATGTTGTTCCAAGTTTTATGGTCTTCATATATCAGCTGCAAAACCATACAGAACACCACAAGTAGTAAAATGCATCTAAACAGTAACAGTTCTAAGTAAGCAGTTAAGCAGGCAAACTACACAAACATCATCAATGCAACAACATTTGGTGGAAAGCATTTATATTACTGTATAAAAAGGGAAAGTACATAGTAGGAAGTGATTGCAGCCAAGGCTTACCGTAGTAATCCTTCTCCAATCAAGCCAATACCAAAGCTTCCAAAGGAAGTATAGATCTCCCAAAAGATGAACAGAGATCTTCCTAAGCTAATTTCACCAGCATGTAAGTACTATAGGCTTCCTCCCTTTGGAATGGGAATTAGCTTCACTTATATAGGACTAAGAGGATAGGGTAGGTTGAGATATGGTAGGAGAGACTTAAGGGATCCCACCAAAGGGCTAGGGAACTGAATGACAACTCTCCTATAGGCTAGGGATAGTGATCCACATCATCCACCTTCGAGAATGGGCTCGAAGATACTCCTTTATCCAATTAACTGACATCGTCGCAGGCTGCAATATGACAACCTGCGACGTTGCAGGTTGCATTAAGATGACCTACGACGACCTCACTAAACCCAATAGGAATAAGTTAATATCTCTTCCAAGTTGATGACTTAGTCAAAGGAACTTCAGGGATGTTTACACTGACTATCACGATGGCAAGATTTAGGTGTAACAACAGTTACTAGGAAAACCTCATACATGGATGATTATGGATATCACGGGGTTGTTTATACTGAGAGCATGCATCCATGCAGGCATGCATATCCCGAGGATAACTACAGTCATTGCATGAATGGAATTTCAACCTATAATGATAGACCTGTTCGTAATTACCCAGGAGTATCTGAGTCTAAGCGCCCATATTCATATGTGGTAAAGCTTTGTTGCTAATTTACACTTTTTTTTGCTTGTTACTGATTCTAAATAGTTGGTATTGATTGGCTTGTATTTTTCTTTTTAGGATGATGATGTTCCATACCCAGCTCGACATTCCAGGAGTCGTTTGGATTATGATGCAGAGGCTGCAGATTCACGTTATGGAAGAGTGTCCATGTATCTACTGCTGAAAGTTTTTTTATCTCAACTTGATATGTTAATGTAAGCTCTCTTAATTAATATTGACAACTCTTCAACTAATTTAATAACAGATTTCTCGTTGAGAGCTTCGGGAATGGTCCATAACTCCCTCAACGGTTCTCTATCTTGATCTGTGGAACAATTGACACATAGCCAATAGAAGCTTGATGGAAGCTGGGATATAAAGACTTCTGTTTGGTCCCCAAACTCACTAACTCAATCCCCTTCAGTTTTACACCATCATGTAAGAGAAAGAAGAGCTTGGAAGTGCCATACAGGAATCAAAAGTGGAACAGGGAAATTTTCTACAGCAAGTCAATGGCTGGAGGTATGATCTATTTGGTATTCTTATTTTGATTTTGTTTCATAATTTTATTCCGCATTTTTTCAGAATCAGAAATTTTTGCTTACAGTTGGTATCAGAGCAAAATTTTATCTATACCTTGATGTTTGGATTGCTCATGCATTATATTGTTTAAACCCGGAGTGGCTGTATATTTCCTATTTGATCCGTATAGCGTCATATTGGTTTATCTTGACTATGAGTGCTGCGAGGGTTCCACTATTTTTAGAAAGAATTCCACTTCTATTGTGAAGTCTATTAGGGTTGCCGCTGCTTGACTGAACCTTGTTTAGAGGTGCCTCCACTGCTTGAGAGGGTGCTGTTGCTGTCTCATTTGAGACAAGGCTGTGAACCTTACTAAGCCATGAAGAGTCTGATTGGAATCCGATTCACTTGTTGAGATTTGGTTGAAGTTAGATCTGCTTGTTGGAGGGTCTGATCTGCCCCTTTTGATATAGCCGTGAGTCCTGGAAGCTTTAATCTATCTCAGCCGAGGGTTTATTATGCCCATATCTACTGTTATGAAATATTTTAGCTTGTTGGAGATTTATCTCTACTAGGTTTGAAATACTTAGCGTAATGGAAGTTTTTCTTTTTTGACATGGGTTTGTATTATTTATAACCTTGGAGATAAATACGTAAAACTTGCCTACGATTCAGTTCATGTTCTGGGAAAAGCAAGTTTCCAGATCGGAAAAAGTATTGGTTGGATCGACAGGATTTTGCTGGGAAACATATATCATTTTTTTTTTTTACACAGAAACTGCAGATCTTCACTGGCTGTTTTGAAATTAAAACCATCAAGTTATATTGAGATTGGTATGATTTATGAATTTGAAAAGGACAACGCGTGTTTGGGTACAAATTTCACTATCTAGGCATTTTGTTTTTATAATCTGTGAAATGATGCTAATCCCTACATGAAGCTAAGGTGCTAGATAAAAAATAAAAAATAAAAAATAAAAAATAAAAAATTATTTTTATAGATAAATTTTTTATTTTATAGGGTGTTAATTAGGATTTTTTCCTAATCAACTTGAATATATATATCATTTGCTCGATATAATGTTAACCTTTTGTTATATAAATTTTGTTTCATAAATTTATGAAATATAATGAGGTTATTAAAAAGGTATTGTTTACAATTAGTTTATATAACTATATTGGTTACCAATGTTGCATATAAATGGGTTTTGGGGCATACTGATTCCTTAAATTTCAGTATTTC
Organism: Larix kaempferi; assembly: GCA_027924585.1. Lineage (NCBI taxonomy): Eukaryota > Viridiplantae > Streptophyta > Pinopsida > Pinales > Pinaceae > Larix > Larix kaempferi. The sequence continues at coordinate 2,793,173 of BSBM01000150.1, forward strand.
TTTTCCCGTAACCAGAGCAGCTGCTATGGGGAAACTATTGAGATGGCTTCATATATCGATAGATTTAATCGCATCTCTTACATTTCCTATTAGTATCAAGTTAATTTTATGCATAAAAGTAATAATGTCTAGTGATCTATATAATTTTAATTGATTAGAGAATAGCCACAGCATCTCTAATTAAATAATATTATATATTATGTTTGATTAAGATCACATAAAGAATATTTAGACATTAATTGTAATTAATTATACTGAATGTAATAAATTTTATCCCACAGGAATTTTTATTATATTAATGTAATTAATTAGGATAAAATATTGAATTATTCATAACTTACCCACAGGTATTATGAATTAATAGTTTTATCATAAAGAATATTTGAATCTGCTTGAATTAAAAATTTAGCCCACAGGCAATTTTTATGTCATTAGATTCAATCTTAAAGCATGAATTTACATTGGTAAAACATGAAATTTTATTTGGTCTCAAATTTTAACGTAAGCATGTGATCTTTATTTTTATGCAGTTGTACAACCTGCAAATTTCTCTGAAATTCATTTTGATATCCCTGAACTTAAGGGAGATAACTATAAAGTCTGGAAGGAGAGAATTCTCCTTCATTTGGGATGGATGGACATAGATTACGCTATTAGGAAAAATGAACCACCAGCACTCACTGATACCAGCACTGCAGCGGACATCACGCTTTATGAACGATGGGAACGATCTAATCGCCTTAGCATGATGTTCATTAAGACTAAAATTTCAGCTGGTATTCGTGGTTCCATTGATCAGCATGAAAAGGTCCGAGACTTGTTGAAGGCCATTGATGATCAATTCATCACTTCAGATAAGGCACTAGCAAGCACCCTAATCATGAAGTTCTCATCTCTAAGACTCACCAGTGTGAAAGGTGTGCGCGAGCACATCATGCAGATGAGGGACACTGTGGCTCAATTGAAGAAACTCGAGGTTGAAATATCGGAGTCTTTCTTGGTGCACTACATTCTGAACACCCTTCCACACCAATATGGACCTTTCAAAATCTCATACAACACACATAAGGATAAATGGTCAATTAATGAACTTATGACCATGTGTGTTCAAGAGGAAGAAAGACTGGTAATGGAACTGGGAGAAAGTGCAATGCTGGCAATGCATAGGAAGGGAAAATCTCAAGCCAATAAGAAAGGAAAAGGTAAAGTACCTCCCCAAGCTAATATTAAGAAGGATTCCAAGTGTTTCTTCTGTAAAAAGAAGGGACACATGAAGAAGGAATGCGAAAATTTTCAAAAATGGCTTGCGGACAAAGGTAATGCAATCTCGTTTGTTTGTTATGAATCTAATATGGTAAATGTCAATATTAACACTTGGTGGATTGATTCTGGATCAACAATTCACATTTCGAATTCCTTGCAGGGTTTGCAAAGCCTAAGGAAGCCAGTGGGAAGTGAGCAAAGCATCTTATCAGGAAACAAGATGGGTTCACATGTGGAAGCTATAGGAACATGCTGTTTAACTTTAAGTAGTGGTTTTGTTTTAGAATTAGAAAAGACCTTTTATGTTCCAAGTTTTTCTAGAAACTTGATTTGAGTTTCAAGGCTTGTACCTTTTGGATATTCCTTCAACTTTTCAGAAATATCTTTCAGTTTATTTTATAAATCTGATTGTGTTGGGAATGGTATTTTGTCTGATGGTCTTTACTGCATTAATTTACAAAACAATGTCACTTATGATTCAATGCATGTTAACACTGGCACTAAAAGATGTGTTATTAATGATGATTCCTCTAAATTATGGCACCGGAGACTAGGTCATATCTCCATAGAAAGAATTAAAAGATTGGTAAATGAAGGGATACTTAATACTCTGGATTTTACTGATTTTGAGACTTGTGTGGATTGCATAAAAGGAAAGCAAACCAACAAGTCGAAGAAAGGTGCCAATAGGAGTTCAGACATATTAGAGATCATACATACTGATATATGTAGTCCAGACATGGACTCACATGGTCAGAGATACTTCATCTCTTTTATAGATGATTACTCACGATATATGTATCTCTACATGCTTCATAATAAGAACGAAGCATTAGATGTCTTTAAGATCTTTAAGGCTGAAGTAGAGAAACAATGCGACAAGCAAATTAAGATCGTGAGATCAGATAGAGGTGGAGAATATTATGGTGGATACACAGAAGATGGACAAGCACCTGGGCCATTCGCAAAATTTCTTCAAGAGCATGGGATTGTTGCCCAATACACCATGCCTAATTCACCCGACCAGAATGGTGTAGCAGAAAGAAGAAACCGAACTTTATTGGACATGGTGCGGAGTATGCTTAGCAGCTCCAATCTTCCTAAATCCTTGTGGATTGAAGCACTTAAGACGACAGTGTATATATTAAACCAAGTTCCAACCAAGGCCGTTCCTAAAACGCCATTTGAATTATTGAAAGGTTGGAAACCAAGTTTGCGACATATGCGCGTTTGGAGATGCCCGTCTGAAATGAGAATATATAATCCACAAGAAAAGAAGCTGGACCCAAGGACTATTAGTGGGTATTTCATTGGATATGTTGAAAGGTCTAAAGGTTACAGATTTTACTGTCCATCTCACGACACTAGGATTGTGGAATCAAGAAATGCAAAATTTCTTGAAAATGACTTGATCAGTGGGAGCGATCTAACCAGGAGCATAGTTTCCGAGAAGGATCATTCAGAATCTCAACCTTCCACCTCAAGTGATAGATTGGTTATTGTTCACAGCACCCCTCAAGTACAAACTGGTGTTGAACAACCAATTGTTGAAGTTCCACAAGCTGCTGACGGCATTCTAGTAGATCAGGTAGTTCAAGAGTTTCCAAGAACTTTTGAACAACGAGTTGAACCACATACTTCTCAAGAAGATAGTGATACAACATTAAGAAGATCTACTAGACCAAGGAGATCAGCAATTCCTGATGATTATGTTGTGTATCTACAAGAATATGACTATAACGTTGGAGCCAAAAATGATCCTGAGTCCTTTTCACAAGCCATGAATTGCAAAGAATCATAATTATGGTACGATGCCATGAAGGAAGAGATGAATTCTATGAAGAGTAATGAAGTCTGGGATCTTGTTGAGTTGCCTAATGGTGCAAAATCCATTGGATGTAAATGGGTCTTTAAGACAAAGAAAGACTCATTGGGCAACATTGAGAGATACAAGGCTAGACTTGTTGCTAAAGGATTCACTCAGAAAGAAGGAATCGACTACATGGAGACTTTCTCTCCTGTATCTAAGAAAGATTCCTTGCACGTTATTATGGCATTGGTAGCCCATTTCAACTTGGAGTTGCATCAAATGGATGTGAAAATGGCTTTTCTAAATGGATATCTAGAGGAGGAGGTTTACATGAAAGAACCTGAAGGATTCCCCTCTAGTGATGGTGAGCAATTGGTTTGCACGCTCAAGAAATCCTTATACGGTTTAAAACAAGCATCTCGCCAATGGTATTTGAAATTCCATAATGTAATTTCTTCTTTTGGTTTTGTAGAAAACATTATGGATCAATGTATATACCTGATAGTTAGTGGGAGTAAAATTTGTTTTCTTTTTTTATATGTGGATGACATTTTGCTGGAAACCAATGATAAGGGTTTGCTGCATGAGGTGAAACAAATTCTCTCTAAAAATTTCGATATGAAGGATATGGGTGAGGCATCTTATGTCATTGGCATTAAGATCCATAGAGACAGATTTCGAGGCATCTTGGGTCTATCTTAGGAAACCTATATTAATAAAATTTTAGAGAGATTTTGGATGAAGGATTGTTCACTAAGTATAGCTCCCATTGTGAAGGGTGATAGGTTCAATTTGAATCAATGCCCGAAGAACGACCTTGAAAGGGAACAAATGAAGAACATTCCATATGCTTCTGCTATCGGAAGCCTAATGTATGCTCAGGTCTGCACAAGACCTGACATTGCATTTGTTGTGGGAAGGTTGGGACGATATCAGAGTAATCTAGGTTTAGACCACTGGAGAGCTGCAAAGAAAGTAATGAGGTATCTTCAAGGAACTAAAGACTACATGCTTATGTATAGACAGACGAACAATTTGGAATTAATTGGCTACTCAGATTCTGACTTTGCTGGATGTGTTGATTCACGCAAATCAACATCAGGATACATTTTTATGATGGTCGGTGGAGCTGTATCATGGAGGAGTGCCAAGCAAACCTTGATTGCCACTTCCACTATGGAAGCTGAGTTCGTCTCCTGTTTTGAGGCTACTTTACATGGTGTATGGATTAAGAGTTTCATTTTTGGGGTTAGAATTATGGATTCTATCTCTAAGCCATTGAGAATGTATTGTGACAATTCAGCTGCTGTTTTTATGGCTAAAAACAACAAAAGTGGGAGTCGAAATAAACACATCGACATTAAATATTTAGCCATAAGGGAACGTGTTAGAGAAAAGAAAGTGGTCATTGAGCACGTCAACACTTAGTTTATGATCGTTGATCCTTTGACTAAGGGCATGCCACCGTTTAAATTCAAGGATCATGTAATGAATATGGGACTTGGTTCCATTATGTAGTTTCTCATTGTATGGACAATGTTATTTTTAATGAAATTCTTAATTACTGTGCTGTTTTTTCTCATACATATGTGCACCTTAATTTAATTTGAGAAAATTCATCTATGAGGACCAAGAATAAACATAAGGTTTATTCATTAAGAAATTGTTTCCACATAAATTAAAATAGCAATAAATACATAGTAATACATGGAAGGTAATACTTGTCATAAGAGGACTTATCGCCATGATTATTGTATCTATTACTTAATACAGATTGACCAAGTGGGAGAATGTAAGCTCTCTTAACTAATATTGACAACTCTTCAACTAATTAAATAACTGATTTCCCGTTGAGAGCTTCGAGAATGGTCCATAACTCCCTCAACGGTTCTCTATCTTGATCTGTGGAACAATTGACACATAGCCAATAGAAGCTTGATGGAAGTTGGGCTATAAAGACTTCTGTTTGGTCCCCAAACTCGCTAACTCAATCCCCTTCAGTTTTACACCATCAAGTAAGAGAAAGCAGATCTTGGAAGTGTCGTACAGGAATCAAAAGTGGAACAGGGAAATTTTCTACAGCAAGTCAATGGCTAGAGGTATGATCTATTTGGTATTCTTATTTTGATTCTGTTTTAGAATTTTATTCCGCATTTTTTCAGAATCAAAAATTTTTGCTTACAGTTTAATCATTTTTGTCCAATCCAAGGTTAACAATGAACACTATGTTTTGGTTTTCCCTGCTGTGTAGGTTAGGACAATATCAACAATCAGGTTACGATGCAGGTGGCAGAGTTGGAGGAATTTATTCAAATGACTACCTACCTAGTGGCAATGATGTAAGTATTTCCTATGAGTCGTGAAATAAAGTTTGAGAATGCAATCTCTTCTATTTTATCAAACATTTATCTTTGGCTACAGGTTGAAGGTGGACCATATCCACCTGTTATAAGTCGAAATGCGAGTGGGGGTTATGGACGTGGTAGTGGCTTAGCGTCATACTATTGAAAAGTAATATTTTTACCATTTTACCTTAAATGATCATTTTAAGGCAATTACAATAGGTGTTCAACAGTTTCTGCTTTTGCTTTTATATCGATTGTTATTTCTCATGTCATTCTCATGTCAAGTTTTTTTTATTCCTTTGATTTAGTGGTGCTTAGCCTTTCCTTTCCTTCTTGCATTCTTTACGTTACACAGATTTTGGTACAGACTTTGATGAAAAAGAGAAGAACATATTTAATTCAAGCACCGGGATAAAGTTGTTTAGGTTGGTTCTCTATGAAAACAAAATCCTTCTATAAGTACATGTAATACTCCATACATCAAATTCTGGGAGTATTAAGCCAACATTATGTTGGTCAATTTGGAATAGAGATGAAGCTATCATTTGCACATTGTGGGGGTTATTGATTTTCTTATTGTTTGTAATAAAGATAGTTTGAAGGATATATTACAAGTTCCCACCATTGCTGCTTGTTTACAGTGGATTTGACTGAATCATTAACGCAGGGAAGTATACTTTGATAGTCTTGAAGATTAGTTTAAAGTCTTGATATGAATGTTCCTAGTCGTTGTCCTTTCTGAGTAATAATTTGTGGAAAGCATGGAAGGTACTTTTATCAGTGTCACAAATTTCTGTTTAATGCCAATCCTTTCTGTAATTTAAGCTCCTAACTTGATTACTTGCCTGGTAGTAACATCTAGCCTTTTGGTTGCATTCTATATGTGGAATATGAAAGTGTTCACATTTTCTATTGTTTACATGAAGTTAATAAAGTTTTCATATTTTCTATTATGCCGCTTTCCTGTGAAGACCCAAGATTTGTGAAGGAGGTCGAGTTTTCCTCTAAGCAAAACGAACGCATCTTTTATAGCTATCATTTTCTGTGAGGGTCAATTCTTCTAGATCGGGACTTCTTCAGTTGTGAGGTTTGATTGATTGTGTGGGCGTCACCTTTGTTGGAGACCATGGCTCGTGAGGGGTTTAGGACCCCTTCTCTTGCATATATGAGGATTCAAGTGAAGCCATGAGGGCATGTAGAAGGCTAAGGTACTCATGGATGTCGTAGGTGCTAGTGGAGAGCCTGATCTCTCATGTTGCAGCATCGAGATAGTAAGAAGGGGAACCATGAGGGTTTTGGGAGACCCGATCTTCCTTATTTGCTGTAGAAAGAGGGCATATGAGGAGGTTGTGGGGTTTCTTCTTGTTATCTGGAGGTGCGACTGCTCTCTAAACTAGACGACACCACAATTGAGGCAATTTTTGAGGTTTGGAAAGCCACGTGAGGCAAGAGGGTCTTCATAGTTGGGTATCTCTAGAGGGTTATCACATCATTCATCTTTCAGACTTATGTTACATGGAAATCTGTTGATAAGAGTTTATAAACATTCTAAATGATAGAGTTGGGAATTTATTCTGCTATCTGGGCATAAGTATCCATCGTGTGCATCACATTTAAGCTCTTGGGAATCACCTACATCAAGGGCATCAACACATGATATATGTTGAAGAAGATCTACATCAGAAAAGTGAAATGGGGACGATGTCACTGAAGATCTTTGCACAGCCACGTTTGTGTCACAAGCCAAGAGTTTTCCTTCATTGTGAGACGTGTTTGGGAAAGAATGAAAGCTGGGACAAGTGCTCGTATGTTAGATAGGCTACATTGTTTTTGGTCACGTACAACCATATAAAATCAAGGTACACAAGTTGTTATATTCTTTGTGTTATTAAAGTTTGTGATATGTCTATGTGGGCTGGTATGCACCTAAAAAAATACACCTACAGGACTATCTAAATGTAATAATCATCTCTGAGTAATAAATTGGAATTTAAGGGCATGTACAATTGTGGTGTAAACTGCAAGTAATTCCTTAGTGTTATGCATAAGGACTAGTGGGTAGTGAACTTGAATGAGATGTCAGTTTATGTTTGACAAACAGATTACTATACAAGAACGAAGTAACCATAATTGTCCTCCTCTTTATTTTGGAAAATTTTTCTTTCTAATTAATACCATGATCAAGATATTACTCTAGATTATATAAAAATAAAAAACCAGAATTGACCTAATTATTTTGTTAAAGAAGCTAACACTATAACCGGTCTTAATAATCTTCACATCATTGGTTTCTACATTATTTCGGACTATTATTGTTGACAAGGGAAAATTCAAAAAAATGTATGCACCCATGGATCTAGCCTTCCACTTCTAATGATTGTATGACCTGCTAATTCTCCACACCCATGAGAACATTAATTCCAACTTATCGTTCAGATCGATCTCGCAATCTGCTTATAGCATTAGCATCAATTGTTTACATGAAATCAGTGTCATTGCTGTTCACATTTTCTATTGTTTACATGAAGTTAATAAAGTGTTCACATTTTCTATTGTTGGATATACAATATCATCAAGAGAGGAAGCATGACCATTATTAATTCCATGGTGAAATGCCAGATAGTCAATCGAGGTTAATCCCAATAATCTTAAAATCATAATTTGTGATTCGTTATCTTTTCTACGTCACCTTAAGAAAAAAAAGTGCCTGTATACAATATCCATCTTAACCCATACCGAAAAAATTATATTTAACATTAAAAAATTAATTAAGTGCAAACTATGGTATTCTACAAATTGTCACCAAAATAGAATAAAGAACATAGAGTGCCATGCTCCATTTGCAATGCATGCAATCTGAAAGTTATATTCTTGTTAAAAAATGAAGTTAATTTCTTTGGCCAATTTAATATGCAAGTAGAATCATTAAAGGAGTAATTAATACGAAAACCCTTCCACAATATTGTTTGAGGTCATTTAAAAAAGAGCACCTAAGAGCGGTATATGCACAAGAAGAAGAGTTAAAGAGATTGAGGCAGCAAGAGTCTTTCTCACAAAAGCTGGGAAAGTCTCATCACTCTTCAATCTATCAAAGGGTATTTCTTTCGCGATAGACGGTGTTAAAAGAGTTCATCCATTTCATATCATGTATATATATATCAGGTATCTCTGTGAAAAAAAGTATATATATCATGTCACTCAACTTATTTTGAATTCAATCGTTTTCTTTTCTCCCAACGTGAACACATTTAATGTAGTCAACTTATTTTGAATAATGAAGTTTTTATTATTGCTTAGTGCATTTAATCATTTTCTCCCCTCTTAATGTGAATACATGATGTACTTTATTATGTTATCATGTTATCAGCCTAACTCATATTCTATATTTTAAATCAGTTGTTTACTTTATTCTATATTTTAAATCAGTTTTTTAATTTATTTAAACATATCGTTTACCATCTATTAACATTATGGATATCTATGTGTAAGTACATAAATGTGTTTTTTTATTTTACTTTAATATATTGTTTACTATTTATTAACAAATTATGAATATCTATGCTTAAAAATCTAACGTATATCAAGAAAATCAATAAATATTTATTAATTTATTTAAATGTGAATAACAAGTAAAATAAATCTATAAATATTGGTCCTACTTTCTAATGAAATGACTATATTATTTTATATATTTTTTAAATTAAATCTATTTCAAACTTCAAACTAATTTTAATGTAATTTTAAAAAGTATTAATGTTATTTAATGTATAAATTTTCCATTTATTTGTATAATGTTTTTTTTTTTAATTTATAGAAAATAATTAAGTGATTTTTGTTTTAATAATAAATTTAATTTTAAATTTATATTTAAAAAAATATTATTATATGATCTAGGTTTATACCATTTTTTTAAAATGAATTATTTTCTATTATTTTTTAATCAAAGCACAAAATATGGGACCTAATGGTCAAGAGAGAAATTAAGCAATCACAAGTTATAAATTTATATTTAATATCAATTTATATATTAAAGAGAAAAAATATTTTTAACAATTATGTTATTTGTAGTTTTAAATTAATTTTAATTTTATTAACTCAGTAAAATTGTTATTTGTTACATATTTTATATTTCAATTAATTTAATTTTAACATTATTTTATTTATATTTATAATATTATACTTTTTCTATTTTGTGAGGGACTAAGCTGCATGCTATCCATAAAAGACTAACCATAATTGATAAATCTATAAACACTTATTATATTTTTTATTATTTAAAAAGACACATAAACATAAATCAATTCTTTATATATTAAATTTGATACAGAAGACATTTTTTTTTTAAAGATAAGTTAATATTAATTTTATAATAATAATCTATTTTTAAGTTATAATTAAGCTAGAAAAGGGACTCTCTCTATACAACCATGTAATTGCTAAAGAATAAATAAGAAAAAAAACTAATAATTATTAGTAATTATTTTTAAATAATTTTTTTTTTGCTAGAATCTAATTGTCTTTATGAAATGGTTTTTGGTCAAAATCACCAATAGCTAACTAGATTCACACCTTAATTAAATGAGTTACTATTGACTAGATTCACACCTCAATCAAATGAGTTAATAAGATTTATCTTTAAATAAATTTTATCCAAAAAAAACTAAAAGAATAATAATATCTAAAATTTTAGTTTTTAATATTATAAAAAATAAATTTATTAATTTAATATTATTAAATATTACATTGAAATAGTTTAAAAATAATGTACCTAATATCTTAATGTTGTTTTCACCTTAAATGAAAAGGCCATATATTCCTTAAGTTAGAAACCACAAGGATTTGGAGAAATGTCACTTACAAGAATTGAATCTCGCTATGGAAGTAACAATCATTCCTCCCAACCACCCAACCTACATATAATTATAGTTCAACGAAAATGTGTGTTAACAGGTTAATGTTATTGAGAATGAGATTGAAAAAATGTTGAACCTTAAATGTTATTTAGCCAGGAGCTTAGACACCGCCATAAAAGAGTAACCATAATTGATAAATCTATAAACACTTATTATATTTTTTATTATTTAAAAAGACACATAAACATAAATCAATTCTTTATATATTGAATTTGATACAGAAGACATTTAAATTTCTTTTAAAGATAAGTTAATATTAATTTTATAATAATAATTTTTAAGTTACAATTAAGCTAGAAAATGTACTCTCTCTATACAACCATGTAATTGCTAAAGAAGAAATAAGAAAAGAAAAACTAATAATTATTAGTAATTATTTTTAAATAATTTTTTTGTTTGCTAGAATATTTTTGCCTTGGTGGAGTGGTTTTTGGTCAAAATCACAGGTAGCTATGCTAACTAGATTCACACCTTAATCAAATAAGTTAATAAATTTTATCGAAAAAAAAACTAAAAAAATAATAATATCTAAAATTTTAGTTTCTAATATTATAAAAAATAAATTAACATATTTATTAATTTAATATTATTAAATATAACATTGAAATAGTTTTAAAATAATTTACCCAATATCTTAATGTTGTTTCCACCCTTGTTTGAATTATATATATATATATATATTCTTGAAGTTAGAACCTACAGGGATTCCATTTACAATTTCTCATCTCATTGGACTTGTGCCTTCTATTTACAATTGCTCATCTCATTAGACTCATTATTAATTAGTCTACACAATTTGCATTTTTTTCTCACTCTTTTTCAAATTAATCTAAATTATCATCTTTTCTTTCTTTTTAGTTAAAATAACCAATCATCCTATTTTTGGGCCATATAAGTTTTACTAAAAATAATAAAAAAATTAATCAAATACTACACCAACTTTATTCTTATTCAATGTCTTTTATCTTGTACAGATATAAATCAACTATCAATAAAATATATTATGTGTTGGTGCAATATGTTAAAATATATTAAATATAGTTTTATGATAAAATATTTTGTTTTAAGTGGAGAAATGTTAATAGCTGAATTGAACCTGGCTGGGATAGTAACAATCATTCCTCCCAACCACCCAAACTACATCCAATAGATTATAACAATATATATATAAGAAAACAGCATAAAATATATATATATATAAGAAAAAAGCATAAAATTAATTTTAGTTAAACATTTCACTTACTGCTTTGCAACTGTTATGAACCTGTGACTAGTTTTATGTCAATAAATACTTGATTGAATATATATACAATTGCGATTCCACGTAATGCATCGAAAAGCTGCCAAATATTGGTAAATGTGACTCGCAAATGAAAATTACGTCAAGGAAAACCAGAGGTAATGACTCTTTTGCATATCAATTAACATCTTAATAAATCAATCAGAGGAGCTATATAAATGCATGGGATGCATACATATTTAATCGCATCCTTCTTTTTCATTTCTGCATTTAGTATATGATCTGAGCGTAGATCAAGAGCCCTATTTGTACAATCCCAACTCCGAAATCAGTCCAAAGGTTTATATATTGGAAGCGTTATGAAGAATTCTGGTAAGCTTTTGAACTTTTGCTTGCTATGGATTCTGCTGTGGACTGTTGCAGCCCATAACCATAGGACTAGGACTACTAGGATTCCATTGGAACCTTGTATGAATCTGGTGTTGTATTTCCACGACATAATCTACAATGGCTCCAACGCTCACAATGCAACATCTGCCCTTGTGGGTGCTCCCCACGGAGCCAACCTCACAATTTTCACTGGAAACTATCGCTTTGGAGATTTGGCGGTGTTCGACGATCCTATCACGCTGGACAACAATCTCCAGTCCCCTCCGGTGGGCAGAGCTCAGGGATTCTACTTTTATGACATGAAGAACACCTTCAGCGCTTGGCTCGGATTCACCTTTGTGCTCAACTCTACAGACCACAGAGGCACTATTACATTCAGTGGAGCCGACCCAACCCTTGCTAAATACAGAGATATATCGGTGGTGGGTGGCACCGGTGATTTCTTGATGGCAAGAGGAATCGCCACAATCTCCACCGATGCATACGAAGGAGATGTATACTTCCGTCTAAGGGTGAATATCGCACTCTATGAGTGCTACTAATTCTGATATCTGAGCTGAGGATGATCTGAAAATGAAAATATGAATCTGTGTTGTTTGAAGGGTGATAAAACGTCAAGTGTTGCTTTCTGTGTTTTTCTAGTAGCATCAGAGTTTGGCGCTTCAAATAAGCTGTAGCCACAAGCCACCATCGGGATCTCGTTTAGGGATCTGTATGAGCTTTGTTGTTGCTGTAAGTCTGTGTAAACTGCTTTGTTCTTCTCAGTTACTTTCACAGAAATTTGACTGAGTAATTGTAATAACTAATAACCATATGAATAATATAATGAATAATATTTTTCTACTGGCGCCTGGAACTTTAAACTGACAAAAATGCTATGTAGTTCATTGATTTTCAGTTTACGTGGCTGTATGCAGATTGGTATAGTAAGGGCTTGCATATGGATTGGTTTTATTAGTGTGGCATTTACCTACCATGGTAAAAGAGAGAGAAGTAGATAAACATAAGAAGAGAATACTTGAGTGGATAGGTAAAGTATATGCTCTTTTCTTAGAAAAAAAAAATTGACCTAAAAGTTTCAGTAATTTTGGATATTATTTTTTTTAACCATGGGAATAACAACTTGTATATTTATATCTAACAGTTCGTAAGTCAAATATATTAGTAATTTGTGACTGGTTTAGAGGTCTCCAAGCTCACCATGGTGAGCCTCTATCTTAGGAGTTGCCTACCCTTCAAGCCTTGTCACAACGGGCCAATGAACAACCCCACCCCCAATCTGTGATTCCTATATGACATTAACAAAAAAAATACTCTTCAATTTATTTAAATATTAAATCATTTTCAATGTTGTTTGAATTGGGTTCCTTGTCCAATATTTCTTTTACACTGGACATATAGAAGATATGGTTGACGATTTTAATTTTGTAAGGTTTATAGGATTTATAATTCACTTTGGAAACAATTTTTTATAAACTCTTTTTTAGAATTATTTGTAATATTGAAACAAAGATGAACCTAGTTGTGATTACCAATTGCAAACTCTCACTATGAATGATTCTTAACCAGCATAGATCCAAATCCTAGGCTCTATTAAGCGCTGAGAGGGATCAAATCTCCCCCATATTTACTTTTTACTTTATTACTTTTTACCTTGTATTAACAAACTCGACAAACGTTACAAGATCTCCCTCATATTTACTTTTTACTTTGTATTATTCTTTTTTGTTTATGGGCGAGATAATATTTATTACTTTTTACTTTGTATTATTCTTTTTTGTTTACTTTGTATTATTTTGTTAGTCAACAAACTCGACAAACACTTGACACATGTTACAAGATCTCCCTCATACTGGGCTGTAGAGTGCCCTCTCGGCGCAATGACTTCGTGCTTTATCTCGCTTTCATAAGGTTGCCATAAAGAAGTTGTTCCGTATGGTGCAGAGTTTGGCTATGAACTGCAAGTGCTTGAACCTTACAGCTAGATGGAACATAGCTAGATGGAACATACCTGTTATGTTTGGTGGAAGATAGTTATAAGGTGCTTTAAATGAGGTCATTTTAAAGACTGTGTGGTATGAAATGTTATACCACAATTCAATCAAAGGTATCTATTTAATGCATTAGGATTGATTATGATTAGTAAATAATTGACTTATCACTTAGTATTTTATTAATATAAATTAAAATTATTAAGGTCCTTACAACCAATTATGGATAAAGGTGACAACTCATGGAATAGAGGGACTAACCATCATGGGATTTATAGTTTACAATGGTGGTTTGAGCGATGGAGCTATAAAGTATATGATTTCCATGGAGTAGATGGACTAACCATCATGGGATTTATAGCTTACAATGGTGGTTTAAGCGATGGAGCTCTAAAGTATATGATTTCTATTGGATATTGAATGTCAATTTTTTCTCCAATAAAAAAATAGCACATTTTTCAATACCAAAGAAAACATTACATATATAAGAGTTGTGAGCATGTCTCACCAAATATATCCTTACTCTTAACACAAAGGTTTTTTTCTTTTTTTTGGGGGGAATCGTAATTTATTTAAGAAATACAAAATTACATGTTGAAGATATATGCCTAGCATATATCAAATACGAAAAAAGAGGTTGTATCATACTATCTGATATAATGTATGTACATAGAGTTATAAAGTCCTTATACATATATGATGAAACATTTTGCATGTGAATGTCTAAGTAATCAAAAGAGAAATCAAGAAAGAAACTGGATCAAATGTGTTGTCCCTGCTATTGACCAGACCCTTCAATAAAAGGCCTATGATAATATTCAAAATAGTCTTCATTTTGTTGTTATGTAATTAGTCATTTCCGTACTGTCATTTGCAAACCTTCTTTAGAAAGGGCATCAGTCGTCCTGTTACACTCCCTGTAAACATGATGGCATGCAAAGGAGTCACAACTTCTTTTAATTTACTTAACCTTTTCTATCAAACCTGCCAAAGGAAGATCATGACACCGTGAACCTCCATAATTCAATTTATTACAATCATTGAATCCCCAAAAACTTGAATGTTTCTGCAACCTTTTTCCAAAGCAAACAAGAGGAGTTGTTTTAATGATAAGAGTTCAACAAAATTGTTGGAACCTTCCCTGAGAACTGCTTTTATATTAAAGATATGAGAGTCGGAAATATGAAGAACACTCCCTCCCCCCACAAACCAGAGTCATTACTTGGGAGGCCCCATCGAAGAACCCCCAAGGGATTTGTTTGTTTATATGTTGTTCAGATATTATCCTAGTAGCATGCTCTCCTTTTTCCTTAGGAAAAAAAAGGAGAGAATAGCCATTACTTGAGATGCTACTAAGTCGAGCGTTTTTGGTTAATCATGATAAATAATGCTATTTTGAGCCAGCCATATACCCTAGCTGATGATAATTGGAGTGCTTTGAAAGGAAGATTAGCAGAGTTTTGGGACTAGTTCTATAGAGCATTGGCCATGCTGTCACCCTACCATCTAAAATCATGTGTCTGTCACCCTACCATCTGAAGTCATGTGTTAGTATTCTGGAGCTTTCATTCCACACAACCTTTGAGAATGGATGAGTAAGAAAAAGATAATGAACATTTTCAGAACATTCCTTACATAGATGACGCCATCTAAGACCAACAATATTCCTCTTTTGAAGGTTGTACCAGGTAGGGGCTTTATTTTCCAGAATAAATCACATGAAAAGCTTAGCTTTAGGTACATTTGTGTTTCCACAACCCTCTCCACCACCACATGGGCTCTCTATTTAGACCATCCTTGATCAACTGGATGTATCCTCTTTTCGGCATATAAGAGCTTGCATCCGAAGCCCAAATAAGTTTTTCCTCTCAATCCAATATTCTTCTATGGCCTTTACCCATCACTTGCATGTACTCATCCCAAGCCCTTACGTTTTCTCCATTCAACACAAGCTGGGTAGCTTCCTTCCATCCTTGGTTCCACGGGGATGTAGAGAGGGGGTCAGCTACATGAGATATGGAAAATACCTTGATTGTGTAGAGATGATATAATATATTGGGGAAGAAGATGGGATCTCCCACATCCAAGCCATCGGTCAGATCCTAGTCTCATCTTTTGACCATTATCGACTTTTTCAAGACAATCCATCCCCAATTAAGTCAAACGCTTACAGGACTCATTTCCAAATGATTGAGATATTTGGCTGCCTTCTGTTGGGACTTTAGATCCACTCTTCCAGGGATGTCAACGCAATGTATTTTTGGATAACTACATTAGTCCAAAGACTATGGGCAGTGATTAGCCTCCATGCCCCCTTAGCCAACAATGCTTTCGAAAAGCGGAAAACGTTCTTTAGACCCCACCCACCTGCAACTTTTGGCAATGCAATCCTTTCCCAATTTACACAAGCAAAGGGTCATTGATCCTTCTTTCCCCTCCATATAAAAGAGAAACACTTTTTCCAAAATTCCTTTCAGTATCCAAGCAAGGGACATCCAGTAAACTAGGATGGCTTCCAAGATAGATTTGATCAAAACCAATATTCATACTCTCAAGAGCCACTTATGACTCCAATATTGTAACCTTTTGTTAATCTTGGCTAATAGCCGCATCCAATCCGCTTGTTTATAATTGTTTTCCTTTAAGTGGAATCCCAAGTAATTATGCCTTTCATCAAAGTCTAGTTTATGAAAGGAAATCTTTGATTGAATGTATCTTTCTTCCTCCTCTTCTAGGTTCAAGCATGAGTAGTTGATTTCCTTTCATTGATGACCATTCATGTGGCTCTGCTGAAAAAGTTTTGATATGTCAACCAACTTATCCATGTTTCTTCTAGAACAATCACAAAAGATTAAAATATGATCGACAAAAAGGAGATGGGAAATACAAATAATTTGGGAAATATGAATTCCACGGAATCTGTCATTCCTTTTTGCCTCCCCTAGGGATCTACTGAGGCCTTCTGATACCAATATAAATAAAAGAGGGGAAAGGGGGAATCCTTGGTGAATCCCTCTTTCGGCATGGAAAAAAGGGGAAGCTACACTATTTATCAACACCGCAAAAGAGACCAACTGAAGAAAAATATTAACCCAGTTGATGAACTCCACTTCAAATCCTAGATGTGTTAGGAGGAGCCAAATATAGATCCAATTTACCCTATCATAGGATTTAGACAAGTCTATTTGTTGGCACAGGGTCAGAGCGCATGAAGTGCGGAAGCCAATAGTGACGAAAAGGAGCATTCGCAAAAGAAAGTACCATTTGCGAGGAACAAGGAGCCAACAAAAGCACAAGTGTATTTTAGTTAGTTAGAATGGGTCATTTGAACCATTTTGTAACCACCTCAGTTGTCTATAAATAGAACTATGATTATAAACCTAAGGACATCAATTGATAGACGGATTGCGTAGTGTGATATTTCGCATCTATGTTTTGCTCTGCCTTCAGCAAGTTTTGTTCTATTTGTATGGATCCACAATAAGTTGTTCGAAACTATCCCTGCAAAGGTTGTACCGCAGGTTTTTGGGATGAGTTAATGCATGAAGATGTTCGGTTATGTCTATTTTCTGTTTTTTTTATTATGTTGAATGATGAATGTGATCTCAATGATGCGTTATGCTTAAATTTTTCTACTCTGTTGATTAATCTGTAATATCTGCTGATGCGATTGTCAATTACATAATGTTAGTGCCAATGTTGGTTATACATTAGTAATGTGAATGACAAATATGTGGTTAAACTGTTAAGCATGATGCAAAGATAAATATATGGTTTCTGTAGCGACGGAGTGATAATATATGCATGTCCTCTTCCTACTGCGGAAACTTGGTTCCTGCAGCCCCCTTAATCATCTCGGGTGAGACTTCACTCACTCCGGGAGTGTTGCTGGAAAGGGTAAAACCTTTCTGGGCCGATGCTTAAGGGTGTTTGGTTGGTGTTTGTTGACATCAGTGTGAAGTTAACCCCTGTCGACAGAACTGTGTCAACAAATGGTTCCATTGCCGAGACCTTGAAGAAGAAAGAAGACAACATGATGTGGCATCTGATGAAACCGGAGATTCAGGATTGGTTCGATAGAAATATACAAGAGTTCGCGGAAGGAGAAAGTCGGAACCCTGGGTAGACAACAAGCGACTGGTTGCAAAAGTATATCTATTCTGATATCCACGAGGTATTTTTTTGCGAATTTCTAGTATTGTTGATGAGTGGTTGGCGCAGGTGAAGTTTCAAAAGAAAATTTTCCAAGGAGGTGAACCTGACCATTGGACTCTAGAATTGATCCAACAGTTAAAACAGGTCGACAATAGGGTATCAAGGGCTGCCGACTTTTGGGTAGAAAATATTCTAGGGGGATACATCACTTAGTTTGTCGTTGACACCATCAAGTCATACAGTGACACAAAAAGAAATTTTTTCAAAGGACCTAGAGGGAGATTTCTATTATCGCTAAAGTTGTGGATTAAGATGCTCATCTGCGAAAAGGGTATATTGAAGATGAATTCCGTCGAGTAGATATCAGTGTGTGGAGGTTGCAGGTACCGCGTGAATGAGGTTCTAATAGAAAAATGTGGGGTAGATGGACATGAGCGATGACGAATTTCTAAGGGAGGCTGAGGAAGATTGTGGTACCTTGAGAAGTGGGGTGCGATTCCGACAGCTAGAGAAGAAGAGGAGGACAAAGATTGAGAGAGAGTCTCTTGAGGCGACCGGAATGAAAAACTACGAAATAGGACCACAAGGGACAAAGCGACCTTATTGCGACGAAGAAAGTGACCAGGCTACCCCAGAAGCCAAAGAGGGACGGACCCAAAGCTACAACATACCCTCAATGCCGCGCACTACTTAGAACTTTGTAGGAATAAATACAAGTTATTTGTAGGGTTGTCCTACGTGCTAGAACAGTGGCAAAAGTAGCGGATCGGTAAATACTAACAGGACACCAAGAATGGCAGTCAACGACGTTAAAATGCTTAATTTTTAGGGCAACGGAACCGAGGATCCTGAATAGTACTGGTTCTTATGCGAAGCAGCATGGACTATCAAATAGGTCCAAGACGATGACATCAAAAAGGGACAATTGGCGACGACCTTCAGGGACCGTGTGCTAGACTGGTTTATTAAATTTACTAAGGTACCAACAGGAAGTCCAGATAAAACACTGCAACAGATCAGGGCGGGCCTGATTGATGAATTTAGAAAAGCGAAATTTGAGTCGCAGTACATCATAGAGCTTAAAGAAATCAAGCAGTTCCCAAATGAATCAGTGTGGGAATTCGACCAGAGATATAAAACTCTAATGGAAAAGGTGAGTTTCGGGATGAGCGACATGCGGCATAAAGAGTGGTTCATCGCAGGATTGGTGCCACACATTTATGGGCCACTGATGCAAGAGAAAGTAACATCCCAGGTAGAAGCGCTGAAAATTGCAATGAAGTTGGAGGCTTCACTGATCGGTGAAACAGGCATAGGCATGGACCGGATACAAGTTTAGTTGGAAAATTTGACGATCCAGCTACAATACATTAAGAAGGGAAAAGAGGTCTGCGAAGACATATGGTGCAGTAGACGTAAACTAGAAGGACATCACAAGGATCAGTGCCCAGAGTTTCAAGAATATTTACAGTCAGGTGCACGGAATCCACTCAGTCAGGGAGGAATGTCGTGGTGTCACATCTGTGAGATGAGAGGACATCGACAAGAAGAATGCGTGTACATGTAGAAGATGGTATCAAAGCAAGTTAATCTTATTGCAAGTTCTGTCGATCGGTTGGCCATGAAAAAAAATATTGTAGGGATTATGACCTACTCCAAGAAAGGACTGCGGATACATTTTTCATGAAGGGAGAGGAGCAACTGTCATTATAGCAACACCCTCGCTATAATATGCAATTGCAGTATGAACAACCATAGTATGGTCAACCGAAATATCAACAATCGCAGTATGGTAACCCGCAGTATCAACAACCACAGTATGGTCAACCACAGTACCTTCCATATGGTCAACTGCGAGGATGTTTCAGAGGGGGGTTCCGTGGTGGTCGAGGTACCGGTGTTGGCCAATGAGGAGCTTTTGGACGAGTTCGAGGGCCAATCATATGTTACAATTGTGGTCATCCTGGGCATTATCAGAGGGACTGCTCGAATCCAACCCCGCAGTGCACTTACTGCAGCGCAGCGGACCATGGCATTGAGGACTATCCTCAGCTTATCGTGAAGTGGAAAACTAAGAACCTACCCCCACCTCCACCAAATAAAAATCAAAACCAGAATCCACCACCAGCTGTACAGAAGATATCAGCGAAGGTAAGAAGTCGACCTGTGACCATTGGAGTAGTGACCCGAGGAGGAGCTTCGACAGGGGAAGATAGGTCACACCCTGTCGTTTGACCTATAGCAAGAAAGCAGATTCGATTCGATGTAGAAGTAGCGCAGGAGACTTTCTTGGAAGCACAAGAGACAATGAGACGGATGAGGAAGCCACCTACTAACTAGAAAGAATTCACCTATGACATGCCACCGATATTCGACACGAAGAATTCATAGAAAAAGACTAACACCTTAAGAGCCTTCCTAGAGAGCTACCTAGGGATGGAAAAAGATCAGGACACATTGGCAAAGATATCCATCCTGTTACATCGAGAGGAGGGTGTATGACAAGATCGGATGGTTAATCGAGTACATAAGAGGAAGACAGGAAGAGAAATGAGGATGTCCGCGTAAATCGGAGGATTTGATGTCGACTCCATCATTTTAGACCTGGGATCAGATGTAAACATTTTGACGAAACAAACCTGGGAGACGATGGGGAAAACACAGTTGGCATGGTCCCCGGTACAACTGCGATTGGCGAATCAAAGTAAGGTCAACTTGATTGGTTGATTATGCCAGGTCCCAGTCGAGATAGAAGGACTCAAAACATACGCAGATTTTGATGTGATAGAGATTGTCGACAACACAAGCCCCTATCTACTATTGTTAGGGATAGACTGGGCGATGGAGAATCGAGACATCATCAACTTTGCGAAAAGAACCATGTCACCTACCCAAATTATGAGAATATTATTTTATTTGCAAAATACTTTATGTTAAATTATAATTACAAAGTTTTATAATTATGACCAAGTTTGGTAAAGGATGATTGTAATTACTGATTATTATTATTTAATAAATTCAAATAGGAGACAAACACCCAAGGGAACTGTTAAATGAGTGTTCACTGACCCACTAGGAGGAATGGAAGCTATTAGAAGGCATGGGACAGATGGCAGCATTTGCACTCCACCACTAGCTATTGGTTATGGGACAACTACCCCTAAATTTGTGGCATTATCCCCCAAGTGGGTGGAAGAGAGCAGTCATCTCATTAATGACAAGTTAACCACTAAAAGGCCTAGGCAGCCTAGATAAGGCAATTTGAATTGAGCAGGTAGCTCCTACAATATTTTCCGCAGAAATATTCCTCATGTGTATCAGGTGATCACTAAGAGATTCGAATAGGGAGGCTATGTGAGAGTGCAACTGTGAGTCTGCTAGTTATTCTGAGAAGGAAAAATAGAGGTGCTGGTGCAGGTCTCTTTGACTGCTAAGTCTTTATGACTGGATA
Source organism: Larix kaempferi (assembly GCA_027924585.1). NCBI lineage: Eukaryota > Viridiplantae > Streptophyta > Pinopsida > Pinales > Pinaceae > Larix > Larix kaempferi. Next base: position 2,814,731 of record BSBM01000150.1, read on the forward strand.
ATCTATATTCTACTGTAAGTTGATGTACTAAGGCTTCTACCGAATCTTCCTCCTGGTGGTTCAGTGAACAGGCTCGAGGGTCCTAAGGCAAGTAACTTGGCTGTCTTCAGGAATAGGTTGGGTGGAACAGGTTCCTTGGGATGTTTGTTTCTCCTACAGTCAACCAGGTTCTACTATTCTTACTCTTGTTTATAGTTAAATGTTTTCTGCATGGTAGAATTATTATTTACAGTTATACAAAAATAACTATTTTATTTTCTGATTTAAAGATGATATGTTTTAAGAATGATTAAGTAATTTGATTGAATGATTAAATTCTTTTTTGTATTTTTTCCATATTGTTATCTGTATAGTACTCTAGTACTGAAAGGAAAAATTAATAGACATGAATGATAGGCAGAATTCCATTTGAATGAAAGGATAAACACAGTAGTTTTTCTTGTTAAATTCTATCATTTCAATCATAAGTTAAAAAGCAGGAAATAGTACAGCATAGTATAAACAGAAGTATAGCATTTTCTCTATTTCTTAAATAAAAGAAAAACACATTTTATTTCTGCACACATTTATATTTTCCCAATTAAATCCATTTATTTCAGATAGTAATAATACACATTTCAATGTTATAAATTCCATGTTTTCAAGCACTTCATATTCTAAGAAATTTATAGCAGCTGCAAATCATTCTCTATAACAGAGTGTTACTTACAATTGATAAATAAACACTTATTATTATTATTTTTATCGCTATTTATCACATCTATATTAATATAGATTTCAATCTTAGATATAAATACTTTCACTGTAAAAAAAAATCAAAACCCTATGTTATCACAGACCCTAGACTCTGAATGTTTATTTAATACACAGTTCAATAAACTTCATAGCAAGCCATCCATGGAAAACACTGTTATTATGTCTGAAGATATAGCAGACCTGTTATCCAAACCCTAAACAACATTTCATTTAACTTACTATCTATTCTTCGTGCTGAGAATACAAACAAGACACTTAAACATCAAATAACATTACCTAGATGAAAGCATGATTTTGTTTGTATCATCGTTTATCAACCTGAACAAGAATATATCACAGTGACGAAACCATTACATGCACAAGTTAAGACCCAGTCTCAGGCTTGAATTTCTCAGTACAAGCAAGGTTTCCAACAAAAAAACCTACAGGGTAGGGTTTCATTCCTCAAACCCTGTGGCATTAACCATTTGAAAACATATGAAGGACTAAATTTCACAACATCATTTCAAACTTAAATTTCAACAATGAAACGAAGTACAGGGTCTTTTCTATCAACAGTTATGCAACCTACTACATTCGACCTAAGACAACAGTCATTGTTTGAAATCGAATCAACAATTATACAAACATATCCTCAACCTTTATTTAAACAAAACATTTCAGTACAAACGAGCTGTTTTTCTTCAGAAGCGAGTAAACCCTCGGATCTATAAGTTTCATATCCAAACAATATAACCAAAATTCGACAGAGTTTACATTGAGGACCTTTCAAGGTTCCAAAAATTACACAGGGTATTTCCCTAAACAACCAGAAGCATAAAGACAAGTTCAAGACAACGCAACAATCATTACAGAGTCGAATGGCAACTTAACAACTAAATATAGAGGGTTTATCCTCTTTACATCATGGAGCAAAATAAAACATTAAAACATAACACTTGACCATTACTCCGAGCAGGGTCGTGTATTTCCAACTCTCGACAAATCGCATTCATTAGCTAAAAACCGTGCCAAAGGCACCTACGAGGTTTCAAGAACCACCGAGGCTTACCAGGAAGTAGATGCATCATCCCCATTCCAAATCTTATGCATAGCAACCTTCAAACAAAGTGGTACCTATTGAGACACAGATTGAAGGGTTAAAAACAAGAAAACATAGATATAATTTAAGTATCACAGTATTACACTCATTATCATGAAAACTTACCCTTAGAAACAAAGCTCCTGAACTTAGACACACCACACAAAAACGACGAATCCTGATAGCATTCACAGCAAACTACGAGTTCAAACTTAGAAGACCGTTTATGAATTGGAGAATCGAACCCCAGTTCAATTTACAATCAACAAACTGACAGAAGAAAACACCCACGACTACAATGGTTGTATCGTGGCTTCATTGCACAAGATCTTAAATCCTGTAAAATTTAAACTCTCTCTCACAGGTCTAAGGTTTGAAACCGAGGAAGGAGTCCTCCTCATAGAAAAAAACTCTAAACCCTACATCACAGCAACATGGTTAGCTCTTCTACCTTACCACTAAACACGAGAATGAATGCCAGAAAACCAATTCTCATTACTTACCAACACAAGATTAGGGTTTCTTCTCAGCCCTAGACTTATGAAGATCAACGGTGGATTAGCTGCCAAGTCGGGCACGTTGATATTCGAGCGACCATTTTAATCAAGACTGCATTGATTGCTACATCTACCATGTTGCCAAATCAGCAAACCGAGGGCTAGTGCATGGCACAGCTCAGCCATGTAAGGTGCTTATTACAAACTCATTCATGTGGAGACCATCCAACCGAGCTTTCTACTTCACATAATAGATAGGTGACTTAAATGCTAGGGCCTGTCATCGCCAGTTTGGAAAGCAATACCAAGTACCAACTTAATACCCTGTCACGATCAAAATCATTGCATTGTTAGATTAGTAGATCACATTTTATAATAGTTTATATAGTGTATTGCTAGGTATCATAACAATAGTAATACATGCCAATTTAGGTGTGCGAATCCATAGTCACTATAGAGTGTATATATTTCATTTATATGGCTTGTGTATAGTGATAAAGGGTAAAGCTTATATATTTCATATATTAGCCATATATTGTTAATCATTTGATAAATGGAGACCATAGATATAGTTTAGGATTTTATTTATGCATAGTATAATGTTAGTTTATAGCATACGTACTATGTTCATTATATATTCCTTATATTAACCATGTATTGTTAATAAATTGATAAATATAAGACTATAGGTATAGTTTAAAAGTGATGTTGATACACACCATAATGCTAAGTTCATAGCATAAGCACTTTAAACACTATATATTTCATATATTAGCTAGGTATTGTAAACATTGGATAAATGTAAGACTATAGTCTTAGTTTAAGATTTTATTAATGTAAAAATATAATGATAGTTTCATTTGAAATAGTATAAACACTATTTCCATAAGATCTCAATAGAATTACAAATGGACATTGGTATCACTGTTTTGACATTAATAATAATAGTCATTTTAAGATGATTTTGCATAGATAATAGATATAGCATTGTAAAAACATAATGACGACATGATTTTAATAACAATGAAGAGTTTGCAAGCCAGCACGTAAACTATAATTGGAACCAAAATATCCATGCCTTCAGTAACCTGTTTTGCAAGGAAGTACTTATCATTTTCATATTACATTGACGATGAATTGAAAGACACATGTTCTCTTAACTCACGTTTGTCGTAGAATTTCTTACCTGCGTTTTTGCACATGGAAACAAGATTCAAATGCCTTAGCTAAATGTAGCTAAGTAAACCCCAGGGTACCTCGTAGGACCCCTTCGTCATCATACAAAACCAACTGTCAGCACATAATCAAGAACATCATAATAATACAAATCTATGTACATCATATAATTACTTTTAGAACTTAGATAGATCTGAAGACTTCATTCTTGTGTTATGATCATAAAATGTCTTTCGTTAAAGAGTTTAGCATCCATTTAAATCTGAAATAGCAAATACAACTACACCATATTTTTATTGTGAGAAATTTGACGTGTCATCTTATTAATTATCTTAGTTAAGAGATTTAACTATTTTTATATGTTCCGCATTAACAAATTCATTAATTATTGTTATTTTAAAATTTTAAAATTTTCAGTATTTTACGAGATGTTACATGTGGTATCAGAGCTCACGTTCGAACTCTAGGCCTAAAAAGATCCAAAGAACACGCAACAGAAATTTTATTACAGCAGAAAATTCACTAATACAAATTTAAACTATTTGTGTTATATAGAAATGTTTTTAAGCTACAGGTATGGAAGGATCAGCTGAATATATAGAGGACAGATTTCAACCCAACAGTCATAGCATGGGATAGCATTATGAAGAAGAAGTCCATGGCGAATTAAATGACAATGCATCAGAATTGTTACGTGCATTTCAAGAGTTAAAAGCATAAATCAGATCTGTAAAACAAGACAATGAGAAAATTCTGAATGAACAAGAGGAACTTAATCAAGTACTCTTCGAACAATGCCCAACTGATGAACAAGATAGAGAAATTGAAAATACCTCCAAGATTGAAGATTTACCTCATCGAGACAGGGGTAAGAAAATGAAAACTGATGATGCGAATAACATTTCAACATCATCAGAAGCTGCCCATGAAAAACTCAAAAAGAAACGGAATTATTCAAGTGATAGCAGCGAAGGAGACCACAAAGCCAAAAGAAAAAGTCACAAACAGTATGAACAAATTTCTGGGGAGTTTAAGAAAATAAAACCCCCAACCTTCAATGGTGAAACTGAGAAAGGAGAGACAGTAGAAGCATGGATGTCCGACATGAAGAAGTACTTCCAAATTTATGATTATTCATAATCATTGAAGGCAAAGATGGCAATATACAACTTGATAGGGAAAGCAAATATTTGGTGGCAGGACATCAAAAGAGTGAAGGGCATCAAAGACAAGGATGTGAATTGGAGCACTTTTAAAAGGTACTTCAAGAAGAAATTCTTATCTGAACAATACTATGAAGAAAAATCCAAGAAATTCTATGATTTAAAGCTGGGAACTATGAACATGAAAGAGATGAACAGTAAATTTATGAATTTGCTGAGGTATGTGCCATACCTCGTGGAAGAAAAATTGAAGATTCAAAGATACCTGAGTTGTCTACCTTTCAACATTAAGGATAGAATAGAGTATGACAATCCAAAGACCTTAGAAAAGGCCATGAGGAAAGCAACTTTCTGTTATGACACTAATCAGAAAATAGAAGGGATATCAAACTGGAGAAATCATAAACCCAACAACTTTGAGTTGAAAAAGAAAATTTTTAGGTTTAGTGGAAATTATGGTTTCCAAAAGAAAAAATTTTAGAATCGAAATTTTCAAGGAAACAATCCCAGAAATAATCAGCAACATAATTTTACAGCTCCTAGAAATACTTCCAATGCTACCAGAACTAATGACCAAAAGGCACATATCAAATGTTTTGAGTGTCAAGGTCCTCATTATGCTTCAGAATGCCTCAAGAGGAAGCGGACAACTAACAATATTCATTCCATACAGACTGAACCTACTGTTGGAGACTTGGCAAGGGAGATGCCCAGAATTAATGTATCTCTAGATAACAGGCAAGCAGAACATCAAGTCTCTATGGTAGAGATTGAAGGTATGCTACAAAACCACCCTGTTACTATTTTGATTGATCCAGGTGCTAGCCTGAGTTATATATCACCAGATGTTGTAGAAAGTTTTAATTTGAAAACAGAAAAATTCAATAAATCCTAGTTAGTTAGACTAGCAACAGGAACAAAAAGAAAAGTATCTGATTTTATTGAAAGTTGTGTTTTATCTATGAATCAGTTAAAGACACAAACCAAGTTGGATGTTTTACCTTTAGGATCCTATGATATCCTAATTGGAATGGACTAGTTAGAAGCCCATCATGTCATTCTGAATTGTTATGAGAAAATTTTTACTTGTTTAAATGATGAAGGAGAAACAGTAGAAGTAAAAGGTATTCCAAGAAAGACATCACTTAGACAGATTTCAGCTATGCAAGTAAAGAGGGTAGTTAGAAAAGGATGTCAAATGTTTGCAGTAAATGTAGTGAATGATGATTTAATTACTAAAGAGGACAAACCGAAACTAGAAGATATACATGTCCTAAAAGATTTCCAAGATGTTTTTCCTGAGGAGATTCCAAGATTACCCCCTAAGAGAGATCTAGATTTTACCATCGAGTTAATACTGAGAGCGGTACCAAATTCTAAAGCTCCATATAGGATGAATATACTGGAATTAAATGAGTTGAAATCATAGTTGAAGGAACTGATTGAAAAAAAACTATATAAGACCCAGCGTGTCTCCTTGGGGAGCACCTGTTAAATTTGGTAAGAAGAAAGATGGCACCCTAAAGCTTTGTATAGATTATCGCCAACTGAATAAGATGACAATCAAGAATCGATATTCGTTACCCTGCATAGACGATCTATTTGATCAGCTGTGAGGAGCAACGATATTTTCAAAAATTGATCTAAGGTCAGGATATCATCAAGTTCGTGTGAAGGATGAGGATATTTTTAAAACAGCTTTTAGAACTCGATATGGACATTACGAGTTCGTAGTCATGCCATTTGGATTGACTAATGCCCCGACTGTATTTATGTGTTTAATGAACAATATTCTGCACAAATACTTGGATAAGTTTGCTATTGTGTTCATAGACGACATTTTAGTGTATTCTAAAAGTAAAGAAGAACATGACGAACATCTACGTATCATCTTACAAGTTCTGAGAGATCATAAGTTATATGCTAAGTTTAGTAAGTGTGACTTTCACAAGGACAGTATTTAAGACACATAATTTCTAAGGAAGGAATCTCGGTTGACCCCGATAAGATAAAAGTCATTAATGAATGGTCGGTTCCTAAGGATGTGTCTGATGTATGATCATTTATGGGTATCACTAGATATTATAGAAAATTTATAGAAATTTTTTCAAAGATTGCAAATCCCATAACCTCCTTACAGAAGAAGGGGAAGAAGTTTGTGTGGGACCAGAAATGTTTAGACAGTTTTAAGAAGCTAAAGGAATTACTAACTATAGCGCCTATTCTGAGGATAGCAGATCCTAATAAGGATTTTATAGTATGCACCGATGCATGTAATGATGGACTTGATGGAGTCCTAAGACAAGAAGGACATGTTGTTGCATACGAGTCTAAAAAGCTGAAAATACATGAGAAGACCTACTCTACTTATGATTTGGAGTTACTAGCAATAATTCACGCTTTGAAAATGTGGCATCACCATCTTATTGGTAGAAAGTTTACCTTGTTGACAAATAACATGGGCCTGAAGTATTTACTAGATCAGACAAATTTGAATGCTAGACAAGCTAGATGGTTAAATTTTCTAAGTGAATATGATTTTGAAATTCAGCATATTAAAGGGAAAGAAAACAAGGTTGCTGATGCATTAAGTCGTAAAGCAAAGTTAAATTTTATTTCAGCTATCAGTACTTACTCAACAAATTAGAAAATCAGATCTTTGAAGGGATTGAAATGGATGAAGAATACAGAAAATTAAAAGAAAAGACAGCAAATAGCAATTCTGAAAATTCTATGGCAGATTACAGTTTAAAGGAAAATGGATTGTTATTGTACAAAAACAGATTGTGTGTACCCAACATACCGAAAGTAAAAATTTTGATTTTAGGTGAAATGCACAAAAGTCATTATTTTGGTCATCCAGGTTATCAGAAAACCATCACTATGTTACGAAAAGAGTACTATTGGCCCAAAATGAAGGATGAGGTAGCAGAATACATAGCTAAGTGTTTGGATTGTCAAAAAGTGAAGGTTGAACATCAACATCTGGTTGGACTGTTGCAGCCATTGCCTATACCTAGCTGGAAAAAGGGAGATTATAAGCATAGACTTTATTACTAGACTACCCAACAATCAGAAACAAAATGACTCTATCATGGTGGTAGTGGATAAACTCAGCAAGGCAGCACATTTTATACCTGTAAAGACTACTCATAAGGCTCCAGACATTGCAGAAATATTCATGAAACAGATTTTTTGATTACATGGGATACCAAAAGTGATAATTTCAGACCGTGATTCTAAGTTTACTGGAAACTTTTGGAGGTCTTTGTTTAAAGGGTTGACTACAACCTTAAACTTCAGCACAGCATTTCATCCACAAATGGATGGACAAACAGAAAGGGTGAATCAGGTATTGGAAGACATGCTTAGGATGTATGTTAAGGACCAACCTGGTAAGTGGGAGGACTACTTGCATTTAGCAGAATTTGCATATAATAACCATTATCATGCATCAGCCAGGCTTATCCCTTTTGAAATTCTTTATGGTAGAAAATGTGATACACCTGTTTCTTGGAATGACCCAGTAAATAGAGTTATTTTAGGGCCTGAATTGTTGCAGGAATTAGAACTAATTATGAAACAGGTACAAAGAAATCTTAAAGCTGCCCAAGATAGGCAAAAGAGTCAAGCAGATCTTAGAAGAACTCATAAAGAGTTCCAGGTTGGTGAACATGTTTTTCTTAAGGTACGGCCGAAAAAGAGTTCATTGAGATTGGAAAGCTGTGCCAAGTTGGCACCCAAGTATTGTGGTCCTTTCGAAATTTTGTGTTAATTTTTTAGCATTAATTCAATATACTCTAGAATCTTTACTGAGAGAATAACATGTACAGCATATCAAGTATAACAATGCATATCAATCACACCAAGCAATCACATGAGACAATAGACACACAGAGTTTCACTAGGGAAACCATAAAGGTGAAAAACCCCACAACTTCCTCAGAGATAGAAAGAGCAATGATACAACCCAAGTACAAGAGATAGTCTTCAACTAGCAGCTACTCCTCCTCCTCAACTAGTGCGCCACTTTCTGAGTGATGTAGAAGTGAATAATGAGATGATCAAATAGAGATCTCCCGCTCTCTATTTATACTTGTCCCGACTTGCCTAATACACTAGCAGGGCCGACTTCTCTAGAAGAGTCTAATAACCCATGGTTATATTAATCCAGGTCGACCCCTCACTAGGTGGTCTAATAAGCCATCACAGCAAGTTATGACACTTGCGACACTTGTCAATACAAATGACGACACTTCCGTATAGAGGAATAATAACATCTCTATAGGAGTACAATATACATAGGTGAAATACATTTCGAAGTTACATATACATCAACACTCCCTCTTAACTAGGAAGGTATTTCTCTACACATATCTGCTAGCACAAGTCTTCTTCTCTGGATCATCGTCACTGAATCATCGTCATTGAATCATCATCATCGAATCATCGTCATCATCACTGCTATTGCTATCTCAATCAATCTCCAATCTACTCGTCATAGGAAGTTCTACAGAGGCAGTCCTTTTTCATATTGGATGTAGGCCCACCACCTGCAGGTCTTCATCACTGGCCATACTGTGGAATCCTCAGGACTTATTATGTGCATCACAAAACCTGGCAAGAGCATCCCAGGCTATTACAAGCACACAGCTCTACCTATCGGATCTCCCAGGGACATATTACATGTGACCCCACCACAAAACCTTGCAAGAGAATCCCAGGCTATTACGAGCACACAACTCTACCTGTCGGAACTCCCAAGGACATATTACATGTGGTCACACCACAAAACCTTGCAAGAGCATCCCAGGCTGTTACGGGCACACAACTCTACCTGTCAGACCTCCCAAGGACACATTACATGTGGTCATGGCAAAACCTTGCAAGAGCATCCTAGGCTGTTACAAGCACACAGCTCTACCTGTCGGACCTCCCAAGGACACATTACATGCCATAGGACAAAACCTCGAAAGAGCATCCCAGGATGTTACGAGTACACAACTCTACCTGTTAGATCTCCCAGGGCACTATTATATGTCCTCCCAGAGCAATGCCTTGAAAGAGCATCCCAGGCTGTTACGAGCACACAGCTCTACCTGTCGGATCTCCCAGGTCAACTTACATGCTCATCTGCACAACCTGTCCAAGGCCACGGAGTATCAACCTAATACTCACCATACATCATCCTAATGTACATGATCATCCTGATCATCATCATAGCATCATCCTGATGCATATCATCTAGAGCATCGTCCTGATACTCATCACACATGATCATCCTGATTATCGTCACTGCATCGTCCTGATGCATATCATCTGGAGAAACATCCTGAAGCTCACCATCCATGATCATCCTGATCATACAATGCATCCACCTAATGCATACCAAGTATCTACTTGATACATATCATCATACATGATCTACCTAATCATACAATGTATCACTTGATACATATACAAATAAATGGTCCACCTGATCATAACAAGCATCCAACATGATGCATATACATATACATGATCCAAATAATCATAACAAGTATCCAACATGATGCATATACATATACATGATCCAACTGATCATAACAAGCATCCAACATGATGCATATGCATATACATGATCCAAATGATCATAACAAGCATCCAACATGATGCATATACAGAGCAGTAACTAGAGCATTGTCCTAATGCTCATCATCCAGCGCTTACATCCATAGCCATGTGAAGGATCCTCCTCTCACCATGGTTGGAATGAATCCTGCAAATGTGTACATCACTTCTTCTTCGAAGTGTCGTCAATCTGAAGAACACCAAGCCTCTCTCTGAAGTACTCGAACTTCACTCTGGCTAGTGGTTTCGTCAACACATCTACAACCTGCTAATCCGTCGCAACATATAGGAGCTTCACTGCTCCTCTCTGCACCATATCCCTGATATAGTGATATTTGATCTCAATGTGCTTTGACTTGTTGTGGAACACTAGGTTCTCAGACAGCTTCACACAACTCTAGTTGTCACAAAAGATACCAATAGCATCCAATGGGAGATCAAATAACTTATACAGTAGCTTCCTCAGCCATACTTCCTCACAACTAGCCAAACAAGCTGCAACATACTCTGCTTCGGCTGTACTTAGTGCTACACAGGATTGCTTCCTGCTAAACCAAGAGATCACACCTGATCCCATACTGAAGCAACACCCAGATGTGCTCTTCCTATCTACAGCACTTCCTGTCCAGTCCGAATCAACATAACCTTGCAGGTTAAACTTTTGATTTGCATCATACTTGAGCCCATAATCAACTGTACCCTTCAGGTACCTTAGAATATGCTTTACAACAACCAGGTGAACACTCCTCGGATCTGTCAGGAACTGGCTCAATGTGTTCACCGCAAAGCAAATATCTGGTCTCGTGTTCGTCAGGTTCATCAAGGACCCAATCATCTGATGATACACTGTGACATCAACCAACTCAGATGAAGCATCACACAGAAGCTTCAGGTTCGATGCCATAGGTGTGGCCATGGCCTTCCAGTCCATCATCCCGAACCTCTTCAGGATCTCTACTGCATACTTCCCTTGTCCAAGGAAGATCCCATCTGCACTCTACCACACCTCCATGCCTAGAAAATAGTGCATCATCCCTAAGTCCATCATCTCGAACTCAGCAGCAAACTTCCTCTTGGTATCAGCAATCAAACTATCTTTTCCTGTAACAAACAGGTCATCCACATACAGAAGTAGTATCACTGGATTGCCTTCCTCAACCTTGTAGTAAAGGTTGGAATCTGCTTTACTCTTGGTAAATCCCAAACTGAATAGAAAGCTTTCCATCCTACCATACCAAGTCCTAGGAGCTTGCTTCAAGCCATACAAGGCTTTCTTTAACCTGCACACATATGACTTCCAGTCATGTGTTTCAAAACCAAGTGGCTGCTCCACATACACTTCCTCTTCTACTACACCATTCAAGAAAGTTGTCTTGACATTCATCTGGTGTATCTTCCATTTCATCATTGCAGCCAGGGAAAGTACTGATCTAATGGAAGTGTACCTGGCTACAAGAGCAAAAGTCTCTTCATAGTCTATCCCCTCTTTCTGGGAGAAGCCACAAGCTACAAATCTTGCTTTGTATTTCTCTATGCTGCCATCTGCAGCATGCTTGATCTTGTAGATCCACTTGGAAGTCACAATAGACTTTCCTTCGAGTCTTTGGGACTACATCCCAAACATCATTCTTCATCATCGATTGGTATTCCTTGATTATGGCATTCTTCCATTATTGTTTCCTGAATCCTGGGAACTTTAGATTCTTTAATAGACAGCTTTGTTGCTGAACAAATGTTGTAGTCCTTCTTTTGTAGGTGATGTTATACGATCTTTCCTACAAGACAAGTTAAATTGCATGATTAGAAACATCTCATATTTTTCAGTACAAATTCTTACACATAAAGAAATATGTCATACAATATAGCAATTATTTTAGCCAATGCTTCAATACAACATTTATCCATATCTCGTAACTTTCTAGATGCCTTCCAATCTCTACCAGAACATTGTTAAGAGTGTGCACAACTCCCAACATGTCAGCAAAGAGGTTTCATTCTAGATAAGAAGCAATGGAATGTTGTACAGTGCCATAGGCCACTTACCCATTACATGCATATTAGTAGTATATTGTTCATTAATGCATTTATTCTAATATGCATAATACACAACCTAAGTCTAGGAACATAAGTATATACATCTTTGAACAGTATTATTTAAAAAATATACAAGAAATGACAATTCAAATACTTATCTTTGTTTGTTTGTTGGGTGGACTCCCTCTCAATCTTTGTTCCTTGTAGGAACTACTGGAGTGTGCTCCCTCTTGATCTTTGCTTCCTGGATTACATGTCCTTGAACTTATATCCATCCTCGATCACTATGCATGCTTACTAGTATCATCATTGTGTTATCCTCGAGGTCTCATACATTCATTAGTATAATATTAATACTATCAAAACACATTAATCTTAAACATGTATAGTCATGATCACAGATAATAAGCATTAGTATTCAAGGTTTATATAGGACTTTTCTGGTTAGTCATATCATTAATCAAAGTAAGAAACATAATATGTATAAACCCTAGACTACTCAAACTTGTAACTTCATGAGTAATCATTATCAATCATACAAAATTATAAGATCCTTACATAGGGTAGGATTCTAACTTGATATAGGAAAAACATACTTGGTCATCATATTTGCTAGTTATGTCTAGTAATGTTTTTCTTGTTCTCTTCAATGACTTGCATAACTCATGAGTTAACCATTGTAGAACCAAATTATACATACCTCTATGTGATCCATGACTATGGATGGGTCTTTGGCTTCATGTCACCATGGTCTTGATCTTGGAATTTGATTTGTACCTTCATGTTAGTGGATAACATTCTCCCCATACAACACCACGGTGCATTAGTACAAACATAATACAATCATAAGTGTCATAGCCCTAATCAATGATTGTCTTCTATCATGCATTCATACTTTTACTAGGGTGATAAGACAAGTCTAAAATTAAACAAGATTGTTACTAAACTCAATAACATGAGGACAATCATATTATAAACTTAATCATGAACAGATTTCAAAACATACCTGTAAGTCATACCTATCAGGTTGCTTGTAGTAGTTGTTGTTTGTTGTTCTTTTGTTCTTAGGACAATCTGAGGGAAAGTATCATCTTCTTGGTATGTGATGTGAGAGCTTGATCTTCATTCCCCATCTTTTCTTCTCGAGCTACAATCTGAGCTTCTTCCTTTGAGCATCCTTCCCACAACTTACTGAAAGAGATAAGTTTCTTCCTAGCACAAATTTATTGGATGAAGGAATCCCATGACCTAGGAAGGCCATTAAGAGTGGTCATTACCACTTCTCCATTCTCTATAACTTCTCCCACAGCTTCAAGTTGTTCTTTTATCTAGGAGACCCTTGAGAAATAACACTGCATGGTCTCCACATTTTGGAACTTGATACTCTTTAATTGATTCCTCAAGGTCATCTTCCGATTTATATTCTTCCCTTCAAATAGCTTGGTCAAGGATTCAAACATATCCTTAGGTGTCTTCAGAGATGACACATGTGGCATGAGATGGTTTTGATAGAATCAGCAATGATCCTTTTAGCCTTAACTAAGTTCCTGTTGTGTAAGGCCTTGGCCTCTTCTCCCTCTGGAACTAGAATCTCTTCACTTATGTAAGTGTCCAACTCATTCTCTTCTAGGATTAACCCAATCCTATACTTCCATGCTCGGAAGTTATCATCCCCTTCAAGCTTATCCTCAAGCTTGGTGTGGTGAGACATCTTAAAGAGTACTTCAAATGAAATAGAAAATATTTAGGTCTTACCACTTGATTTGCAGAAATTTGGATATGGGGCTAGATTAGGGTTTGTTAGAGAAACCCTAAAAATTCAAACTTTGAATTTCAAACTTCTGAAATGATAGAAAGATGCACCTTGATGAGCTGATCAAGCTGGTATACTCAGAATTTGAAAATTGCAAAGTTTCACCCCTCAAATTTGCTTTTCAAACTTCCGGATTCACTAGGGAGGACCCTGAATTAGGGTTTGATTTTCCCGAAGCTTCATCCATCCAAAAAGTTTGATCTTGGCCTCTAAACTTTGATTTTTCAGAGGAGCTTCCAGCCATGGTCTCATATTTCAGAACTTCCAACTTTTGTAGAAGCCCTAATTTATGGCTTCACTTGAGAGGACCCCAAACTAGGGTTTGATTTTCCCAAAGCTTCACCCAACCAAAAAGTTAGATCCAAAGCTCTAAACTTTGATTTTTCCAAGGAGCTTCCAGCCATGGTCTCTGAATTCAGAAATTTCTATTTTTGTGGGAACCCTAATTTTTAGGGCCAAAAATGAAAGTGCCTGGAATTGAATTATGATTGGATAGAAAGATTCTCCTTAATGAGTAGATTCAATCTACCTTGCTTCCTTTCAAAAATATTTGGAGAGAAACCCAATAAACAAGAAACCCTTGTTTCCACAACTGCACAGTGTCTTCTTCTCAGGTTAGTTTTGATGCCATGTTAATTTTTTAGCATTAATTCAATATACTCTAGGATCTTTACTAAGATAATAACATGTACAACATATCAAGTATAACAATGCATATCAATCACACCAAGCAATCACATGAGACAATAGACACACATAGTTTCACTGGGGAAAACCATAAAGGTGAAAAACCCCACAACTTCCTCAGAGATAGAAAGAGCAATGATACAACCCAAGTACAAGAGATAGTCTTCAACTAGTAGCTACTCCTCCTCCTCAACTAGTGTGCCACTTTCAGAGTGATGTAGAAGTGAATAATGAGATGATCCAATAGAGATCTCCCGCTCTCTATTTATACTTGTCCCGACTTGCCTAAAACACTAGTAGGGCCGATTTCTCTAGAAGAGTCTAATAACCCATGGTTACATTAATCCGGGCCGACCCCTCACTAGGTGGTCTAATAACCCATCACAGCAAGTTACGACACTTGCGACACTTGTCAATACAAATGAGGACGCTTCCGTATAGAGGAATAATAACATCTCTATAGGAGTACAATATACATAGGTGAAATACATTTCGAAGTTACATATACATCAACATTTTGTCAAGGGTTGGACCCATGGCATACCAACTGGCTTTGCCACCAATTCTAAAGATACATAATTTTTTTCATATATCATTTTAAACGAAGTATGTACACGATGCTACTCATGTTGTAAATTGGAATGATGTGCAGGTGGGACAAGACGGCAATTTTTAGGTGGAACCGGATTGTATCCTCGAAAGGAGGGAAACTCTACTCCGGAATTGCACCATTGGGCAAGTAAAGGTGCAATGGAAGCACCTTAGCCCAGAAGAGACAACATGGGAGTTGGAGAGTAGTATGCGGGAAGCATACCCAACTCTGTTTCAGGAACACTCAGAGAGTGATTAAACAACATCGAGGACGATGTTGAGACTTAAGGGGGGGTGTATGTCACCTACCCAAATTTTGAGAATATTATTTTATTTGCAAAATACTTTATGTTAAATTATAATTACAAAGTTTTGTAATTATGACCAAGTTTGGTAAAGGATGATTGTAATTACTGATTATTATTATTTAATAAATTAAAATAGGAGACAAACACCCAAGGGAACTGTTAAATGAGTGTTCACTGACCCACTCGGAGGAATGGAAGCTGTTAGAAGGCATGGGATAGATGGCAACATTTGCAGTCCACCACTAGTCGTTAGTTATGGGACAACTACCCCTAAATTTGTGGCATTATCCCCCTGGTGGGTGGAAGAGAGCAGTCAACTCATTAATGACCAGTTAACCACTAAAAGGCCTAGGCAGCATAGATAAAGCAATTCGAATTGAGCAAGCAGCTCCAACAATATTTTTTGCAGAAATACTCTTCAAGTGTATCAGGTGATCACTGAGAGATTCGAATAGGGAGGCTATGTGAGAGTGAAATTGTGAGTCTGATAGTTATTTTGAGAAGGAAAAAAAGAGGTGCTGGTGTAGGTCTCTTTGACTGCTGAGTCTTTATGACTGGATAATCTATATTCTACTATAAGTTGATGTACTAAGGCTTCTACAAAATCTTCCTCCTGGTGGTTCAGTGAACATGCTTGGGGGTCCTAAGGCAAGTAACTTGGCTGTCTTCAGGAATAGGTTGGGTGGAACAGGTTCCTTGGGCTGTTTGTTTCTCCTACATTCAACCAAGTTCTACTGTTCTTACTTTTGTTTACAGTTAAATGTTTTTTGCATGGTAGAATTATTATTTACAGTTATACAGAAAGAACTATTTTATTTTCTGATTTAAAGACGATATGTTTTAAGAATGATTAAGTAATTTGATTGAATGATTAAATTCTTTTCTGTATTTTTCCCATACTGTTATCTATATAGTACTCTAGTACAGAAAAGCAAAATTAATAGAGATGAGTGACAGGAAGAATGCCATTTGAATGAAAGGATAAACACAGTAGTTTTTCTTGTTAAATTCTATCATTTCAATCATAAGTTAAAAAGCAGGAAATAGTACAGCATAGTATAAACAGAAGTATAGCATTTTCTCTATTTCTTAAATAAAAGAAAAACACATTTTATTTCTGGATAGATCTATATTTTCCCAATTAAATCCATCTATTTCAAATAGTAATAATACGCATTTCAATATTATAAATTCCATGTTTTCAAGCACTTCATATTCTAAGAAATTTATAGCAGCTGCAAATTATTCTCTATAACAGAGTGTTACTTACAATTGATAAGTAAACACTTATTATTATTATTTTCATCACTATTTATCACATCTATATTAATATAGATTTCAATCTTAGATATAAATACTTTCCATGTAAAAAAAATCAAAACCCTATGTTATCACAGACCCTAGACTCTGAATGTTTATTTAATACACAGCTCAATAAACTTCATAGCAAGCCATTCATGGAAAACACTGTTATTATGTCTGAAGATATAGCAGACCTGTTATCTAAACCCCAAACAACATTTCATTTAACTTACTATCTATTCTTCGTGCTCAGAATACAAACAAGACACTTAAACATCAAATAACATTACCTAGCCGAAAGCATAATTTTGTTTGTATCATCATCTATCAACCCGAACAAGAATATTACACAGTGACAAAACCATTACATGCACAAGTTAAGACCCAGTCTTGGGCTTGAATTTCTCAGTGCAAGCAAGGTTTCCAACAAAAAAGCCTACAAGGTAGGGTTTCATTCCTCAAACCCTGTGGCATTAGCCATTTCAAAACATACAAAGGACTAAATTTCACAACATCATTTCAAACTTAAATTTCAACAACGAAACGAAGTACAGGATTTTTTCTATCAACAGTTATGCAACCTACTACATTCGACCCGAGACAACAGTCGTTGTTCGAAATCGAATCAGCAGTTATACAAATGTATCCTCAACCTTGATTTAAACAAAACATTTCAGTACAAACGAGTTGTTGCTCTTCAGAAGCGAGTAAACCCTCGCATCTATAAGTTTTGTATCCAAACAGTATAACCAAAATTCGACAGAGTTTACATTGAGGACCTTTCAAGGTTCCAAAAATTACACAGGGTCTTTCCCTAAACAACTAGAAGCATAGAGACAAGTTCAAGACGACGCAACAATTATTACAGAGTCGAATGGCAACTTAACAACTATATACAGAGGGTTTATCCTCTTTACAGCATGGAGCAAAATAAAACATTAAAACGCAACACTTGGCCATTACTCCGAGCAGGATCGTGTATTTACAACTCTCGGCAAATCGCATTCATCAGCTCAAAAACCGTGCCAAAGGCACCTACGAGGTTTCAAGAACCACCGAGGCTTGCCAGGAAGTAGATGCATCATCCCCATTCCAAATCTTATGCATAGAAACCTTCCAACAAAGTGGTACCTGCCAAGACATAGATTGAAGGGTTAAAAACAAGAAAACACAGATATAATTTAAGTATCACAGTATTGCGCTCATTATCATGAAAACTTACCCTTATAAACGAAGCTCCTGAACTTAGACACACCACACAAAAATGACGAATCCTGATAGCATTCACAGCAAACTACGACTTCAAACTCAGAAGACCATTTATGAATTGGAGAATCAAACCCCAATTCAATTTACAATCAACAAACTAACAGAAGAAAACACCCACAACTACAATGGCTGTATCGTGGCTTCATTGCACAAGATCTTAAAGCCTGTAACATTTAAACTCTCTCTCACAGGTCTTGTTGATGCCTCGAAAATCATAGCATCAATCAGCAAGGGATTCTCCCCTGTAAGCGATCCCAATTAGATCACCCACCGTTTGGTGTAGGGAATCCGTCCGGTTAACGGTGCGGCTACCATGTGAGTTTTAAAGATTTGTTTAGTTAACCGGTTGCGGCCCGATCCGCCGTTTATATATTTTATATTTAAGATGATATGCATGTGCCCTAAATTAAATGCATGCATTAAACAAATATGTTCTAAGCTATTTAAATCTAAATTAACCTATCCTTGCAAGGAGCAGCACTTTAAATTATGAGCAATAAACTGAAAGTAACCTTTAAAGGTTGAAACAGATAGCCATTTAATCCCATAAAAGCATTTTCAGCAGAATATAAATGATATCAAAGATAGCTCTGATTATATTAAAACATTCCATCACTGATAATGTACAGAAATTTTTCCAAGAAGTAAAATCATTCACAACATAGAATTAATTCACATAAGCCAGGAAAGATCTCACTAAATGTATATAGAAACTGTCGAAATAGTTCGGCAATTATTTATCACAACTCAAAGCAAAACAATGCACCATCTTCCACAAGTCCAAATCGTTTCTCTATTCATGTAGCTGAAGTAGTTCACATGCACAAGAAGAAATTCTTTCACCTGCCAAAACTCCTTTCATTCTCTTCTACTCAGCTATATATAGCTTTACAAAATACTCCAAGAGCTGCCACCTATACCCTAACCATCCATATTCCTCTAATTTGTCTTGTAGTGTCCATGTCAAAACAAGAATAAAAACCCAGAAATATTACAAAAATGAACGTGACAGAGGTCCAAATGTCATTCTAATAATTAACACATAGGGAGGATGAAGGAAGACATGTTGGTTGTAAACTAAAAAAATAGGACAAAAGGTGGATTATTTATGAGATGACGCCTTTGCTGACTTGGGCATTTCTGCTAAAGTCGGTACTCCTGTTGGGGATTACGCCATTGGTGCTGCTGGTATTCCACTGAAACTGATGCCTCTGCTCCTACTGCTATTACTTGATGTGTTCCTGCTGTTATCACCCTGTTTTCATCTGCTATATGCTTCACCCAGAGACCGGTTTCTTTTATGATATTGTTTGCATCAAGGGGAAGCATGGTTTTCAAAGAAACTTCATGGTTGGCCAGCTCTTCTTCAAGATTAGTGACTTCTACTGTTGTAACTTGGACTTTCATTTAGGAGATGTGCCTGAATTGTAGCCTGGAGAATCCAATCGTGAAGGTCTTCTGTGGTCAAAGCATCTACCTTCCTTACATAATCCATTTCCGCATTCAACCCATCCCTTAGATCAGACAAACATTGGGCTTTGTCTGGAAACTCCTCTATAGTTTGGGGTATTTTCATCTGGAAATTTTCTTGGGTGGCTCATATTTTCAAATACGAATTCCCACACTGTTCAAGCGTAACCATGGCCACTTCATTCAACTTTACTCCGTAATTCTGGTAAAACCCCAAGAGGCAGATATCTGCTTTGAAACCAGCGATGGACTTAAGAGGGAGTCTTTCTGGGAATCCTGACCTTCCTTCTCTGCATTCCATTTGCCTCCAAATGTCCTCCCTAATACGTACATAGTTTCTCCTACGCCTATTGGCCTCAGCATTTATTTCTTTGATTCTGGCCACCACTTCCTTTAAATTGCAAATTTCCTCCTTTATGAGCTCTTGAATCTCGTGTGTCCTTTTCATAATTTCACAGGCCTGCTCATGAAAGGGTCCCAGGTCGTCTACCTTGATGGTTGCGAGTTGCAATTGTTGTTCTACCAATTCTTCCTTTTCTTCCAGCTTCTCAACGTTCTCCTTTAGGTCATCGATCTGTTGAGCAGTATCAAACTTCTCGGACTCCAACTGTAGGTTGCGTCTTTCTAGATCTCTCTTCTCTGTCTCTAGAGTTCTCATTTGTATCACCAAAGCTCTCTTTTCAGCCTCTAGATGCTGAAATATCCCGTTAAGTTCTCCCTTTTCTAACACAAGGGTGTCACATTTCTCAACCATCAAATTTGAATAATTTTGCTCTTTGACTAGAGTTTCCTGTAGATGGTGGGCTCTTTCCTTCTCCGATTCTAACTTGTTTGTTAATATGTCAACATTGTCAGTGGTTGCTAGAACAGAGGCCAAAGAAATAGATGCCATGAGTTTGTGCACATGTTGGGTACCTTGCATGACTGTGGTTTCAAGCCTGGTGACAATATCTGGTTGAAAAGGCCTCTTCATTTTAGTCACCATTTCTTTGACAATGGATTTCCTTTTCTTGTTATAAGTAAACTTATCCCATTGGGACATCGTACTACTCTTGGATGGTGTCAAAGGGACAAGTGGGAGACCTCTTATGAGGGGATTCATATCCAAGTCTTGTATATTTTGGCTTTTAGGGTCAGCATCTTCTTTGGATTTATTTTCTTCTTCTTCTTTTCTTTGTGCTTCTTCCTCCTGTTCCCTTCTCAGTTTGTCATATTCTTCTTGTTTGGCAATTCCTTCCAATCTACTTCTTTCCTCCTCCTGAACTCTCTGAGCTTCATCTTCAGCTGCTTGAATCCTTTGAGTTTCTTCTTTCCGAAGTTCATATTCTTTCGCCTTGTTTGCTGTCTTAGCAGCTTCTCTTTGGATATTCTCGGCTGCTTCCTTGAGCCCTTGCTCTTCTTTAGAGAGAGTTTGAGCAACTTTTGTTGTTTCCTTTTCCTGCTGTTGTTTTACTTCCTTCACAGCACCAGACCTAGAACTGGCCCCAACTTTACTTAGTCGGAAAATTTGTAGTTCGGTCATGTTACTGACCCCTCGATATGCTTCTTCTTCCTCATCATAATAGTGGGCGTATTCAAAGTTAGCATGGAGTTCTTTGCAATGTCGTGCAGCTTTGCCTTGTCGTTTGTTCCTCCAAAAATCCTTTCCCCAAAGTGAAATTCTTTCAGTTCTGCAATGAACTCCTCTATAGTTGCAATTCCTGAGAACTTGTAGGCCCCAATATAGAAAGGTAAAGGCGGGAAAGTTGCCTTCTTTGCTTTGTACAAGGTGCTACCAATCCCATCAATGAAAACTTGCCTCACTGCCTCCTTGTGGACTACTTAGTCCGTGGCATATTTGGGTAGGATATATGGGGGTTTAGAGCCTCCATACATTCTTATGAAAGTACCTTGTGGTGAAAAATAGAAATCACCGTAATTCTCCAGGACTTCCATGGCATTCTCGGACAAGCAATTAGGTTCTTCATTGAACATTAACTCATATAGAGGCATGATAAACTCCTCACAAATGAGTTGGTAGTGCCATTTGTAATTCTAGACCCAAAAGAGTTTGTAAGCAGTGAATACTGGGGTGTCGGCCTCTCTCCATTTACATCCAAGCTTTGGAAAAGGGTGCTTTTCCACAATACAGTCTATCAAGTAGGATGGCATGTGGAATTCTTCCTTCTTTGCCCCTATTCCTTCTTGAGCGGCAATTATGGATGATGATAGGCTGTCTGAGAGGATGTCTGCTCAATTAAAAATTGTCCCCTTGAACACTACATAGTGGATAATGGGAACCCATCGGAGCATAAAAACAGTACCATCGGGCCTTCCAAATATTCTACTAAGCATGAGGGTGATCGTTTTGAAAGGAGGCCTCAGATTCTGAACCTCATACTCCTCACTATCCTTTCTTCTGATCTGTTTGCTCAAGATCAGCAACTTTCTGGCCATCTCTGGATTATCCATTTGGATTTGTCCTAGCCATTCATCATCAAGCCGCTGATTAGCCCACAACAATTTGTAAACTGCCGCGATATAAGATGGATGGAAGGATGCAAAAGCTCCCCCCTTACTGTCCAAAAGAACCCTTGTCTATGCATTCGCATGCTGCAGCATCCATCCAATTACTTCTAAGCATGGAATAAGTTCCGGGCGTATGGCTGCTTTGGATATGCAGGAGGTCCTGATGTTCCGGTATAAGTACTCTTCCTCAAGAAGCGCTTCAGGAACGTCCTGGTCTCTTATCATATGATATATGTCTCCCCATTTGACTTTAGGAGGTGCGCCTGTAGTGCACTTAGTATCTTCGAATAAATTTTCCATACGTGTGTCAGCCGGTCCTGACTCAGTCGCCTTCAATTTTCTTTTTCCACCCTTAGGCATTTTGACTTAGCACCTATCGATAATCAGACATAGGTAGATATAAGAAGACATGACGTATGGTCAACAATCTAAACTAGCATCCTACATTCTTATGAAAGTCTCAAACATCAACTGAAACCTTCTAACTCTGCCTGTTTCACCATTGATTTGCAAATTTCAAATTGTTATGGCCTTTCCATTTTCAAATTAAACATTTATTTCATATGTCACTGAATAATCCTACGCATTTTACTTTAATTTGATTAATTCCGTAGGTCGATATTGCAACTACGAAATATAAGAGCAATGCACACAAAGTAACTCTAAGTATACTATGTTCTATGGCATGAGAAATGACATGATAATAACACATTCCATAGCACAGAATGGCATAAAACTCCATAGTCGCGTAGAAATGCCTATATCTTTTGCGTAAGGGTGTACAGGGTCGGTCTCAAATTTACCACGCCGGTGGCGTCCATGACGGGCAGAGGTATGCCGCAGGTTCTCTTAACATTTATGTAGTGGGTGCTTGAGGTTCTATAGGCTTTTATGTTCACAAAAAAGGGCTTCGAATGCCTAGCTGGGTGTGAGCATGGGTCAGCTATGGCCGTGGTTAGTTTGAAAATCCTGCCATGGCTAGGATAAAACGAACAGTACAATCAATTAAGCTTTTTTCTCAATGAGAAAGAACCACTACAATTGAGCTTATGAGATCTGAAAGGGTACTAACCTATGAGGAGATGAACGTTATGTGGATGTTGACGTTTGCTGCGGAACCGGTCAGCCTGGAGTAGGTGCTTTGTAACTTCAAACAGAAACGGGAAAGAGCTCTCCAACCAATTGAAACAATGAAAAAATCAACGAAGTTCACGTCCCATATAAAGGATTTTGATGCATGCAAGCAATTAATAGGGTAGATGAGAAAATAAAACGGGGTTAATGAGGCGTACGGACGGGTCAAATCGGCACATTCGGCGTTAAGTGCGGCCGCCAAAGCCGGAAGGACTTGCTCAACTTTTTCGACCGTTGCAGAAAGAACCAATGAGTTTGCCCACCATTGCGGGAGAATTACCGGAGTTCATCCGCAGAAGAACGGCACGAAGTTGTGAATCGGAAAACTTAATCGAGTTTCTCCGCCGTTGCGGAAAAGTTATGTGAGTGCTTCCGCATTTGTGGGAAAGTTTTAAAATTTTAAGCGAAGTGACCACCGAAGAAGTGTCATTTTATCTGTCGTCGTGGAAGCGTTACCTAATTCCTTCCACCGTTTCGAGAAAAATGGGTAAGCTCTTCCACCAAAGTTTGACAAAATTTTCTCTTTTCGCCGCTGCGGGAGATTTAGGTGGGTTTCTTCGTCATTCCGGAAAAGACTCGTGAGTTTGTTCCGCCGATATTTAGCTTAGTTCTTTTCCACCACTTCGGCAAGATTGGCCCATATCTTCCACCATTGCAGAAAAGTTATGCTAAAAGTGCTGCTGCGGCTTGAATCGATCTTTTCTTCCGTCGTTTCGGAAAGGTTGGTCCAAAACCTACGTCGCTTCGGAAACTTTACTTTAAAAACTTCGCCATTGCGGCTCAAAAACTTAAGTTTTTTACTTGGTCAAAAACAGGAAAAAAGAATCAAAGGGAGCAAGCTAAGGACCTATCTCTAAAGAAAACTAAGTAAGAAAAGACTTTGATGGCCTTAAATTTCTAGGTAAACTTTCTCTTTAAAAAACAAAGGAGGGGCCCCAATATTCAAAGAACTTTTGGGGGGGGGGTTATTGCAGCAACAACAATTGGCGATTCGCTGGTGAACATAGATCTCTGAATCAACTCACCATATGGTCAGGAAACTTACAAAATGATGATCATATGTGCAACAACATGTCTTCATAGCTCAGCTTTTGAGAATGTAGTGATCACTCTTATTATAATGGTGATGGGGGGAATGCAACTTATACTCGGCCTTCCTTCCAACATTCTAAGGGCTAAAGTGTGAGGTTTATTTTAGAAATTTTCCTTTCAAAATTTTTACCGTTACAAGACTCCACAGGATGGTGACAATATCTCACAGGTATATTCGTTTGTTCCTCATTCCCATGCTATTTTGCATCCTTTTGGATGTTTCTTTAATATATGACTTTTGTCGTGTGAGACTTCCAGAAATGGACTTCTGGAGCTTCCAATAGTTGATAAAAAGTTCTTCAATCCATAATGTCCTTTTGTGTGAGCGAGAGATTCATTGTCTTTCATGCTTCACGGACAGAGAAGAACCTTGCTGGGATGATTTTATTTGTAAAGCTTCCTTGATTTTGAAAGTTTCTTTGATTTTCTCAACCATGCTTTAATTGAGGTGAGAATTTCTGGAAACCAAACTCTTTGATATAAGCATTTTGGCCTTCACTTGTAGCAGGGGATCATTTAAAATACTATATATCTATGAGACATGCTTCCTTTCCATGGGTCTGTCATAGTAAAACTCCCTGAGACAGTTATTTATGTTAGAGTGAATGGGGCCCTAAGATAGTTCGGAAGGAAATGTTGAATTCTCAGTTATTTTGACAGGGGTTAAATTTACCAATCAAAAAAGAATCTCTGCATTCTGGGAAACCACTCAGTGGAAAAATAGCTTCACACATATATTCCCTTTACCAGTGAGCCTCTTCATGACCATCTTTTGAGTTTGCTTAGAGTCTCTTCTTTCATCTACATCAATATTGAGATTAGCTTTATTTAAACAAAAGGACTAAAAAAGAACGCAAAACGAGTTTATTAGCAGACCAAATGGTAAAAAACATAAAAACAAAAGAAAACAAACCGGAAAAGAAAATACAATGTTTTATTTATGTACAGAAGTTTACCCAGGACTTATGCGAAATATTGCTTTAAGACAAGGCCATTGAGAGGGAGATTTACTTCCTCTCCTTGCAGTTCTTTCAGTTTATAGGTTGACGAGCCAAGCTTTTCATAAATTTGGGAAGGGCCAACCCATAAGTGTTGAAATTTTGTGTGCATTCCCCTACCATCATGCTGATGATCCCATTTCAGAAATAAATTGCCTACTTTGAAACTTCTCTTTCTAGACTTCTTCTTATCAAACCACCTTTTGACTATGTCTTGGTGATGGTGGAATTGGTCTTTGGCCTTTTGTCGTGATTCCTCAAGTCTCAGCAGGGTATCGATTCGTGATTGAAGGGCTTGACTGCTAGAACCTCGGCAGGCTTGGGACAACTGCAAGGATGGGAGTAAAATATTCGGAGGGAGAATGGCTTCCTTACCTCAGACCAGGGTGAAAGGAGAAATGCCTAAGGCATTCTTGGGAGTGACTCTATCTGCCCATAGAGCATTCGGGAGGGCTATGTGCCAGCTTCTCTAATTTTCAATTGAAGTTTTCTTAACGATTCAAATGAGATTTTTATTGGTAGACTCGGCTGATCCATTTCCTTGAGGATAGTAATTGGCTGAATAATGGAGTTTAATTCCTTTCTCATACATGAATTCATTAATTTTCATTGACGAAAAATAAGGTGCATTATCAAAGACTAGGGAAATTGGAACTCCAAACCTGGTTATGATGTGTTTCTCCAGGAAGTTGATGACTGCATCTTCATTTACTTTACGTAGCAGAACGGCTTCAACCCATCTTGTAAAATAATCTATAGCCGTTAGAATATAATGGTGTTGCAGCGAGGAATTGGGGTTTATTTCACCGATAATATCTATGCCCCATTGCTCGAATGGTTCAGAGATAATAACTGGCTGCAAGGGTCCAGCTGCCTTTGGTAACTTTCCGGCGCTTCTTTGGCATACGTCACAATTTCTAGCATAGGCTTGGGCATCCCTGAAAAGAGTGGGCCAATAGTACCCAGCCCTGAGGATTTCATGAGCTGTAGTATCTCCAGAGTAATGTCCCCCAGCAAGGCCATCATGTAATTCTTTGACCACATTGCTCGCATCTTCTTTCTCCAAACACCTGAGGAAAATGCCATCGTAATTCTTCCTAAAGAGCACTCCTTCAATGATTTGGTATGCTGCTGATTTGAGATAGAGAGCTCTTCTTTGCTTCGGATTCTAGTGATCTGGCAAGTAACCTAACTGTATATAATGCACTAGGTCCCTGTACCAAGACTCCGGCGTTGTAAAAATTGTACATATATCAATCATGTTCAATTCGGCTTCATTCTTCCAATCTAGCTCTTCATCAGCTGGATTTTCAGTAAGCAATTTGCATAAACCTTGACCTTTGATAATAGTGGCTGGTTTGAATTCTAAGTCATACTCTTGAAGAGTAGTGACCCAGTTTCCTCTTCTTTCTCCCAATTCTTTTTTAATGAAAAGAGATCTGACAACGGGATGAGGAACTATGACTTTAGTTCAATTTTGTAGAATATACGGCCTAAACTGCTTTACCGCTTTGAAAACTGCATATGCTTGCTTATCTACCACGGGGCAGTTCAGTTCAGAGCCCTATAGATCGGTACTCATAAAAGAAATTGGGTATTCATCTCTTGATTCCGCCTTTTGAGTGAGCACAACTGCGAGAGAGTTAGAAGCAAAAGTATACATAATAAAATCTTTATCGAAGTCTGGGCTTCTTAAAGAAGGTGCCTTGGCTATGGCAGCTTTGATTTCCTTAAATGCAACCTTTTCTAAGTCTTTCCACTTAAATTGTACACTCTGCTTGACCATTTGTTGCAAAGGTTTAACGATCTGAGCGAAGTCTGGTACGAACCTTCGAACAAAATTTATGGTGCCCATGAATGATTGCATAGACTTTTTGCTGTGGGGCATGGGAATCTTGTTGATAGCTTGTACTCTCTCTTGATCTATCGAGATTCCCTCCTTTTAAATGACATGACCCAAAAGTTTGCCCTCAAGAACAACGAAAACAATTTTCTTAGGGTTTAAAGAGATACCATAATTCCTACAGCGATCAAAGATTTGCTTTAGGTGGAAAACATGGTCTTCCCTTTTCTTCGAAAAAACTATCACATCATCTAAGTATACTACTACACATTGACTGCCCAATCCTCGAAAATCAATGTCCATGGCTCGCTGAAATGTAGCTCCTGCGTTAATTAAGCCAAAAGGGATTCTTTGATATGCAAAGGTTCCCCACTTTGTACGGAAAGTGGTCTTGAGTCGGTCTTCTTCTGCTACTAGCACTTGGTTGTAACCAGAAAAACCATCTAGTAAGGAGAAAAGTTCTGATCCTGACACCATTTGCAAGATTTGTTCCATGGGGGGGACAGGATAGTTGTCTTTATCGGAAGCTCTGTTTAAGTTCCTGAAATCTACACACAGTCTGATTTCTCCCGATTTCTTCCACAGGGGAACTAAATTAGCTACCCATTCAGAATGTCGAACTTTAAAAATAATCTTGGCATCCAACAATTTTTTTAACTCTTTCTGAATTAGAGGCTCGAGCGTTGGATGCATCCTTCTTAATTGTTGCTGAAAAGGTTTGACACCTTCCTTCATTGGTATTATGTGTTGAATGATGTGGGTATGATATGTTTTCAGATCGTCATAGGTCCAAGCAAACACATCTTTATATTGCTGGAATAATTTGATGAATTTACTTCTCTTGTCAAGCGTACAACACCTACTGAGATTAATGTATTTTGGTTCAATTTCTGTGCCCAAATTTATTAACTCATGCTGCATGGATGAGCTGTGAGTTTTAGCATTTACAGGTCTTCTAAACTTGCTCTATAAATCAAATAACGCTTCAAGAGTTCTCATGCCTTTGGGTACGAAGTTTCCCCTCACGACATCGTTATTTTGTAAATCTGAATCATGCTGTCCTTCATCTATTATGGCCTCTTGGAAAACATCTTCATTTGTTAAGAAACTAATGATATGATCATCATCATCAAATACCCTGATATTTGTGATGTTATCCAAAATAGAGGGCTTGAAAATTAATTCAATAGAGCATTTGTTATTAGTGGGAACTAATTTGGAAGCAGAGGTTGCTAACAAATCAGCTGTAGCATTTTTCAACCTAGGAACATAATTAATATTGAAAGCATCAAAACATGAAATCAAATCCCAAACCTCAGCTTGATAACCCTTTAAGTGTGCTGAGAGGCAATGAATTGTGTTCCTTATTTGCCTGACCACTATTTCTGAATCACCAAAGACTTTCAAATCTTTTACATTCAAACCAATAGCTTTCTTTAACCCATGGATCAGAGCTTCATACTCAGTAGTATTATTTGTACATTCAAATTCTAACCTACAAGATAAAAAAATGCATGTTTCTTTCAGGGTCAATTAAAACACAACCAGCTCCTGATCCTTCTTGAGTTTTGGAGCCATCAAAGTAGAGAGTCCAAAAAGTATCTTCTTTTTTAACTAAGTTAGTACTATTGCTATCTAAGTTAGTAACTAAATTGACTATGTTACAATCAATATCATCAGTCCGTGAAAAATGAAGGAGATCGGACTATTTGTCTGAATCATGGCTAGCATCTTCTAAATGATAATTTTCACGTTCGATTTCTAAGAAATAGTTCCCTAACACTGAAGATGAAAAAGATATAGCTTCATTTTTTTCCTCTAGCTGAGTGACATTTTGTTTCATGTGTGGCTCTCTTAATATCTTGATTTGATTTTGCCTATTTTGATAGGGCAGCCACAAATGAGACCAATCCGTTGCAAAATAACCATTCAGTTTCACAGACCAATCCCTACTCAAAATTAAACCATATGCCTCAGGGATATCGACCACCATTATATCAATTAATTGGCATACTCTAGAATCGGATGACAACCTAATAAGTACATCTTTCAATTCACTAATAACCTGACAACAGTTCTATCTAATTGAATGATTTGAGATGGGGAAGGGATAGGTTGCCCATTAATCTTCCTACAAATAGATAGAGTCATGACATTTGAGCTAGCACCAGAGTCTACCAAACAATTGTGAACATTGTGATTAAAAATCTCAAAAGTTAAGAGGAAAGGTAGAGTTTGAGATTTTGATTTTCCGCCAATACTTGCTTCATTAATTTCCGAGTTTTCATCGGTGTTTTCTAATGAAGTACTTGTTTGTGGATCAAAATCCTCCATCAATTTCTTTCTTTGTTGTGGCAAGCTACACATATAAAAAATGGAAACGTTTTCTTTTGTTTTCTTAATATATTCGATTATATCATAGCTCATGTCACATTCCTTTGAAACTTTCGATTGATTTTCTGTTTTCTTTGAAGAAGCTTGTGGTTTTTTGGTTATTTATGAGTTTTGTTCTTTAGTCACTGTGGGAGCAACTATCGGATTTGTCTTGGGTTGGGGAGGAATGACAGTTATGTGCCGCTTTGGTATTTGATTAGATCTAGCTTTAGGTGCTTCTACTGTCAGATCAATCACTGGGCCTTTACTCCTGGTAGTGATATTAATAGATGTTGTTTGCACATCATTTACGAAATCTTCACAAGATGGTTCTTGGGTAGGATTCCAATCCCAAAGGATCATCGTAGTGTCGGGAGCAGACTCTTCCCTCTCAGGAATTGGTTCTTGTTGGGGATTTGTTTGCTCAATCATTTGTGCATCTAACATTTGGTTCATTACTAAACTCATTGAATTGATCCACTGTGGACAGCTTTTTTTCGAGTGTTGTTCTTGATGGAAAGTGCAAAAGTGGTCCATGCCTATTTCATTTAAGTTTAGTACAGCAGAATTGTTTACCAGTGGGGTTGACTATCCATTTTCTTCTTTATTTTTATAGAATGGCTTGAAAGGTGGCCTTGAAGAATTGGTTGCCTTATCTTTCTCTAGATCTACAATTTTATTGGAGAGTTTTTGCATCATTTTTATGACATTTTCTAATTTGTTGCAGGCTCTTCTTTATCCCTAGTTAACATAAAAGGTTTTTTAACAACTGCTAGCTTCGTTTCTAGATCAAGAGAATGTTTAGCAATGCTGTCATATTCTTCTTCAACTTTCTTTGCTTCTTCAGAGTTTTCCATCAGGGTAACCTTCTTAGTTCTCTTGACAAACATTGCCAATGGGGGTTTAAGAGCTGTGGTATAATATTCTACTAAACATTCCTCAGCGGGCTTTGCTGCGTTGCTGAAATTATTTAACAATGTTGCGAATCTTTGGTTAAACTCTTGAACCTTTTCACTCTTTTCCATTCTCATAGAAAGCAGTGCTTTCATAAGGGTAGCTACCATTTTCTGATTCCCATAGTTCTTTAGAAAACATTTCTCAAAATCTTCCCAACTTGTTATCGAATTAGCCTGCAGACTAAAATACCAGGAAGATACTTTGGGTTCAAAAGTATAAGGAAAAAGGCGACAGACCACATCTTTGTGTTCCACATTGAGAATATTTAAAGCTAAATAAAAACTTTTAAGGTGATCTTCAGCAGAAATCCCTTTGCCAGGGTCATACTTAGGAAAAACCTTTTCTGGGTTTTTTGGAAAATCATGGAATGGTCCAACTACATTTAATGCTCCTCTTGCTCTCCATGCAGGTACGGACATGACTCTTGGTGGAGAACGTGGTGGTGTATGCGATGGTGAATTTTGAGGAGTATGCTTTGGTGTAAGTTGCTCCTCTTGATTTGTAGGAGTTTCAGGATTGACCTCATCAAAAGTTTCAGTGATTTCTTCTAGAGACAAATCCAATAATTCTTCTAGACTTTGAACAAGAATGGAATCCCTTGTACACTGAGGGTTTCTTCGAGGAGCTCTGATTCTGGGTAATAGAGGAACAGTAGTTAGTCCTCCAAGACTTCTAACGTAGGAATGGGTATGTCTTCTAAAGCGGTTTACTTCTTCAAAAGGGATAGCATACAATGTTTCTTGCTGTTCTGTCTCAGAATTAAGATTTTCTTGATTTCTTGATTCCAGATATGAAATGTCTGGGATAGCTATTTCAGATGGGTTCTCATTGGAAAAGTTTCTAACAAAAGGATCTTTTTTCCAGCCATACACTAGTGTCCCTCCTTCTAGTGCCAAAAACTGTTGATGCCTCGAAAATTGTAGCATCAATCAGCAAGGGATTCTCCCCAATAAGTGATCCCAATTAGATCACCCACTGTTTGGTGTAGGGAATCCGTCCAGTTAATGGTCCGGCTACCATGTGAGTTTTAAAGATTTGTTTATTTTACCGGTTGCGGCCCGATCTGCCATTTATATATTTTATATTTAAGATGATATGCATGTGCCCTAAATTAAATGCATGCGTTAAACAAATATGTTCTAAGCTATTTAAATATAAATTAACCTATCCTTGCAAGGAGCAGCACTTTAAATTATGAGCAATTAACTAAAAGTAACCTTTAAAGGTTGAAACATATAGCCATTTAATCCCATAAAATCATTTGCAACAGAATATAAATGATATCAAAGATAGCTCTGATTATATTAAAACATTCCATCACTCATAATGTACAAAATTTTTGCCAAGAAGTAAAATCATTCACAACATAGAATTAATTCACATAAGCCAGGAAAGATCTCACTAAATGTATATAGAAACTGTCGAAATAGTTCGGCAATTATTTATCACAACTCAAAGCAAAACAATGCACCAGCTTCCACAGGTCCAAATCGTTTCTCTATTCATGTAGCTGAAGTAGTTCACATACACAAGAAGAAATTCTTTCACCTGCCAAAACTGCTTTCATTCTCTTCTACTCAGCTATATATAGCTTTACAAAATACTCCAAGAGCTGCCACCTATACCCTAACCGTCCATATTCCTCTAATTTGTCTTGTAGTGTCCATGTCACAACAAGAATAAAAACCCAGAAATATTACAAAAATGAACGTGACGGAGGTCCAAATGTCATTCTAATAATTAACACATAGGGAGGCTGAAGGAAGACACGTTGGTTGTAAACACAAAAAATAAGACAAAAGGTGGATTATTTATGAGCTGACGCCTTTGCTGACTTGGGCGTTTCTGCTAAAGCTGGTACTCCTGTTGGGGATTGCACCATTGGTGTTACTGGTAATTCCACTAAAACTAATGCCTCTGCTCCTGCTGTTGTTACTTGATGTGTTCCTACTGTTAGTACCCTGTCTGCTTCTGCTATATGCTTCACCCAGAGACTGGTTTCTTTTATGATATTGTTTGCAACAAGGGGAAGCATGGTTTTCAAAGAAACTTCATGCTTGGCTAGCTCTTCTTCAAGATTAGCGACTTCTACTGTTGTAACTTGGAGACTTTCATTTAGGAGATGTGCATGAATTGTAGCCTGGCCAATCCAATCATGAAGGTCTTCTGTGGTCAAAGCATCTACCTTCCTTACATAATCCATTTCCGCATTCAACCCATCCCTTAGATCAGACAAACGTTGGGATTTGTCTGGAATCTCCTCTATAGTTTGGGGCATTTTCATCTGGCAATTTTCTTGGGTGGCTCATATTTTCAAATATGAATTCCCACATTTTTCAAATGTAACCATGGCCACTTCATTCAACTTTACTCCCTAATTCTGGAAAAAACCCACGAGGCAGATATCTTCTTTGAAACTAGCGATGGACTTAAGAGGGAGTCTTTCTGGGAATCTTGACCTTCCTTCTCTCCATTCCATTTGCCTCCTAATGTCCTCACTAATATGTACATACTTTCTCCTACGCCTAGTGGCTTCAGCATTTATTTCTTTGATTCTGGCCACCACTTCCTTTAACTTGCAAATTTCCTCCGTTATGAGCTCTTGAATCTCATGTGTCCTTTTCATAATTTCATAGGCCTTCTCATGAAAGGGTCCCAGGTCACCAACCTTGCTGGTTGCGAGTTGCAATTGTTGTTCTAGCAATTCTTCCTTTTCTTCCAGCTTCTCAACGTTCTCCTTTAGGTCATCGATCTGTTGAGCAGTATCAAACTTCTCGGACTCCAACTATAGGTTGCGGCTTTCTAGATCTCTCTTCTCTGTATCCAAAGTTCTCATTTGTATCACCAAAGCTCTCTTTTCAGCTTCTAGATGCTGAAATCTCCTGTTAAGTTCTCCCTTTTCTAACGCAAGGGTGTCACATTTCTCAACCATCAAATTTGAATAATCCTGCTCTTTGACAAGAGTTTCCTGTAGATGGTGGGTTCTCTCCTTATCCGATTCTAACTTGTCTGCTAATATGTCGACATTGTCGACGGTTGTTAGAACAGAGACCACAAAAATAGATGCCATGAGTTTGTGCACATGTTGGGTACCTTGCATGACTGTGGTTTCATGTCTGGTGACAATATCTGGTTGAAAAGGCCACTTCATTCTAGTCACCATTTCTTTGACAATGGATTTCCTTTTCTTGTTATAAGTAAACTTATCCCATTGGGACACCGTACTACTCTTGGATGGTGTAAAAGGGACAAGTGGGAGGTCTCTTATGGGGGGATTCATATCCAAGTCTTGTATATTTGGGCTTTTAGGGTCAGCATTTTCTTTGGATTTCTTTTAGTCTTCTTCTTTTCTTGGCGCTTCTTCCTCCTGTTCCCTTCTCAGTTTGTCATCTTCTTCTTGTTTGGCAATTCCTTCCAATCTACTTCTTTACTCCTCCTGAACTCTCCGAGCTTCATCTTCAGCTACTTGAATCCTTTGAGTTTCTTCTTTTTGAAGTTCATCTTCTTTCACCTTGTTTGCTCTCTTAGCATCTTCTTTGGATATTCTCGACTGCTTCCTTGAGCCCTTGCTCTTCTTTAGAGAGAGTTTGAGCAACTTCTGTTGTTTCCTTTTCCTGCTGTTGTTTTACTTCCTTCACAGCGCCAGAGCTAGAACTGGCCCTGACTTTACTTAGTCAAAAAATCTGTAGTTCGGTCATGTTACTGACCCCTCAATACGCTTCTTATTCCTCATCATAATAGTGGGCGTATTCAAAGTTAGCATGGAGTTCTTTGCAATGTCGTGCGGCTTTGCCTTGTCGATCATTCATCCAAAAAATCCTTTCCCTGAAGTGAAAGTCTTTTAGTTTTTCAATGAACTCCTCTACAGTTGAAATTCCTGATAACTTGTAGGCCCCAATATAGAAAGGTAAAGGTAGGAAATTTGCCTTCTTTGCTTTGTACAAGGTGCTACCAATCCCATCAATTAAAACTTGCCTCACTGCCTCCTTGTGGACTACGTAGTCCATGGCATATTTTGGTAGGATATATGGGGGTTTAGAGCCTCCATACATTCTTATGAAAGTACCTTGTGGTGAAAAATAGAAATCACCGTAATTCTCCAGGACTTCCATGGCATTCTCGGACAAGCAGTTAGGTTCTTCATTGAACAGTAACTCATATAGAGGCATGATAAACTCCTCACAAATTAGTTGGTAGTGCCGTTTGTAATTCTAGGCCCAAAAGAGTTTGTAAGCAGTGAATACTGGGGTGTCGGCCTCTCTCCATTTACATCCAAGCTTTGGAAAAGGGTGCTTTTCCACAATACAGTCTATCAAGTAGGATGGCATGTGGAATTCTTCCTTCTTTGCCCCTATTCCTTCTTGAGCGGCAATTATGGCTGATGATAGGCTGTCTGAGAGGATGTCTGCCCAATTAAAAATTGTCCCCTTGAACACTACATAGTGGATAATGGGAACCCATCGGAGCATAAAAACAGTACCATCGGGCCTTCCAAAGATTCTACTAAGCATGAGAGCGATCATTTTGAAAGGAGGCCTCAGATTCTGAACCTCGTACTCCTCACTATCCTTTCTTCTGATCTGTTTGCTCAAGATCAGCAACTTTCTGGCCATCTCTGGATTGTCCATTTGGATTTGTCCTAGCCATTCATCATCAAGCCGCTGATTAGCCCACAACAATTTGTAAACTGTCGTGATATAAGATGGATGGAAGGATGCAAAAGCCCCCCCTTACTGTCCAAAAGAACCCTTGTCTGTGCATTCGCATGCTGCAGCATCCATCCAATTACTTCTAAGCATGGAAAAAGTTCTGGGCGTATGGCTGCTTTGGATATGCAGGAGGTCCCGATGTTCCGGTATAAGTACTCTTCCTCAAGAAGCGCTTCAGGAACGTCTTGATCTCTTATCTTATGATATATGTCTCCCATTTGACTTCAGGAGGTATGCCTGTAGTGCACTTAGTATCTTCGAATAGAGTTTCCATACGTGTGTCAGCCGGTCCTGACTTAGTCGCCTTCGATTTTCTTTTGCCACCCTTAGGAATTTTGACTTAGGACATGTCGATAATCAGACATAGGTAGATATAAGAAGACATGACGCATGGTCAGCAATCTAAACTAGCACCCTACATTCTTATGAAAGGCTCAAACGTCAACAGAAACCTTCTAACTCTGCTTGTTTCACCATTGATTTGCAAATTTCAAATTGTTATGGCCTTTCCATTTTCAAATTAAACATTTAGTTCATATGTCACTGAATAATCCTACGCATTTTACTTTAATTGGATTAATTCCATAGGTCAATATTGCAACTACGAAATATAAGAGCAATGCACACAAACTCTGAGTATACTATGTTCTATGGCATGAGAAATGACATGATAATAACACGTTCCATAGCATAGAATGGCGTAAAACTCCATAGTCGCGTAGAAATGCCTATATCTTTTGCGTAAGGGTGGATAGCGTCGGTCTCAAATTTACCACGCCGGTGGCTTCCATGACGGGCAGAGGTATGCCACAGGTTCTCTTAACATTTACGTAGTGGGTGCTTGAGGTTCTAGAGGCTTTTACACTAGTACAAAATGAGAGATTAGTGACCAAGCGACCAAACAAATTGGTCACTACAACTTTTTTAAGGGATAAATCACCAAAATTGAGAAATTTTAAGTGAACTGACTAAAAATGACCAAGATAAATGACCAATTTGGT
Source organism: Larix kaempferi (assembly GCA_027924585.1). Lineage (NCBI taxonomy): Eukaryota > Viridiplantae > Streptophyta > Pinopsida > Pinales > Pinaceae > Larix > Larix kaempferi. Next base: position 2,851,103 of record BSBM01000150.1, read on the forward strand.
CATGGGATAAGAACTAAACTAAAAATAACCAAAATAAATGACCAATTTGGTCACGAGATAAGAACTAAACTAAAAATGACTACATAACAATTGGTCATTTATGTGGTCATTTTTAGTTGTGTCATTCTGACAATGGAAAATTATAATTTTGATAATGAATTTGTACAATTTACTAAATTTTAACACCGCAGATGGATTCGGAGACCTTCTAGAAAGGGGGTCTCCGAATCCATCTGCGGTGTTAAAATTTAGTAAATTGTAACATTGTAGATGGATTCATAGACACGAGCTAGTGTCGAAACATGATGCCATATGGAAACCTACTGAAATTTTTTCCTATATAATTTCATCTATACCGTCACATCCCGTTCGATGTGCTTATCATGTCCATATCTTATTTGACCATTTTTGCTTCCGTATTATCTCTTCGACGGATCCACCAAGTTGCATCATCATAGAATGGTTGAGTCGAGTCTTAGATATTTGTTGTCTTTTCCTCTCGGCATTATCATGTTGTGATTTTGGTGTCATTGTGTTTGGCTCATCGTATTGGTCACATTCATATTTTGTTTGAACAAAACCATCATCGTTTGGCCCTTTCGATAGTCTATTAAAGTTTTGGCAAGTTCATGTATTTTGCATCATGTTAGCTAAAAATTGTCAATTTCACAACCTCCATTAATTCTCCATGTTCATCCATTTATCATGGTTTTCCTCGTGCGTGAGTTTGGAAAGTTCTAAAGTTCCCCTTAGGTCTCTCCCTTGAAAAAAATCGCCAATATTCTCCATTTTGAAAAGAAGAAAAAAATCCTCCTTTTTTGTAAAATTATTTTTAAAAGGAGTTACCATGATTCTAATATATAATATTATTATAATATGTTATTAATATATAAATATATTTTATTATATAATATATTAAAAAATGATTAAATATATTTTCTTTTATGTTTGTAAAGTTTTAGAAGGGCTATTGAGATCGGAACATATTGGGCGATCTCTGTTTTTTTTCATACCACTATGCTCCTTACACAATGAAGGCTTATCTTATGCTACAAGGAGATCAAAATTCCATCCCAGAGAATATCACCGTGGCGATGAAGGCATTTAGATTCTTTCGACACTTTTTTCAGCATTGTTTAGCCAAATTTTTGAGAAAAACCAAGTTTTTTACTAGGGTTTTTAACTCAGGAAGCGTCGAGCAAGGTAAAAAACCAAATCTTTCTAAGCACAACAAATGTTGATTAATTTATGTGGTTCAAACTTGGATTTTGAACTATTTCAGGTGCCTCAATTTTTTTTTTTACTTATAAATATGGCTCAGTTCCGTAGGTTTGAATCACAGATTCTTTGTATTTTATCATGCGATGGAAATGTGCTAATGCTAAGTTATTCAGTTGACTTTGTATAATATGAGGAATGTCCATGGCATCCTATTGATCATTTTTGTGATTTTTTGACATGTTTATTTTTTAAACTTTTACTCTCTAAAGATTTTGCGATATGTTTTTGTTTCTGACAGATTTGTGTTTACAGAGCCATGGCCTTCTAGCGTTGCAGGAGGCTATCAAGGCCTATCTTGTGGGGTTATTTAAGGATACAAAATTGTGCTATTGATGCTAAAAGGGTTCCTATCACGCCCAAGGATATCCAACTGGACAAAAAGATTTGCAGTGAAGGGGATTTGTAGTGGATTTTGTAGCATTTTGTAAAGATTGTAGATATTTTGTTTGTTTAAATTTTCAAGGAGTAAATTGTTATCTTTCTCATGTGTTTTGGAGATATACTCTGATTTAGCTGTTATTTGGGCTACACAAGTGTGGAATTTTGAAAATTTGGAGTTGATATAATTGAATTGAGTTGAAGCCCTAGCTTTGGAAGATATTGGGCTGTAATTTGTGGCGTTTGATATCCAATGCTTGTATAATAGGGCTTAATCCGTGTCTTTAATATTCCATACATCGTTTTTGCATTGATTCCAGAACATTCCATGTCTTTCGAGGTATATTAGGTGAACATATGGAAGTTGTACTACTACATGGACAAGCACTTTGCAAAGAACAATATTGACAATAGGACATATTGGTGGATTCTCAAACCCGAGAGTTATTTTCATTTCAGGTTGATTTTGAACCTGTCGTTACAATTAGAATGAAAAGCCCCCGACCCGTCTGTTTGTTGTTATCCCTTCTCGAACTACCCTGAATGAAAAAAAAAAAGATCAATCCCGCCTAAAATGAGATTAAATTAAATGCTGAATTATTAATATATATATATAATATCGTTTTTAGTACTCTCGAAAAGGGGGGATTATGCCTGGGACCAAGGAGATTTATCAAAAAGATAATGACGATAGCGCACCTTGGACGAGATAAATGCTAAGTGAGGCTGCTGTCCAAGCTTTGTGAGAGGATAAAGACGACATATCAAGAACATTTGCAACGATTGGAGATGCGAAAGGAGGTTGATCTAAACTTGAGGGAAATATTGATGGAAATAAAATATCTTTTGGCTCATTCAAGAACGAAAACTGGAGCTAGAAGCGTTATCTGTTATGGAGATGCAGAACTTGAAGAGGAAAGATTTTGGCTATCAGAAATTATTGAGTTCCCTTGTAAAATACCCATATTTTTTTTTCCTTTGTCTTTTTCTTAATCTTCTTACTTATCTAAATTCCTCCTTATCTTTACTTCTCCTATCTTTAGCTGTCTAAGACCATCTATGATAAGAAACACCATTATCAAAATTAATCAACATGTAATTAATAACTAGAACCACAAGTTTCTTTCTCCAGCATGGATAGTTTGATAGTAAGTCTCTTGCTTACTTAGCTCCGATTAACAAAATGTGCTCACTTCTGGCAGGTATGTCTTAGAAAAAGGGGCCAGCGTTAATGTATAGGTAAACTTATAACCTTGTGTCCAAAGTTACCTTTTTATAAGAACAAATTTAATGATATTACACAGTTCTCTTCACGAAAGGTTGCAAGATCAACTCTCTTCAAGCCAAGAGGGTCCTATACTATACTATGGTAAGACCCCTAAGTCATGGTTTACAACAAGGTAACGAATAAGAAATTTAGGGACTTCGGCGAGAAAGGAATATTGAAAACCTATACAAGATCTACGACATAAGATTATTCAATAATATAATTATCGAAAGTTACCTATGATCAGACTAAGGTAAGTTCGACATTGTAACCAAAGTTTACAAGTGCATACGACTATTGGAGAAAACGCCACCTCTCAAGCATGTTAGAAATAATGGAGCCTCCAACTATCACATGGCTGTCATGAAAACTACCATTAAGCGTACTAGATTGTTCCCAAGGTCATGAGCTATGCTGCACTGTCATATTGAAAGCATTTATGTTTTCCAGCGTTTGTACAACTTTGATCCTATCAAGCTGGCAAAGAGTTACGGTTCACATGATAACACCCAATTTCTTTCCAGAAGAGTTTCGTCTTAGAGGGGTTTGAGAGATTTCGGTTGCAGTCGTGAGTTGTTTGTAGAGTCAAAACTCAGGGCATTCTGCTTTCATCTAGTTCAAAATTTTAGCTTGGATTCATACCAATAGAACAACGTTTTCATCAACTGGTAAGTTTCGATACCTGATTAAATTTTCCGTGCGCTTTAATTTGTAGTTCCAAACAATTAAAATTTTTGGGTTTAACTTCTTTGTGCTCGGCAGGTTCCCATAGATTTTTAAGTACTATAACCTGGAATCTTCGATTTCTCGGGTAAGCAACAGACCTTCTATCACCATTTTCCTTCGCTGGGTAGAGAATAGAGTGAAAGAACCTCTGCTTGAGGTCTGCGGAAGGGTTAAAGCCTTCCTGGGTTTTTGGACTCACAATAAAATGGTATTTAACTTGCTTTTCAGGTTATCCTGGCACTTGTTCCCTGGAGTAACACCGTTGCTTAGTAAGAGGTTGTACATGTGTTCTGGGTATCCCTCCTATAGGTGTGCGACGCCCTACAACGATGGTTTTGGTAGGAACTTGTTTACGGCTGAGGTTGACCCAACGTTTATAGCATTTGTGATCTGTAGTAGTTTTTAATGTTAATAAACAACGTTAAAGGACTTTTAAATAATGAAACGTATTTCATCCATTTCTTTTGAACAAAAGGGTTTTGCGACCAATATTTTTCTTGTTCGTTTCGTTTAGTTTTAAAGTGATTTTTACATGAAGGAAGATAAAGGAATAACTCTATTTTTTATTCTGTGAGTAATAAAACAGAGTTTGGTTCTATTTTAATTTTCGTATACCAAAAGCCAGTACAACGATTCAAGGCTTTATACCATTCCATATGAAATGTTTGATGGTTTAGTTATTTAAGATTTGCACCATTAACGTGAAGCCAAAATCTGTAAATTCATCTAATTCCTTGAACTGTCTTTTAAGTTCGTGTTTCACTTATATACGGTTAAAGAGTTCTTCAATGTAATTTTGTGCGAAAGATTTCTAGATTCACTATTTGCTTGTAAAAGAATTAATCGTTCTGCTTCTTTTTCAGATATATACAAATTTGTCACAAAGGGGTTTTCGACTTGATAGATCTAAAGATCTTTTAAACGTTCTAAACTTTTGTCTCTAAAGAGCCACGACAGCATGTCTTTCTTCCTAAAATTGATGTAGGAAGGTTCTTCTTTAATGTCTTGAACTCACGGCTAGCTCTTAAAAAGATAGAGATCTAAAACGCCATTTAACGTTTAATGTATTACTCGCCAATGCATATGAAACCCATAGATTCTGGGTTCTATCTGGTTTTTAGAAAGAATGAAACTTTCATTGCTTTCTCTATTTGCAGGGTATTTTTCGAGCTTCAAAGTTTAAGCGTAACTATCTCATAGTTTGTGTAAATTAAATTAAAACCCAGGTTCTCGATTAAAGCTGTATTTTATTACTTATGAATGATAATTCTTTACTGTATCTTTGAAAGGGAATTTTTTCTCTTTTTATAATTTATAAATAAAGTTTTATCCTCGAACCCAATCTTGGACTTTTAGTGTGATTCTCCAGATCATTTATTTAATAGTTTTTTTTTAAAACGTCGACAAGGAAATCCTTCGGTTAACAAAATTAACCCAGGTATCCTTGCTTGACCCACAATATCGAAATTATGAGACTTCAACCCAGTAAGGCGGCCAAGTGAGCTTAATACCATTATGATACTTCCAAGTGAGTACTCGAGCACTTTAAGGATCAGATTCTTTAAAAGCATAAGAAAGACACATTAGTCAAATTATCCATGTGGCATTTGCATGTATACATAAAAAACATGATAATGCCACCAGGTTCTTGGTTCACTGGTGAGAGTCCAAGGAAACAGAGTTTGAAGCTGTCCAACAGGTTTCCTAGATTCCCTGAAAATACTAACATGATACACCATCTAGAGAAATTGAAACCCCTTGAAATCACTACCCATAGCATTATCGAAGATCCAAAATTTCATATATATTGCTGGCATTGGCCTTGCCTTTGGGTACCTGTGATTCTCTTTTCAACTGAGCACCTGGATATGGTATGCCCACCTTACCCTGATTTCCTTCTTTGATATCTGGATGGGGAATTGTTTCCACTAAATGGATGAAGTTTCTCATAAGTGTTGTCTCCAAGCTTAATGTTGTTAAGGATGAGGTACACCGCAACTCCATACATGTTGTGGAATTCTCTTGCAATAGCATTGGAAATTGGTTGTGCTCGAGATCACTCGTCTCTAGATTTCATATTTGGGATTTGATTAATTGCAAGTTCTTTGCTTAGCCTCTTGACTAAGATACATGACTCAAAGAGGACAATGATTTAGCAAACGCACATGGGAGAGTCTACTCATCAACTTGGCCACACTATGTGTAAAACAGGGCAATAACTTGGCATATCCAAAAATACATAAAATATTTACAATTTCATAAGAAAATCAAGAATTTCCAACTTCATTACAAACCTATAAAACTATATCTATAAAATAGATATAAAGGTCATGTAAATACTAAACCAATTCAACTTTCATAATGGACATAAACATCGAACAACATACATCGAAATCTTAAATAATTTACTCGCACCAATATCTAAAAATTATATAACATAGAATTTAAAGTTCAATTGTACAAAGTCTAAATAGCATGGATTATGGACTCTGGCATAAAATGATAAAGGATGATATTATTAATCATAGAACCATCAGGCTCATGAAAGGGAAATCCATTCCCTTGCCATATTGTCAAGTCTATTGGGTCACTGTCCAACGGAGTGAGGTCCTCATCTTGGAAAGTTGGCTCCTTTGTCTTTAATATTCAATGTGATGTTGGATCAATGCCATCTAGCCAAATGGCTTAATCACTCTTTGCTTCCAATTGTTTGTGGAGGATCTTAAGATGGTAGTGCATGAACACCAAATCAAGAAGTAGTTTTTTTGGGCCAATCTTTTGTGCTTCTTAGAGGTACTGTGAGGACTTTTTTCACATCCTTGTAAGTCTTGGTCAATTTTTTATTACTGAGAGCGTTAGAAGTAAGGGATTTAAAACCAGGGCAACACACAACATGAGCATCTATCATAACCTGCCAGTATGGGAATCTACCATAATTAAATGATGAGCCTCATAAAACCAAAAGTTATTTATGGCTTTAAGTGCTTGTTCATGAAGTTTCTACCCCCATTTGATACTTTGAGAATTGGGTTTGGTGCATGGAGTGAAAATGGTATCAATAGAGGTTAGAAGGAGAGGGCATGGGAAAGGTACATGAATGTGGTAGTGGAGTTGTATAACATTCTCAGTAGCAAGAGACCTAGTAGAGGCTTCAACAGTGGAAGATGAAGAAAGGGCTCTATCATTGGAAGTATCCTTGCTACTCCACCCACTAGAATTTCAAACAATAAGGGTTGTTTTCCTTCCTCTTCTTAGCTTTTTCAACAGTTGAACTTGAGAAAGCTTGTTGCTGAACTTTTGGGGTCACAACTCAATAGGGCTCAACATCTTTTCCGGGGATTCTTGTAAAGTGGCATGCAACATGGAAAATCCTCCTGTATAGAACCTTTGGGAAAAACCTACGTTTTACCTTGCCATGCTGCCCTTCAACAACCTCCCTATATGCCCAAAACATGTACAATTCCTTTATTATGTTGGAGGAAGATAAATGCAAACTAGGGGAAAAAATATCGTGGGTTGTTTGTGAAAAAATAGGCCTTGAAATTTAATGATACTAGACAACAAAGTAATAGTAATACTATTGCAGAAATATCTTGCAATAAAATCCATAGATATAACCAGAAAACCCCTATTATTGTTGTATAAATCTGCAAAAATAGAGCAAAAACAGACCTAGGATATGCTTGTTGGGTGTAATAAAATTTGAAAAAGTGGGATGAAGATTGTCGTCTAATCTAAAATAGATTCATTGCCATGGATGACACCATGTTTCTCCTCTAACATCATGCTGGAATGAAGTTCTAAGAGATGAAATCAGAATCAGTGAGTAGATATGACAAAATTCCCCCCCAAAATTGCACTATGGAGTCTATAGGAAAAAACATGCCCGAAATCTGATTTTTTAGAAGAAATCGTGAAACTTTCATGACTTGCAAGCTTTTCCAATAACTAGTGAATTTGTCAAGTTTCTCAAAAAATGGCAATTTTTCAACCTGATTTCCTGTTTCATGAAAGATTGTCAATTAGTCAGCAACTTGTTGATCAGTAAGCAAGACGAGCAACATTGGTGCAAATGCAAGTATTTTCCAAGGAGTTAACCATGGGCTAATTCTCAAAAGTTTGTTAGGCTATATTATAAGATTCCTATTTGGTATCAACTTATTCCCAATGCCATTGTGCCTTACAAACTGTCAAGCCTGAAACAAGAAGACAAAGGAATTTTTTTTGAAAGTTGCTTTGAGAAACACACCCGGACATTAGGGACCATACCTCATTAGACGGATTTCCTTCATCTTTTGTGCAATGTTTGAGAGCTATCTATTCTACAAATTTTCCTAGGACTTGCATCTGTTGTCATCGCTTTTTGACATGCCCTTTGGGTGGGGCAAACCACAACGAGAATGGAACCCTACTAGATGGCTTAATGCTCTTTGGGTGTTGATGTTCACAGGTTGCTTCTATCCTTTGAAAATCTCCTTTTATAGTCAGAAAAAGATCTCATCTCTTTTCTTCCATTTTTTCTGTTTCTTTTTAAAGTCTAGATCACTGTGATGTTTGGTTCTTCTGCTTCACAGCAGTACAACCATTAAGGATGAGGCAGACCATAGTTGAATTTGTTTAGTATGGTTGTGGACTTAGTATGGCTGGGTCAGACCATAGTTGAATTTTTTTAGTATGCCAAGAGTCTCCCAAAGAATTAGGATGTGGACTTCTTCTCTGTGTTTTTTAATCTGCTAGAAGAAGAATGGCCTCTTTTCTTTCCTCCTTGTGTTTCTCCCTTTGCTAGAAAAGTTGTTGGCCAACTGTCGGTTTTTTGGCTAGGTAGTTTTGCCAACGTTCCATGTTGGTTGGCCCTGTGCTGCCTCTAGCCACATCAGACAGTTTCAAATGGTTTTTTTTTCTTCCTTTCCCAATAATTTATAGATCAGTCCAGGTTTTATATGGAAGTCCTAATATTTCAATATACGATGTTCAAAAAAGTTCATGGGAAAATAATCAAGAGCAACAGTGTTCTCAAAATGGTTGTACTTGTTACTAGGTCTTATCCCATGGAACCTTGCTAGGAGAGTCAATGTGTTAATGGAACTGGGCTCTTGAACACCCTTAGTCAAACCATAATCTAGATTAAATGTCCGATGACAAATTTGGCAGAATCATATGAGTGAATATTGGATCAAAGCATTTTGTGGTCTCTTCTTCAGTATGCTTTCTTGATAAAAGATTTGATTCTTATTGCAGGCAACGATGGGCCCTTGTAATGTCTCTAAACCTCGAATCTGGAACCCAATTGAGAAAAGCAAATGGACAAGGTGTGTAGCTTTATTGCACATGTCTTCTTCTAGATCTAAAGGCTTTTCTTTTAAAATTTAGTAAACATCTAGTTTATGTTTCTGGTGACACAATGCAATTTGATAATCGAAAAGGATCTAAAACTACAAGTTTCCTTCATGTAGAAGTGATGTGATTGTCATATTATAATTGATACTTATTTTCAGACAATTTCCATGTTACAATTAGCATTGTACATCTAAATATCGAAGCATTTTGCACATGTCTTCTTCTAGATCTAAAGGCTTTTCTTTTAAAATTTAGTAAACATATAGTTTATGTTTCTAGTGACACAATGCAATCTGATAATCGAAAAGGATGTAAATCTACAAGTTTCCTTCATGTAGAAGTGATGTGATTGTCATATTATAATTGATACTTTTTTTTCAGACAATTTCCATGTTACAATTAGCATTGTACATCTAAATATCGAAGCATTTTGAATATATTGTGTTTTCAGCTATTGATCATTTACTTGGAGAAGTTAATGTTTGTGGATAACATGATGTGAAGTTCTCTGATACTTGGATTGCCTCATGTTTGACATCAAAATAATTGTGTTGCCTTTGGAATCATTCTAAATCATGGAAGGTGTTATTTGATATTGTCCCTGCAATTGGCTTGGAAAGTTTTTATGAAAAAACATGCTTATTTGGGAACTTGTGGTATTCTGTGTTTGGCTTCCTACCTAAATATTCTGTCTCTCAAAACAAAGTTCCTAGTGTTATGATTACAGGATTCCTTGAAAGGAACAGTTTGAACTAGCTCATACTATTGTTGCAAAAGCATGACACTTTTTGGTTTGTTTGGGGCAGATGAACACACACTTATATCTTTCTAACAATAATTATTTGGATGGAGCATTTGCATATATAGTTGAATCATTGCTTTATATATCTCAGGTCTAGGCTATGACCATCTCAAGCCAACCTTTCTTTTGATGTATATAAAAATAACTGAGAAGCAAATTAATTCCATAGCAGACAGTTATATCTTTATCTCTCATTGCAACTATCCATCCAAAGTTGTTGTTGCCTTAAGCTGTTGTTATCTTTATCTTTGTGTTAATGGAACTGGGCTCTTGAACACCCTTAGTCAAACCATAATCTAGATTAAATGTTCGATGACAAATTTGGCAGAATCATATGAGTGAATATTGGATCAAAGCATTTTGTGGTCTCTTCTTCAGTATGCTTTCTTGATAAAATATTTGATAATTCTTATTGTAGGAAATGGTGGGCCCTTTGATAACGTCTCTAAACCTGAAGCTGGAACCCAATTGAGCACAACAAATGGACAAGGTGTTTAGCTTTATTGCACATGTCTTCTTCTAGATCTGAAGGCTTTTCTTTTAAAATTTAGTAAACATCTAGTTTATGTTTCTGGTGACAAATTGCAATCTGATTACCGAAAGGATGTAAAACTGCAAGTTTCCTTCATGTAGAAGTGATGTGATTGTCATATTATTGATACTTTTTTTCAGACAATTTCCATGTTACAATTAGCATTGTACATCTAAATATCGAAGCATTTTGAATATATTGTGTTTTTAGCTATTGATCATTTACTTGGAGTAGTTATATTTGTGGATAACATGATGCGAAGTTCTTTGATACTTGGATTGCCTCCTGTTTGACATCAAAATAATCATGTTTCCTTTGGAATCATTATTAATCATGGAGGTGTTATTTGATATTGTCCCTGCAGTTGGCTTGGAAATTTTTTATGAAAAAACATGCTCATTTGGGAACTTGTGGTATTCTGTGTTTGGCTTCCTACCTAATATTTTGTCTCTCAAAACAAAGTTCCTAGTGTTATGATTACAGGATTCCTTGAAAGGAACAGTTTGAACTGGCTCATACTATTGTTGCAAAAGCATGACACTTTTTGGTTTGTTTGGGGTAGATTAACACACTTATATCTTTCTAACAATAATTATTTGGATGGAGCATTTGCATACATAGTTGAATCATTGCTTTATATATCTCAGTTCTAGGCTATGACCATCTTAGACCAATCTCTCTTTTGATGTATATAAAAATAACTGAGAAGCAAATTAATGCCATAGCAGACAGTTATATCTTTATCTCTCATTGCAACTATCCATCCAAAGACGTTGTTGCCTTAATATGGACTCTGGAGGATGTCCTTAGGTTGAAGGAGGGGAATTAATATAATGCCAATAAGGCTGTGGATTGAAATACTTGATGTCTTGCAACGCTAAGTTGACATTCTGATTCATGAAAATTTGATCTTTATTCCTTTGCCTGTTTAATTCAAAATTCTAATAACAATATTTGTTTCTCTTTGCAGATGGAATAGCCTTGGAAACATGCCTTCCCTATTGCTACCATCAGAATTTGAATGAACACAGCATATCCTGTTTCATGGCACCATGTGAAACCGACATATTAAATTGGTCAATATTGAAGATTCTAATTTTCATGTTGCTACCATTAGAGTTTGAAAGTTTGAATGAACACAACATATCCTGTTTCACTTTCATGGCACATGTGAAGCTATAAATGACCAAGCTAAATATGACCACATTTTTGGTTGCGTGATAAATGACCGCTAATTTGCTACCAATGGTCACCAACTCAAAAGTGGTCATTTATATGCGGATTTTGGTCATTTTTTTGTTCACTTATCTCTCATTTTGTACTAGTGTTATGTTCACAAAAAAGCGCTTCAGGATGCCTAGTTGGGTGTGAGCATGGGTTAGCTATGGCCACGGTTAGTTTGAAAATCCTACCATGGCTAGGATAAAACGAACAGAACGATGAATTAAGCTTTTTTCTCAACGAGAAAGAACCACTGCAATTGAGCTTATGAGGTCTGAAAGGCTACTAACCTATGAGGAGATTAACGTTATGTGGATGTTGATGTTTGCTGCAGAACCGACGAGCCTGGAGTAGGTGCTTTGTAACTTCAAATGGAAACGGGAAAGAGCTCTCCAACCAATTGAAACAATGAAAAAATCAATGGAGTTCACGTCCTATATAAAGGATTTTGACGCGTGCGAGCCATTAATAGGTTAGATGCGAAAATAAAATAGGGTTAATGAGGCGTACGAACGGGTCAAATCGGCACATTCGGCGTTAAGTGCGGCTGCCAAAACCGGAAGGACTTGCTCAGCTTTTCTGACTGTTGCGGAAAGAACCAATGAGTTTGCCCGCTGTTGCGGGAGAATTACCGGAGTTCATCCGCAGAAGAACGGCGCAAAGTTGCGAATCGGAAAACTTAATCGAGTTTCTCCGCCGTTGCGGAAAATTTATGTGAGTGCTTCCGCAGTTGCGGGAAATTTTTAAAATCTTAAGTGAAGTGACCACCGAAGAAGTGTCATTTTATCCGCCGTTGCGGAAGCGTTACCTGAGTCCTTCCGTCGTTTCGAGAAAAATGGGTAAGCTCTTCCGCCAAAGTTTGACAAAATTTTCTCTTTTTGCCGCTGCAGGAGATTTAGGTGGGTTTCTTCGTCATTGCGGAAAAGACTCGTGAGTTTGTTCCGCCGATATTTAGCTTAGTTCTTTTCCACCACTTCGGCAAGATTGGCCCATATCTTCCACCATTGCAGAAAAGTTATGCTAAAAGTGTTGTTGCGGCTTGAATCGATCTTTTCTTCTGTCGTTTCAGAAAGGTTGGTCCAAAACCTGCATCGCTTCGGAAACTTTACTTTAAAAACTTCGCCATTGCGGCTCAAAAACTTAAGTTTTTTACTTGGTCAAAAACAGGAAAAAAGAATCAAAGGGAGCAAGCTAAGGACCTATCTCTAAAGAAAACTAAGTAAGAAAAGACTTTGATGGCCTTAAATTTCTAGGTAAACTTTCTCTTTAAAAAACAAGGAGGGTCCCCAATATTCAAAGAATTTTTTGGGGGGGGTGTTGCAGCAACAACAGGTCTAAGGTTCGAAACCAAGGAAGGAGTCCTCCTCACAGAAAAAAACTCTAAACCCTACATCGCAGCAATACGGTCGGCTCTTCTACCTTACTACTAAACACGAAAATGAATGCCATAAAACCAATTCTCATTACTTACCAACACAAGACTAGGGTTTCTTCTCATCCCTAGATCTTATGAAGATCAACGGTGGATTAGCTGCCAATTCAGGCACGTTGATATTCGAGCGACCATTGCAATCAAGACTGCATTGATTGCTACATCTACCATATTGCCAAATCAGCAGACCGAGGGCTAGTGCATGGCACAGCTCAGCCATGTAAGGTGCTTATTACAAACTCATTTATGTGGAGACCATCCAACCGAGCTTTCCACTTCACATAACAGATAGGTGACTTAAATGTTAGGGCCTGTCATCGCCGGTTTGGAAAGCAATACCAAGTACCAACTTAATACCCTGTCATGATCAAAAACATTGCATTGTTAGATTCGTAGATCACATTTTATAATAGTTTCCATAGTTTCTTGCTAGGTATCGTAACAATAGTAATACATGCCAATTTAGGTGCGCGAATCCATAGTCACTATAGAGTGTATATATTTCATTTCTATGGCTTGTGTATAGTCATAAAGGGTAAAGCTTATATATTTCATATATTAGCCATATATTGTTAATCATTTGATAAATGGAGACCATAGATATAGTTTAGGATTTTATTTATGCATAGTATAATGTTAGTTTATAGCATACGTACTATGTTCATTATATATTCCTTATATTAACTATGTATTGTTAATAAATTGATAAATATAAGACTATAGCATAAGCACTTTAAACACTATATATTTCATATATTAGCTAGGTATTGTAAACATTGGATAAATGTAAGACTATAGTCTTAGTTTAATATTTTATTAATGTAAAAATATAATGATAGTTTCATTCGAAATAGTATAAACACTATTTCCACAAGATCTCAATAGAATTACAAATGGACATTGGTATCATTGTTTTGACATTAATAATAATAGTCATTTTAAGATGATTTTGCATAGATAATAGATATAGCATTGTAAAAACATAATGACGACGCGATTTTAATAATAATAAAGAGTTTGTAAGCCAACACGTAAACTAGAATCGGAACCAAAATATCCATACCTTCAGTAACTTGTTTTGCAAGGAAGTACTTAGCATTTTCATATTACATTGACGATGAATTGAAAGACACATGTACTTGTAACTCATGTTTGTCGTAGAATTTCTTACCTGCGTTTTGCACATGGAAACAAGATTCAAATCCCTTAGCTAAACGTAGCTAAGTAAACCCCAGGGTACCTCGTAGGACCCCTTCGTCATCATACAAAACAAACTGTCAGCACATAATCAAGAACATCATAATAATACAAACCTATGTACAACATATAATTACTTTTAGAACTTAGACAGATTTGAAGACTGCATTCTTGTGTTACGATCATAAAATGTCTTTCGTTAAAGAGTTTAGCATCCATTTAAATCTGAAATAGCAAATACAACTACACCATATTTTTATTGTGAGAAATTTGACGTGTCATCTTATTAATTATCTTAGTGAAGAGATTTAACTATTTTGATATGTTCCACATTAACAAATTCATTAATTATTTCTATTTTAAAATTTTCGGTATTTTATGGGATGTTACAAACCATGCCGTTCGAAAATCGCGAGATGAGGGTAGTCGCACCTCTCGATCCAACAGAAGGGCAGAGATATGTTGAGTAGACGAGGGATGAATTCACTGAAGGGTGGGACAGTTTCTACAACATATTAGAAGACTACATCAATCCTACCGCAGATGGAGAGTTAGGATGGTAGAGTGTCAGTTCGGCATTGTCAGATTCGGACGAAGCACTTGAAAATTGGTAGAATCAGCTACATGAAGTATCATTTAGAAGGTGTGCACGAATCACCCAATCGTTGAGGTGGGTAGTAACAGAAGTGCGCGAACTACCAACATATGAGGGGTTTCCCAACTTGACCGCATTTATCACTGAATTCGAAGCAAAAGTAGCAAAACCATAGTGATTGTTGGCCTTGAAGGAAGCCCTCAAAGCTACACCAGCGCGATGGTGGGTGGCTCACAAGTCAACAATAGCGAACTAACCATTATGTCAACACCTAATGGAGGTTAGGTTTGGTAACACTGAAGGATACTGCGGAAGGAAGTACAATGGCAGAGGAGATCCAAAGGAGCATCTTAATGAATGTCAAAGCAAATGGGGAACAAGATCAAAACGGGAATGGGTGCATGCATTCATTCACACATTGGATGAAGTACCGCAAAGTTGGTATATCGTAGCAGAACTTCGATGCAGAACAACCACATGGGAAGAGCTGAATATTGGATTTAGCCAAACTTTTAGTTTCTCGGACGAAAACTCCTTCATCCATAGTGCGTTACAGAAGGTTCGTGAGAAAGTACTCGAAGCAGTTCCAATAGAGAAACCTATGGGACTTCAGTGGACTGCGACACTAGAAATGCTGATGGAATGCTACAACATAACGAGAGAACCTGACGATGAGGATGATCCGCGAGCTACTTATATACCAGAATCAGAAGGAAGTCGGAATGTCGAAGCACCAGATATGCCCTTTGACAAT
Organism: Larix kaempferi; assembly: GCA_027924585.1. NCBI lineage: Eukaryota > Viridiplantae > Streptophyta > Pinopsida > Pinales > Pinaceae > Larix > Larix kaempferi. The sequence goes on from BSBM01000150.1 coordinate 2,866,625, forward strand.
TTCCAGCAGCCATTACGAATAAAAAAATGAACACTGGGTCAGAGGAAAATCCCAAGTTCGCGAGCATCAGAGATTATTGAGATGACTCGACCATTGCCAAGATGACTGACCTGTTACACGAGTTTCAGTACTTATTCCCAACAAAATTTTCGGAGATGAAAGGCATTTCTAAGGACCTAGGCGAGATGAATATCCCACTGAAACCTGATGTGAAGCCAGTAAAGTAGCGACCTTATAGATTGAATCTGAGGTACAAGGAGTGTGTGAAAGCCGAACTCAAGAGAATGCTGGATGAAGGGATCATAAAAATAGTAGAGGAATCTGAGTGGATCATCCCAATGGTGGTACAAGACAAGAAAATCGGTGAAATCAGGATTTGTGTCGACCAATGAAAACTGAACGATGCATGTTTACACGATCCATTCCCTACACTGTTCACCGACGAAGTACTAGAAGGTTTCGGAGGTCAAGAGATCTACTCATTTACATATAGATTCTCAGGATGCCACCAGATAAAAATTGCGAAGGAGGATCGACACAAAACAACGTTCGTCACAGACTGGGGTTGTTTTCAATATGCAGTGATGCCATTCGGCCTAAAAAATGCGCCAACAATCTTTTCAAGACTGGTTGTCGTTGCATTGAAGGATTTCATCCATAAATTTCTCGTAGTATATATGGATTATTGGACAGTATATGGTTTGGATAAGGATCACGTCGCGAATATGAGGTTGATGCTGAAGATATTCCGACAGCACCAGATTTCGCTGAACCTGAAGAAGTGCATTTTTTGCACTCCATTTGGTATTTTGTTGGGACACATTGTATGCAGGGAAGGAATGTCGATTGACCCTGCGAAGATCATGATCATCGTCAACCTACCACCACCAACAACAGTAAAGCAATTAAGAGCGACGTTGGGACATACGAGATACTACATAAATTTCATCAGAGGTTATGCAGCGATCATGACACCGATGGAGAAACTGTTGAAGAAGGATGTCAAGTTTGAATGGAATGAAGAATGCCAGAAGAGCCTTGATATACTGAAAGAAAATATGGTCATAGCACCAATAATAGTGTTTCTTGATTCGACGAAAGAATTCCATGTTCATGTTGATGCGTCATCAGTCGCACTAGGAGTAATATTGGCCCAACTAGGAGAAGGAGAGATCGACCCTTCGATCGCATTGCCAAGTAGGAAGCTTCCCACTGCGGAGAAAAAATATACAACGACGGAAAGGGAAGGTTTGGCGATGGTTTACGCCTCACAAAAGTTTCGACATTATCTATTAGGAGGCCATTTTAAAATTTTCACTGATCATTCAGCACTCAAATACCTAGTGAATAATCCTATGTTGGGGGCGGGAATATGTCGATGGCTATTACTCTTCCAAGAATTTGAATTCAAGATAATTGTGAGGCCTGGGCAATTGAATGTGGGACTAGATCATATGTCCCAGATAGAATCAGGAGAAGAACCAAGAAATATTGACAAAGGATTTCCCGACGCTCAATTATTCATGGTTGGAATGGTCGACGACCATTATGAGAAAATTATCCAATTTTGGGTGACAAGGAAGGCACTAGAGGAATTAACTACCAACCAAAAGAAACAGTTAGTTGTCAGAGCTGCAGATTTCCCACTGATCGCAGGGAAACTATATAAAATGGGACCAGACGAAATACTTCGACGATATGTCCTTCCACATGAACAAGAAATGATCTTAGTGGAAGCTCACGATGGGATCGCAAGAGGACAATATGGAGGATGTGCCACCACTAGAAAGATACTTCTAGCCGGACTATGGTGGTCGATGATGCATGAAGATGCTATGGATTATGCAAAAAGCTGTGATGTATGTCAAAGAGCAGGGAAGCTATCACGAAGGGATGAAATGACACTAGTACCTCAATTAACATTGCAGGATTTCAACAAATGGGCAGTCGACTTCGTAGGACCTATCAACCCACCAGGAAAAAGAATAGGTTCACGATACATAATTACTACGACGGATTATTTGACGCGATGGGAGGAAGCCACACTAGTGAAGGATTGCACGGCCGTGACTACAGCAATATTTCTATTTGATAACGTGGTCACCAGGTTTGGGTTCCCAAAGATACTGATGAGCGACCAAGGTACTCATTTTTTCAATCAAACGATTAGGGCGATGATAGAGGAGTTTCAAATACAACACAAGAAGAGTAACCCATATCACCCACAAGCTAATGGCACAGTCAAAGCATTCAACACAATATTGGAGCATGCACTCACAAAGGTGTGAAACGCAAATTGCGATGATTGGGGTTTTAAGATTCCAGCGATACTGTGGGCTTACAGAACAACTTGCAAACGATTGACAGGACAGACTTCGTTCAAGTTGGTTTATGGACAGGAAGCAGTAATTCCAATGAAGTATATCGTCCCAAGTATGCGCATCGCAGCAGCCACAAGAATGAGTGACGATGGAGCCATTGAAGAACGATTGGCGCAGTTGGTACAGCTTGAAGAGGATCGGTTTATCGAAGGATTCTATCATAAGATAAAAAAGGATAGACAGAAGGCTTGGCATGATCACCACGTCAAATCAAAGCAATTCCAGCAAGGAGATATGGTCCTATTATACGACAGTAAGTTTGGAAAGCATCTAGGTAAGCTGCAGATGCATTGGTTGGGTCCCTATATCATAAATTTTGTTACTAATGGAGGTGCGGTGTAGTTACAAAGGCTAGATGGGACATTGTTGACAAATCTAGTAAACGGGAATCGGCTGAAATCCTATCGCCATAACCAGGTGCATAGTAGGTGAGAAACGAATCGCACAGTAAAAAAAAAATTGGAGATATGACAAGACTAGTCACTCGTTGACCTTTAGCACGGGATTCAAATCAGATCATAATTACAGCGGCTAAGCATCAGCGGAAGATGGCGGAGGTTCATGATGACACACTCGAGGACAAAGTTTGGTGAATAAGTGAAAGATTTAGTGAATGACTTAACAATCATGCATCAAGGACATGAGGAACGAGCGAGTTAAACTATAAATCCAGAAATCAGATAGATTGGAAGATTAAGGCTTATGTGCATTACGGAATAGAGTCAATGAGTTGAATGTGCGATCCCAAGAAAGTTGCAGAATAAGGAAGTGAGATTAGAGATTTGCAATGGTGCATTTCGTTTACAATGGAAGCAACCAAGGTGCGCTAAGGGAAAAGGCACGTCGGTACCAGTGAAGGATGATCAAATGTGCGAAACAGATGTGTCCGGCCGCTACTCCCTTTTCACAATTTGGTTCTGTCAATGAATTTTTTTCCAGTCGCAAACCAGGTACAAGAGCAATAGATGACCGAGAAGGGATAGATGATGAAGGGATCAAGAGACTGGAGGATGAGTTCGAGAAGTACATGACACCAATCAAGAGACTGGAGGATGAGTTCGAGAAGTACATGACAGTGATCAAGAAACTGGAGAATGAGTTTGAGAAGTAATGACGATGACCACCAGATGGATGAGCTCGAAAAGTACATAACAATGAAGGACGAGAACGCACCAGAGGTGTCCAGCTGAGGTGGCTTGAGGTCGAGCCACGAGTTTGTGTTGGGGTCATGACGTTGGAACAGGGTCAGAGTGCATGAAGTGTGGAAGCTAACATCGACGAAAAGGATCATTCCCGAAAGAAAGGACCATTCGCGAAGAACAAGGAGCCGACGAAAGCGCAAGTGTAGTTTAGTTAGTTAGAATGGGTCATCTGGACCATTTTGTAACCACCTTAGTTGTCTATAAATAGAACTATGATTGTAAGACTAAGGACATCGATTGATAGACGGGTTGCATAGTGTGATATTTCGCATCTATGTTTTGCTCTGCCTTCAACAAGTTTTGTTCTGTTTGTATGGATCCGCAATAAGTTGTTTGGGACTGTCCTTGCGAAGGTTGTACTGCAGGTTTTTGGGATTAGTTAATGCATGAAGATGTTCGGTTATGTCTCTTTTATGTGTTTTTGTTTATGTTGAATGATGAATGTGATCTCAATGATGCATTATACTTAAGTTTTGCTACTCTGTCGATTAATTTGTAATATCTGCTGATGCGACTGTCAATTACATAATGTTAGTGGGAATGTTGGTTATACATTAGTAATGCGAATGACAAATATGTGGTTACATTGTTAAGCATGATGCAAAGATAAATCTCTGGTTTCTATAGCGATAGAGTGATAATAGATGCATGTCCTCTCCCTACTGCAGAAACTTGGTTCCTGTAGCCCCCTTAATCATCTCGGGTGAGACTTCACTCGCTTCGGGAGTGTTGCTAGAAAGGGTAAAACCTTTATGGGTCGATGCTTAAGGGTGTTTGGTTGGTGTTTGTTGACAACAGTGCGAAGTGAACCCTTGTTTTTATACTATAGAGGCCTTCCTGAATGACTCCTATTGCCTCGTGTATCTATCTGCCCCTCAAAAACCCAAACTATTCACCTGAGATAGAGTTGGAAAGAACCTCCTTTATTCTTCTAGCGTTGAACTTGGCAATAATATTGTAAATGCAATTGCAGAACGAAATCATCCTAAAGTCATCGAAGGCTTGAGGAAGGTCGAAGAGTCAGACTTAGGAATAAGAGCGATGAATGTAGCATTAAAAGGAGCATAGATTCTTCTAGATGCCCTAGAGTCTTCTACTACTTTGAGCAAATCCTCCCCTAAGATTTCAAAAAATACCCCAAAAAATTCTACTAGTGTTGGCAAGCAACACCCTTCGGACCAATTTGATTATTAATTCGATTTGTTCTTTCATGAATCTTTGAATGTCCTATATCAATACTCATATATTTATATTTTAGGAGTGCCTTCAGAATATTTTATTCTGAGGGTACTCCCAATAAGGTTAGAATCTTGATTAGGGCATAAGGATTGGAAATGCTATTGGTTATCAAATTGGATTGACTATCTCTATCCTACTTCACATTTCAGTTTGATTGTTAGAGGTTTAAATGACTGAATTGAAACTTGGAATTTTTGCCACTCCTAAATTTTATGGATTAGATCAACGATATAAACTTTGGATATGCAAAGTATTACATTCATTATTTCTGACACTTGATCTATTGGTAATATCTTGCATTGTTCCATTTTTTTAATCTATCTACATGTTTCATGCAGTCAAAGAATTGAATCATCTCAAGGCATGATTATGATTGTGGTTATATTCAATTTTCATTTCATATTATTATAATTTTAACCATGATTTTGTGATAATCATTCATTCACTCCTTTTTTAATTTTTATTATTAATTTGTACTGGGGAGGATTGATATGATTATAATCATTAAATTAACACCTTGAGGTAAGATTAATACCATTCATTTTACCATATTGATCAAACTAAGAACAAGGTATGTCGATCTTAGTATTGGCATTAATGTGAAAGGATTAATGGTTTGATGTTTTCATGAGAAGGCGTTTCCATTTGTTGGAAATTTCCTTAGTTTTATTTGTAATATGTTGTACATTATAGGCAATGGTCGAGCACTCTTTGTACATTGTGAGCATTGAATAAGAATTTCTTGGGCACTCCATTGAGTGTTGCATTGCATATCTTGTGTACATTGTGTTAATCGTTTTTTACTTGGTTTCTTACGAGGCTTACTTGATGCATGCATAAGTTTAACTAAGTATACACATATAATAAACTAAGTGGGTCGGGTCTTGTCAGGCGTAGTCTGGAAGCTTTCCTTAGGTGGCCACGACACTAAGAGTGAAGCTAGGAAGTGTCGCACACCTCCTAAGAGATGCTTATCGCAAAAATGAAGGTTGGCACTTGGGAGGTTGTGATAGGTGGTATTAGAGCTATTTTGGACACTCTTCACCATGAAGCCCATGGAGAAAGTGAGATCAATTGGGTTTTGGACCTTAACTAAACAAAATAGGAAGAAGGGGTTAGAGTCAACTCATTGTGCTTCTCCATCGTAGAATTTGGTAATAGAGAGGTGTCACACATCCATGGTGTAGCACGGGAGAAAAATGAAGTCTGGGGCTCTAGGAAGAATTCTTAGCAGTGCTTGGTGTAAACCGTGTAGGTCGCATTCCCACCCCCACGATGATTTCCAGAAAGAAGGTATGGAAGAGCTTTGTGTGAAAAGTTGCTTGGCCATGGATTTGGGGAAAGTTTGGATGAGGAAAACAAAGAGTTTCTACTCCAGGATGTGGTAGGGTCAAAGGATTGGATAAACCTCCCACCGTGCCTTAGGATATACTTCAGTAGAGTGAATATGTATGCACCACTATTGGAGGGTGCTTTGCGGATAGGGGTTGGGGCAAGGCACACATTGACGAAACAAGCAAATCTACAGGCTGATCTGCTATGTGACACTAAGATGTTGCGCATTCATAGCCAAGGTGAGACTTGTACTTTTCTTAATGTGAACTATTTAATGAAGGATCTTACATAGGGAGATTCAGTAGAATAAAGTGAGGTGCAACCTTGCTTGGTGTAGGATGTGCAATAGTTGGGAGCATTGAATGGAAATTAGGCTCACAACCGATCACATGATCCGGATTTATGTGAGAACGAAATGAAAGAGCATATATATTCACATACACAAATATATGGAAAGAACACAGTGATATAGTAAACTCAAATTCTATTAAATGAATGAAATAGAACAAACTGTAAAATAAAAGCAGCTAGAATGGTGGTAGCTATATCTCTAAGAAGAGATGTGGCGGCTACGCTCATTCGTGACAAGTTGAATACAAGAAGAGGCCAAAAGAGCCTATTTATCATAAGCATGAGCATATGAACCCTAAACATCCAAAAACCTAACCCTAGAAGATGAATCATCATAAATTTTATGGCCCCAAGGTGGTTAGTTGAACATTCAACTTCTCGGGGTCATAAATTTTGCATACGATCTCTGTTTGGGGCGCTCAATAACCTACTGGAAAGGTCTATCCGAGCTATACAATTTTTGACTAGGGGCCAATGCATGTTGTTGGCATCCCACTGGCCCCCCTGAATCTCCAGAAAACGTTGTTTAGGTCCTCAAAATGGCCCCAGAAGTTCAGGACTTGAAAAACTATAGAAAAATTACAAGAAAACTGCCAAAATAGAAAACTGCTTTGAGCTAATGGACTAGGTGGGTGGCCACCGATATCCATCTGGATCATCACAATAGCTTTGTTTTGTTGATTCATGTTTATCTTTTAATTAATAATCCAGGTTATAAGAGAAAGGGATGTGCTTTGCAGAGCAAGCTAAGGCTAAGTATGGAGGAATTAGGAGGAGCTAGAAGCTTAGTTTTTTTACTCATATGCAGACAGATGTGAACCATAAGACTATTTCTCACAAGTTAATGAATTTGGAATTTGGTTTCATCCTGGTTTCATTACATCTGACGGAATTATATGCTTGTCACTATTGAAGATGGGAAGGCCCCCCTATCTCGATATGTGCTTTTGATCTTCATTTTGATTTCGAAGATACTTATTTTAGTTTTGGATAGTCTGCTTATGATTTTCAATTATGTTGGCATTCCATTAGAAGTTAATTGAAACAGCTTTTGTGATGGATTTGATTGAGAATTTCAATTGAGAAGGAGTGGTTTAGTTTAGAACCTTGTTCCAACACTTTATGGTGAGCAAATTAAAAATATGGGTTTCATATTTGATTGAGTCTTTGACAGAATTTGGATGTTTCAGTTGCAATTTGGAGATTACGTTACAAGACAGTATGCTAGTTTAGATTTGCGATCAAAGTAAACAAATCATTTGGGAGGAATAAAGTCTTGATGTCTATCATAATTAAAATAATTCCAATTTGAATTGTGCTGTATATAATGTGATCACATTGCTTCATTAATGAAAGAATGTTTTTAAGATGAGTTTCAAGGGAAGTTATTATTCTCGTTCATTTCTAAGCATTGTGACAATGAGCAAATAAGGGAATCAAGCTTAAGATTAGAAGCAGGGGATTGAAGAATGTTCTCAATATTTTGTTTTCCAGAGCTATATTTATTTTGGTCATTGGGATTGAAAAGAGAATTGATTGGAGCTATTTGAAATATTGAGCAGTGACATGGAGAACTTGAAGCACTGGTTCAAATATTTCTTTCAGAATTATATCTTTCTTTACTTAAAAGTTGAAGATCAATTGCAAGAGTTTTGGTCTATTTTCTACCTATCAATGAGGCAACGAGATGAAGGGATTGATTTTTATATGAAGATTGTCTCCTAAATGTGTCGTTGAATAGAATTTCATGCCAATTGAAATTAAACTAGCTACTGCGGTTTTGAAACTTCTTTCAGTCAGTTGAGTAAGTTTGGTAGAATTAGATTGGCTTCAAATCCAGTCCTGCACATATGGTGTTAGTGCCTCTAAGTCTACCTTCCCAGGTTGACACTTTTAGGCCAAATATTAATAGTGATATATTTTGACTGACATTTTTGGCGTTGTTGTCAGGGAGGTGCTAAAAGGGATTGGAGATTAGACAGTATGCTTTTATTGGTAGGTGTTGGGGGAGGAGGAATGGTAAGACACAAAGGCGCATTTACCTCAGAAATTCTGAGGGGGTTCTAGCCTGATTCTGCCACTTTTGTGGGTTCTTCCAAAGCCTTGTCCTATTGCTTTGAATATTTTTTGTTTGTTTGATGAATGAAATATGTTTTTCTTTGAGAAGTGTGCCTTTCATTTCAAAAGTGAGAGATTATTTTACTTGCAAGAGTGCCTTTCCTTTTAGCAGTGTGAAGAATTCTTTTGAGCAAGTATGCTTTTCATTCAGCAGCATGAGTTGGTGTGCAAGAATTTAGTTTTGCTTTGAAGAAGGAATGCAAGTTCAGCTTTATAGTTGTGTGAATTTAGTTCCTACAGTGTGTGGATTTATTTTTCAAGGTTTGCAAATCCTTGATTTTTATTTTAGTAGACCCCCCTCCCTACATTAGGAAAATCAAAGAGTCAGCAAAAGGTGTTCCAAGGAAATCAAGAAGTGGTAAGGAAGATGTTTTCTCATTCCCTAGTGGAACTATCCACATTTCAGTTCTTTGAGGATCCTTGCTTAATTGTAGAAGAAATCAAAGAGTTAAAGGATCCCCTGGATGAAGAACAAAGCTTAGAGCCTAAAATTGAAGAATTTCTTGCATGTTTAGTTGCTCTAAGTACTGAGGGAAAACAGGCACCATATTTTGAAGATCTGCAGGGCATAACAGGAAAGAATGTGCAAGATGATCAAGGCATGGGAGATTACATAGAAGATTGGTTTCAATATATTATCAGGTGGAAGGATGACTCTCTTCTCCAACTTTTCTTGGTACTAGATCAGAAAGATTTGTTGGTTCCTCATATCCATGTAGTTGTTTAGGTAAATCTTCCATATATGGATATGAGTATGATTTTGATTTTGCTGTGTGTGTGGTTCCAATGGAAATTTTCCTATACCTGAAGGGAGGGCTCTTCTTTTTGAAGTAGGATAGGATAATAAATAGTGAATAAATACTGCACACTGTAAATAAGTTTAAGTGTAGTACAACAGTCATACTTTTATTGAATAAGGAATAAAGGAAGAATATGAATTAAGTAAGAGTAATTCAGGCTGAAAGCCTCAAATAGAAGCAGATTGTGAGATCCAAATTATTGGAATTTTTCACTGCCTAATATTCCTGCACAAACATGTAATTGTGGAAAGGGAGGAGAAATTTGAAAATGTTCTAGCATAGGTTTATATATTTCTAGCATTCCTATTTTCTTAGCATTTCTATCAGCCATCTTGTCGGTTCAGTTCCAGGAGCAACAAAAAAATAAAAAAATTCATGATCAGGAAAGCAGTGAAACTTTTTAACATTCAGTAATTTCTGCTCTTCTGAGTGCCAGAATGCCTTTGTGTTACTAGAATTTTACAATGTCATCATAACTACACAGGGGTAACCAGATTTTTATAAGTAATAAGGTGACTGAAACTGCTTGGAGCAATTCAATGAAATTTTTTATCAGTTTTTGGGTCAAGCATTCAGCCTGGATATATGTAGGTATCAAATCAATTTTAGAATTTTTGGTGAGTATCAGTTCATCATCAAGTGTTGATTCTTTGAGGTAATGATTTTTCTAACCTTTTGAAGCTCATTAAAAAAAGAGGAATTTATTTTTTATTATGAAAGCAACATCTTTTAATACTTTCTATATTAACCCTACCTTATGGTATATCCTCTCTATTTTCTTAATCACCTAAATTTATGGTTGCATATTGTACTTTCCATTCTATCCTATTATTTTAAATGATGTCCACTCCTGTGATCATTGTCTTTCACTTGATTTGTCCATTTATTTTTCCTCTAGCATCCATAATTACTTGCCAAATCATATCTTTACCTGATACGCAGACTATAATCCTATACTCGATTTTCGTTACTCATTTGAATCACTAATAACGATTCAAATGAGTAATCTCTTTAGCATAATTGGACCTATCGTATGACCATTTCGCCAGAACCTTTTTCCATTGTCGTTGTAAAAGAAAGAATAAGTGGACTGGTTTCATTTTATCTACAGAGAAGGAGAGTGTGAGGCACAATGGGTCGAAAAGGAGTAGATTGTCACAAACCTATTTCACATAATGAACTAGAGCAAATGCCAGAATACAATGCGTGTAGGTCAACCTTCAGCAATACGGTATGGCCAACATTTTTTGCTAAATTCCAAGGATATAGTGATACAGTTGCTTTGAAATTCGCATTAGGATTTAATGGGAAGGTGGCTCGGGCTGGAGATATTATAATGAAGGTAAATGAGAGAACTATTTCCCATGCCACTGGTTTTCCTTTTGAAGGTGAAAAAGGGTTCAAAAATCAGCCTTGCGATCACAGTGAATTTGTTCATTTTCGTAAGGATAAGGATGAAGAAGTTGATGAGAAAAAGGGGTGTCGTGCACACATATTAAGGAGAAATGGTAGAATCTCTTGATAGTCCTACAGAAATATCTGGCTTGTGAAGGTAAGTATGCCATGACCCTTCGATACCACTTCCGTTTGCTACTCCACTTCGAACCTGGAAATCGTTTGAATGTTCCTCATTATTTGTGTCAAAGTTTGAGAAAAATGGTTAGACAAGTTCAGAAACGTCCTCATAACCATTTTCCCAGCCTAAACCACTAAGACCTTATCAAGATCCTTGTAGAAAGCGAATTTCATATTAGAAATGATACTTGGGATAACTTTGTGAATCAAAATATCGGTCTGAACTTTCCAGTTATTGCTCCACAAGAGAATCCTAATAAAACACTGGGCCATGGTCAAACTCAAACCACTACTTCTTCACCGCATAAAACCTAGAAAATTCAGGATGGCAAAACCCCTTCAGAAACCCTATCTGTGCCTTCTCGTCGCTTTACACGAAGTATGGCTAAGACTGTTGCTTCCACTTCACAACCAAATCTGCATACTCAGAATCCGATAAGCTCTGAATTTAGAAGGGAAAGTAGAGAGTCCATACCCCAAAAGGGTATTCCAGAATCCACAGTCAATGTGTGAGGATGCAGAACCTAATATTGCTACTATTCCTGAGTCTTACCCTCATCAATTCAATTATGATACCCTTGGATGCGAAGATAATATGGCACTATATCAAAACTGAAAAGCATAATTTATTTTCAAAATTTGTTGGTCGTCATGTGTTGGGAAATCTAAAGCAGAAGGACTAGGAGATTAAACGAATTAAGCAAGAGCTCGATGAATTTCAAGTGTTAGATAGGCATATCAAAGTTGAAAACAAGCAACTCAAAGAGCATAATAAAAAGTTACTTTTTGAGAAGAAGACATTAGTTCTTCAAAACAGGAAGCTTCATAAATTGGTTCAGAAATGGTTTAAGGTGGCTGAAGAAATTTCTACTTCTGATAATATTGTGAGAGGGAAATCCAGACCAAATAAGGATGGAGCCGGTAAAAATTTGGATAGCTTAGCTACAATAGCAACACATTTGGGTTAAACAACATTTTTTATTAAGTTTTGAGCTTAACTTTTGAGCTTGTCATGAGGAGGATTGGTTTGCATGATGACATGCAAACACTTAGGCATGTGAGGATGTTGGCTTTCCATTTTGTCACTATTTGCATAAGTAATGGAATATATTTTGGGTCCATTTACCCTACTTCTTATATCCAGTCACCATACCTATTGCCATAATTATGCTACTAATGAGCATAGCAAGCATTTCAAGGTAAAGTGTTGTTAATTTAATGAATTTCCTTTGTTTTGATGACTTTAGAGGGTTTGAACTAAGCTTGCCTACGTTCTAGTCTAGTTTTGGCTGCAACAGATGAGTTCTTGCCACATGGTTCAGATCCTGCTGCGTAGTTCAATTCGAGCTACATCTATTGTTTGTTCTTATACATCCAACTGTCGCGTAATTCTAGCATACAGGTTTTGAAGAGCAAGGGCCCAAGATGGTTATGTACCTTTGATTTATTCCTAGTCGACTTCAAACTAGCATGAATCACTAGTCAAAGATTGGGTCAACATGTTTGTTATTGCAGACTGTTGGTGGTTGGCGTATATCAAGAACGAGTTCCTTATCCTCATGCACTTTGTGTCATGAGGATAAGGCCACGAAATCATCATCATGATTGTTATATACTATGCAGATTGATTGTGGTTATACATGGAAAATTTCGAAGACTGTTGCTAGAATAGGGGATTCATGTCTATCTTTTAATTAATAAGCCAAGCTATAAAAGAAAGGGTTGCGCTTTGCAGAGCAGGCTAAGGCTGAGTAGGGAGGAATTAGGAGGAGCTGGTAGATTAGTTTTTTTACTCATATGCAGACAGATGCGAACCATAAGACTATTGCTCACATGTTAATGAATTTGGAATTTGGTTTTTATCCAGGTTTCATTACATTTGATGGATTGATATGCTTGTCACTATTGAATATGGGAAGGTCCCCCTGTCTGGATATGTGCTTTTGATCTGCATTTTGATTTTGAAGATACTCATTTTAGTTTTGAATAGTCTGCTTATGATTTTCAATTATGTTGGCATTCAATTATAAGTTAATTGAAATAGATTTTGTGATGGATTTGATTGACAATTTCAATTGGGACAAAGTGGTTTAGTTTAGAATCTTGTTCCAACACTTTATGGTTGAGCAAATTAAAAATATGGGTTTCATATTCTATTGAGTCTTTGACAGAATTTGGATATTTCAGTTGCAATTTGGAGATTGTATTGCAAGGCATTTTGTTAGTTTAGAGTTGCGATCAAAGTAAACAAAGCATTTGGGAGGAATAAAGTCTTGATGTCTATCAGAATTAAAATAATTCCAATTTGAATTGTGTTGTATATAATGTGATCACATTGCTTCATTAATGAAATAATGTTTTTAAGATGAGTTTCAAGGGAAGTTATTATTCCAGTTCATTTCTAATCATTATGACAATGAGCAAATAAGGGAATTAGAAGCAGGGGATTGAAGAATGTTCTCAATATTTTGTTTTCCAGAGCTATATTTATTTTGGTCATTGGGATTGAAAAGAGAATTGATTGGAGCTATTTGAAATATTGAGCAGTGACATGGAGAACTTGAAGCATTGGTTCAAATATTTCTTTCAATTTTATATCTTTCTTTACTGAAAAGTTGAAGATCAATTGCAAGAGTTTTGGTCTATTTTCTTCCTATCAATGAGGCAACAAGATGAAGGGATTGATTATTATATGCAAATTGTCTCCTAAATGTGTGTTTGAATAGAATTTCATGCCAATTGAAATTAAACTAGCTAATGCAGTTTTGAAACTTCTTTCAGTCACTTGAGCATGTTTGGTAGAATTAGATTGGCTTCAAATCCAGTCTTGCACATATGGGGTTGGTCCCTCTAAGTATACCTTCCCGGGTTGACACTTTTATGTCAGATATTAATAGTGATATATTTTGACTGACACTAAGCTCAGCAAAAAACCCAGTGCTAAACCTGGTGCAAATTGCACCGACTTTAGAAAAAAAACACAAAAAATGCCTAAAATAGCGCCACTCGTGAAATCGCATCGACTTGGCCAAGGAAATGAAGAAAAATACATTAAAAGGGGCTCCAGACGAAAAAAAGGAAGCAAAAAGAGACGCTAATCACAAGGTTTTGTTGTAGTGTAGTATTATTAAATCCAAACAACTACCACATAAATCTCAAAACACCATGGTATTGGATTCTTGAATATTTCAAATACATATGTAATGCTTAAAAGATATAATTTATGTTTGAGTGAAACAATCGTGCATCTAATTTAACCAAGAAGAAGTACAAACATTAGTAAAATTCACTCTAAAACTTCAATAGGTTTACATGAACAATTTTAGGAAGTATTTGTAGTCAAAATATCTAGTAACTACAACCATAATGCAGTTCCATAATTATACCCTAAAATATTTCTCAATTCGAACTTTGACTAGATATTCATCTCATTTTATGGGATGTAGTGAAGATACTCAAATTTTAGCCCATCAAGAGCGATCATAATGGTCAAAGGGAAGGTTAATGAGGGTTTGATATCCAATTTTGAGATTGGTGCTCAAGATATTCCTCAAGAGTTATAGTTTTTGAAAAATATGAAACTATGTTGTGGAAAATAGATCATTTCTCATAGAAATTATGATTAATTACCACAATATAAATTAGATCCGTAATTTTATGGGATGTAGTGAAGATACTCAAATTTGAGCCCATCAAGAGCGATCATAATGGTCAAAGGGAAGGTTAATGAGGGTTTGATATCCAATTTTGAGATTGGTGCTCAAGATATTCCTCAAGAGTTATAGTTTTTGAAAAATATGAAACTATGTTGTGGAAAATAGATCATTTCTCATAGAAATTATGATTAATTACCACAATATAAATTAGATCCGTAATTTTAATGGAAGCTACGTTATAATGGAATAAATGTATAATCAAGTTCCTAATTTACCAAACATAATATCCCTAAAATATTATTTCAATAACTACTTATAACTAGTTACTAATATGTTACACCAAGAGAAATTCATGTGAAAACAATTATTCAAAAAAATATTGAATTGAAGGAACATTTATTCAACATATTTTGTAGTTGCTCAAACCAACTACTTGGGAAAATCTCTTTCAAGCATGTTTTAGCATTAATGTAATGTTCATTGCCAACATGGAGATTAGTATCCATAGGTGTACCAATGTATGCCCAACATTGGAATTACTAGCCATAAGTGTAAGAATCCATTTCTCTAGAAAGTTAAGATAAAGAAGTTGTGGAAGGAACCAGTACCACTTACCAACTAATAAGTTGTATTAGTAACCACTTTGATATTCATAAATACAATTAGTCTCAATTTTCAAGTGTTTATACTTAAGAATCAACTATTAACGGGTTGTAAAAGTGATAGCCATTCGTTTTCAATGATATGGAATGATTCTCACTTCATTGTTGACAAGCATTTTTTTTAATTTTAATTTTCTTTTGCAGGGGAAATAATTTAATGGACTTCTATGAAGGGATAAAATATCCCTTCATTTGCAATGATATGGAATGATTCTCACTTCATTATTGACAAGCATTTTTTTAATTTTAATTTTCTTTTGCAGGGGAAATAATTTAATGGCCTTCCATGAAGGGTTGAAAAGGTCTAGAAGGGAAATGAAGGATTCACATTTGATCTCTGTTTGGAAGGGTCTCTAAAGAATACATGAGCGGGAAGGAATTTATTGTGGTGACAAGATTGATCATAGGTACTTTCACAGGTACCTATGGACAATTGTCGTCCATCTCAAGGGTCCAAAAGGGTCTTTAAAGAGTTCATGGGAAAGAATAATTTAGTGTAGTGATAAGGTGTAAAATTTGATGGGTATTTACCCATTTTTGGGTTATTTAGGCATCACATACACATAAATATAAAATTAGCATGTTATTACCAACTGCTAATTAATTTTTCAGATCATCAAGAGTCAAGCAACATAAAAAATTACCTATATATATATATATATATATATATGCACTTTGGGTTCTAGGTCATATAGTGGGCACAATTTATGTTCATTAGTCTATGTTTATAAAAAAAATTAGCATCCACATGCAGATGAGTGCATGCCTACCGTCTCCTATGTGAATCTAGGAGAGGCCAATTGCATGGTAAGTTGGGAACTAGATCTATATACTTGTCCGCATCCTAGGTTTTGCCTCCAAATTCATAAAAATATATATTAAATTTTAACCCCATTGAAAGTTGGTAGGATAATGTGGTGTGTCTATTGTATTATGTCTATATATAACACATTATCTAGGAGAGGCCAATTGCATGGTAAGTTGGGAACTAGATCTATATACTTGTCCGCATCCTAGGGATTGCCTCCAAATTCATAAAAAATATATATTAAATTTTAACCCCATTGAAAGTTGGTAGGACAATGTGGTATGTCTATTGTATTATGTCTATATATAACACATTAATTGAAAGATGGTAATTTGATAGGATTCATTAATGTCATTTAATTGCCATCAATTCTTGCATTACAAGTTTCCAGGTTAATTCATTATAAGGAGTCAACTTAATATCATGTCTCTAGACTCTAAGTTTATTGTTCGGGTACACAAGGTACTCCCAAAAGACCGAACACCTAGAGAAACCACTTCACACAAACAGATCACAAATCGGTACATCGATGTTTTGACATGGTTTAAACTCTCGAGAGGGAAACACTCCACGGCCCTGGTCAAATAGCTTTTACGGAGCAATTTATTATGCAAAAGAAAGAAAGTTACAAATGAGCTTCTCATAATCGATCAACTAGACAATGACCCTCCATGCTCTTTAAATAGAGATCATGGACCAATCAGGTGTTAAGCCACGGATCAAGGGTAGGTATGATCTAAGAGAAGTTGAGCCATTGGATCACTCTATGTCTAAAACATATAGTGACCATCGGATTAAATATTTATAAATGCATACTAAAGAAACACACTTTACCTAACGGATATATTACACAAGTTGATCTTAACTAACTCCTAAGTGTCTGAATATCCTAACATCCCCCCTTAATAACAACTTGGGATAGGATTCAAATATTTACAAAAGTGACACTATTAGGAGAAGGAAGGAGGCATTAGAGCCTATCCCCCCTTAATGACAAATTCCTGAACTCCTAACATAGATCGAAGTTTAGAAAACTCCGCTTCTGTAAGAGACTTGGTGAAGATGTCTGCAACTTGATCATCTGTAGGAAAAGAGAGTACTTCAAGAACACGATCATGAACAAGATTTCTGATGAAGTGCATATGTAACTCAATGTGTTTGTTGCATTGATGTAGAATTGGATATTTGGCAAGCTTGATGGCACTTTGATTGTCGCACCAAAGTAGAGTAGGCTGTTGCTGCTTGAATCCAAACTCTAAAAGGATCTGTCGAAGCCATAAAGCTTCCTGATTGGCATTAAATGCGGCTCGATATTCTGCCTCTACTGAAGAAAGAGCAAGGGCTTGTTGTTTCTTACAAGCCCAAGTGATAGGTCCAGATCCCAGACTGAAAACATAACCTACAGTATACTTTTGATCATCAGGATCGCTGAACTAATCTGAATCAGTGAAACCAACCAACAAAGGTTCCCCCCTGTACTGTAATGAATCCCAAACTGAATTGTACCTCGAATACATCGAAGTATTCTTTTAGCTGCTTTCCAGTGACTTTCATGAGGTGTTTGCATATTACGGGCAACACGACCAACGGCAAAGGAAAGGTCAGGATGGGAATGAGTCAAGTATAAGAGACTACCAATAAGCTGACGATACAAGGTGGCATCTACTTGAGGTGAAGTACAAGTGGCAGAAAGTTTGACTCCAGACTGGACGGGAGAAGGGGCTGGTGTACAATATTCCATGTGAAATCGACGAAGAAGGTCACAAGCATACTTAGAATGAGAAAGAAAGATTCATTCTTTGGTTTGCAGGACTTGGAGACTAAGAAAATAATGCAAATGTCCTAAGTTGGACATTTCAAAATTTTGCTTAAGACTGGATTTCACATGGGTTAAAAGCTTAGGGTCACTACTAGTAAGAATAAGGTCATCAACATATAGAACAAGTATGATGAGATGGTTTCATAATTTCTTGGTATAGACATTGGGGTCAGAATGGCATCTAGAAAAACCAGTGTCGAGGAGAAAGCTATCCATTTTGGCATACCAAGCTCTAGGAGCTTGCTTAAGGCCATATAAGGATTTCTTAAGGCGACATACAAGGCTAGAGTTATTCTAAACATATCCAGGAGGTTGTTCCATGTAAATTTCCTCGTGTAAATCACCATGTAAGAATGCAGACTTGACATCCATTTGATGGAATTCCAAGTTATGTAAGGCTGCAAGGGAAAGAACAAGGCGGTGCTGTGAATATTTAATTAATATTATTATTTATATATTAAATAGAATATTTGGTTAATAAGTGAAAGGGTGTAACCCTTCGCTATTCTTGCTCAAGCCCTATAAAGTCGATCTTATTGTAACTTTATCATCATTTAATATATTATTCCTATTTATTATCCAATATGAGAGTCGGATTCGACTATTTAACATCCAACCGGATACGGTTGCTGCATTTGGTATCAGAGCAGATTCGCTCCTGCACTCTGAGCTCGGACTCGGCTCATCAACTCCTCGGGTGAACTCGGATTCGGATTCGGCTATGTCCACGTTTGAGCTCGGTTTCAACTCATATCAACATTCTTCTACTGCTCCACTTCACCACCTATCACTCCTCACATCGTTTCTCCTTCCACGTCTGCCATCACACGCAGCCACCCTCCATCCATTCCGCTCGAATCTTCCCTGCACACCACTACTCCTCACTCCACCCACACATCACCTCTCCAAGCCATTCATTCCTCTACACCTCACCTTCTCTCCCTACGTGCTCCCCTCGAGCCACTCCTACCACGCTTCACAAACTCCCCAGCCCTCCCTCCTGCTCACGCCATCTAACATCCACGCGCCTGCTCCTTACTCCTTCCCTCCTGCGCCACTCCCTCTGTGTGCTCCTCCCACACCACTACACTCCACGCCTCGCTACAAACCCACCACGCTCCTACCACTCTCCCACACCCACCGCGCAGCTCCCACCTCCGCGCAGTTCAACCTCCACTCCATTGTTCCGTCGCCCTCCCTCCCAGCGCTCGCCATCCCTCCCTACTACCATCCCCACTCCTCCCTACATCGTTCCTCCCTCCCATGCTCTCCACCACCGTTCCCATCTCCTGCAACTCATTTCCCCCAATCGAGGCTCCTCCCTACTACCATTCCGCTCTCATTCCAACGCAAACCCTCCTCCACGTCTTCCTCTGTCCACCCTTCCTTCCTGCTCACGCCATCAGCGGCCACCATACCTATCACGTCAACCTACATTCCAAACAAACAAAAAAACATTATAATAATATCATTATTATAATTTGTTTTAATTAGTAAATAATATATATATTAATAGTATTATCATTTAAACTATTAATATAATATTACTCTCTTCCAATATCATATTTTTCATAAGTTAATTATTACTAAACAATAATTAGCTTAATTGTTAAGAGTCTTTCATCTCCAAAACCAAAATTGCATCCAAATATTCACCTCCCCGCACCAGGTCAAGAACCATGGCCGAGTTACCAGATTGACTAGAAAAATTAGAAAAATACCAAATTAGAGATTTAAAAATCGTCAAAGGTTTAAACTCCAGAATGGACGAACTTGAGAAAGTGTTTCGAGAAGATTTAAAGGAAGAGATGAAAAATAACAATGCCGTGGTTAAAAAAGAAATCAAAGATGAAGTTGTTATGGTACTAGAAAGAAGGTTGAATGAAAAATTTGACACTCTGAACGAAAAACAAAAAGACTTGGATGACAAATGAGTGCTATGACTCAAAACATAAACACCATAACCCAGAACTTGAGCACCATGACGCAGAACCATAATACATTAATGGAGGCATTACAAAGACTAATGCCTAAGACAGACCAAGTCAGCAGTCCATACATGCTAGATGCCTCATTTCATATTTTCACACAGGAAGCACTTGCCAAGAATCAAGAAGAATTGCAAAAAGAAATAAAGATTAACAATGCGACGCTTAAGCAAGAGATAGAAACAAAAGTACTGCCAGATATGGGGGCACGATTAAACAACCAAATAGAAGCTATTAGTAAGATAGTAGAGAATAAAAAAGATACAAATCACCACCAACAACGAAGCAGTTCAAATATCTCACTTACATCGTCCAGTAGTTCCGATCCACCATCAAACCATAAAGCAAAAGGGAATCAATATCACCCTTACATAGTGTACCCACCTAAGGAAAAAATAGAGTTGTCGAAATACAATGGAAGTGAAGACCAATGTATTGCTTGGCTAAACAAAGCAGAAGAATACTTCGACATTTACAATATTCAATCTGACGAGGAGAAGGTGAAATATGCGTCAATGCATATGGAAGGGTACGCCTATAATTGGTACTTATGGTGGAAGAGAGACAATTTTTCCTACACCTGGAACTTGTTCAAAAATGATTTTTTTAATAGGTTTCAAGGTATCAAAGAAGATGAATTTTTTAGTAAACTTACCAGATTACAACAGGTTGGAAGCGTTGAGGAATTCACACATCAGTGGGAATCCTTATTGACACGAGTATTTGGGTTGTCGGACGAACAAAAACTCGAAATCTATTTAGGAGGTCTTAAAATGTACCTCCAAAAAGAGTTAAAGTTACATGACATACCTAACGTAGAGGTAGAAATACATAAATCAAAAGTCGCAGAACGCAAACTGGAAGGAATAAAAACAAGAGGTGATAACCATTATTGACAAGAAAAAGAGACACAATGTAGGTACTGTGCAGATACTTGGTCACCCGACCATCAATGCCACAAACCTCAATCATATGCCTATGAAATGGAAAATAGATCAAAGTCATCTAACAGTTACTCTGATAATAGAAAAAAGAAGAAAAACATATGTCGTCGATGCGGTGATGATTGGATCCCAGGCCATAAATGCAGGAACAATCAGACAATACAGTGCAAAATCATCAATGGAAAGGAAGTGCAAGTCTCTAAACAAGAAATCACGTCCGATTCTAATACCGACACTGAATCTGAATGAAGGACGACATTAGGAAAATACTCAAGCTTCGAGGACAAAGCTTTCCAAAAGGGGAAGGCAATGCTGTGAATATTTAATTAATATTATTATTTATATATTAAATAGATTATTTGGTTAATAAGCGAAAGGGTGTAACCCTTCGCTATTCTTGCTCAAGCCCTATAAAGTCGAGCTTATTGTAACGTTATCATCATCTAATATATTATTCCTATTTATTATCCAATATGAGAGTCGGATTCGACTATTAACATCCAACTGGATACGGTTGCTGCAGGCGAATGGAGTTCATTTTTGCGACAGGAGAAAAAGTTTCATTGTATTCAATCCCTTCAACTTGTGAAAAACCTTTGGCAACTAACTCTGCCTTAAGTCTTTTAACACTTCCATCTGATGCATACTTAGTTCTATAGACCCATTTACATCTAACATGTTTTCTTCCTTTTGTAAGAGGTACAAGATCCCAGGTATCGTTCGCCATTAAGGAACGATATTCTTCATCCATAGTTGCATCCCAATCTGGATTTCCTGAAGCTTCTGCAAAATTTTTTGGATCATGATTCTCGGAAACTTAAGCCAAAACAGAAGAGGCTCGCTGAAACTGAGAACATGTTCGACGCTGATCTCTAAAATCACCGGCAAGATCACCAGCTACTTCAGATGTTGAACGGAGCCATCGAGGAAGCACTTGTGCTGGTGCAACTGGAGGAACGTGAGCAGGCGGAGGTGGATTTTCATCCTCACTGTCATCATCAGAAACTAGAGTTGGAAATCTGTCAAAGAAGTTGGAAGTAGAAGAAGACACAATCACCGAATCAGGCTCGCAGGCCAAAGATGGCGCAATCGCCGAGTTAGGATCGCAGGCCAAGAGATTTTCATCAAATTTAATATCTCTTCTAATGATTATATCATGAGAATGTGGTTGAAGAAGTCTATAACCTTTTATATCTTCATAATATCCAACAAATATGTACTTTTCACTTTTAGGCTGCAATGCTTTCCGTTTTTCATCTGGAATGTGAGCCCATGCTTCACTACCAAACAAACGGAATTGACTTACGTCAGGTGTAGTTTTACTCCATGCTTCTTCCGGTGTGATACCTTGTAAAGCTTTAGTGGGGGTGCGATTAACTATGTAATTTGCACAATTTATGGCTTTAGCTCAAAATTGAAGACTTAGTCCCTTAGATTGGATCATACAATTAGCCATTTTTTTTAAAGTGCGGTTCTTCCATTCAGCTACACCATTTTGTTGTGGTGTATATGGAACAGTGTGTTGTTGTTGGATTCGTTGTTCAGTACAGAAAGTAGTGAACTTTTTGTTAACATATTCTCCTCCATTGTCGGATCTTAACTTAATAATTTGATGACCATATTGTTTTTCAACAAGGGCCTTGTAGGCCAAGAACATGTTAAATACTTCGCTCTTAAGCTTTAGGAAATAAACCCAAGTGCATATGGAGTAATCATCAATGAAAGTTAAGAAATATTTGAAACCAGAAAAAGAAGCAGATGGAAAAGAACCACACAAGTCACTATGCACAAGCTCCAAGGGAACCGAGGCGTGCCAAGAGGCACGTTTGTCAAAATTGTCTCGATTATGTTTTCTGAGTACACAACCGAAACAAACACCATCCCTGCAAGATACCATCGGAAGACCTGTCACCATATTGTCTTTACTATTGCAATGAGTGATAATTTAAGTGACCAAATTGCTCATGCCAAAGTTTGCTCAAGTTGTCACTATGAGTAACAAAAACTGAAGAAAAAGGTGATGACCCAAAGTTGTTAAGTTTGTACACCCTGGTAATATCATAAAAAATTATGGTAGCTAGGACATGTTGAGGATCTTTAAAATCCTTGATTACAACTTGGTGAGGTGTAAATGTCACAGTTTTACCTTCACCAGAATGAACGATTTGATAGACTGATAACAAATTGCAAGAAATTCTTGGAACACATAGTACATTACTAAAATGACCATTATCTACTGGAACTGTTCCAGATCCTACAACACTTAGAGATCTATCATCACCAATAAATATTTGTTTGGTGTTACATTCATGCATAGTAGAAAAGATGGCTTGATCCTTAGCCATATGATAAGATGCTCCAAAATCAATGAGCCATTCATTTGAAGTAGATGAAGAAGATGCAGTATAACAATAACCAAAAGCACAAGGTGCATGTCCATGAGAGTTAGATTCTGAAAGCAAATCTAGGATGATGTGGTGCTTCTTCATTGTTGCTTCCAAGGTTTCCATATTCTTGAAACACTTAGATTCATCATGATTATCTTTCCTGCAATAGTTGCAATGACACTCAGTATTATTTCCTTTTGGCTTGGATCCTCTGTCATTTTTAAAGGAGCTGACTGAGAGGGTTTGGGACCCTTGTTTGACTTATTATTGCGAAAATTTTGTTTATTGGGAGGCTTGGAATTTTCTTTCTGTTGGGATAATAAGGCTTTCCCAGATGTATCTTCATTGTTGATCATTCCAAGATGGATGAGCTTATCTTGTTCTCTAATCAAAGAATCACAAAAGGATTGAAGACTAGGATCTTGATAGCTAGCTGCATTCAAGGATTCTTTCATGGAGTAACATGTAAATACAAAAATAGAATATGCAGGTCCAAGTTTTGAAAGAATATGATAAATGCATTGTTTGTTTTCCCTCTTAATCTTGCATTCTTCACATAAAAGTTTAAGAGATTTGTACTTAGATAAATAATCTTGAATGTATGAAAAATCACTTGGATTTAAAGAAATCAACTCATTTTCGAGTTGATGACCTCAAATTTAATTGTTTTTACCAAACACAGCTTCCAACTTGTCCCAAGCAGTATCAAGTTCATCAATTCCAGATATGTGGAATCACAAATCAGTAGAGATTGATATCCCAATCAATCCACGAGCTTCGTCACATCTATTTGCCCATTTTATTTTCTTATCACCATCAGTGGGTTCTGTTTCTTTCTCTGAGGTAATTCTGAAAAGTCCCCTACTTCGTAGAACATCCTCCATACGAGATTTCCATGAGAAATAGTTGGAACTGGTAAGTAGAATATCACAAGGGGCGGCCATATTGTAAATTAATGGCTGTAAAAATAAAAAACAATAGTATGGATGGGAAAAGCTCGAAAAAATAGGCGGTTTAAAAAAAAAAGGGCATTGAAAACTAACTCCGTATGATGAAGTTATGTTTGAACAAAGAAAATGTTGAAGATGTCCCCAATAGTGACATGCCAGATAGAGAATGTCCAGCTAAAAAAAGAACCTCCCTCTTCCCAAAATGAACCTTTGAAAATCACCTTACAAGAAAGTTGCTTTAAGTGAATCACTTTGTAAAATAAGTGATTTTCACTTTTACAATGATGTTACTTTAAATAGTGCAGCAAAAAAAAGGAACTTAAGTGCACCTTTGTTTAAAAGTAACTTAATAAGACCTGAACTCAAGACCTATTAAGGAATAAAACAACTTTGAACCAAGTGAGCTAATATGAAAATGCACGTAAAAGAAGGGAAGGAGGAAGGGGTTTTTTTTTTTTACTCTTCTCTCTTGGTTTCTGTGCTTGCCTTTTTTCCTGCAAATCGCACCACAAACTGAAACAAAAAAACTTTTCCACACTTTTGTGGTTAGATCTCGTTAGCTTTCCCGGAAAGTCTACGTTTTCTCTCTGTTTCTAATTTTCCGCGATCGCACAAGGTGCACGGCAAAGAACATACGCACCCGAAAAAAATCTTTTCCCTTTCTGTTTCTGATTCGCCAAAATCGCACAAGGTGCATGGCAAATAGCATACACAGACAGGGAAAGAAATAGTCCGAAATGAAAAAAAATCTAAATAATAAAAATTGATAAAATATGAGATATTTTTAAAATAAAGAAACGTCACTGTAACATTATACCTTCAAATCTGATGAAATACGTGTTTCTGAAGCAACCGGAAACCGTTTTCGATCAAACGAAAACTATTTCCAAATGGAAACGGTGCTCCGGATGTAATAGAACACCTCCCATAGCCCAGAAATGCACAGAAATTCCAGAACCATAAACCCTTTCAACTTTCGACAACACCAGTTCAAGATCTAGATCATAACCAGAAGCGACTCTTGATCATAAAAGCTCTGATACCATGTTAGGGTACACAGGGTACTCTAAAAAAACCGAACACTATAGAAACCACTTCACACAAACAGATCACAGATCGATATATCGATGTTTTGACGTGGTTTAAACCCTCGAGAGGGAAACACTCCACATCTCCAGCCAAATAGCTTCTACAGAGCAGTTTATTATGCAAAAGAAAGAAAGTTAGAAATGAGCTTCTCATAATTGATCAACTAGACAATGACCCTCCATGTTCTTTAAATAGAGATCATGGACCAATCGGGTGTTAAGCCACAGATCAAGGGTAGGTATGATCTTAATAGAAGTTGAGCCATCAAATCACTCTATGTCTAGAACATATCGTGACCATCAGATTAAATATTTACAAATGCATACTAATGCATACTAAAGAAACACACTTTACCTAATGGATATATTACACAAGTTGATCTCAACTAACTCCTAAGTGTCTAAATATCCTAACATTTATCGCTTCCCCGTAATTTTCTCTTTGAATCAATGGCCCAACAGGGTTTCTATGGGAGTTTCGCTCATGATCTTGCAATGCATCAATTCTTGACTTCGTGAACTCCCATCTATATTGTAGGAAAAGGAATCCAAGCATGCATAACAAGGTCCAATTCCTGTGTTACATAATAGAAAGGCAGCATGCCCTTACACATTACAACAAGCATTGCAAGGTTATTCTAATTTTTGGGACCGATTATGCCCTTGCATTCGGTGTCTTATTCTTCCAAGTTATGGCCACCTCCAACCAACCACTTTATGTTCTCCAAACAGCTTCCCACTAGCACTCAATTGAGCCTTGACTAATGGAGAGCATTTCTTCACTTAACCAACATAAGGAGGTAGTGGGGGAGTAGACTAAGGAGACCCGAGGGAAACAACACTTTGTTGAATAGAATCTAGAGAAATATTAGGGTGTGGACAATGGACAGTTTAGTTTTTATCATTTGAGTGGACTATGTTATACATGCTAGCGATATACATGAGCAGCATGGCCATTTGCGGGTACAGACTAGAGTATACATAGGTGACAATTCATTTGTCGGTAAAGTATACACAAGTGACATATCACAAAATACTTGGCTCCTTAGTGTAGTGAATCATGATTTTCTATCAAGGACTAGGGTATACACAAGAGCCTCTCATGATTTCAGAGTGACATCATCTATCCATGTAAAACTACTTCTGAAATCCAAAGTCAAAGTAACCAACATAAAATTGAGACACAAGGACAAGGCTTTCAAACTAATTCTAGAACTTAGGTTGTTTGAGGAACTTTAGGCCAAGAATAATCTATTTATATTTTATGTGTACACTTGTAAATTGGCATACTTCTGAATTTTGTAGTAGAATTTTCCCTCGAGTCATCTAAGTATTGTGATTTTATAGACTTTCTTGTGAAACTGCTAACATATATTAAATTAGTTAAAAACTTGACAAGTAATTGCAATTTGTGTCCACAAATGGAAATGCACTTCATTTTTATTTTTTCTATGTAATTAAGTTTTTGGATTTAGTTTAAAGCATACTTGCCATAAAGTGATTTTCGTTTAAATGAGGTACTAGACTCTTCAATATAGGGAATCTCAAATAACCAATCAATATAGGGAATCTCAAATAACCAAATTTTAAAGAGTGTTATTGGGTTTTTAAAGTTTCTATAATCTCAAATTACTAAATTTTAAAGTGTTAGGGGAGAGGCTCCTATTGTTGTGCGGGAACCAGTAGTGGTCATGGTTCCCGTCACATCAACCACCCAAATCTTGCACATGACAAAGCAGATTAAAAAACATTAAACAACTTATTTTTGCACATATATATATTATATTAAGTCCAAAATAGGAGTAAAAACTGATTGGGACCCAACTCACAGTATTCAGTCCATTTAATGCCAACATTAAAAACCATCCAGTCCAATTGAGAATCCACTCTGTCTTGTCATTAATTACAAATTAAACATCAAAAAACCCTCTCATACTCAATCTACTAAGTACATCCTGGGCATCACATCAGCCCTCATGAACCACAACTGGAGAAGCAACAATCAAGCAGCAGGATCCAGTGTTCCATCACCCATTACCACCTGCACACTGCAAGTGGAAAGGAGGGTCAGCATCTGGTACAGAGTTATTCAACAACTCACACATGCAACCTCAATAAATGCCCCAACCCACTGAAAAAATCAAATCACCCATTAAAATTAATGAAATCCAAAGGAGCTGCCAACCTCTACGAATGCCCAAAAGCAAAAATGCATTAAACTCTACAAATAAAAAAATCTTAAAAATCCATTAAACCATTAGATCAACAAACAGAATTCCAACTGCTGTCCTCTACGTATGCCCTCATAGAATTCGAACTGCCATCCTCTACGAATGCCATAAACTCTGCAAATAAAAAAATTCATTTCATCCATTAATCTGAACATCAAATCAAGCATTGCACTGAACCTAAGTAGTTGTCCAGCAGCAAAGAGCACATGGATCATGCAAACCCAAATCTCTAGCCATTGGATCGGTGCCAAATCAATCCCAGCCTCCCATTCCCAGAATTAACCCTTCAATCCATGTCATTTCCCCTATGCAATCTTTTTCAACATTAAAAACTATAAACCAACCTCTTTGCACACAATTGAACCCATTTGCATCCATTCAATTCATCAACAGCCCAGCAGTGCGTGCATGTATCAGCCAGGACTTAGCCAAGCAGTGCGTTTATCAGCTAAGCAGTGCATTTATCAGCCAAGACTCAACCATCCATCAACAGCCCAAAGGTTGTGTGCACAGTGCCAACCATACATCAACAACCCAGCAGCGTGTGCACTGTGTGACAGGTATGTACAGTAACCTACTTGTTGAAAGGAACATGAAAACTATTTCAATTACTTTTAATATCCATAACAATATGAAAATTATTTACATAATCTCTATGCTTTTGTACAGTTCCATTGATATCTTGACTTTCGAAGCAGTATAGTTTACATAATCTCAAATCTTTTGTCAACAATAGTATCATGGCAATAAGTGCAATAAAACCAAAATAGACTATGGAAAGAGTGAAAGCATCAGAGCAATTGATGATCAAACTCTTATAATTAATAGTTCAATGACATCTATGAATAGTTCAATAGCTAAAAAATGAGATCACGGGCAGTATATTAAGAGCCTCAGGCGAGCAGAGCAGGGGTGAGTTAACACTAGGAGAAGCTATATTCATATGAACATTTCAATACCAGCCAAGCAAACATTAAAATGGCCACAATCAACATACAAACATGATAGCAGTGTGATAGTAATGTTACTCACTTCTCTTTAACAAGTCCACATTTTCTCAATTTTCAAACCTCCATTGTTAAGCAATTGACAAAGTGAAAATTATTAAAACCACCAAAACTCCATACCAGACTCAACCATTGCGTTACTCAATATTCCATCTTTGTTCTCATTTGATCAATCACATTTCTCCAATCTTTCAAAGCATGCTTCCCTAAAAAAATGGAATCCCCAGATAAGTGCAAGAATTTCATTCAGCATTGAAATCTTAAACATGAGCAATTTTGTGGATTTGTTTGTAATTCCATTGCATAAGGATCTATAATACTCACATGTTATTTATCTGGATGTTGTAGATTCTCATAGCCATGCCAAGAGTCAATATTGCACGTCGCACAAGGAACACAAGGAAGCGGGGTACCCAGATACAATGCACATCATCGGATGACGAAAGGGCCCGTGTTCCAAATGACAACATTGTTACATCAAATTCTGAGAATGGTCCTGTGGAAGATGTAGATGTTGTGGTTCCACCATCAATGATAGA
Organism: Larix kaempferi; assembly: GCA_027924585.1. Taxonomy (NCBI): domain Eukaryota; kingdom Viridiplantae; phylum Streptophyta; class Pinopsida; order Pinales; family Pinaceae; genus Larix; species Larix kaempferi. Next base: position 2,895,705 of record BSBM01000150.1, read on the forward strand.
GCCATCGCCACCAACAGTTCCAGCATCGCCCATTCTCCCACCATCTTCCACAGTGCAAGGTGCCATTTTAACGAAGAAAATCAGTGCAATTAGAGGATGGACCAAAGAAGACATGCTGGCTGCAATTGACGATGTCGAATTCAAGGGGTTTTCTGTTAGAGCAGCGGCCAAAAAACATGGGATTGCACCCACGTCAATCCATTACTGGATAAATGGCCTGACCCATACCAAGAGGAGAGGCCCTCTTACAGTCATGACTGAACAAGAGGAGGAGGAGGTAGTGGTGTGGTGCAAGGAGATGGCCGAATTGGGACATGGGCTAGAGTTGATACAACTGAAATCAACTGTTGCTCAAATTTGTCAGGGGAGGCCAAACCCATTCAAAGATGGGTTCCCAGGTAAGTCTTGGTGGGATGGTTTCAAAAAAAGGCATCCAAAACTAGTGCTACGAACTGCAGAGGGTTTGGACAGAGATAGGGCATTGAATCTACGCCCCACGGTTGTTTCCAAGTTCTATGACACTCTTTCTTCTGCATATGAGAAACACTCTTACAGTCCAGACCATATTTGGAACTGCGACGAGACAGGGTTACAGGCAGGAAGGAATTGTGGCATGCGGGTCATTGCAAAGAGAGGGAGCAGGAATGTGCCGAAGATTCTGCCCAAGAGCAGGGAGTGGATAACCATTCTATCATGTGTGAATGCAATTGGCTCAGCAATCCCGGGGTTTTATTTGTTCAAGGGAAAAACTCGGCTGCAAAACTATATCCAAAACTGTGAACCTGGGGCGTGCATGGCTGCACATCCCCATGCATGGATGACTAAAGAACTTTTCCTGAATTGGCTTTTCCACTTTGCAACATCCGTACCAGGCGGTGTCTCGCCTGAAAACAGACACCTATTGGTTTTAGATGGCCATGGCAGCCACATTGTTGTGCAAACCATCGAGGAGGAAACAGGTTGGGAATTGACTCGTTAACACTTCCTGCTCACACCACTCACAGGTTGCAGCACCTGGATGTGAGTGTGTTTGGGCCTTTCAAGGCTTATTTCAGGTCGGAACGTGCTGCATGGATGGCTCAGAACCCAGGGGTAGAGGTAAATAGGTTTGAGTTAGCTGAGCTTGCAAGCAAGGCTTTCAAAAGGGCTCTCACACCCTCCAATATCAAGGTTGGATTTAGGCGAACAGGTATCTGGCCATTGAATTATGATGCTCTTATGCATGACACTCAGTGTAGCCAAGCATTTGATGTGGATGGCCAAGAAGCTGGCGAAGATCTTGAGGATGTCGAAGACCAATTGGATGGCCAGCAAGAGGCAGATGCTGTGGACAACATCATGTCCCTTTCTCAAGGAAATTGCGAAGGAGTTGGTGCTTCTGACCATGATGAATAGGTCTATGATACACAATTCGATGATGATGCAACAGAAGATAACATGGGTTTAGGTGGTCCAGCCAGCACACAAGTGGATTCTGGGGCAAATATAAATGTGGTCGATGGTTGTCGTAGTCCAGGCAGCCCCAATCACACATTGTCAATGCCAACCCAAGTATCTCAACCATCATGGATGGCAGAGGCCATGATGAACTTGAACAGACACATTGGTGATTCCACCAGCGATGAAAGCATGAATATGCCTTCGCAGCCAAATGAGATTGTCCATTTTTATGTTGATGGTGGGTTGGTAGCAGATCCTAGCATAGACAACGAGGATGCAGCGGAAGAATATACCGCAGCAGAAGAACCTCTCATAGCTAAAGAACCACTGCCAGGGAACACACCAAGGCTTGGAAGATTCCTAAAGTTGCCAATGGAGAGAGTGTCAACGCAAGGAAGGGAAGGACAGACAGACATTCTCCGATTGGGCCGGAGTTCACAACTGCTCACTTCAGAAGAGTACATGAGCCTCTTGGTTGAATCTGAACAAAAGAAGAAAGATTTGTAGGAATTAAAACAAAGGAAGAAAGATCTTGCAAATGAAAAGAAGGAAGCAAGGATGATTGCAGCTGGACAGCGGGCACAGGAAAGGATTGCAAGAGAGGTTAATTGACAAGAAAAAGCGCACCAGAAGCAGTTGGCAAGGCAAGCAAAGGAAGCGAGGAAGGTGCAACAGATGAACCAAAATAGTGCATCACAAATGGAGGAAAGGAATGTGATGGTTGATACTCTAAGAACAACCAGTGAAAGGAACATGATGGAAGGATCATTAGAAGCGTTTGCAAGCAGTGCACGATTCTACCAGGATCTTATTAACATTCAGATACCCCGCTATAATCCTGCAGTTTTACACCCTAGCTCTATTCCTACTACTGCAGGGTCCCATCCTATGTTAGCTTATCGAACACCAGCAAATATTCCAGGGGTCCCATGCACAAGTCAGGCCTATGGCTATTCAATTCCTCCTTGGTTGCAAGGAGTAAATTGGCCTCAATCTGTTTCCACCAACCCTACCCTTCCTAATCAAACATGCTCGGTAAGATCACCCCACTTCTCTCAAGCTGGAAACCCTACAGAAAATGATGTGGGAGGTGACGAACCTCTTGAAGAATAGGGTAGAAGGTGTATGGACCAACCAAATGGTATTCTGTGATCAATTTATTTTCTTTTTGTGCAGCCCCAATCAAGCATGGTGAGGGCTTGATATAACCTAAATCCCAGTCATTGACATCTACTGCAAGCAAAGGCATTGTTTTGACTTCTACTTCAGATAGAGGTGGTGTATAGACCAACCAAATGGTAGTTTGTGATCAAGGCATTTTCTTTTTGTGCAGCCCCAATCAAGCATGGTGAGGGCTTGATATAACCTAAATCCCAGTCATTGACATCTACTGCAAGCAGAGGCATTGTTTTGACTTGTACTTCAGACAGAGGCGGTGTATAGACCAACCAAATGGTAGTTTGTGATCAAGGCATTTTCTTTTTGACTTCTACTTTCAGACAGAGGCATTGTTTCGACATCTACTTCAGATAGAGTTATTGTATTTGTATTTCAGTACTATTGCTATAAAGTGCAGTTGTTTAATTATAAATGAGCAGTTCTTATTTATTTATGTTTTTTTCCATAAACAAGGAAGTTAACCATAAGCATTGAGGTTGGTGTTACACACAACTTGACATTGTGGAGAGCACAAAGTAAGGTCTAATGGAGAAGTTGGGTCAAATTCTCTATACTCATATACCATTTAAGTAGATATACAACATGAGCATACATCATTCTACTTTGTCTAAAAAAATTTCATTGTAGATTCAAGTCTAATAATGCCAAAATAGTAGGTCATATATGCTCTAATAATGCCATTCTACTTACTATGGGAAACAACACCGAGGTGGATAACATTGCACAGGGTGGTAGAGCAGCCCGGGCAAAACGTGAAAATGCCAACCCTAAACCTCACGTAAACCCTAAAAAGTTCCCAACTCATGTGCTGGACACGAGTCAGAAGGGAATGGGCACCTGTCATACAGCGAACGTGGACTGCCGGGTGTCCGTTGGCGTGCTCGCGTGGACCCTGCACCACAATTGGTGTCCCTCCCATAACAGCCACTCAAAAATCATAAATATTCACTAAAATATCTACTTATTTTGCAGCCTCAAACAGTAATATAAAGATGAATGTCAAGTTCAAAAACATACTACTGCCTAATTCCCAGAAACATAACCAACATCATAATTGATACATAATTGAACCAACATTCAACCAACAAACATTCACACTATATATTACATCGAGCATAACCATAATTGAACCAGCTTTAAACCAACATTCACACTATATTTCAAATCCACAACATTTTCATATCCACGAGGGGCCATGCCAGACCGAATATCCACATACTCTGCTTATCTTACAGCCTCAAACAATAATATAAAGATGGATGTCAAGTTCAAAAACATACTGCTGCCTAATTCCCATAAACATAACCAAAATCATAATTGAGCCATAATTGAACCAGCATTCAACCAACAAACATTCACACTATATATTACAGCGAGCATAACCATAATTGAACCAGCTTTAAACCAACGTTCACACTATATTTCAAATCCACAACATTTTCATATCCACGAGGGGCCATGCCAGACTGAATATCCACATACTCTGCTTATCTTGCAGCCTCAAACAGTAATATAAAGATGGATGTCAAGTTCAAAAACATACTGCTGCCTAATTCCCAGAAACATAACCAAAATCATAATTGAGCCATAATTGAACCAGTATTCAACCAACAAACATTCACACTATATATTACGGCGAGCATAACCATAATTGAACCAACTTTAAACCAACATTCACACTATATTTCAAATCCACAACGTTTTCATATCCACGAGGGGCCATGCCAAACTGAATATCCACATACTCTGCTTATTTTGCAGCCTCAAACAGTAATATAAAGATGAATGTCAAGTTTAAAAACATACTGCTGCCTAATTCCCAGAAACATAACCAAAATCATAATTGAGCCATAATTGAACCAGCATTCAACCAACAAACATTCACACTATATATTACAACGAGCATAACCATAATTGAACCAGCGTTCAACCAACCAACCATTGCAATTTCCTCTCAAGCATAAGCCTACATAAAGGACATCGACTAAGACAAGTGTGGTTGCATACAGTTCCCATAATTCCCAATGGTTGGGCCAAAACCTATTCTTGAATATATGGTGGTCCTAATTCGAAGGGAACCTTTGCAAATTGAAGCACAATTCAACCCTTGTACCCAATAAATTCACAATGACCCTTATAACCAAAATTGAATAAAAAATATGTCTCAAGCAATTGTGTAGCCAACTATCAACCTTAATGTAAACAACTCATTCCTAAATAAGAATACAACAAAAGCAAGGGAAATATGCAAGGTTGCTTAAGTCTTTTTGCAGCCTTTACCTCTTTTGCAGCCTCAAACAATAAAGGGAAATAAAGATGAATATCAAAACCTAAAACCTACACTGCAAATTTTTCATATCGGCAAGCAAACTTACACAATAATTCAACCAGCAAACTTACACAATAAGCATATCCATAATTCAACCTACAGTAAGCATATCCATAATTCAACCAGCAAACTTACACAATAAATTTCATATCGGCAACATTTTCATTCCCACATCATTCAGAAACCTACTGCAGCAAAATGACCTAAATTAACAGAATCAAATTCATTTATCCACCCAATATTTGTCTGCCAAAACCAAACGCAAACATCATTCATCCACCCAATTGTGCATACCATGCCAAAACCAAAAACCCCTCAACCACCACATTTGCAAAAACGCATATGCCCAAAAACACCAGATATAAGCTGCAACTGAAAAATGCCAAATATGTGCCCAAAAACGCCCAATATAAGCTGCAGAAAAACAAAGAATCCCATACGAAACCCTGCAAGGCCAACCCTAAACAACGAACAAGTAAACAACCGTATAATTACCCAAAGAGAAACTGCTAGACGCCAATTGAGGCAAGCTGTTTATACCAGTTTTTCGGACCCTGTCCCAAGTTACAACCCAATCAAAAATGCATTAAACTCTACAATGAGCAGCAGCTTCCTTAGAACCAGAGACACCCAAGGGGGGTTTGAAAAAAGCGTTCAGTTCAGTAGCAACCAGAACCACATTACACAATCGCAGGCGGTTCACTTTAGCTTACACCTTTACATAATAATATAAAAACTATAACCAGACATTTGCAATTTTGCCAGGGCTTCACCACCGTATAAAAACAATAACCAGACAGGGTCCGAAAAACTAATCTAACAGTAACCCATAATTGCACTTGCAAACTGCCAGACAAACCCAAGAAACCATAGAAAAGCCGAGACAACCCTACCCGAGCCAAAGTGTTAATGAAAACTTCCATGATGAGATGTGAAGTGTTAAAAAAACACTGTGGAAGTGTTAAAAAACACTGTGGAGAAGCTGGTAGGAAACACCGAAGGCCATCGAATACGCAGAGCCGAGGGACAAACACAAAACAGACAAGCAAACACATCCAACCACCGAGAAAACGAGCCAAAGGGTTAACGACATCCTTGAAGCGAGGTGGAGTGTTTATAAACACTGTTCAGAAGCTGGTAGGGAAACCCTACCTGTATGCCTGCCGAAGGAAGAAACCGCCGTCGCCAACCTTCACAACCCCGCAGCTGGCACAGGAGGATGCGAACATTGCCGTGATCAGGATCGCCAACATGGAGAGTGGTGCACCAAGGAGAACGCCCACCGAACGAAACCACCTGCCAAACAACTCTACAAACCATGTGAACTGAACTGGAGTAGGAGGAATGCCGACCAAAACGGGGACAAGGGCGCGCGTCGACGGGTTCACATCAGCTTCACTGACAGCAACGAGGTGGATAACCATGGACGCAAGCCTGCGCGGGCAATGGAGCCCCGGCGGACCACTACCGGGGTGCCGAAACGGCCACACACTGGTCCCAAACAACATTGCACAGGGTGGTAGAGCAGCCCGGGTAAAACGCGCAAATGCCAACCCTAAACCTCACGTAAACCCTAAAAAGTTCCCAACTCATGTGCTGGACACGCGTCGGAAGTGAATGGGCACCTGTCGTACAACGAACGTGGACTGCCGGGTGTCCGTTGGCGTGCTCGCGTGGACCCCGCACCACAATTGTCGTCCATCCCCTATTGTGTTGTTGAATTTTTTAAATTTCTATTATCATGCATCATTGACTTTGAATGACTTAAAATCTTTGCTTTGTCGAAACTTTCCTCAAGTTTTGACTTGTTTCTGTTATAAAACAAGTCACTTGATTGATAATTTGATTCTAAATGTAGTTTATAAAAAATTTAACAAACATTGTAAAATGACTAATGAGTAAGGGTGTCAATCAAATTTAACATAGAGCATAAGTACTTTCACAGGTAGGTAACTATGCATAATTTAACCCCTATCAGAAAAGATGCTGTCGACAAGATGGAGGGTAAGTACTTTCACAAGTAACTATGGATAACTGTCTGGCAGGTCCGGAAGGCTTTTTAAAGAGTTCACAGGCGGAAAGGAATTTATTATGGTGACAAGTTGGGACGGAATAACAATCGCTCGTCTGTATGCATTATTTATCTAGATCCCGTATACAATTGGTATAAGCACTAAAATGCTTTACCCCTATTATATATAGTCTTATGAAGTTTTTTTTTTCAAAAATAAAAAATATTAATCCTATTAATGTTATATTATATTTCAATATTATAGTATAGTATGTAAAAAGTCAGGAAACAAACAGACGATCACGACATAGTGAGTACAAGGAACCAGAAGCACAGCAAGTGCCAGAACCACCGAGCCAAGAAATAACAGGGAAATTAAATAAAATATATAAAATAAATATATAGCTTATTTTATTTACTATAATATATATATTATATTAAATGGCTAATTTCATTATTTTTATTAATTTCTCCAAATCCCAATACTAACTATAATTATGTGTCTTATATCTTGAGTATTTTGTAATTGTTAAAGTTGTTACATTTGAAATATAAAAATTTGTCGCACAAGACATAACATATGTAGAGAGAAGTTTTGCACTAATTTTATAAAGTTTACAAAATTATTAATTATAACAAATTTAAATTTATATAAGATTTCAAACTCTTAAACAAGATATGAATATTAGTCATATAAAAATAAAGAATTTTTAAGGAAGACTTAGATTTATGATGGAATGAATATTCATTGTTTTCATATGTAAAAGATATAGTAGATGAATAAACTTAAAAATCAAATTAGATGAGATGATCATCATGAGGTGATGTAGAGTGTTTCTAGCTTTGTTTTTAATGTGTAATGATGGTTGAAATAGGTAACTATGTAGTAACTTATACATATATTTTAATCTTTTCATTTCTAATATATAATGATGGTTAAAATAGTTAGCTTATGTTATGGAGAACCACATGCGGAATTTTAAACCAGTTTTACCATAATTCAATCCCAACTATGACTTGTAGCTTTACATACCCATTTATGTTATGGAGAATTTTAAACCCATTTTACCATAATTCAATCCCAAGTATGATTTGTAGCCCATTTATGTTAGGGATAATTTTAAACCCATTTTACCATAATTCAATCCCAACTATGACTTGTCGCATGAGGAGCTACCCTTGGCAAAGGAGAAATTGCATCTTGGAGATAACGACCAAACTTGTCTCCTAAGATGTTTTTTTTTTAAATTTATTACTAATATAAAAATAAGATTTCATGTTTTTAATAAATTTATTAGCAATATAGATATAAGGTCTCAATATAAGATATTTTGTATTTTATTTTGTTTTGTTTTGTTTTAATAGCAAGATGATTCTAAGGAATTTTTATATATTTAAATTACCATATTAAATTATATCAATTTACAGTATCCATTTTTATAAAAAAAAAATTATATATATTAAAAATCTAAATGCATTTTATTTTGAACCAAGAACTCCACATCAAAGTTTAACTTAAATAATACACAGACAATTCCACTTCTCTAAATGATTTCTTGCAATATTGGTTTTTCATATATGTACAAATTCATACGTAATAATAGTTGATAAATCCAAGTTAATACATATCTAGGAAAAACATCCTTCTTAAATTTCTATTGACAAATGTGAAGAGAATCCCTATTACAATTTTCTTCAAAAATTTAAATGTGTTTTTTTCATAAATATCTTCCAGCATATTATATTTATCTTTTCAATTATATTTAACATAGCCTATAAAATTTAGTGTTTGGTATGTTGCACACTATAAATTTTGGTATATTTGGTATATTGCATAAAGTTGGTGGGTGTCACTTTTAGTAGTTTGTATGACTCTTGGTAGGTCGGTAATTTTGTTAGATTTCCATTTTCTAAAGTATATGATAACAAATACAATAAATGTTTTCATTGCTACTTTTTTATTAGTAGTTAGATTTTTTAATATATTTGTATTAATGAAAAAATTATATCTTTATGATTGAAAGATAACTTTTTTAACAAAACTTTATGTAACAGTAAAATAAAACTTCAAGACGTCAAAAAAAATTTAATCTAAAAGACAAAGATGAAACGAAATTCCAACACTAGGGGGTGGTGTTTGGAATCCTCGGAATATGATTATTACATTGAGCGGTATTTCCACACAAAGAATAACATAAATTGGTATCTTAATCTTAACTCGAATTGATCCTAGAGGAGTAAGGACCCACTAAACAATTGGTAGACTTAGCCATATTTTTTTTGGCAAATCCTTGACCTATGTGCATTCCGAGCCATATTTTCTTGGCAAATCCTTGACCTATGTGCATTCCGATCAGACAATTTTGGAAGGCTTTGGGTTCTTTACAAACGAAGACTTTCTTCTCCCTCTTCAAACCCAGAATTTACTTTGAAATAGATTTGCAAAAAATCACTTATTCTATGTTTGATTAAGATATGAAAGCATATCTTCTTACTATATGTAATCCCGGATTTCTATTTTTTTTTTTATATATAAAACAAAAAATCTCAACTATGTTTAAAAAAAATAAAAAAATGTGAAAGCATACCTACGTACAAGGGATTTTCAGCCACTGGTTGCACAATCTTGAATGGATCTTATTTAATAGATTTTAGTTTCTTGCTTGTACCTTGCAACAATGGTTGCACAATCTTGAATGGATCCTATTTAATAGATTTTAGTTTCTTACCTTGCAACCACTTCTAGTTCAGAGATAAATAATTAGCTGAATCTCTCACATCAAAGTTGTGAGAAACAATGTGACTATGTTGGTGAGTTTATACACACATCATGTCCTAGTGATACCAAATCCTGCATATTGTCAAGTATTTTCTTTACGGTATTAAGTGCTCCAAATGAAAATGAAGGTGGTTCCCAAAGCTGTTGTCATGTCACAGTGACAAAATATCTATTCTTGATGAGGATATAAAAGTCTTATTTTCATTCAATTTATGTATTTATGCCTCTGTCGGGTATACCTGTCTTCTCTGACATTTCTGAAGACCCCGCAAATATGAATAAAGAACTGATATCAATGGTGCAGCTGCCATAGTACAGTTCGCCAACTGGGATTAAAGGAGGACAACACATGCTGATGCCATTGACTGTCGAAGTTTGCAGATGATCACTCGAGGGAAACAGGAGCAATTCTGATGGGATCAGCAAAATAATTTGTATGTATCTTACTAATTTATTTATATTTTACAATTTGGGTGGAGGGAAGGTTTTATTTATAGATTGTAAAAATATTATTTAAGTGTATTTTTTATATTTATTTTATTAATTTAGTTGTAAATTCAAAATAAATAATTATAAAATATATATATATCAAATTTTTACAGTTTGTACATTTTCAAATTGCAACCATTAAATTTATAATTTATAATTATCATTTAAATACATAATAACAATTTTACTTAAGGTAATTATAAATTAGTATAGATCTATCTTAATAGAGGATCTACCAAGAGTCAAGAGGAATCAAATCTTTCATAGGTTCAAACCTCTTTTTAGATTGGAAATGTTGATGAAATACGTAATACAATATTTATGGTTTTAATTTATCTAATTTGTGTAGTTTTATATATATGTAATTTTAAATATTTTAAATCTAATTTGAGTAGACATGTTATTTTATAATATTTTATTATTTTTTATAAAGGACTGGTGTGATCTATAAGATGAACAGTGAAAGAGTTACACATCCCCCTACACATGGCATGCTAGATAAAACATTATAAACTTCACTTGACTTAATTAGCTATATTTAAATTAATTGATTACTCACACTTTTTGGAGTTAATTATTTTTTTCTTTAATAAATAATAAGCACAGTTTTAAATTTTATATACAACAATAGGGAACATTGTGTATGAACACTTAAACTTATAAAAGATTTAGTATAAGCAGTTTTAGTCCGATTATCAGATTTAGTTAACAATCCGTATTGTTTACGACAGATCATATGCATGCGAAAGTATCCGGGTACCGTGCTTTTTCAATTCAATGCACCCAGCTACAAAAGGTTACCCAATATTGATAGAGATGCGACGAAGGTCAGGTTATAAAGTACGAATCACCTTTGTTTTTTTTTGGAAATTACGTTCAAAATCAGAGGTAATTACTCTTAAGCCTGCATACAGATTTACGCGCATCTTCAACCTAAATAATTAAACAGAGAAGTTATATAACTGTGTGGGATGCATACAGATTTACGCGCATCCTTCTTCATCACTACTGCATTCTAGAATATGATCTGAGAATAGAAATAGAGCCCCGTTTGTAGGATCCTAAATAAGAAATCAGTCAGAAGGCTTGAAGGCTTGAAGGCTTATATATTGGAAGCGGTATGAAGAATCCTGGTATGCTCTTGAACTTTTGCTTGCTATGGATTCTGTTGTGGACTGTTGCAGCCCATAACCATAGGACTAGGACTACTAGGATTCCATTGGAACCTTGTAGGAATCTGGTGTTGTATTTCCACGACATAATCTACAATGGCTCCAACGCTCACAATGCAACATCTGCCCTTGTGGGTGCTCCTCAGGGAGCCAACCTCACAATTTTCACTGGAAACTATCGCTTTGGAGATTTGGCGGTGTTCGACGATCCCATCACGCTGGACAACAATCTCCACTCTCCTCCGGTGGGCAGAGCTCAGGGATTCTACTTTTATAACATGAAGAATACCTTCAGCGCCTGGCTGGGATTCACCTTTGTGCTCAACTCTACAGACCACAGAGGAACCATTACATTCGCTGGAGCCGACCCAACCCTTGCTAAATACAGAGATATATCGGTGGTGGGTGGCACCGGTGATTTCTTGATGGCAAGAGGAATCGCCAGAATCTCCACCGATGCATACGAAGGAGATGTATACTTCCGTCTAAGGGTGAATATCACACTCTATGAGTGCTACTAATTCTGATATTCTCAAGTCAGGATGATCTGAGAATGAAAGTATGAATCTGTGTTGTTTGAAGGGTGATAAAAGGTGAAGTGTTGCTTTCTGTGTTTTTCTAGTGGTATCTGTGTTTGGCGCTTCAGTTAAGCTGTAGCTACAAGCCGCCATTGGGATCTCGTTTGGGGCTATGTATGAGCTTTGTTGTTGCTGTAAGTGTGTGTGAACTGCTTGGCTTTAAATACATGCTATATATATATCTTCTTCTCACTTTTTTTCATAGAAATTTGAATAACTAGTAACTATATGAGTTATGGTAAGATTTTTCTACTGGCGCCTGGGACATTAAATGACAAAAATGCTATATGGTTCATTGATCTTCAGTTTACGTCGCTGTATGCAATTGGTTTAGTAAGGGCTTGCATATTGATAGGTTTTTCAATTGCGCCTCTACTATTATAATCACTAATCTCGATTTATCCAAGTAGCAGTTCAAAACTAATAATATTAGTGTGGCATTTACTTATCATTGTAACGGACAATTTTTTATTAAGGGGTTTTTTAACAATTATTTTTAACATTGAAGACAAAGTTAAACCAGTTAGTTCTGGTTACCAATTGCAAACTCTCATTATGAATGATTTTTAATTGCTTGCTGCTTTATCTAGCTTTCACGGTATCGTGCACACTTTGGCTATGAACTGCAAGTTCTTGAACCTGAACCTTAGAGCTAGAAGAAACATAACATAAGTGGTTAACCTTAGAGCTAGAAGGAGCATAAGTTTTTGCACCTGAACCTTAGAGCTAGAAGAAACGCAACTGGTTAACCTTAGAGCTGGAAGGAACATAAGTTGTTAAGGTTTGGTTAAAGATAAGTGCTTCAAATGAGGCCATTTTAAAGATTATATGGTATGAAGTGTTATATCACAAATCAACCAAAGGTATATTAGATTAACAGCAACAGTGCTGGAGTTGATTTTGTGGACTAACAGTTTCCCAGTAAGCAATTTTTTTCCAGAGACAAAAACATATTTCATATTTAAAAAATTGGATACAAAACACATTCTTCAATACCAAAGCAAACACTACATATATAAGAGCTGTCAACATGTCTCACCAGATATATCCCTACTCTTAACACACAGTTCTACTGACCACTTCATAATTAATAAAAAAGAACCACGCAATCCCGATAGACATAATATAGCTGTCTGCCACTTATATCTAAGAAACTAAATTCCGTAGCGATAAATAAATGAGACAATAATATTAAACCTGCCCTAACCAGAGAGCCTAACTAGTCATAGTAGTGACACTATCTTTGTACTCCTCCAGCCACAAATTCCCTGGAAACAAGACTAAACCCTACTTTGACAATGCATCAAACATCTGAATTGTGCTGACGGAAAATATATGATATAGTTAAAACTGAGAATAGAGATCTATAGTGAAGTATCTGCGAAGCTATATACTCCGTCACCCGACGAGTCCTATGAACAGAGGAGTCCTTCTTCAGAACTTGAAACAGGGCAATAACGTGAGAAACTAAGTTTCCAGGTTTTGCATATAAGAAATAACGAGAGAGAACCAACAAAATTGAAGTGAATAAGTGTTGTCTTGCAACACCTCATGTGGAAGACCATCATCTCCATCATCCTATGAACTGCCATAATCCCACATTGCAGTGAATCTGTTTGGTAGCATATTCGCTTTAGTTTCTCTCACATGAAGATGAACTAATCACCTTTGAAGTAAAATTAACATTATATTATTAAAAATTAACCATGTATATTTAAACTTGATAAAACAAATTTGACATGAAAAAAAAAAAATAGTGTCTAAATTACAAACACACTAAAGGCATTTGTTGTTGAACATACTTGTGAAAGCAAACAAATAGCCAACTAGCGAAGCAAGGGAGACCTATACCATATTGCATCCGGAAGTCTATGGGTCCAAGTTGTTCTATGTTTTATGCACAATCTTCATTTGCAAAGTATCCCTTAGATCGCAAGAACTTTCCCAACTCAACCCGTAAAGCAATACAATCATCATGATCATAACATCTACTTTAAAGGTGTTTCAATTCCGCATCACCTCTACATTTGAAGATGGTTTATTGTCAAACCCCTTAGGGTTGAGTAGGAATGCAATTGAATGAAGAGGATTATGAACCATTTTCCACCTTGTAAGACTAAGATCACATGCCTCAATCCAAGTGTCCCTGACAATCCTAGAATTTCATCTTCCATTATGTCACAAAGCTTCTCTCTCATTTGATCCATACTCTCAAACACATCCCTTAAGCATGGATGCTCACTATCAAACATGCAAAGGGTGGAAACAATAGGTGTGACAAGGGTAGCAATATCCTCCACTATCCTCCAAAATTCCTCTAAAGGAGGGTCAATAATATTGTCCTCAACTCATGGACCATCCCCAACATGAGAACCCTTCCACCTCTGTTAATCCATCGATACCACCATATCCCTCAAAGATTGATGCACTTTGACGAGACATTGTAGCATAATGAATGCAGATGTAAATCTAGGCTTGGCACATTGAAGACGCTGGAGGTTGTCATGTTTCCTATAAATTGCTATGGATGATATGCATTAACGATACAAATATGTAGAATCTTTGCTTCAGTTATAGTTTTTTCGACCCATGTAATGTTGTTGATATCTTTAAGGGGGGTCTTAATGCAATGCATGGAACAAGGAATCCAAAACATTGTTGGATATTCATTCTCAATTAAACCCCTAGCAAGCACCTTATTTGAGGCACGATTTGTACAACTTAAACCACATTTTGTCTTCACACCTCATCTATTGCCTCCTTAAAGAGACCCATGAAATATGGACCATCTTTTGTTTCCCATGTAGTATCATGGCATTTTAATAACATAACTCCTTCTGGGATAGAAGCTAAAATATTGAGAAGAGGACAATGGTTAACATCTATCCAACCATTTGAAACAATGGAGACTCCAGAGTTCTTCCACCCATATTTAATATCATGAAGTTTAGCTTCAATCTGATCCCTCTCTTCAGACAACAATGTTGTCATCATCTTTTCATAGCTAGGAGGTTTGTAACCTTTAGGGGCAATGTTGACTAGATATCTGACCATCTCCTTTCAATAAGGAGATCTACAATTATTAAAATCTATGCCATTTGCAAAAAGAAATTTCCCAGCAGATGCATCAGGATTTCCCCTCCCTTTTATATTCCTTCAATTGTCAAGTTGGGAAACAAAAGCATGAAGTCTAGAAGAAGTTTTTGGACCACCGAGTATTGATCTATTGGGATTATTATTGGTTTGCATTGAAGCTTCAACAACCTATCTCAACTTTTCAAGTTCATGAAATTGTTTTAGTATTGATGCTTTCTTTGTAATAGGCACATTGGTGCATAAACAAATTTGTTCATTTTTCCCCATTCCAAGTAAATGCCATCGAATTCTTGCTACACTCCCTGAAATTTAGATCTTATAGTAAGGGAAAAACCAAATATTTGAACCAATTGTCCCACTTGTTCCTCCACTACATGATTGAGTGCATTTCATTGTTTCCCATATCATGGATTCAAAACCTTCTTTGCTTCTTAGTATTCTTTATTTTGGGGTTTTCTTGGCACTGTTGTTGGGGTGGGGGGGGGGGTTGGAAATGGGTGTTCTACTTTTTGTAGTTGATGGAATTTCTTCAATTACAATGAGAAAAGGGTGGAAGATGTTAGAAAAACAGGATCGCAGAGCAACAACAATAAACAAGATGCAATTTATATAAATCACATAAACACAATACAATAGAAACACCAATATACGGGTTCACCCAATTTGGGCTATGTCTATGGAGAAATTGCCATTCCTTTTATTATACCATCTAACAAAATGAAGGGATACACCCTACAGCACATCCGTTGCAACTTCATATTCACTCTCTCACAACCTCTCTTACATAATCATAGAGACCTTTGCAATGCTACAATACATTGCACAACCATATTACAATGTTTTCCTTTTAAAGAGGAATTACCATGGGAAAATACTACGGGCTACCGAATACCATGGGCCCGCAAAATGTTGGCCAAAAAAAATCCAAAAAATTTCTTTCTGGGGATTTGCCCCTAAACCCCATTTTTCGGGGGCGCCATCCCTAAACCCCAACCGGGGGCCCGCTAGCCCCCAGAACCCTGTGGGGGGGGCGATTCCCCCCCACATGCCCCCGCTAAGATGATTTTACAGTCCACCTGCACAACATATAAAATTGAGGTACAAACACAGCTGAAACAACAACATCTCTGAATCAGGAAGATCAGGCTCCACAACCAACAGAAGAAATATAAAATAATACTCTGCCAAAACAAAGACATACAATGATCAACAAACATAGACAATTATTAGAAATGGACATGAAATAATTAGAGCAAAAAAAATGACAAATTCACACAAATAATAAGTAAGAAACAGAGAAGGAAAAAATGAAACAAGGATAATCACAAGTCAAGAACTGGAGCATGACAAAATGGATTTATTCTTGCAGAGCTTGATTAGCTTGAGGCTACTCACTCCATCTAGTTAGCTTAAAATTAGAATAAAATGCATAAAATTCCTAAGACTGATTAAGAATCATATGCATACAATAGTCTATTTATAAATGTGGTAATGATATAAGTAGAAGGGAAATGAAACCATAACATATATGCACATTGTCTTTTTTGTTCCTTGAAACCATAACATATTTTCATCTAATTCACAATTTTCCTAGCAGATGCTGCCTTAGATAACAATTCTTAACCAATCTCTAGAACATTCCATTACTGTACTTTGAGATAAAAGGAAAGAGAGAAATGAGATGCTTAGTACATATTATTCCTTTGGTAATCGAGAAATAATTAGTCATAGATCTCGCAAAATTTGAGAAAACCCATCATTACAATATTATGTTGTATACCTAGTGACATATTCACAAAGTGCATTCATCAAAACAAATATATTCACAAAGTATATTTGATCAAAAATCATGTTGTAGGACTAGTTTTTGTGATTTTGGTTGGGCTCATTCTTAGGCACCCACTTTCTAGCATTAATGTTTGTGGCTTGATGAAAAAAAATATACTCGGTAAGTATGTTTGTTCAAAGCTATCTATAATACTCCTCTAGATCTACTAAACAATTGCTATCTGTCCTATAGCCTAAAACAACAATCCAAAACCATGAAAGATATTATATTTAGGCTCCAGATTAATCATTTTACTGCTGTGGAGGGGCAAGTTGATTCTTTTTTCCTAACCTAGGGATCACATGCAACCCAATGCACCATCTCCCTTCTTTTTCTTTCACTTTTTAGTTTTTATCTAGCCATTCTCTACTGGCTTTAGGGACAATCTTCATTGAAACTAATGGAGTCTCAAGTGGCCCTTATTTTGCATCACCAACTTTAATTAGTGCAATTAAAAGATAAGATTTGAAAGCCATGGGTTACTTGTGATTTGTCAAGATATTTCTAAGACAACCTCATTTTCTTAAGAATGTAATAGTGTACTTGTTTCATTTGGGCCATAATCAATTATGAACAGGACCATTTTAGAGTGCCCATCATACCATAATCCATGATAACTTACATTAATTACTTTAGTCAAACCTAACCAGATACTGTTCATTTTAAAATTACCAACATATAGATGGTGTTCATTTGACAACATAATTGGGTTGCAAATACTAAGAAAGATTGGTGTTTTTCTCTACTTAGGAAATCAAGAGTACGCACATATGTTTTAGTTGTTTATATTGAGAAATTGCCATAGATCTTGAGTTGGGTTCCCATCATTTGACAGAAAATAGAGGAGATGAGGAAATCCAAACTTAGTATGTTTATTTGGTAATTTTATGCATTTGGGTTTTATGGCCCAAAGATGAAATTGGTCCATATGTTTTTTAGGAGCAAACAATGAGTCTGTCAATGAACTCAAAAAATGCTAATTTTGAGTCTAGTATACCTATACTACGGTTGACACAGATCTGTTGACAGGGTTCACTTCGCACAGTGTCAACAAAGCTTGACACAAACTCCCATAGATACCGGCCCAAAAAGGGTTATCCTTTCCAGCAACACTCGCAAAGCGAGTGAGGTCTCACCCGAGGCACCTAAGGGGGCTGTAGGAACCAAGCTTCCGCGGGCATAAGAGGACATGCATCATTCACAATTAATCACAACATAACTCGAAGATCGACATAGTTAGTAATCGCATCATAACACCATCATTGCATACAAAGACATATTAATCAGATCTACGAAGTAGCACATCATAGCAACATATTCAATAGTTCCGCAATACATATCATAAGGGCGACATAACATATCTAATTATAACTGCAAGATAACACAAGTAATCATAACTGCAATAGAACATAAGAGAGACAAAGTCATGGTCAAAGCATTCCTTCGCATTAATAGTGAACTTCATACATCAAATCCATCTTACAAATCACAGAGTCGACACAAACTCATATCCGTAGAACCACTCCTTAATAACTCGGACCAAAGTCAATACAAAGACAGATCGAACCATCGAATCAAATACAAATGGACAGAAAGATCAACAATAAGATATGAGATACCCCAAAGGATTACAATGCAAACCGTATTTATAGTATCAGTGGCCATTACAAAATTGGTGCACTTTGCAAAGTGGACATATATTAACCACTAAATATAACTAATTCCTACTCCGCTTTGACCACTTTGCTCTGCTTTACCCGCTTTTCTCCACTTTGTGACCACTCTTTACCTTTGTCGCTGTCCACTTTGTCATTGTTTGTAACAAAACTTATATGAACTTGTACTGTGCCAACAGGCCTCCATCACAAACCTGTGGCTCTCCCTCTAGCCACTTCATCCGGATGCTGCTGGTGTGTTCACATGTGTCTTGAACTCTTCGCATGCTGCTTTAATTTTGTCGACAGCTTCCCTCACTGCTGTTTTGAGCACTGTGAAATCCTCAACCTCCTGCTCCGTCGGATGCTTGCTTTCTGCCTGATGTACTTTCTCTAAATTCTCCTTGATCTGTGTCAATACTGGCATAGCTTTGATTTCTAGCTACTCCGCTTTAGACTGCAAGTCGTCCAACTACCCTATCCTTCTCTACTGTCTCTTCCGTGCCTTGTTGACCTGTTGCTGCAAGTCCTTCAGTTATGTCGCCTTATTCATTTGCGCAAGTAGGGGAATTGCTTTTTGCGATGCCTTCAATGCCTCTACTTGCACCTCTGCTTCCCCATGTTGCACATTCAGCTGGTGCAACTTCTCATCTTGTACGAGACTTCCCCAAAATTGTGATACTTTTTCCGCAATATGTTGCGCTACCTTCTCCAATTCTACAATCTCCGTCGCACCATCCTCATTAGTGTTCTTTGACGCTTCCACTTGTTCTGGTGGTGTGCTCGGTGCCACCCTTGTTTGCAACTCCTCATTGGATTTTCTAAGATCCACAATGACTATGACCATATTTAATGCCTTGGCCTCCACGACCATTTCCTGAGATATTTCTGGTGCATCCTCGCATGCCATAGAGATGGCATGTTCCAACCTCTTTCTATCATCCATTGCTCTCGCCCTGTCTTTCATTACTACCTCTTTCTCTTCGCGTATTTGTTCGATCTCTACCTCAACCATTCTTACCTGCCTCTTGTAACTGATCATTTGGTCGTGTGTCGATTCTTCGCACTCATTAATTTCCTCGCTCAATCCAATATGGGCACGATGCAGCATAAACATAGGTAGCATACTGAGGTCGATACTTACAGTGTCTAGTCCGCGAAAGGTGAAGTATAACTCTTCATTGCATGTATTGATCACACCAAGTAGCACCTGTACGATACACAGTTGAGTGCCAATATCGATCTCTTGTCGTTGCACTTCTGACTGGCTTTCCTCTACAAGCCCTGGCTTCACCTTTGTTTTCATAACCGCATTACTCAATGTTTGTAGTAACTGCGACACTTGATGGAAATAATCTATCGAATGATGCACCAATTTTGCTCAATTTTCATCTGCGACACTTGTCATTCTGTCGAGCAACCTGTTCATTTGCTCGTCGAAGAGACTAGCAGTGGTACTCCCTTGTCCTCTATCCATATTCCTCTTTGTTCTCACTTCTTGGTGCTGTGCTTCTAAATCGGAATATGTCGAAGTGTCAGTCGATCCATCATGAATTTTCCCTAACTGGTCGTCCTCGCCTTCATCCTCATCCTCTGAGTCTTTTGTTTCCTTCTGCATCTTTGGTACATCTTTTGGCTTGCCATCCTCTGGATCTGACAGCTGGTCGTCGTCGACCAAGGTATTCCATTCATTTGGTCATTCCTCTACGATGGCATCCAACTCCTGTTCCGTGAGTTTATATTGCGTTGTAAACCATTGCTTCATCAAGTATGCACATGTTTGGATAAAGATTCCTTGAGGCCCCACAGCAAGCCTCACAATCTGTTGATATTTTATTGCCGCAACCTCTATTAAGCGCAGGACTTTAACTAGTTGTGCGCACAACTCTTCCAAGTAGATGTAAAATTGAATATTGTTTCCACGTTGTCTGTCTTTATCGTTCAATTCCCATAAATTTTGATACCATTCCCTGAGGCACACTTTGATGCTCTCCGTCTCTATACCTTGATATTGTGGTGGCTCCATCCATGCGACCAAGGAAATTAACAACATGAGCTAAGAATATGTAAAGGGATTACCCTTTTCCTGTGCTGCAACTGCATCCTCCATTAACTCATTTAATAAAAGCAACGACCAGTTCATCTGAACTCTAGACGCACACTGTTTCGCTGATGCAATCACCTCCAGTGTGCATTGGTTGGGGCAGTTTCGCGAACTACCTTAATGTCCAACAACTTTGCTGCGAGCCTGACCGCTCAGTCGTTGATTGTGTCGACCAGGTATCTGCGGGTGTTTTTGACCACCCCATACTTAACTTTCATCTTTGCCACCAACTTCTTGTCGTTTTCTTTACCTTAAAAGTACTGCGATGGGTCTACCCCCATCTTGGGTAACCCGATAATCCACGCAATAAGATCCACGTCGATTGGGATCTTCCTTTCAAGCCACAAATAGCCGTCGTGAAAACAAACAAGCAACTGTTTGATGCACGCATTGACCTTCGCCGAGTGCCCAAAATGCGGCATGTGAATGATTGACAACAATCCCGATCGTTGTAGTCCCAATGCCCATGGCATTGGTTCCATTGTAATTGGGCCTCCATCCTCCTGAACTCTCTCAATGAATGTCTGATGGGTGCACTCGGGATATGCTAACACGTCATGGTCGCTGTATTACAGCTTGTGTAGTCGCTACAACACTCCACTGGTAATGTGGACATCCTCCGGTGTCGCTGGTTCTACTATTGTGTACTTGTTATTCTTCCCAAGTCTTATCGACGGTGATCCAGATGGATATCGGTTCCCACTCACCTATTCCACTAGCTCAAAACAATTTCCCATTTTGGCAATTTTCTAGTAATTTTTCTACGGTTTTTCGGGTCCTAAACTTTCGGGGCCGTTTTGAGGCCCTAAACGATGTTTTTTGGCGATTCGGGTGGGAAAATGGTTTCCAAAATAATGAATTTTCCCCCATTTTGGAGTTGTAAATATCAGATAGACCTTTCCAACGGGCTATCAAGCGCCCCAAATGGAGATCGTATGCAAAAGTTATGACCCCAGGAAGTTGACTGTTCAACTTACCACCTTGGGGCCGCAAACTTTATGACGATTCATCTTCTAGGCTTAGGTTTTTGGATGTTTGGGATTCTTTCCCTCATGCTTCTGATAAATAGGCCCTTTCGGCCTCTTTTTGTTTTCATCTTGGCACAAATGAGCACAACGGCCACATCTCTTCTCAGAGATAGCTACCAACATTCAAGTTGTTTTATTTTATAGTTTGTTCTATTTCCGCTATTTAATAGAATATGTGTTTACTGTATCACTATGTTCTTTGCAATATATCTGTGTATATGGTTCTATGCCTTCTCGTTCATTTCATTCCCACATAAATCTAGATCAGACGGAGCCCCTTCTCTCCTCGATGGCACATAGCCCAGAATGTTTGCCACGGTTGGACCTTGCTGCTGCCTGATTCATCCTATAACCATTGTTGCCTCTTCTTCTGCGTTATCTAAAGTGATTGCTTCACCTCTTGTCGCTGCAGCCCACGTTGTGTTGCGGGTGGTTTTTTCTCTTCTGTCCATATCCACCAGCTGGTTAGCGCTTCTCTTCTTCCAAAATATCCGCGCCGATGCAGATGCAATCTTTGCTTGCTCTTCAACAACTAGTGCCCTTGTAGCAGGTGGCTCCTGTATACTGGTGTTGGATATCACACGGGCCATCGTAACTCTTCGACTGTAATCCTCTTAGCTTCTCTCTCTGGTTTCTGCAATACTCTTCACCTTCAACACTCTCACAATGCGCAATGGGTCAGAATGTTTCCCTATGCGTCCTTTTATAGCTTTGGTTTCACCCATCGAATCAATTTGGACAATGATTACTCAAATCCACCGTAGATTTACCTAAATCCTTCGTCGATTTACCCAATTCGGCATAATGATGCGACATTAAATGCATCTTCATCCACTTGCGCCATCGTCCGCTGCGTATTGACTGCTTCATTTATTGCCCGATATGACCAGTTTGCACTTCGCCGGTATTGATAGGGCCCAATCCTCGTCGTCGTTCCATCACTAGGTATATGAACTCCATCCTTTCGTGGTTCCATCGACAAATGTATGAATTTGAACCTTGTTTCTGTTTCATCGACCGACTCACAAACTGTGCGGTGTACCTGTTTCATTGCTCTCTTTTTTTCGTCATCCTATTATCTTCCTCAGTCGAGGTGCGTCGGGCTATCCCGATAGGGATTTAGCCGGATCCCATTCACTAAGTTTGTCAAAATTGTTCCATCCAACTTTTGCAATTGAACTGCACCCCCAACATTAATAAAATTTATGACATATGGACCAAGCCAATGCATTTGGAGCTTACGTGAGCGTTTTTCAAACTTATTGTCGTATAGGAGTACCATATCTCCGCGCTGAAAGTGCTTCTTCTTTACATGGCGATCATGCCATGCCTTCTGTCGATCTTTTTCCACTTGCTGCTGAAATCACGCTATGAAGTGATCTTCTTCCAGTTGTAGCAACTGCGCCAATATTTCTTAAATCGCCTCGTCTTCGCTCATGCATGTCGCTACTGCTATGCGCAGACCGGGGACAATGTACTCCATAAGAATTACTACTTCCTGTCCATATACCAGCTTGAAGGGGGTTTGGCCTGTCAATATTTTGCACGTTGTTCGATAGGCCCATAATACCGCAGGAATATTCAAGTCCCAGTCGTCACGGTTTGTATTGCAGACCTTAGTGAGCGCATTCCCCATAATTTTTCTTAATGCTTCAACCTCTCCATTCTCCTGTGGGTGGTATGGAGTGCTTCTTCTATGCAGAATCTAAAACTCCTTAGTCATTGCTTTGATGGTCTGATTTACAAAATGCGTGCCTTGGTCGCTCATCAATATTTTTGGACTCCCAAACCTGGTGACCACATTGTCGAACAAAAATATTATTGTTGTCGCAGGTGTGCAATATTTCACTGGTGTTGCTTCGGCCCATCTTGTCAAGTAGTCCATCACAATAATGATTTACCTCGCACCCGTCCTCTTTCCTGGTGGGTTAATGGGTCCCACAAAATCTACTGCCCATTTTTCAAAAGGTTGTAATGTCAATTGGGGAACCAAAGGCATCTCATCCCGTCGCGATGGTTTCCATGTCCTCTGACATACGTCGCAGTGCTTGGAGTAATTTGTCCCGTCGTTATGTAGTGTTGGACACCATAAGCCAACTCTATATATCTTTATGGCGGTTGCATGGCCTCCATAATGCCATCGTGCGATCCCACTGTGAGCCTCAACCAACACTCTTTCTTTTTCATGTGGAAGGACATATTGATGCATGATTTTATCCGGCCCCATCTTGTATAACTGTCCCACGATCAATTGAAAGTCAGCAGCTCTAATGACTAATTGCTTCTTCCGATTAATGGTGAACTCTTCAGATGTTCTTCCTATGTCCAAAAACTGAACAATCTGTTCATAATGGTCATCAACCATTTCAATGCGAAATAACTGCACGTCGGGAAGACCTTCGTCGATGCTACTTGGTTCCTCTCCTGATTCAATCCTTGACAGATGGTCAGGTCCTACATTCAATTGTCTAGGATTCACGATTATTTCAAAGTCGAATTCCCGAAACAACAACAACCACCGATAGATATTTGCCTACAACACAGGCTTGTTAACTAGGTACTTTATTGCTGAGTGGTCAATAAACATCTTGAAGTGTCCTCCTAACATATAATGTCAGAACTTTTGCAATGCATATACCATTTCCAGGACTTCTCTTTCCTTCATTCTATAATCTTTCTCCACAGTTGACAACTTCGGTTAGCAAACGCGATAGGATGGTCGATCGACCCTTATCCAGGATGGGCCAATATCACTCCCAGTGTGACTGATGAAGCATCTATGTGGACATGGAATTATTCTTCCATTCAGGGAAGGCTAATATTAGTGCTACAACCATCTTTCCCTTCAATATGTAGAGGATTTTCTGACACTCAACGTTCCATTCAAACTTCGCATCTTTTTTCAACAGCTTCTCCGTGGGAGCAGTAATCGCTGCATACCCCTTTATGAACTTTCTATAATATCCTGTATGGCCCAACGTGGCCCTCAATTGCTTTACTGTCGTAGGTGCTGGTAAGTCGACAATGATCACTATCTTGGATGGGTCGACCAACATACCTTCCTTGCAGACAATATGTCCCAACAAGATACCAAATGGTGCATAAAAGATACACTTATTTAAATTCAAAGAGATTTGATGCTATCGACATATTTTAAGCATCATCCTGAGGCTCTCAACATGGTCTTTAACCAATCCATACACAGTCCAGTCATCCATATACACTACCAAGAACTTGTGAATAAAGTCTTTTAAAGCAACGACAACTAATCTTGAGAAAATTGCAGGGGAATTCTTGGGACCGAATGGCATTACTGTGCATTGATAGAAGCCCCACTCTGTTACAAAGGTGGTTTTGTGTTGATCTTCTTTCACAATATTGATTTGGTGATATCCCGAAAACCCATCTGTGAATGAATATACTTCCTGTCCTCCGACACCTTCAAGTACTTCGTTAGTAAATGGCTTGGGGAATGGATCATGAAGGTATGCATCATTCGACTTCCTTAAGTCGACGCAGATCTGGATTTCTCCATTCTTCTTGTCCTGGACAACCATAGGGATGATCCATTCTGACTCCTCGAAAGGTTCAATGATCTCTGTGTCCTGTTGGAGCATTTTCCAACCACATATAATTTATTTGAGCTTCACAGTTAAATTTTCCACTTATCCTAAGTATTTTGACTCTATCATGTGCTTACATCATCAGTAGATCACAGTTTCAGTAAAATGGGCCTCCTCCTACATTCAGGGAGTCAACTGGGCCATCATTATTAGTTAACTGGGCCTCCTCCATCATTCAGGGAGTGATTTGCATGACTAAAGCGCACTACTCAGTCCAACTGACAACATTTACTAGTTCATTCAGCCAATTGGAGACTAGAAGGCGCCCTACTGCACTGGTTGAATTCATTTGGTGTTATTTTCACCTACTATTCAGTTAACTGCAGAGAGAAAGGTGCCCTCCCCTATGTTTGGCGATTCAGTTGAGTTCTGGATTCAGTTAGAATTAGTTAGACAGTTTCAGAGTCTGTTAGACTCAGTTTCATATTAGTTAAGTGGTTAATTGATGTGCCGAGTGGTGTTAACTTCCAACTAAGCCACTCTCATGCATTCAATTCGAATGACCTCTTTGGAATTCGAATTGCTTGCCTTATTGTAGCCATTGTTGCACATTGTAATTATCTTCCGAGTTAATGATAATGCATGATATGTTGCAAACCTTTTGCATCAATGTTTTCACATATTATTTGCCCCATGCATCTCTAGTAACTGTCGTCTTTGTTTCATAGATCTATTGTGCTTAGATTTTACATGGTATCAGAGCCATGGTGGGACAAGGAAACATTTCTATAGTGTTTATGCACTTCTGCACTAGTGATTTTTCACTTTTTCACTTCTGCACTAGTGATTATTCAGTTTCGCACTTGGAACACGTATGAAGATCGAGCAAGTTTGCTAAAAAATATTCCAAATCTGCAGCAGAAGCTGAATGTTTTCCACATAATGCCTGCATATTGTGCATCCGACTCTTCAAGCTTGCTTGATAGTCTATGTCGGGTGTGATGCAACTTGAACATTGTAGCTTGTCGACCTAAAAATTTCTTGTTTGTTTGTGATTGCAGGTTTCTCACGGTCTCATATTGCATTCGCTACAACAGAAATGGACTCTTCTTCACAAAATCTCCTTACTCCTTTCAACTATCATCAATGGAAGAACGATATAGAGATAGTGCTGCGCTCCAAAGGATTCTACAGAGTCACTATGAGCCTAGAACCAGAGCCTAATTCTGCAATAGAGAAGTCCAAATACTTCAATGAGCTTGATGAAGCTTATGGTTTCCTTTGTCTCAATATTTCGAAGGATCTTCTTTTCCATCTCAGCATATTGAGTCACTCCAAAAGAAGTATGGGAAAAAATTGCTAAACTCTTTGGAAAGCACGATGAGATGAGGGCTTATCAGTTGGAGAATGAAATGATTTCCCTAAATCTTGAGAATTTCAAGACCATCAATGAGTTTTTCACCAAGTTCAAACATTTGGTGCTTCAGTTTAAGCAATGTGAAGTTGTGAAGAAAGATGAGCAGTTGATTCTTTCTATCCTTAAGAAGCTAAGAAAATACTATTCAGTGTTTGTCTCTACTTTCCATTCGGGAAAACTCACCACTTTGAATTGGAAGATGCCTACCTTTAATTCCTTCATTAAGTCCTTAAAAAAAGAGCATGAAAAGCTTGTTCATATGGTGTCCATACAAACCTCCAAATATCAAGCCCTATTTGCTGGAGGACCCAAAGATATGAATGGTAAAGGAAAGAAAAAGAAAGAGAAGACCAAGTTTGATCATCCCAAGCAAAAGGAGAAGACCAAGCAGTCAGATGAGCCCTTCGGTTCAAGAAAAGACAAGCAAAAGGGAAAAGAGAAGACAAAGTGTTCTTACCGTGGTATGGGATTTCATCTAGAAATCTCATGCATGAAGAAAAATATTGATCATATGTCCCTTCTCTTGGAGAAAAACAACATCACTCTTCTCGATGGTGCAAGAAAGAAGGAAAATAATGATCATGCAAGAAGAGGTCATGCACTCATGGAAAGTGTTTGAAATTCTATAGCTCTTCTCATAGATTCAAGAGCTTTGAATCACATGGTTGCAAGAAAAGACTCAGTCTCATCATTAGACTCCGACAGCTTCATCTCCATCCACATGGGAGATGATTCACAAATTTCTTCGAAAGGAAAAGGTACTATTCATTTAGAAAATGGAAGTTTTCAAAATGTTTTTATGTTCCTTCTCTAGCTTCAAACTTGCTTTCTGTGTATCAGATGACACACACTGGTTTTCCCAAGAAGGTTGTATTCAGGCCTAATGATGTTGAAATTTTTAATATTTCCATCGGAAAGCTCATTGCAGTAGGCAAAGCAAATCATGCTGCAAAAACATATGATTTTTCCCACTTTTTGCCACATTCAAAGCCAAGTTCCCTTCTGAATAATGGAAATGAGATTATCCGACTATGGCATGAGAGGTTTGGACACCTAAATTATAAATATTTGCAGCTGCTACAAAATAATTCCATGGTTGAAGGCCTTTCGAACATCAAATCCTCAAAAGGGATATGCAAGGGTTGCATCATTGGAAAGCATCCTGAGCACAAGTTAGATTGAGGCAAAGCTAGCAGAGATTTTTGTATTTTGGAGCTGATTCCCAGTGATATCAGTGGTCCTTTACCAAACCCCTCCATGAACGGCTCAAGGTATGTTCTGACATTCATTGATGACTTGTCCATAATACCATATTCACATGGGTCTACTTTCTCAAGAACAAATCGGAAGTGCTTGAAAAATTCAAGAATTTCAAGGCTTTTGTTGAGGCTGCTACTGGGAGCAAGATAAAAGATATCAGATCTGATAATGGTGGAGAATATATAAAATCATAGCTTCTGCAACTTTGTGCAGAAAATGGAATCCAAATCTAGCACACAGTCCCCTACACACCTCAGCAGAATGGTGTAGCGGATAGGAAAAATTGAGCATTGAAAGAGATGCCTACTTTTATGCTTGAATCAAAAGGTTTGGATTCAAATATTTGGGATGAGGCCATGAATGTTGTTGTATACATTCAGAACAGAGTTCCACACTCATCCGTCAAAGGTAGAACTCTTTTTGAATCCTACATTGGTCACAGGTCTGATGTGTCACATCTCAGGGTTTTTGGCTCCACTGCATGGGCTAGAATTCTGATTGAGAAGAGAAAATATTTCGAACCAAAAGTAATGAGTGCATCCTCATTGGATATGATGAAGAATACAAATGATACAAACTCATGGATATCAGATCCAAAAGGATATTGATCGAGCGAAGTGTTCAATTTGAAGAACTGCTTCATGATCTACAACTAGTGGAGGAAGAAACTGTCAAACTGCTTCCTCTCCAAGAAGAAGATTCGGAAGAATATGATGAAAGTTCGTGTTCTGATATTTATGATATTTTATCAGAAATTAATTAATTTTAAATATCAGTTTTAGATTCATATCCATATGAGCCCCCTAAGTTTCCAAAGTGGGCATAAAAGACTCTCACATCTGCTGGTTCTAACATTGGAAATCCTGCCGATCCAAGAAGAACTCGAGCATACTTTAAAAGAGAAGGCATGTATATTTGATATTCTAATACATTACTGTATTTTTTTTTTTTTATGATTGGTTCAGATCCTAAATCATACTACCATGCCCACCGAGGTCCGAGATGGAAAACCGCCATGGATAAAGAGTACAATTCTCTTCAGAAAAATGCAACATGGGAGCTAGTTTCTCTTCCACCTGGGAGGAAATTAGTTCAATGAAAATGGGTCTACCGAACCAAGGTTGATGCTGATGGTTTAAAATTAAAATAAAAATCTAGGTTGGTGGCAAAAGGTTTCTCACAAGTTCATGGTGTGGACTACACATAAAATTTTGCATCAGTTGCAAAAATGGATTCAATCCACGTAGTTTTGGCAATTTCTGCATCCAAGCACTGGGAGGTGCACCACATGGATGTGAATAGTGCATTTATTCATGGATATCTTCAGGAAGAGATTTACATGAATCATCCTGAAGGTTACATATCATATCCGACACTTGTTTTTAGATTAAGGAAATCCTTGTATGGTTTAAAACATGCCCCAAGAGCTTGGTATACAAAGATGGATTCCTTTCTTTTGTCGCAAAAATTTGTGAGATGAAAATAAGATCCAAATGTGCATGTACAATAGCATGAATGTAATTTTCTTATCATTTTACTTTATGTTAATGACCTATTGATTATAGGAACAAGTCTTGCTTCGATTGACACTATAAAAAGCGCTCTACACCAAGCATTCTATATGAGTGATTTAGGCCTGTTGAGGAAGTTTCTTGGTCTTGAGATCACTCAGAATTTTGATGGGATTATGATATCTCAGTAAAAATATGCTTTGGACCTGCTTAATAAGTTCAATATGGAAGAATGAAATCGACACCATTCTGATTCCTCTCAGGAATCATTCTTGAGGATGGTGATTCTACACTGTTGGTGGATTCTACACTATACAGACAATTGATTGGTAGTATTTTGTATTTGACACACTCTAGGCCTGATATTTATTATGTTGTGAGTGCCGTGTCAAGGTATATGCAACAGCCCCATGAGTTTCATTGGAAGGAATCCAAAAGGATCTTGCACTATGTGTAGGGACGTACACGACATTTTGGCATACACTATGTTGTGGATTCCGATCTTGACTTGGTTGGATTCACTGATTCAGATTGGGCGGGTGATAACATTAATTGGAAGTCCCCTTCCGAATATGTTTTCATGATTGGAAGAGGGCCTATTTTCTGGTCAAGAAAAAAGCAGACCTCCATTGCCTTATCTTTAGTAGAGGTAGAGTATCGAGGAGCAGTCAATGTTTGCATTCAAGCAGTTTGGTTGCAGGGTATTCTAGCAGAGTTTGATATTCTTAGCACCACTTCTACTGTCATATTTTTTTACAATAAGAGTGCTATCAATATCTTTACAGATCCAGTTCAGAGACAAAGGACCAATCTTATTGAGATCCACATGCACTACATCCGAGAGCTTGTGCATGAAAAAACCATTGTATTGCAATATTGCCCTACAAAATAGCAAATTGAAGACATCTTCACCAAGAGCTTCACCGAGAAGAAGTTCTGTTACCTCCATTCACTTTTGGGGGTGAGTTATACTATGGAGAGGACATATTAGATCCTTTAGTGTTCAGTTTGAGGGGGGGTTTTCTTTACCACTGGGTTTTTCCCTCTTTCCTCACTTAGATTTTTTGAGCATTTTTAGGATTATTTTTGTACTGGGTGACCTATGGCCTTTGTTGCTAGGGCCCTTTTATTTATATATATTTAATCCTCCACATGATATTAGCTTAATGGGGGGTTTTGGAGCATTTTCCAACCACACATAATTTATTTGAGCTTCACAGCTTAATTTTCCACTTATCCTAAGTATTTTGACTCTATCATGTGCTTACATCATCAGTAGATCACAGTTTCAGAAAATTGGGCATCCAACTACATTCGGGGGGAGTCCACTGGGCCATCATTATCAGATAATTGGGCCTCTTCCATCATTTAGGGAGTGATTTTCATGACTAAAGTACACTACTCAGTCCAACTGATAGCATTTACTAGTTCATTCATCCAACTGGAGACTAGAAGGAACCCTACTACACTGTTTGACTTCATATGGTGTTATTTTCACCTACTATTCAGTTAACTGTAGAAAGAAAGGATGCCTCCCCCATTTTTGGGCATTCAGTTGAGTTCTGGATTCAATTAGACTCACTTAGATAGTTTCAGAGTCTGTTAGAGTTAGTTTCATATTAGTTAAGTGGTTAACTGATGTGTTGAGTGGTGTTAACTGCCAAGTAAGCCACTCTCATGCATCCAATTCGAATGACCTCTATGGAATTCGAATTGCTTGGATTATTGTAGTCATTGTTACACATTGTAATTATATTTTGAGTTAATGATAATGCATGATATCCTGCAAACCTTTTGCATTAGTGTTTTGACATATTATTTTCTGCATGCATCTCTAGTAACTGTTGTATTTGTTTCATAGATCTACTATGCTTAGATTATACACATCTAATATCCGATCTATCTCAGCCTTCACTCATTCTTTGTATATGGGACTCAGTCTGTACGGTCGCTTCTTCACTAGCTTAGCATCGGGTTTAAGGGGGATCTTCATCTCGCTTAAGTCCCCGAAAATGCCCTTCATATCATAAAACCTCGTCGGGGACAAATCTTGAAATTCATGCAGTAAGACAGTGACCTTCCCAATTGTTGTGTTGGCCCAATAGTCTCCAATACTGGCAAACTTTGGATTCTCCAATGACCTAATATTTACTTTCTTAATTTTCAATGGTTACTTGAATTTGTCGAATGTCATATTTGGTGCTTCAACGTCGTCGCTTCCTTCTAACTCTGGGACATATATAGCTCTAGGATATTCATCATCATCAGGTCCTCCCGAAACATTATAACATTCCATCATCATCTTTGGTGTGGCAGTCCATTGTGGTCCCATTGGTCATTTGTTCGGAACTGTCTCAAATTTATTTTCGCGGATTACCCGCAGCGCACTTTCAATTAGAGGATTTTCGTCGGCGAAACTGAATGTGCGACTGAAACTAGTGGTTAGATCCTCCTATGTGGTTGTTCCTTTTCTCAGCTCTACTGAGACGTACTAGCTCCGCAGAACTTCGTCTAATGTGTGGATGAATGCATGGACCCATTCTTGCTTTGGCCTCACCCCCCATGTAGCCTGGTATTTTCCCAAACGATCCCTTGGATCCATCCTTCCATCATACTTACTAAATTTGATATAATATCTTAGATAACAATATCATATTTAGGATATGAATTCCTAGTCAAAACAATTGCACAAGAAAACCTCTAGTTTTTTATGGAGTAAGGTCTATAGCATGAGAGAAAGT
This sequence comes from Larix kaempferi, assembly GCA_027924585.1. Taxonomy (NCBI): domain Eukaryota; kingdom Viridiplantae; phylum Streptophyta; class Pinopsida; order Pinales; family Pinaceae; genus Larix; species Larix kaempferi. The sequence continues at coordinate 2,927,885 of BSBM01000150.1, forward strand.
TTTTTATGGAGTGACGTCAAAATCCTGAGAGAAATCCTGTCGGATAATCAAATCTGAAACCTACTGCATTATGCTTACACCACTTAATTGCTCGAGTCAACCTAGCGAAATGAAATTGTTGTATTGATTCTATTCAATGTCATTCAATATTTGAACTTAGATTATATCTTTATTGTGGTCACACATTGCCTCAACTAATACATAAACCTTAAAACATGGAAATAAGTTTTGATATTCATAGTGAGAAATGTTGTAATGCTATACTCTGCATTTTACCAGTACCTTATCAGTAACTTAATGTATTCCATAAAACCTTAATCTAGATGCTAAACTTCTCTTTCCTCACAATTTATTCAAATTGTTGCTCTGCGTTTTACCAATACCTTATGAGTAACTTAAAGTATTAAATAAAACCTTAATCTAGATGATACACTTCTCATTCCTCACAAATGAATCGAATTGCTACTCTTATTTTTCCTAGTACCTTATCAGTAACTTAAAGTATTCAATAAAACCTTACTCTAGATGCTAAACTTCTAATTCCTCACAATTGAATCGAATTTCTAGAAGTATTTGAAAAGTGCTAAATAAAACACACTTATGGAAATTGAATGTAGATGCTAAACATGCCATTACTCATGATTAAATCCAATCTCTAGAAGTGTTAGAAATTCAAAGAAAGTACATTATGGGTATGGATTTTGAAAGAACAGGTATATTTGTTTTTACCGATACTTTGAAGAACTAATAATCATGTATGGCATACTCACTAGATGAAATCAATCTTGGGCTGGAAAACTGAGTTGAAAAATTGGGTATCCAATCAACAATATCGATTATTTACACAAAGGCAAAGAAATTTATGTCAAATGCAGCTTCAACTACATGTTGAAACTGATTAGGATTCTTAGGATAGTAAATTATTTTGCATCTCTACTTTTGAACCAACTACATGCAGAAAGCTAATCACCAGCTTTCCATGTCTATTTCCCCTATACAATGGAAGTGGATGTGCACCTTTTCCCGTCCACCTTTGTCCTCTCTTACTTTTGTTTTTGTTGACTTGGTGTTGAAAGCAGATACTCCACCATTTATTTATGTAAATGTCATACATAGGCCAAATTTTCACCATTGAAAGCTCCACTCAGTATGGATGTAGGCGATTGTTAATATTAATTTATTATGTTCGAATAAATTAATGTCTTTATGTTTAAGCTATGCTATATAAATGGAAGGTTTTTCAATAGAAAAAGACATAATTGGATGAGATGTCATATCTATCTTGGAATAAGTTGAGTCTGGTCAATGTTATTGATGATCAATGGTACACCAAGCATCCATTCATTCAACATGTAATGACTTCTGATTAGTGTGGCCATGGTTATTGATGGTACACCAACCACTCATTCAATTAATATATATAGTGTTGTTAATTTCCAAAAATTGTAATTTAGTAGGACCCACTTGAAATTCATTGTCACATAGTGATATCCAACAAGTGACTGCACTCATTATTCATAATTTTAAGTTTGAATTTATTAAAATTAAAGCTTGGAAATTTTCTAGAATGGTTAAGCACTTGGATTCCATTCACTGAAATGCATCCATTTGTCTCAAACTATATTTATCAAAATCCAAAGTACTTCATTCCTTTAGTAGTGTCCTTTAACTTCTGCAAAATTCAAATACTTCATGGCTTGTACTTTCCAAGATGAAAACCTTTCCAAGTCAATCTCTTTATTCTTTACACTTAATACCAATTGTTTCCCTTTTGTTGCAACTCAGATTTGTAGTTCATTTATTTGCCACTACTACGTTATGGACACTTTGTTGACCGAAAATGTTGTTTCACTTCTACTGCATGGTGTTGTTGACCTTTTCCCACTTCTACAAGTTGTTTCTCTCAACTGAGTAAGCTATCTTAACTCATCAACCGCCTGATTCTGAATCTCTATCTTTGATGTGATTCATAAGAACTAAATGTTGCTTCCAACTATCTACAATAACGTTGTGGAGGATCAACAACTACAAGAAGGATATATCATCAAAGTCACCAAATGTACATGCAACATTCTACACAATGCAACGTATGCTTCATTTTTTCCTTCATTATTTTCACTTAAACCTTTTGCACTCCCAATACTTGTAACATATTTTTTTGATTCTACTTACCTAACTTCGCTCTTCTTACTAGGACTATCACATTGCTCACACTTGAAATTGTCACATTGGAAGCACCAATTATTGGGGAACCATCCCCTTTCAAATTTACTACTGGCTTCACCTCCCAAAGCGGTTCCTCTATTTTAGAAAACATCCTCCTTGATCCCCAAACCCCTTCACTTGCCATACCTTCCTCACCAAATCCAACCCCAACCCTTGTTGCACCTACTATTCAATTCACATCACTCAACCCTTGCAACAAAACTTGGGCCATTCAAGGCCGAGTCATTGCCAAGACAAATATCAACGCATACACTAATAAAAAATGGCTAGGTAAACTCTTTGGATTTGACCTTGTTAGTGCTTCAAGAGATGAGGTCCATATCTTTGCATTCAATGAATTAGAAGCATCATTGTATGACCAAATACAAGTTGGCATAGTCTACATGGTCTCAAATGGCATAATCAAGCCGTCCAACCCAACATACAACCACTTGAAAAGCAATATTGAGATTTTACTAAGCCCCTCCTCAACAGTCCAAGCATGCTTGGAGGAATACCCCTTGATCCATTTTCATTGCTTCCACATTAAGTCTATCCATGACATCCAAACTACACCCCTCAATTCCATGGTTGACCTTATTGGGATTGTCATTTCTGTTTCCCCTGCATCAACTATACGCAAAAAGGATGGCTCAGAAACCATACGCCAAACAGTCTGATTAAGGGACATGTTTGTGTTCGGGTACACAGGGTACTCCCAAAAGACCGAAAACCTAGAGCAACCACTTCACACAAACAGATCACAGATCGATACACCGATGTTTTGACGTGGTTTAAACCCTCGTGAGGGAAACACTCCACGGCCCCGGCCAAATAGCTTCTACGGGACAATTTATTATGCAAAGAAAGAAAGTTACAAATGAACTTCTCATAATCGATCAACTAAACAATGACCCTCCATGCTCTTTAAATAGAGATCATGGACCAATCGGGTGTTAAGCCAAGGATCACGGTTAGGTATGATCTAAGAGAAGTTGAGCCGTCGGATCACTCTATGTCGGGAACATATCGTGACCATCGGATTAAGTATTTACAAATGCATACTAAAGAAACACACTTTCCCTAACGGATATATTACACAAGTTGATCTTAACTAACTCCTAAGTGTCTAAATATCCTAACATCCCCCCTTAAGAACAACTTGGGATAGAATTGAAGGATTTACAAAAGTGACACTATTAGGAGAAGGAAGGAGGCATTAGAGCCTATCCCCCCTTAATAACAAGTTCCTGAACTCCTAACATAGATCGAAGTTTTGAAAACTTTGCTTCTGTAAGAGACTTGGTGAAGATGTTTGCAACTTGATCATCTGTAGGGAAAAAGAGCACTTCAAGAACACGATCATGAACAAGTTTTCTGATGAAGTGCATATGTAGCTCAATGTATTTGTTGCATTGATGTAGAAATGGATCTTTGGCAAGCTTGATGGCACTTTGATTATCGCACCAAAGTGGATTAGGCTACTGCTGCTCGAATCCGAACTCTGAAAGGATCTATCGAAGCCATAAAGCTTCTTGACTGGCATTAACTACGGCTCTATATTCTACTTCTGCTAAAGAAAGAGCAAGAGCTTGTTGTTTCTTACAAGCCCAAGTGATAGGTCCAGATCCCAGACTGAAAACATAACCTGCAGTAGAATTTCAATCATCAGGATCGCCGACCCAATCTAAATCAGTGAAACCTACCAACAAAGGTTCACCCCCTGTACTGTAATGAATCCCAAACTGAACTGTACCTCGAATATATCGAAGTATTCTTTTAGCTACTTTCCAGTGACTTTCATGAGGTGTCTGCATATAACGGGCAACACGACCAACGGCAAAGGAAAGGTCAGGACGAGAATGAGTCAAGTATAAGAGACTACCAACAAGCTGGCGATACAAGGTGGCATCGACTTCAGGTGAAGTACAAGTGGTAGAAAGTTTGACTCCAGACTGGAAGGGAGAAGGGGCTGGTGTACAATCTTCCATGTGAAAGTGACGAAGAAGGTCACAAGCATACTTAGACTGAGAAAGAAAGATTCCTTCTTTGGTTTGCAGGACTTGGAGACCAAGAAAATAATGCAAATGTCCTAAGTCTGCCATTTCAAAATTTTGTTTAAGACTAGATTTCACATGGATTATAAGCTTAGGGTCACTACCAGTAAGAATAAGGTCATCAACATATAGAACAACTATGATGAGATGGTTTCCTACTTTCTTGGTATAGACATTGGGGTCAGAATGGTATCTAGAAAAACCAGTGTCAAGGAGAAAGTTATCCATTTTGGCATACCAAGCTCTAGGAGCTTGCTTAAGGCCATCTAAGGATTTCTTAAGGCGACAGACAAGGCTAGAGTTATTCTGGACATATCCAGGAGTTTGTTCCATGTAAATTTCCTCCTGTAAATCACCATGTAATAAGGCAGACTTGACATCCATTTGATGGAATTCCCAGTTGTGTAAGGCTGCAAGGGAAAGAACAAGGCGGATGGAGTTAATTTTTGTGATAGGAGCAAAGGTTTCATTGTAGTCAATCCCTTCAACTTGGGAAAAACCTTTGTCAACTAACCTTGCCTTAAGTCTTTCAACACTTCCATCTGATGCATACTTAGTTTTGTAGACCCATTTACATCTGACAAGTTTTCTTCCTTTTGGAAGAGGTACAAGATCCCAAGTATCGTTTGCCATTAAGGAACGATATTCTTCATCCATAGCTGCATCCCAATCTAGATTTCCTGAAGCTTCTGCAAAGGTTTCTGGATCATGATTCTCAGAAACTTGAGCCAAAAGAGAAGAGGCTCACTGAAACTAAGAATGTGTTTGACGTTGATCTCTAGGATCACTGGCAAGATCACTAGCTGCTTCACATGTTGAACGGACCCATCGAGGAAGCACTTGTGCTGGTGCAACTGGAGGAAACTGAGCAGGCGGAGGTGGATTTTCATCCTCACTATCATCATCAGAAATTGGAGTTGGAAACCTGTCAAGGAAGTTGGAAGAAGAAGAAGAAGGCACAAACACTGAATCAAGCTCGCAGGCCAAAGATGGCATAATCGTCGAGTTAGGCTCGCAGGCCAAGAAATTTTCATCAAATTTAACATCTTTTCTAATGATTATATCATAAGAATGTGGTTGAAGAAGTCTATAACCTTTTACTTCAGAATATCCAACAAATATGCACTTTTCACTTTTAGGCTGCAATGCTTTCCGTTTTTCATCCGGAATGTGAGCCCATGCTTCACTACCAAACACACGGAAGTGACTTACATTAGGTTTAGTTTTACTCCATGCTTCTTCTGGTGTGATACCTTGTAATGCTTTAGTGGGGGTGCGATTAACTATGTAATTTGCACAATTAATGGCTTCAGCCCAAAATTGAAGACTTAGTCCCTTAGATTGGATCATACAATTAGCCATTTCTTTTAAAGTGCAGTTCTTCCGCTAAGCTACACCATTTTGTTGTGGTGTATATGGAACCGTATGCTGTTGTTGGATGCCTTGTTTAGTGCAGAAAGCAGTGAACTTTTTGTTAACATATTCTCCTCCATTGTCAGATCTTAACTTAATAATTTGATGACCAGATTGTTTTTCAACAAGGGCCTTGTAGGACAAGAACATGTTAAATACTTCGCTCTTAAGTTTTAGGAAATAAACCCAAGTGCGTCTGGTGTAATCATCAATGAAAGTTAAGAAATATTTGAAACCAGAAAAGGAAGTAGATGGAAGAGGACTACACAAGTCACTATGCACAAGCTCCAAGGGAACCAAGGCATGCCAAGAGGCACGTTTGTCAAAACTGTCCCGATGATGTTTTCCGAGTACACAACCGGAACAAACACCATCCCTGCAAGATACCATCGGAAGACCTGTCACCATATTGTCTTTACATAGTTGTTGCAATGAGAGATAATTTAAGTGACCAAATCGCTCATGCCAAATTTTGCTCAAGTTATCACTATGAGCAACAAAAACTGAAGGAAAAGGTGATGACCCAAAGTTGTTAAACTTATACAACCTGGTAATATCATCAACAATTCCAGTAGCTGGGACCTGTTGAGGATCTTTAAAATCCTTGATTACAACTTGGTGAGGTGTAAACGTCACTTTTTTACCTTCACCAAAATGACTGATTTGATAGACTGATAACAAATTGCAGGAAATTCTTGGAACACATAGTACATCACTGAAATGACCATTATTTACTGGGACTGTTCGAGCTCCTACAACACTTAGAGATCTATCATCACCAACAAATATTTGTTTGGTGTTACATTCATGCATAGTAGAAAAGATGGCTTGATCCTTAGCCATATGATAAGATGCTCTAGAATCAATGAGCCATTTATTTGAAGTAGAAGAAGAAGATGCATTATAAGAATAACCAGAAGCACAAAGTGCATGTCCATGAGAGGTAGATTCTGAAGGCGAATCTAGGCTGATGTGGTGCTTCTTCATTGCTGCTTCCAAGGTTGCCATCTTCTTGAAACACTTAGATTCATCATGATTATCTTTCCCACAATAGTTGCAATGACGCTCAGTCTTTTTTCCTTTTGGCTTGGATCCTTTTTCATTTTTTAAAGAAGGAGCCGACTGAGAGGGTTTGGGACCCTTGTTTGAATTATTATTGCAAAAATTTTGTTTCTTGAGAGGCTTGGACTTTTCTTTCTGTTGGGACAATAAGGCTTTCCCAGATGTATCTGCATTGTTGATTATTTCAAGATGGATGAGTTTATCTTGCTCTCTAATCAAGGAATCACAAAAGGATTCAAGACCAGGCTCTTGATAGCTAGCTGCATTCAAGGATTCTTTCATGGAGTAAAATGTAGATACAAAAACAGAATATGCAGGTCCAAGTTTGGAAAGAATATGATAAATGCATTGTTTGTCTTCCCTCTTAATCTTATATTTTGCACATAAGAGTTTAAGAGTTTTGTACTTAGATAAATAATCTTGAATGCATGAAAAATCACTTGGATTTAAAGAAATGAACTCATTTTCGAGTTGGTGACCTCGAATTTCATTGTGTTTACCAAACACAGATTCCAACTTATCCTAAGCAGCATTAGGTTCATCAATTCCAGATATGTGGAATCACAGATCAGTAGAGATTGACATCCCAATCAATCCACGAGCTTTGTCACACCTATTTGCCCATTTTATTTTCTTATCATCATCAGTGGGTTCTGTTTCTTTCCCTGAGGTAATTCTGAAAAGTCCTCTATTTCGTAGAACATCCTCCATACGAGATTTCCATGAGAAATAGTTGGAACTGTTAAGTAGAATATCACAAGGGGCGGCCATATTTGTAAATTAATGGCTGTAAAAGCAGAAACCAATAGTCTGGATGCGAAGAGCTCGAAAAAATAGGCGGTTTAAGAAAGAACGGCACTGAAAACTAACTTCGGATGATGAAGTTATGCTTGAACAAAGAAACTGTTGAAGATGTCCCCAATAGTGACGTGACACATAGAGAATGACTAGCTAAAAAAAAGGACCCCCCTCTTCCCAAGATGAACCTTTTACAATCACTTTACAAGAAAGTTACTTTAAGTGAATCACTTTTATAAAATAAGTGATTTCACTTTTACAATGATGTTACTTTAAATAGTGCAATAATAAAAAGGAACTTAAGTGACTCATTTTTTATATTTATTTTATTATGTAAGTGAGATGCCCTTTTACAATAAAGTAACTTGAAAATAGAAATTGTATGCAAAAATTAACTTCCTAAGACTTGAACTCAAGACCTATTAAGGAATAAAGCAACTTTGAACCAAGTGAGCTAGATTAAAAGGTATGTAAAATATGGGAATGAGGAAGGGGTTTTTGTTTTTACTCTTCTTGCTCGGTTTCTGTGCTTGCCTTTTTTCCTGCAAATCACACCACAAACCGAAACAAAAAAAACTTTTCCACACTTGTGGACTTAGATCTCGTTAGCTTCTCGAAAAGTCTACGTTTTTTTTCTGTTTCTGATTTGCCGAGATCGCGCAAGGTGCACGGCAAAGAGCATACACAACCGAGAAAAAACCTTTCCCTTTCCATTTCTGATTTGCCGAGATCGCTCAAGGTGCACGGCAAAGAGCATACGCAGACAAAGAAAGCAACAATCCGAAACCAAAAAAATCTAATAGTAAAAACTGATAAAATATGAGATTTTTTTTCTTTTAAAACAGAAAATAAAAAAAAATGCGTCACTGTAACATTATACCTTCAGATCTGATGAAATACGCGTTTTTGAAGCAACCGGGAACTATTTTCGATCAAACGAAAACTATTTTCCAATGGAAACAGCGCTCTGGACGCAATGGAACAACTCCCATAGCCCAGAAATGCACAGAAATACCAGAACCAGAAACCCTTTCAAGTTTCGGCAACAACAGTTCAAGATCTAGATCATAACCGGAAGCGACTCTTCATAAAAGCTCTGATACCATGTTCGGGTACACAGGGTACTCCCAAAAGACCGAACACCTATAGAAACCACTTCACACAAACGGATCACATATCGATACACCGATGTTTTGACGTGGTTTAAACCCTCATGAGGGAAACACTCCACGACCCCATCCAAATAGCTTCTACGGGACAATTTATTATGCAAAGAAAAAAAGTTACAAATGAGCTTCTCATAATCGATAAACTAAACAATGACCCTCCATGCTCTTTAAATAGAGATCATGGACCAATCAGGTGTTAAGCCACGGATCAAGGTTAGGTATGATGTAAGAGAAGTTGAGCCGTCGGATCACTCTATGTCGGGAACATATCGTGACCGTCGGATTAAGTATTTACAAATGCATACTAATGCATACTAAAGAAACACACTTTCCTTAACGGATATATTACACAAGTTGATCTTAACTAACTCCTAAGTGTCTAAATATCCTAACAGTTTAGCTATAGCATAGACATAACACTTTGGGGGGAGCACTGCGAAATTGAGCGTTCCCAGATTGCTAACCTTCAAGGTTTGGCTACTCCCCCGATCCTTGCAATCAAAGGCGGCCGCCTTACAGAGTTCAATGGAAAAAATATTGGAACCATATCCAATATCAACCTTCTTATAAAACCAAGTATTGAAGAAATTGTACTTCTCCAAGCATGGTTTAATGACAATGGATTCCATCTAGCCTCCTCATCCTTGAGCCGAAAATACAACTCCTCTCTTTCTAGTTCACGCAAACGCATTACCATCTCTGAGCTTCAATATCTCCAACCCTATGATAAGCCAACCTGGTATTCAATCCTTGCTACCATCACAAATATTAACATGGATGACTTTCATTTCCTTGCATGCCCTCTATTTGTTGATGGGATACATTGCATGAAAAGAGTTTCCCACAAAATTTCCAATGTTTGGCATTTTACTGAATGTGATGGGGAGTTTCCAGAGTGTGATTACTGATACATACTAAAACTTGACCTTAAAGATGCTATTGGACAACTATATAGTGTCATAGATTTTGATGATCCTGCAAATCAACTCATGGGGGTCTCTGCAAAATATTTGTGCCTTCTCGCAAATGAAACAACATCTCTCCCTGAAATTGTTCAAAGTGTTTGTTCTCAACACTTCCTTTTCACATTATCAGTCAAGACAAATACTTTTAATGGAAATGCTCGCTTGATGGTGCTTATTGTCATGTCAGAGGAGGTTTCACCATCATCGACAACGATCTCTCCAATTAATGAAATCCATGACATTGCCATCAATAAGCATCCAATTTCCCACATGCTTTTAACTCCAACTTCGCATGCAGGTTTTTCTCAGCATATATACCTTCTTACTTAGTATCTACAAACTTTCTATCAACACTTTTTACTTAAGTTCTCTTTGTAGCCAACATGGACACTTTTGAATATTATATTATTTTCTTTTTCCATTTTTTTAGTTTCATAATCAAATACCATTGTTGACTTACATATTTAGTGTAACCTGTATGGTCACTTTTGAAAATGCTTGCCTTGTCATATTTAGCAATTACAAACTTGGAATTTACATTGTTGTCTCAAATGTTATTTGTAACCTTCATGAACAATCTTAAATATGCTATTATTTTCTAATTCGTTTGTTTATGAACAATGTTCACGGACATTCTTTTTTCTTGCAAAAACTTACCATATTTGTGTATGCTTCATTTATATCTTACAATATACCTTTCTTTAATCTTCCAGTGGTTAGATATATAGTATGTTTCTCTTCCACCAATGCCACCATCAAGCTCATAACCACCTCACACTTTTATTGTAGGCATGCTGAACAATCATGACACTGATCAAATTAATGCACGTAGAAGAGTTGTATATGCACAAAAAAAACAACAAAACAACAAGCGGTAACATTTTCTTTATAGAGCTACTCGTCAACTTGTTCATGTCCCTTATCCATTTCACGTTGTTCAACATTCCATCACACCCTCTCCACCATCCACATTTGCACCAAACTTACATATGCACCCACCGCATAATCCATCTACCACCCCCCTCAATGGTGCACAACAACGCTTCCGTACAATATTGAAAAACCTATCTGCCATGAATGTATGCTCAATATGCATGGAATATTATCCTGGCATTAAAACAACAAAAAAATTGTGGTGCATGTGCATGTTCTCGTTTCATTGTGGAAAGAAATGGGTATCTATTTTCCTTGACAAACAACATGGATCCAGGCATACAACCATATTTCCTTGCCGTACTTACTCAAGTTGAAGAAATGCTCATTTCTCGTGTTAACCCAATCCTACAAGTCACCCATGCCCATGGTGGACAATATACATATTCTGGCCACACTATTAGCTTCCCCCAAGACATTTCTAGCATTGCCACCTCCCTCCCTCATTTACTTTTAGACATTGACATCCTATTGTTCGCAAATGTAGTCCTACAAACAAGCCTTATGAATTCTTTGTTAGTCGAGCACGTGTTCTTGCTACTCTACAATACAAATTGTCAAATGATCCCTACTACAAAGATGTTCAAGTTAACCCAATTGCATTATCTTCTTTTCCTCTTGAACTAACAAATATTTCCTCCCTTCTTCGTCATGTTAGCCCCCATCGTACACCATTTGTTAACCATACCTAAAAAATGCAAGGTTTTAGTATAATGCAGATTGCCACCCTTTGATTGAACATGCCACATGGGTTCTTGCCCTGTTTTTGGTGATGAGTCACTGTGTGATATGCATTTACTGTTTATCCTTTTGTATTGGATACTTTCAAAATAAATAGATTAAAATTTGTTTGACCATGCAATTGCAACTGAAGATTCACTCACCTTCTTGCTCAACTGGTTGGAAAGATTCCCTCAAAATAAAAATCGATAGTTTTACATCGCGGGAGAGAGGTATGGAGGTACACACACTTCCCATGTATTCAATATTTTGTGTTGCAACTTGAAATAGCCAAGTCTCTTTCTCTGTCCCTTTCTCTATCTATGTCAGTGTGTGTATGCATACATGCACATACAATAATATCCCAGGGTAAGAGTATCTCAGTGAGAAAAGTAGTCCCATTCATTGTGTCATACACATACATATATGCACTTGTGAATAAAATTATAGTGAGAAAATACATAATGGGCTATGCCTATAAAACACCTTCCTAATCCCAATCCCACCTATAATATGATTACAATACCACTGGCTTTGGAGAACTCGTCCAGGTTATTGTTGAGTATTCATGGTATTCCTACAGCAAATGGTATTCATCGTACTGGGAAAGAGATTATTCTCACATTTCCACAGCAATTTCCTTTTTCCCAAGTCATATATTCTCAGCACCTGTCCAATTCCAAGTAACAGGCGGCCTTGGAATTGACATAATCCAATAGGTACTCCATCAACTGGTGTTTTATGCAAAAGTTCCAGGGTTTTTCCATCATCCACATACCTATAAATATGAATCAAAACTCTTGAACAATGCTTCTTTGGCCAAAATTCAAAATATTTTGCAGTTCCAATGGCCACGAGAGTTCAATGTTCTTTGTCATGAAAAGTAACAGAGCAAATGCTAAATGCAGCTTCATTATCCTGCAGTGCCAAGAGGTATGTAGTTTCACTAGTTTTGGGATCTACAACTCTAATGCAAGATCACCACTTCTTTGACTCTTCTTTTGGATAACCATACTGCTCATTGGGAAGAGGATCCTCATTGTCTTCATCATCACCATTCTGTTGCTCAACTTCCACGTTCGAACTCTCCCCTAAACCAACAGCTTCTAAACATTCTTTTTTTGCAGTTTCACGTTCTTCTGCAGTGAATGCACCCCAATCACTTTCAATAATGATCGAGGATTTTTGCTTGGGATGCAAAATGAAATTTCTTGGATTATATCTAAGAGGCATAATGGTATGATTGAATATTTCTCCTAGCATTTCAACTGTAAAAACCCTAAGGGCATCCCCGACAACTGCAACCACGCCTTCAACACACTGATCAGAAGAAAATGATGATGCATATTCCAGAGTCTCATAAGAAAGTGGAGTTACAAGAAAGTGCCCCTGATGAATATACCCCATCCAAGGCCTGCTTGATAAGCCCGACGACCTCTCACTAGAGTAGAAAAAAGTTTCAGTGCTCTTAAACCCAAGATTCTAGTCCGAGTGTCTGAAAGTTTACCATTTACCATATGTACCTCAGTTCTAAGAAGAACACCATTATGCAAACCAGCATTAAAAAACACACTCACTAGATGATCAACACCATCCTCCCCTCCAATAGACGCCTGCACTTCAAGTAAGAGAAGAGATTCTGGGGGAGAAGATACATCTTGCACACTCAAAATATGCATACAGTCATCAGGATCCAAAGATAATATACGAATGGTGCTGTCATATGATCCTACAGCCGGGAATATGGATCTTTTTTTTCCTTCAGGAACTGGAGTAATGTCCAGACAAGCCACATATCCAAGCATTTCACGCTTCTCCACCTCCATCAGTTGCCTTGTCATATCCATCTCAAAATAAATAATCTCTCCCCCACTCAGAAAAATTATGACCTACAATCTGTTGCAGCCAACTTTCATAATCATCTTTTTCCCAGGGTTTTTCCATTCATTGATACGCCCATCTGCTCTTATATGCCGATTTCATTTGGGGTGGACCTGCATTAAGGAATCTTCTCCCAGAAGAGAAACAACCAGTGAAGGAGTAGTATCAAGAAATCCACTGTCACTAACTTCTTCAACCGTTTCACCAATAGACAACACCAAAGTGGCATTTTCAAAGGACACACCAATGCAGTATGCATCAAATTCATCATTTATACTTTTCTTCACTGTCCAAATACTAGGAATACCTGGTAATTGTGAAACAACCATTTCAATAACAACAAGACCAGGGATATTTGTTTTCTTTTCATTTCATTATTTACGTTGTTTTCCTTTTGATGTTCATCTATATCTCATTGTTGACCTTTGAGTTCATTTTTTTTTTATTAGTTCATGAAGCTCATGCTCACATTGTTTCTATCAACTTGAACATTGTCATCAACTCCTTATGAGGCCATGATCATTCTACTGTATCAAGGGACAATTTGGGCTCTAGTTGATGGAAGGGCTAAGGGTGTTTTACCAATGATACAAAAGAGGCTTTACAAAATGCAGTTTATGACGGGAATGCCAGCCAAGGGATAATTTGATAGTAATAGTTTGTACTCTAACATAGTTGTGAGATCTCAAGCTATTTTGGATTTAGGAACATTCAGGTACCTTTAGGCTTGTTCTCTCACTATTTCACTTGGTTTTGTTTCTGGTTTAAAATTATGTTTTGTAAGGATAGAATTTGTACATACCAAGTGAGCATTATCAACCCTAAAACCATGTCAAATTAGAGCCCAAGGTTAATGCACATAATGTTTAATCGTAAATATTTTTTATTTATCAATATGCAAAGTGAAATAAATTCGGGGCATAGTTATGTCTACATAATTACCAATTGCTATACACCCGGTGGAAAAAATATAATATATATAATTATAATGCTTTCTTTTATTAATAACTTTTGTTGGGATTATATACATAGAAATTGAATTATGTGTTTTTTCTCATATTGAGAGACAATGCTTCAAATAAGTGTTTTCATTGTTTATTAGTGTGCTCTCTTTCTCTCTTTACCTCTCATCACTTTGGACAAAGCAATAACCACCTATGCAATCCACATATTAGCTTTGAGAAACATATCTTAACACATGGAGAAATAGAGTTAATGGTCAAAATTCACATACTGGAATCCCTTTGGAGCGATGTGTTAAAAGGCTTCATAGTTACCAATTCAATGGAGACCAACTAGTGTTGCAATGCCTCCTTCCTATACATACTTTCTGCTTATGTGTTAAAAGGATTCATGGTTTCTCAAACAAGGTGCTTGTATTTTTCCATTCCTTTCCTGTTTCATTCCAATAAAGATTTACTCTCAAATAAGTGGATTGAATCACCTCAATGCAGTTTTTTTTTGAGATTTTAAGGGTGCTCTGCATCAATTCATTTTTTTTCTATTTTATATTGATATTAACATTTTCTTTTCTTTATCTCATAGCAGAATAAAACACTTGTATTAGTTGTTTTGTGGAGTATTATTTTCAACCCCAAAGATTTGATTTCATTAACCAAAGAGAATCTGACCTTTAACCTTCTTTGCAATAACTACTTTTGCATAATAAGTCACACACACACACACACACACACACACACACACACACATATATGCAAACTTCTAAACTTTATATATATATATATATATATATATATATGCAAACTTCCAAACTTTATATATATATATATATATATATAAGAAAACTATTTAATATTCTTATATGCAGGTTAGCTATGAAACATCCTTGTCTTCATATATGGCATGTTGGGTTGATTGTTGGTAGATGAGGTGAGACTTTAAATAGTCTGCATACCTAGATAGTGGTTAAAATCCATCAATAAAATAGGTATTTGACTGTCTCCTTTGACTATCTCCTTACCTGTCTAACAATTTGATGTCAAACTTGGATATCTACACAATTGGATACAATTTTATACCAGGTTGAAGTTTAAAGCAATTGCATGATTTGTAGGTCATTGCAGGAATTAAATTGGCTGAACACAATTTCTTGTTGGATCCATGTTTCGTTGTACATAAAATTTGGCATTCTTATGTCAATGGAATATTGATACTATGAAACTGTTACTTTGTTGTCAATAACATACTTTGTTGCATCATATTAATACTAATACTGGGAATAAATTTAAATGAAATGAATGCCATTTTTTTTTATGTTAAGTCCGATGGTAATACATTACATATTGGATTGTTATTCAACTTCATCAGTAGTGGGAATCTAATAATTTTATATTGGTTTGCTTGTATGTTCATTCTTTGTGACTTTTTTAATGGATTTTGCAAAGGCTCATGTTAGCTTTGGCTTCATGTTGAATTTTTGTGATTTCTTTTCGCATAGAAATATTCATCTTATAATTGACAATTAACATGACATGGTTGACATAATCTTCAATCCCTTCAAATGCTTTGATAGGTTTCATAAACCCTCATGGTTTTTCATTGCATACTATCAATACATTGGTCTCTATTTTATATTCTGTTGAATTTTCATAATCACGTTCAACTAAAAAACTTGATAGGTTATCTATCATCCCAAAATAATTTATCCAAAAGTCTTAGATGTAACTATTAAATAATTTGACATTTCTTTTAATGCTCTAGGATTGTCATAGTGGTTGGTTCTTAGACTTTTGTCATTAGCATAAAATTTTGACATTCCAACTGAGGTGATGACGCATTATAACTAGTGATAACTTTAGTAGTTTCTCCTGAAAACCAATTTGATATTTGAGCAAAATGAGCTAACAAGTGCATGTTTTGGTCTTTGTAGTTGGGTGGGCGGGTTTGTCTCCAAAAGTGGTTTGGAGCTCTCGTATCCAGTGGAAATGTATTTGGAAAATTGACAACTGTACAAAATTTGAATGCTTTTGATCAATTATTGAAACCATCATCATCCGTCTACACAAGAATAGACTTAAAATTATGATTTTTCTCTTATAATTTATTTTATTTTAAGTTGGTCAGGTTTAGGGATAAAATATAATTATGTGTATTTGAAGCATAACTCCATGTAATCGGTTGTTCAAATTCTTTGGTCGATTGCTTGTTTTCAGGGGACGCATTTTCTGTGTGCACACAAAACGGTTGCTTTTAAGGTAATTTGAACTTCATGTTTTGGTTTTTACATCTTGTGAATTTACTGAAATTGATTGTATTAATTAATCTGGATGTTTCGTCTTCCGTAATATGCTGTTTTTCAATCTTGTGTATTTAATAAAAATGTCTTAAAATTTGGATGTTTTACTTCCGGAATATTCTATTTTCTTAATATCTTATTAACTTAATGAAAATGTCTATTAAGGCATAAGATTACATTAAGAAATTCTTCCAAGTTCTATGTTGTTTCCCCGGGAATCTACAGCAATTCAGGTTGTGGTTGTATGCTCTAGAGTAAGATAATTTTTTTACATCTGAGTCATGTACAGCTTGTCAGAAGGAGGCACCCCACCACGCTTTGTCATCATTGATGATGGCTAGAAATATCTTGGCACAGATCGGAAACAAAAAGATGCTCCTGAAAAAGAGTGAGATTCTCTTTTTATAAAGATATTATTGGCTGTTGTGAATATCTTAACATACTAAAGAGACTATATTTTTCACAATTTTTCCATAGTTTCGAAGCTATAACTATATTATTGGTTGTTGTGAAAACCTAACCATTTTTACTCTGTTGCGTTGATCAGGATTTTAAGGCGCTTGACTCACATAAATAAAAGAGAATAAAAAATTCCAAAAGGAAGGGAAAGAAGGTGAACGACAGGAAGACCCAACTTTGGGCATTCACCATGTAGTTCGAATTGCTAAAGAGAAGCATAATTTAAACTAAGTTATAAGATTTCCCTTGAAAACTTTTACCCCAAATGTCTCCAATTTAATTGCAGTCTCTGTTTCATTTTCTATTTACTACCTATTTTCTTCATCCTCTTACTTTCTTGGTCTTCCTTTCCATTGGTAGGTATGTGTATGTATGGCACGCAATCACATGCTAATGGAGCATTACAATTCTAACATGTGTTAAACCAACTATTTCTGTAATGGAGCATTACGATTCTAAATTGAAGTACCCTGTAACTTCACCAGGTGTCTTGAACCATGAGCCATGGATGCACATGGATAATCTCACCACTCAAGGACTTGGTTTGGTGAATCCTAAGAAAGTTTTCTAGTTCTACAACGAATTGCACAGTTACCTAGCAGCAACTGGAGTTGATGGTGTCAAACTTGATGTTCAGTGCATTCTTGAGACTCTTGGACTAGGTCTTGGTGGAAGAGTGGCATAAACAACTCAATACCACAAGGCATTGGACGCTTCTGTGGCAAGTAATTTCCCTGACAATGGTTTCATCTATGTTACAAGAAATAGGAAATAGGAAACGAAACGAGAAATGAGAACGGTACGAGAAACGTAGTCTAGAGGTTTCGCACACAAGAAATGAGGAGAGAGAAAAAAATTAATATTGAAAATGAAAAAGAGCTGAAGATTACATAAACTCTTTTAATAGCTTTAGTGATAAAAATTAGGCCTAGATGTAGAAATGGATCACAATTTTTTTTGTAACATTGTCTTACATCAATTTATATCTAAATCCCTCTTAATTACAAAGGATGAAAAAATCAGATAATTAAATTAAAAAATACTAAAAACCAATAGGAATTTTTGCTTATTTTATCTTTTATATTCATCTCCAATTACTCCGATTAAATATTCTAAAACCTCTTTACCTATTTAAAATTATGCTACTAGTATAATTAAAACCTCTTTACCTATTTAAAATTATGCTACTAGTATAATTAGTATGTAACTAAACGTGATGTGAAAAATTCATAAACTTATATTAAATAAATTAAAAATAATAAAATGTTATGTAACTAAAACCCCTTGAAAACACAACCCAATTGACAAAATCAGTTATTGTTATTAAACTTAACCCTTGCATAGCCTTTTCCTTCCCATTATGGAATTTAATTATTAACATTGACGGCTGCTACCCAGGCAAGGGATCGTTCAAGAAGCTTTTTGTTGCTGCCAAAGAAACAATCCTAAAAAACAATGTTCGTTTTGTAAGAAACGGTTTCTGGCTATTAAAAATGGGAACGACCATAAAAAAAAATGACGTTTCCCGTCAGGTTCTCGTTTCTAGGCCGTTTTTGCAAACAAATGACTCTAGCCATTACGTTTCTGGTAACACAGGGTTGCATTGCATACATGAGTCACAACACAGATGCACTTTATGTGAAAATGCTCACAGTAGATCCAAGAGATGATGTAAACCTCACAATGAAAGAATTTAGGAATAATAGAAGAAGAATAGAGCAGTTGAACATAGATCCAAAGGAGCTCAGATAGAGGTAGGATAATTACACATGTTACATTAATCTGAATAGTAAAACAGTAATCATACAATGCTCAGGATTCGAATGCACTAGGTGTGATTCGAATTAGCCTGCATGGATAGATCCAAAATCAGTGGAGTGTCATCAAAGCACAACTAGAAGTCTATCTCATCATCGGTGGAGTCATCAATGTATAAGTAACTGTCAACCATTAGTCAAAATGAGTCTAACTGAGTGTGGTAGGTGTAACTGGCACATGGAGGCACTAACTGAATGAAGGAGGCTCAGTGGAGGGCGCATGACGAGCTATCTGGAGTCAGAATGGGCTGTCTAGTCTCATTAGAGGTCCATCAGAGTGATACAATCAGTTGAGAGTCAGTCTATCCTTAAATCAAGGAGAGAACTAAGGATAACTCAACTAACTAAAGATAAACTGGAGTGGTAGGTGAGAAAAGGCACCATTCTCAAGTGGTGGGTGAGAAGTGGGCACCTCCCTATCTAGGAGGGCTAAAACGGATCTGAGAGAATCTCCTAGGGCTAGCTAACTGAGGGCTAGGTGCTAGGACTGATGACTGGGATGCATGCAATTACATGCAGAAATGCATGCAAGACTGATAATGAAAATAAATGAAATGCTGGTAGGACTAGGATGGAGTATATGAATACCCTAACACCCCCTCTTCATCCATCCTGGGCCCTGTAACTTGGACCAAAGGTCACCCATACAATCAAAATAAATGATAGAAAAATAAAGAACTGTCCATAAATCGAGGGAATGGGGAAAACCTCATGGGAAAAACGCCCCCCCCTCAAAAGAACAGTAAAATAACTCAAGGAACCATCATACTATGTAGAATAGAAGGAAGATTTCATCAGTGAAAACTTTTGCAAAAAACTTAGCAAGATGATCCTCTATAGGATGCCAAAGCAGGTGCTAGATCTGGATCTCGTCTTCTGATGTGCCTCCCACTGTGTAGAGGGTGTATTGGATGAAGCAAGTATTTCAGGAATTCTTTCTGCAACTGGAATGAATGGATCATGATGAGTCTTCCCAATAGATGGAAGAGAGAACCCCACCATCATGCTGCATCTCTCATGGAGAGGTAGATGGCATAATGCAAGGTTGGCATGATGTTGAAGTCATGTAGTTCTGTGATCAAACGAATCCTCAACTGTGTTCTCAGTAGCTGCAAGGAGTGTGTGAGCCCATATTGGCCTTGGCTCTGGATTGAGAACATGTGTTGGTTCTGGATCTGAAACTGAATGTTCTTGAACTTTGATCTCAACATCAAGATCTTGTTCTATATCTTCATCAGAAGAAGAGTCACTCGAATCTTCATCAGATTCTGAGGAAGTGGGAAGAGAGAAGGGCAGAAAATGAGAGAACTCATATGCCTTGGAGGCATGATTTGCAAACCCTTTTGCTATAGTCTTCCCGGTGGAAATCGCTATAATCTCAACTGTGTCAGGACCAAAGGTCACCTTCTTAGGTGATCCGGTGTGAGTCATCTGATATACAGACAAGAAATTTATTGTCAAGGAGGGAACAAATAGAACATTCTTGAACTTACCATGCTCCATATGTACTGTACCCAACCCTTTGGCAAAGATTTGAGAGTTGTCACCCATGTGAATAGTAGGCCCATCATTTAGATCTAAAGAGGAAAATGATTCTTCAGAGGAAACCATGTGGTTGGAGTCTCCAGAATCTATGAGGAGGGCTTTTGATTTTGAAAAATCAGCCATCAATGCATGGCAATCATCATGACCATCAGATCCACTTCCAGAATCAGACATCTTTGCATCTTTTGGAATAGAAATTTTGTTATGTTCAAGAAGCTTGGTTAGTAGGTCTATTTTCTTGTGCATGCAAGCTTCCTCAGGATGGTTTCCTCTCTTGTAGTAGGGACATGTAGATCTCTTATGTTTGTCCTTCTTGGATTTGGAGGCTCCTTTTGATGGACTTGACTTGTTATTAAGCTTGGATTTAGATGACTTCTTATCTTTGTTTTTTTGCCTCCCTTTTACATTCGTCCCAGTTGCTCCTCCAACTAGAAGAGATTGATCTTTGGAGGCGTTGATGGCACCTATTTGAATCAATTTGTCCTCTTCTTGAATGAGGGCTTCAGTGAAGACATTTAAGGTTGGAAACTTCCATCAAGGGATTGACATTCGTCCAGAATGGAAGGTAGATACAAAGACTGAAAATTGAGATCCTAGTTTGCTCAGAATGGAGAGCACCAATTGTTCATCATTTTTAGTGATGCCACAATGCTTGCATTGCAAAATCAAGTTCTTAAATTTTGAGAAGAATTCTTGAATGCTCTCAAAATTGCTAGGTTGTAGGGAAACCAATTCATTTTCGAGAATGTGGCCTCTTAGCCCATCTTGTTTGCCAAAAAGACTCTCCAATTTTGTCCATAACTCACTTGGAGTCTTCATTCCTTCAACTTGAAACAATAGATCTTTAGATATATGAAGGCATATGACTCCAAAGGCTTCATCCATTTGATTTAGATGCTTGGTTTTCTCCACAACTGCATTTGGTATGGGATCTTTTTCAAATACCAATCTGGATAGCTGTCTGGTACACAAGTGTATTTTCATCTCAAGCTTCCATTCAAAGTAATTGAATGGAGTGAGGATCATAGGAGAGGAAGGAGCATTCGAATTGCTCATCTTGATTGCTAGAACGAGTGCAAAGGTGAAACTGCTGATACCACTGCTACAATTGCTGGAACTTCGAAATACCTGCAAAAAACTCTCAAGAATGGAGGTAGAATATACTCTCAAATGGCTTTGATACCATGTGAAAATGCTCACAGTAGATCCAAGAGATGATGTAAACCTCACAATGAAAGAATTTAGGAATAATAGAAGAAGAATAGAGAAGTTGAACATAGATCCAAAGGAGCTCAGATAGAGGCAGAATAATTACACATGTTACATTAATCTGAATAGTAAAACAGTAATCATACAATGCTCAGGATTCGAATACACTAGGTGTGATTCGAATTAGCCTGCATGGATAGATCCAAAATCAGTGGAGTGTCATCAAAGCACAACTAGAAGTCTATCTCATCATCGGTGGAGTCATCAATGCACAAGTAACTGTCAACCATCAGTCAAAATGAGTCTAGCTGAGTGTGGTAGGTGTAACTGGCACATGGAGGCACTAACTGAATGAAGGAGGCTTAGTGGAGGGTGCATGAGGAGCTATCTGGAGTCAGAATGGACAGTCTAGTCTTGTTAGAGGTCCATTGGAGTGATACAATCAGTTGAGAGTCAGTCTATCCTTAAATCAAGGAGAGAACTAAGGATAACTCAACTAACTAAAGAGCAACTAGAGTGGTAGGCGAGAAAATGCGCCCTTCTCAAGTGGTGGGTGAGAAGTGGGCACCTCCTTGTCTAGGAGGGCTAAAACTGATCTAAGATCAGAAGTGTTGAATATTGTAACTTCTAAGAATATTATAATTGTACATTATTTATTCCGGAGATGTTTCATTCCTCCGAGGTAATCCTACTATGTATCTGGAGATGTTTATTCCTCCAGGGTTTGATATTAACTAGGGTTATTAGACCCACCATGTGTGGGTCGGCCCTGTAGTTATATTTTAGGGGTTATTAGACTTCTCCAGGAGAGGTCGGCCCCAACAGGTCTTTTAGTCAGTTGAGAGTCAAGTATAAATAGAGGAGGTGAACTCCTCATTAGATCACTCACTCACTTGTGGAAGAGTGCGCACTTGTTTGGGAGATCACCTAAGGAGACAAAGGAAGGAGGAGCACATCTTGTATTTTGGTTGTTCATCTTATTGAGGAAAGCTTTACTGGGTTTTCTACCCCATGAGGGTTTCCCAGGATATATTGTGTGTCTATCTTGTGATTATGCTTCTTTCAGTGATCTTGCTTGGTTATTTGGTTTAAACTTATCATGGTATCAGAGCTAGACTGAATAGGACATCTTTCACAAGGTAAGATTATCTCTCTCTCTCTTTTTGGTGAAGTTAGGGTTTTCAGCCCAAAGTTGGTATTATTGATTTTTGGTTGCATGGCTGGATAGCCCTCCTCAATACCTTTCTTTTAAGCCCTAGATCGAACTTTTTGGTTGGGTAGAACTCCGGGAATTGCAAACCCTAATTCTACCAAAAGTGCGATACGTCAGATTTTGGTTTCAGAAAAAAGTTGGAATTTTTGGTTTCTGATTACATGGTTGGATAGCCCTTATCAAGAGCATTCTTTTAAGCCCTAGATCGAACTTTTTGGTTGGGTAGAACTCCGGGAATTGCAAACCCTAATTCTACCAAAAGTGCGATAAAATTCTGTTTCAGTTTCCGGAAAAGTAAAAAGTAACTTTCCAAGTAAGTCTACTCTGTCTCTTGGACTCCCCCAAGAGAAGATGGCTCCAAATACTAAGCTTGAAGACAAGCTAGAAGGCATAGAGAATTTCCGGGCATGGAAATACAGAATTGGTCTCATTCTTGAAGAGAATGACCTTGCTCATTATATCAAGGAGGAAGTTGCAGAACCAGAAGAAGATGAAGCCAAAGAAAAGCACAGGAAAGATCTGATTAGGGAAAAGAGAATCATAGCTGATTCCATTAAAGACCACTTGATTCCCCAAGTGTCTTCCAAGAAGACTCCAAAGGAAATGTATGATGCCCTAGGAAGAATGTATGAAGGAAAGAACATCAATAGGAAGATGAATCTGAGGTCTAAATTGAAGAGCACCAAGATGCACAAAGGAGAATCCATTCAAGACTACTTCTCAAGGGTTTCACAAATCAAGGAACAACTAGATGCAATTGGTGATACCCTTGATGAGGATGAACTTGTGATGACTGCCCTCAATGGTCTCACTAGATCTTGGGAGTCATTTATACAAACCTTGTGTGCCAGGAAAGAGAGCATGAAGTTTGATGTAGTATGGGAGGATTGTGTTCAAGAAGAAGCTAGGGTTGCAAATAGAGAAGCCCTTCTCAAAGAGGATGACCAAGCCCTAGCCACTCATACCAAAAGAAGAAGAATGAGTCATTTCAAGAGAGTTGATCACAAAGGATCTCAACACTTCTCTAGATCTAACAAGAGAAGAGGACCCAATTCAACAAGAGATTTTTCTACGGTAGAATGCTACAGTTGTCATAAATTGGGACACATCTCCAGATATTGTCCTTCTCAAAGGAAGAAAGTCTTCCACAAAAGACATCATGCACATATGGCAGAAAATGAAAGTGAAGAAGAAGAAGAGGAAGAAGATGAAGAAGAAGAAGAGGTAGAGGTAAAACCCAAAAGGAAAAGATGTAAGGTGAAGAAAGAAGATCCAGAAGAATATGTTCTATTCTCTGCACTCTCTGGATCTGTATCTCCTGGAGAAGATACATGGCTCATTGATAGTGGTGCTTCCAAGCACATGACAGGTCAAAGGAAGACCTTCTCAATTCTTGAAGAAAAGTCTTCTTCACAGAAAGTATCTCTAGGAGATGACTACCAATATCCTATCAAAGGAATTGGTGAAGCTAGCTATAAGCTAGATTCTGGAACACCCTTGAAGATGAAAGACATCTTATATGTTCCAGGTTTAAAGAAGAACCTTCTCTCCATCTTAGCTCTAGATAAGAAAGGCTTCAGAGTAGCCTTCATAGATGGACAAGTACTCATGTGGTCCAAAGGGAAGTCAATTAAAGATGCAGTTGTTATTGGTGAAGAAGAAGGAGGTCTCTATAAACTCAAGGGTCATCCAGAGGCTGCCCTTGCACATGAGATCTCTAGCCCCAGTGAGCTATGGCATAGAAGATTAGCCCACATTAACTTTAAAGCCTTACCCTATGTAAGCAAGGTAGTCATAGGACTACCAGATTTAAAGGCTGATCATGATGGCTCATGTAAAGGATGTAAGAAAGGGAAAAATATAAAAAACCCCTTTCCAAAGAGTGAAACAAAGACTAAGAACATTTTAGAGCTTATACACTCAGATGTATGTGGTCCAATGCCCACCACTTCCTTAAGTGGGTTTGAATACTATCTTTCATTCATAGATGACTATTCAAGGAAAACTTGGATATACTTCCTAAAAGGGAAGAATGAAGTCTTTGGAAAATTCAAGGAGTTCAAGGCTCTAATAGAAATTCTATCAGACAAGAAAATCAAAACTCTTAGAACAGATAATGGCGGAGAATTCACCTCAAAGGAATTTGAGGACTTTTGCAAAGAAGCTGGAATTAAAAGGGAACTAACTACTCCCTACAATCCCCAACAGAATGGGGTGGCTGAAAGGAAAAATAGAACAATCATGGAAGCTGTGAAGACCATGATACATGACCAAGATCTTCCCATGTACTTATGGGCTGAAGCAACCAAGACAGCAGTTTATGTGCAAAATAGATTATCTCACAGTGCTCTTGAATTCAAAACTCTAGAAGAAGTGTTTACAGGTAAGAAGCCTGAGGTAAGTCATCTTAAAATATTTGGGTGTCCTGTGTATATCCACATTCCAAAAGAAAAGAGAACCAAGTTGGATCCCTCAGGTAAGAAGGGAATGTTTGTTGGTTATTGTGAAACTTCCAAAGCCTTCAGAATCTACATACCAGGTTTCCATCATATAGAAATAAGTAGAGATGTAACCTTTGATGAGGAAACAACTCTCAAGAAATCCAGAAAGTGTCAACTTGAAGAAGTTTATGAAGAAGATTCATCACCCAGAGATTCAGAGACTGTTCACATCCCTGAAGAAGCTACACCAGAGGATCATGACATGCTGGAACCTCAAGAACCACCTGTTGCAGAACTATCCAGGAAAAGAAGACCAGCATGGGCTAGAGATATTATCCAAGGAGCTGAAAGATATGGAGCTCCTGAAGGCTCCACTAGAGAAAGAAAGAAACCAAAGCTAGTATCCAACTATATGGCCTTAATGTGTGACCTTGTGGATCAACTACCTACTAGCTATGAAGAGGCAGCTCAGAAGAAAGAATGGGTAGAAGCAATGACAGAAGAATATCAGTCAATAATGAAAAATGATGTTTGGGATATAGTTCCCAAGCCAAAAGATAAAAGTGTGGTTTCTTCCAAATGGATCTTCAAAATAAAACATGCCGCAGATGGAAGCATTGAAAAATACAAAGCAAGATTTGTAGCTAGAGGATTCTCTCAAAAGGAGGGAATTGACTACGAAGAAACATTTGCACCAGTTGCCAGGTATACCTCAATTAGAACTATTATGGCTCTTGCATCCATGATGAAGTGGAAATTACACCAAATGGATGTTAAGACAGCTTTTCTGAATGGAGTAATTGAAGAAGAAGTTTACATAGAGCAACCTCAAGGGTTTGAGGTTAATGATGGAAGAACTCATGTATGCAAATTGAAGAAGGAACTATATGGGTTAAAACAAGCTCCAAGGGCTTGGTACGGAAGGATTGACAATTTCTTAACTAGCATGGGCTTTACCAAAAGTAAAGCTGACCCAAATCTTTATCTCAAGGTGATGGATGATGAACCAGTTATATTGCTGTTATATGTAGATGATCTTTTCCTAACTGGAGATGAGAATCAGATTATTGAAAGCAAGAAGAAGCTTTCTTCAGAATTCGAGATGAAAGATCTCGGACTGATGCACTACTTCTTAGGCTTAGAAGTATGGCAAGAACCAAAAGGAATCTTTCTAAATCAAGGTAAGTACACTGTGGAGATTCTCAAAAGATTTGATATGTTGGAGTGTAAAGCCATGGCCACTCCCATGGACTCCAACTTAAAGTTATTAGTTAATGATTCATCAGAACTAGTGGACATAACTTTATATAGACAAATCATTGGATCATTGATGTACTTAAATAATACTAGGCCTGATATATGCTTTGTTGTAAATACCCTAAGTCAGTATCTAGTAGAACCTAGAAAGGTTCACTTAATAGCTGCAAAGCATGTAATGAGGTACCTAAAAGGTACATTAGATTTTGGCTTATTTTATGTTGGAAATCATGAACTTAGATTACATGGTTACTCAGATTCTGATTGGGCAGGAAGTATCTCAGACAGAAAAAGTACCTCTGGTGGATGTTATGGTCTTGGATCTGCCATGATCTCATGGTTCAGCAAGAAACAATCAAGTGTGGCCCTCAGTACTGCTGAAGCTGAATACATAGCTGCCTGTTCTGCTAGCTGTGAAGCAGTATGGCTTCGAAAACTTTTATCTGGAGTGTTTGACTTAGAAATGGAACCCACTGTGATTATGTGTGATAATCAAAGCTGCATCAAGATGACTGAAAATCCTGTGTTTCATGATAAGTCAAAACACATAGAGATCCGTTACTTTTATATTCGAGATATGGTGCAGAAAGGAGCTATCAAGCTAGAGTATATAAGCACTGAGGATCAAATTGCTGATATCCTGACTAAGCCTCTGTCTCGAGTAAAGTTTGAACACTTCCGAGACAAGCTTGGTGTAGTTCAGAAGAACCCTCCTCGAAAGGGGGAGTAGCACAGTATGAGACAGACAAGCCTATCTCATCAATGATGAGGTTACTTATTTTTCTTTGCACTTACTCACCTAGAATTATTTAGATTTAGGACTCTTATATTCTTTATTTTCATGATTAGATGTTAGATGCTTTTGACGATAGATGTATACATGCTTTTGATGTTAGATGCTTTTGACGATAGATGTATACATGCTTTTGATGTTAGATGCTTTTGACGATAGATGTATACATGCTTTTGATGTTAGATACTTTTGACGATAGATGTATACATGCTTTTGATGTTAGATACTTTTGACGATAGATGTATACATGCTTTTGATGTTGATGATACATGTTATGGTTATACATGATGATGATACATGTTGTGGTTATACATGTTTTGATGTTGATGATACATGTTATGGTTATACATGATGATGATACATGTTGTGGTTATACATGTTTTGATGTTGATGATACATGTTATGGTTATACATGATGATGATACATGTTGTGGTTGATACATGTTATGGTTATACATGATGATGATACATGTTGTGGTTATACATGTTTTTAATGTTGATGATACATGTTGTGGTTATACATGTTTTGATGATGATAATACATGTTGTGGTTATACATGTCTTGATATTGATGATACATGTTGTGGTGATACATGTTATGATGATGAGGATACATGTTCTTGATGAACATGTGAGGGGATTGGATCATCCCTGGACTTTCAGTCCTAAAGAGAGCCGTAGACGTGAGGTCTCCGAGAATGAAGTCCTTAGTGGACAGTTGAGGGGATTGGATCATTCCTGGACTTCAGTCCGAAAGAAGAGCCGTAGACGTATGTCTTCGAGAATGAAGGGATTGGGATCATTCCTGGACTTCAGTCCGAAAGAAGAGCCGTAGACGTATGTCTTCGAGAATGAAGGGATTGGATCATTCCTGGACTTCAGTCCGAAAGAAGAGCCGTAGACGTATGTCTTCGAGAATGAAGGGATTGGATCATTCCTGGACTTCAGTCCGAAAGAAGAGCCGTAGACGTATGTCTTCGAGAATGAAGGGATTGGATCATTCCTGGACTTCAGTCCGAAAGAAGAGCCGTAGACGTATGTCTTCGAGAATGAAGGGATTGGATCATTCCTGGACTTCAGTCCAAAAGAAGAGCTGTAGACGTATGTCTTCGATAATGAAGGGATTGGATCATTCCTGGAATTCAGTCCAAAAGAAGAGCCGTAGACGTATGTCTTCGATAATGAAGGGATTGGATCATTCCTGGACTTCAGTCCGAAAGAAGAGCCGTAGACGTGAGGTCTCGGAGAAAATGATAGGACTGGATCGTCCCTGGACTTCGGTTCAAAAGGTACATGGCTGGTTTACATCATTCCTTGACGATGACGATGATCGTGTGATGACGATGCTGATGATCGTATGATGATGATGCTGATGATCGTATGATGATGATGCTGATGATCATGTAATGATGATGCCGATGATCGTGTGATGACGATGCTGATGATCGTATGATGATGATGCTGATGATCGTGTGATGACGATGCCGATGATCGTATGATGATGATGCCGATGATCGTGTGATGACGATGCTGATGATCATGTGATGACGATGCTGATGATCGTATGATGATGATGCTGATGATCGTGTGATGACGATGCCGATGATCGTATGATGATGATGTCGATGATCGTGTGATGACGATGCTGATGATCATGTGATGACGATGCTGATGATCGTATGATGATGATGCTGATGATCGTGTGATGACGATGCCGATGATCGTGTGGCGATGATAATGATGATAGTGTGATGACGATGCTAATGATCGTATGACGATGTTGATGTTCCAGTAACTAGTCAAGTTACTGATGATGATGAAATAAAGAAAGCTTCCGATGATATATAGATGATGTAGTAAATGACTCCTTGCTCCTACAGATGTTGTTATAATATCCTTCTCGTTAAGGGGGAGTGTTGAATATTGTAACTTCTAAGAATATTATAATTGTACATTATTTATTCCGGAGATGTTTCATTCCTCCGAGGTAATCCTACTATGTATCTGGAGATGTTTATTCCTCCAGGGTTTGATATTAACTAGGGTTATTAGACCCACCATGTGTGGGTCGGCCCTGTAGTTATATTTTAGGGGTTATTAGACTTCTCCAGGAGAGGTCGGCCCCAACAGGTCTTTTAGTCAGTTGAGAGTCAAGTATAAATAGAGGAGGTGAACTCCTCATTAGATCACTCACTCACTTGTGGAAGAGTGCGCACTTGTTTGGGAGATCAGCTAAGGAGACAAAGGAAGGAGGAGCACATCTTGTATTTTGGTTGTTCATCTTATTGAGGAAAGCTTTACTGGGTTTTCTACCCCATGAGGGTTTCCCAGGATATATTGTGTGTCTATCTTGTGATTATGCTTCTTTCAGTGATCTTGCTTGGTTATTTGGTTTAAACTTATCAAGAAGCTCCCGGGGCTAGCTAACTGAGGGCTAGGTGTTGGGACTGATGACTGGGATGCATGCATGCATGCAGAAATGCATGCAACACTGATAATGAAAATAACTGAAATGCTGGTAGGACTAGGATGGAGTATATGAATATCCTAACACTTTATTGGTAAGAGCATATAGTTGGGCCTTTAATATTTTCAAATTTACTTTGGTTTATCTTTCTTAGGATTGAATTCTCATCCATTTTTATTACAATTCAAAACAAACAACAATTGTAAGGGCTTCCAATGATTTCTTTCCAATGGAGTCTATATCTCACACCATCCATATTGCCTCAGTTGCTTACAACGGTGCCTTTATTGGGGAGTTCATGCAACCTGATTGGGATATGTTTCATGTAAGCAAACAATAATTTCCAGTTATTGTTAGAACTTCATGCAATAGATTAATTATATTCTCATCATTTCATTAATCAGTCAATACTTTGGGAAAATATTAAATTGAACAGTACAATATCTGCAGAGTCTTCATCCAGCCGCACAATACCATGAGGCTGCACGGGCCATCGATGGTTTCCCTATATATGTAAGGTATAGCAAAACTTCAATTAGATCTGAAGATCTAATTTGTCTTGTTGGATATAAGTAGGAGGATCATCAAGCCACCAAAAATCATATATAAACTTTGACAATATTGTTGGATTGATATGTTTATCTCTGTTTTTATGGATCTGCGCAGTGAAAAACCTGGCCATTACAACTTTGAGTTGTTGAGCAAACTGGTCCTCCCGAATGGATCTGTTTTGCGACCATGATTGCCTGGACGACCTACTTCCGATTGCTTGTTTAATGATCCCAACTATGATGGAAAGAGGTATAGATGGTTGGATTCATATTCCACTCTGAATCTAAATAAATAATGTTTTCATTTACAAATTGCCCTGTTCCACGCCAAAAAAACATCTTCCATTAATTGGCAACATGCACACATGCAATCATGTGGCGTCAAATAGACAATGAAAAAATATAACTCAATTTAGCAACATGTTGGTTGTAGTTTGTTGACAATTTGGAACATGAACGAATACACATGAGTTTTAGGGGTATTCAATTGCCAAGGAGTTGCTTGGAGCAATGTAGAACTGGGTGTTTTGTTTTGGATTTCACAGATACATGGAAAGGTTGGAAAAACCACTTGTCGATATATGGGACGAGCCGAGGACTACATCATGATGTTTATCAAATAGCTACAAATTCTGAGAAATCATTAGATGGATGAATTGTTCTGCAACCAGAGCTTGGCAACATTGCCAACAATGAAAACATGGAAGATTTGCATTTCGTAGATCCACTAACTGAAGCATCTTATTCTTAATATAATGATTCAGATGGATTTTCCAGCCATCAATTGTAAGATGGAATGCCATCTTTAACGACACTTTGGATACAGATGGATAGTGCACCGCTTGATTGCGAAAATGATACAGATCTTGGGAAAGACACTTTGGACAAATTGCCCCTTAGATTGGTTTTGACAATATTATCAACAGCTACAATGAATGTTCAATATAGATAGCAGTGGGAATTTTGGTCATCAAGATCCTGCAAAGTTGGTCAATGACAAAACACATCCTGATTATGAAAATGATCCAAATTTGGGGAAAGACATGGTTGGAGAAATTACCCAAGTTTCCTTTTTACAACATTATCAACAACAACACCTAGTATTCATGTATAGATAGCAATTACTATCCCGGTCATCAATATCCTGCAGAATTGGGGAAAGACATAACACATCTTAATTGTAAAAATGGTCCAGATCTGGGGAAACACACATGGACAATATCATCAATAATGACAGTGACTTTTCTGGTGTAGGTAGCAGAGAGCATCCATGTAATCAAGATCAACATCATCAATACATGTTTATTGAGAAATACTTAATGTATTGCACTATTGTGTTCAATATCTAATTTTTTTTGAATTAATTTTCATACCATTCATATTGTGTGATACTTTAAGTGACAATTTAATTTAAATGAGAATGATGTGAAGTATTGTCAAATTTTACCAGATTTTTTGAAAGAGATATGAACAACCTTCAACTTTGTAAGTAAATATGAAATGAAGGATAAGACATATATTATTTTTAAATTAATATGAGGCGCTCACCGTACAAGAGTTAAACAGTTTTTAATTTTGGCCATTTTTTTCAAATGACCACAAGTTATTGAATTTTTCGGATTGAAAGTCATGAAAATTCTAATTTATTATTGTTGATGTTCAGTTTATGGAAAATGCCTCTCGGTTTTGACCATTTAGAGTTGCTCTTATAATTCTATGATTGTGTGTTTGCTGAAAGCACCATAAAACTGACTTGCAACTTCAGAAAATTAGGAATCTATTTTGCAATAATATTTTTAAAAAAACTTTATTTCTATGTTTTGGCCCTTTTACTATTAAAAATTGAT
This sequence comes from Larix kaempferi, assembly GCA_027924585.1. Lineage (NCBI taxonomy): Eukaryota > Viridiplantae > Streptophyta > Pinopsida > Pinales > Pinaceae > Larix > Larix kaempferi. The sequence continues at coordinate 2,959,943 of BSBM01000150.1, forward strand.
TTTGCAATAATATTTAAAAAAAAGTTTATTTCTATGTTTTTGGCCCTTTTACTATTCATTAGAAACTTTAAAACTTAAAATCACCACTTACTTGGCATGTAGGTTGTGTTATATTTCCAATTGATCCAAATAGTTAAACTAAATAAATTATAGGTGATATAAGTCTTATTGAACCTAGTCTATAATCCAAAGGCTTTACCAAAAAAATTATTACTTCTTTACTTGTTTTTAAATTCATATTCCATTCTGCCTTCTTTTGCCCTTCATGGAGCAATTGCTAGTTTGTATGTATCTTACCAATCTATTTATATTTTACAATTTGGGTGGAGGAAGGGTTTTATTTATAGATTGTAAGAAGATGATATAAGTGTATTGTCAATATTTATTTTATAAGCTTAGTTGTAAATTCAAAGTAAATAATTATAAAAAAATATATATAAAAAATATCTCAATTTATATGTGATAACCTGTAGCTGAGTCATGAATAACAGCTAAATAATGACAGTTGTTAAGTGGCAGAGAGTTTGAGGTTTGCCATGCTAAGCTATTTTTCCTTTCATTGGCACCAATCTTCAGTAATTATTGCTCCAGTAAATGTTTTATCCAATTATCAATCTCAGAAACAACAGCCATTGTACTTTATAACCTGAAACTGTGGTAAATAAGAGAAAACTGACTGCTTTATAAACTTAAATTGTGGTAAATAAGAGGAAAATTTCTCTTTTATAAACTTACAAATAGCTCGAATTCTTGAATATTATATGCCACCTATATAACTAGGTAGTTAATTCTGGTATTTATGAAATAGTGCTGATTTCACTGTTAGGTTGTACAATGAAGTTCTCAACTAAACAAGGTGAATTTTGTTATCAGAAAACATGCATTTATCTAGTTGTCTGAATATCGTTTAAGTGATATGAAGCTTGGAATTCAATGCGTGATATACACATGAAATTGACTTGAATAGTTTTTCAACTCTACTCGAACAGCAGCTGAAGGCCATTGGTAGGCGCCACTCACCCCCTCATGAACCAAACAACATAGTTGTAGAAGCTAATGCCGATATGAGAATTCCGGTGCTGCTTGTTGGAGCTGGAATGGGAGCTGGCCAGAGCTATATTGTCAAAAAACCTAACAAAATGGAAGATGGTAAAGCTCCTATATGGATTACATATTAATTACAGTCTTGAAGAATTATCCCTAGATGAAATATTCAATTTGGGGAATAGCTGTGTTTTCTACATGAAAGTGTCATAAACAAGTTTAGATTTAAAAAAAACTGAATTAAATAATATATGGTGATTATTCATATATTTATATTCATAGATGTTTATATTTTTGAATTTGGGGTGGACTTTTATCAATACTTTTTTTTAGATTGCAGAGTGTAATGTACATATTGAGTGTCCTTGTTTCCAAATTCAAAATAAACAATTATAAAAATATTTATAAAAAATAAATGGTAGATGATATATAGATAAGGCCAATATTATCCAGCCTGCTGCAGGCCTGCAGGCTGCTGCTGAAATCCAATTGCCCACATGTCTGCTGCCACCACGTTAAATGGCCTGCAGCAGGCTGGATATTGATCACCCATAATGTAAATATTATAAAGAGGTAGTTTGTAGTAGACAACCCATTTATCTAGAAAAAAGCAAAAACAAACAAAAATACAAAACCAAGTAACAGAGGTGGCATTAACTTGTGGCTTATAGATGTTCACCTACCACAAAGCTGTACTAGTTTACTGCACTAAGATACTTATAAATTTATGAATTTTTTATTTTCACGGTAAAAGTCACATAGTAATGAAACTGAGTCTTTGTACGGTTAATGCAGTGAAATTGTTATTGTGGTTGTCATCAAAGGAGTGGGTATGGAGTTGAAAATTGTCAGCAACGATTGTTTGTAACATACAATATTTCTACAAGATAGCCACACAAGGAATCAACCGATGCAGTATCGTTTCTCCTTGTTGCTGCCGCGAATGAAGGTGGAGATATCATATTTGATGGAACTATGTCACGGAAGTCATTTGTGCAGCAAGCAATCGCAATGGTGCGAGATGTACACCGTAAACGTTATATAGAATGGGTTCAGGATATCATGTAGACTGCAATGGTGTTGAGCATGAAAAGTACTCATTGTGGGTGACATTTAGAGAGCCTTTAATTTATTTAAAGACACTGTTAATAGCAATTTATAGTTATCGTTTGGCTAACTCGCAATGTGAGAGTGTTTCTATGATGTGAATATATACAGTAACTTTGTACTTTGTAGAATAATTTGTACAGTCACTTTGTACTCTGTACTTAGAATAATTTCTACACTCACTTTGTAGATTTTCAAACTGCAATCATTAAATTTATAATCTCAAATTAAATAATTTAAATACATAATAACAATCTTATCTAAGGTATTTGTAAATTAGTATAAATTCATTTTGAAAGGGAATCTACTAAGGGCGAAGACGGATCAAATCTTTCATAAATGTAAACCTTTTTTTAGATTGGAAATGTTGATAAAATGTGTAATACAATATTTATGGTTTTAATTTATTTAATTTATGTAGTTTTATATATACTTATTTCTAAATATTTTAAATCATGTTATTTTTATAATATTTTATTATTTTTTATAAAAAAACAAATATGAACTATACAAAGAACATTAAATTTTATATACAACAATAGAAAAAAACATTGTGTATGAACAATTAACTTAAAAATGATTTAGTATACGCAGTTTTAGTCCAATTACCAGATTTAGTTAACAATCCGTATTGTTTACGACAGATCATATGCATGCGAAAGTATCCGGGTACCGTGCTTTTTCAATTCAATGCACCCAGCTACAAAAAGTTGCCCAATATTGATAACTGTGATGAAGGTCAGGTTTTAAAGTACGAATCACCTTTTTTTTTGGAAATTACGTTGAAAATCAGAGGTAATTACTCTTAAGCCTACATACAGATGTACGCGCATCTTCAACCTAAATAATTAAACAGAGAAGTTATATAACTGTGTGGGATGCATACAGATTTACGCGCATCCTTCATCATCACTACTGCATTCTAGAATATGATCTGAGCATAGAATTAGATCCCCATTTGTAGGATCCCAAATAAGAAATCAGTCAGAAGGCTTATATCTTGGAAGCGGTATGAAGATTCCTGGTATGCTCTTGAACTTTTGCTTGCTATGGTTTCTGTTGTGGACTGTTGCAGCCCATAACCATAGGACTAGGACTACTAGGATTCCATTGGAACCTTGTAGGAATCTGGTGTTGTATTTCCACGACATAATCTACAATGGCTCCAACGCTCATAATGCAACATCTGCCCTTGTGGGTGCTCCCCAGGGAGCCAACCTCACAATTTTCACTGGAAACTATCGCTTTGGAGATTTGGCGGTGTTCGACGATCCCATCACGCTGGACAACAATCTCCAGTCCCCTCCGGTGGGCAGAGCTCAGGGATTCTACTTTTATGACATGAAGAACACCTTCAGCGCCTGGCTCGGATTCACCTTTGTGCTCAACTCTACAGACCACAGAGGCACCATTACATTCGCTGGAGCCGACCCAACCCTTGCTAAATACAGAGATATATCGGTGGTGGGTGGCACCGGTGATTTCTTGATGGCAAGAGGAATCGCCACAATCTCCACCGATGCATACGAAGGAGATGTATACTTCCGTCTAAGGGTGAATATCACACTCTATGAGTGCTGCTTCTGATATTTTCGGCTCAGGATGATCTGAGAATGAAAATATGAATCTGTGTAGTTTGAAGGGTGATAAAACGTTGAGTGTGGCTTTCTTTGTTTTTCTAGTGGTATCTGTGTTTGGCGCTTCAGTTAAGCTGTAGCTACAAGCCACCACTGGGATCTCGTTTAGGACTATCTATGAGCTTTGTTGCTGTTGCTGTAAGTGTGTGTGAACTGCTTTGGTTTAAATACATGTTATATGTATCTTCTTCTCACTTTTTTTCATAGAAATTTGAATAACTAGTAACTATATTAGTTATGGTAAGATTTTTCTACTGGCGCCTGGAACATTAAATGACAAAAATGCTATATGGTTCATTGATCTTCAGTTTACGTCGCTGTATGCAATTGGTTTAGTAAGGGCTTGCATATTGATTGGTTTTTCAATTGCACTTCGACTATTATAATCACTAATCTCGATTTATCCAAGTAGCAGTTCAAAAATAATAATATTAGTGTGGCATTTACCTATCATGGTAAGATAATTTTTTTATTAAGGGTTTTTTTTTACAATAATTTCTAACATTGAAGACAAAGTTAAACCTAGTTCTTGTTACCAATTGCAAACTCTCATTATGAATATTTTATTAATGGCTTGCTGCTTTTTCTAGCTTTCATGGTATCGTGCACACTCAGGCTATGAACTGCAAGTTCTTGAACGTGAACCTTAGAGCTAGAAGAAACATAAGTGGTTAACCTTAGAGCTAGAAGGAACATAAGGTTTTGCACCTGAATCTTAGAGCTAGAAGAAACATAAGTGGTTAACCTTGGAGCTAGAAGGAACATAAGTTGTTAAGGTTTGGTGAAAGATATGTGCTTCAAATGAACATAAGTTTTTGCACCTGAATCTTAGAGCTAGAAGAAACATAAGTGGTTAACCTTGGAGCTAGAAGGAACATAAGTTGTTAAGGTTTGGTGAAAGATAAGTGCTTCAAATGAGGGTCATTTTAGAGATTATATGGTATGAAGTGTTATATCACAAATCAACCAAAGGAATATTATATTAACAGCCACACTGCTGGAGTTGATTTTGTGGACTAACAGTTTCCCAGTGAGTAATTTTTTCCAAAGACAAACATATTTCATATTTAAAAATTGGATACAAAACGCATTCTTCAATACCAAAGCAAATATATGTAAGATTACATATATGAGAGCTGTCAACATGTCTCACCGGATATAACCCTACTCTTAACACACAGTTCTACTGACCACTTCATAATTAATAAAAAAGAACCACGCAATCCCGATAGACATAATATAGTCTTCCACTTATATCTGAGAAACTAATTCCGTAGCGATAAATAAATGAGACAATAATATTGAACCTGCCCTAACCAGAGAGCCTAACTAGTCATAGTAGTAACACTATCTTTGTACTCCTTCAGCTACAAATTCCATGGAAATAAGAATAAACCCTACTTTGACAATGCATCAACTTGAAATAATGGAGTATTAATTAGACACTTAGACGAACTAGAGTTAGTCTAACTATATCCTATTTTATCGGTAGTCGTTGTAACTGCTTTCTGTTCATTTCATTTAATATAAACGGATCGAGCTACTCTCCGTAGTATGCGTGGTTTTCCTAAATATCAGTTTTGGCTCTGTCTTCGATACTAAGACCTGCTCTGTTCTGTCTTCTATACTCTGTTCTGCTCGTTTCTGGTTTGCTGTTTTCAACTTGGTATCAGAGCGCAGGGGGAGCCTCTGCTGGTCTGCGCTGTGGAGCAAAGAAGTCGTGAGCTTTCCTGGAGAGGAGCCAAGTAGTTCTAAATCAAGAAGTCGTGAGCTTTCCTGGAGAGGAGCCAAGTAGTTCTAAATTCGTCTAAGTGTCACTGTACCCTGCTGCCGCTCAGTTCAGAGCAAGAAGAGAGCCGTGGGTTGTTGAACCCATGAGATTTGCTGGAGCCGTTTGTAGCTGCTGAAGTGCAAAGGAAGAAAGGTAGCCGCCGGCCCTAGCAAAGCGAATTTGTTGCTATTGCGAAGAGGAAGAGAAGTCTCTATTGCGCAGAGGAAGAAAGGTATGTTCTTCGGGTCTGTGTTGCTGTTGCCCCCTAGAGGTATCGTGGCCGTATAGAAGTGCGTCTGTGCCTGTGAAGAACTGCAAAGACGCAGTGGTGCTGAGAGAGCTCATTAACTGAGGTAGAGTGAGTTGTTGCATATAAGAGACCTGTGCGTGAAGGACACTGTAAAGAACTGTGCGCTGTTGCATAAGGAAAGCCCTGAGAGCCGTGAAGAAATCTGAGGAACACGTCAACCTGTTTTGAGAGCCAAGAGGCAGAGAGTTGTACGCCAAGCCAAGAGCTGAGCAGCGACCAACGCTGTGAAGGAACGCACACCTCACCCTTGCAGAGATGTCAAATCCGCTGGCAGATACATACCTCAACGAAGCCAATAAATTAGACGGGTCGAATTTCATCAATTGGAAATTCAAGATGCAGACCTTGATGGAAGGTTATGGTGTATGGACGATCACTAAGGGAGATGAAGCGAAACCTGTAGCAGCTGCGGGTGGAACACCGGCACAAATCCAAGACTGGGATAAGCGCGAGAACAAAGCCAAGGTACTGTTACGAATGTCTGTTAAAGATAGTATCATTCCACATATCAGAGAAGCTAAAACTTCTGCTGAAACGTGGACAGTACTTAAAGAGCTGTATGAAACTAGTAATACAAATCGTCTACTTTTCTTGAAAACTAAATTGCTAGGCATTAAGATGGATGCAAATGAATCTGTTAGTTCATTTTTGGGTCGGATTAAAGAGGTAAAAGACAAGCTAGGAGATATAGGAGAAACAGTTTCCAGCACTGACCTTGTTACAGTTACCTTAAATGGTATGCTAGACGACTATCAGATGTTTATAACAGGTCTTGCAGCAAGGGAGAAACCTCCAACTTTTGAAGTTTTGACAGGTATTTTGCTGCAAGAGGAAGAGAGGCGCGCAAATTTGAAGCCTCAGAATTCAGACTTGGCACTATGGTCAAATAAGAGATCCCCGAGAGGGAGATCTGGAGAAAGAGGCAGAGGCAGCAGATTTTCGCAAAGCAGACCATCTACAAGGCCAAATCAAGGTATGCCATCTAACAGAAATGAGTCAAAGAGCTGTTTTTATTGTGGTCGACCTGGACATCTTATTAGAGATTGTCGAAAGAAGAAGAGTGATGAGGCTAGGAATAAACCTAGAAACCATTCAGGTCATTATGCAGAAGAATCTTCAAACCCCTCGATTTCTGATTCAAGGGATCTTAGACTGTTTGTGTCTAATGCTGCTTTATCTGCTGAAATTGATGATGTTGAAGCTTGGTTTGTGGACTCCGGAGCATCAATACATATGACCTGTAATAAGAAGTGGTATACTAACTATAAAGAAACACAGAATGGTGCCAGCATATATCTTGGTGATGATCGTGCTTATCAGATCAAGGGATACGGAGATATTCCAGTAACATTGCCAAATGGCAGTGTTCGTCACATTCGCAATGTGGTGTATGTGCCAGGGATAAAGAAAAATCTGATATCTGTGTCTACTATTACAGATCAGAATTTGAAGGTTGAATTCTTCAAAAATTACTGCATAGTGAAGGACTTACTGGATCAATACAAAACCCTTGCAACGGGAGTCAGAGTAGGAGGCCTATACAAGCTTGATGTTACCAGCAAAGAACATCATGCATTAACTTCTGCAACTATGCCAACAGAGAGTCTTTGGCATCAAAGGTATGGCCACATCAATCATCAAGATTTATTGCTATTATTAAAGCATAATATGGTTGAAGGACTTCCCATGTTAAAAAATGTGAACATTACTTGTGAAGGATGTGCATTAGGAAAGATGCACAGAGATGAATTTCCTTCTAATCCTGATAAAAAAAGGAGAGATGTGTTAGGTCTTGTGCATACTGATGTTTGTGGGCCTATGCAGACTAGATCCTTGGGAGGTGCATTTTATTTTATGCTATTTATTGATGATTGCACAAGATACACATGGGTTTACTTTCTTAGAAGAAAGAGTGATGTTTTTGAGTACTTTAAGGAGTTCAGAAACATGGTTGAAAAACAGACAGGAAAATCCATTAAAATCCTTCGTTCAGATCAAGGGGGAGAGTATAAATCAGGGGACTTTAACAAGTATTGCAAAGATCATGGAATAGTACAACAGTTTACAGTACCCAGCACTCCACAGCAGAACGGAGTTGCTGAAAGGAAAAACAGAACTTTGGTAGAGTGTGCACGCAGTATGCTGAAAGGTAAGAATCTCTCAAATACTTTCTGGGGTGAAGCCATAAATACTGCTGTTTACCTAAAGAATAGAAGTCCCACTAGGAGTCTTGATAATATCACTCCTTTCGAAGCTTTGTATGGTTCCAAACCAGTAGTTCAAAATTTGAAAGTTTTTGGGTGTAAGGCTTTTGCACATATTCTAAAAGAAAATAGGAAGAAACTAGATGCTAAAGCCATCAAATGTATCTTCATAGGTTACTGTTCTGAATTCAAAGCATATAAATTGTTTGATCCTTTAACTCACAAGGTATTTGCGAGTAGAGATGTACTTTTCCATGAACAGGAAACAGAAATGCAAGAGAACAGCAATAACAGCCATGAGGAATGGCATAAAATTCTTGATGAAGGGGTTAAACAAGAACAACAACAGCAGTTAGTACAGCAGCAAACACAGGGACAGCAGCAAACTGTATTACAACAGCCACAAACACAGGGACAGCAACAACAGCAAGAGGGATTCAGTGATAAAAACAGTCCAAGCTCAACTAGTGATGAAGACAAAAGTTCACACAGCGAAGTGGAAGATAACCAACAGCTAAGAAGATCTTCAAGACAAATTCGGGCTCCTGAAAGGTACAAAGACTATGCCCTTATGAGTAGCATTTCAAATATCATAGAACCCATTAGTTTTGATGAAGCCAATGAACATGATGAATGGCGAAATGCAATGGAGGAAGAATATGAATCTATAATGAAAAACAATACTTGGGAATTGACTGAATTGCCAAAACATAAAAAGCCAATAGGATGCAAGTGGATATACAAACCCAAGTTTAAATCAGATGGTAGTATAGACAAATATAAGGCTAGATTGGTGGCAAAGGGGTATTCACAAACAGAAGGTATTGACTATGCTGAAACATTTGCACCTGTGGCTAAATTAAATACTAGCAGATTGTTAATTGCTTTAGCTACAAAGCACAATTGGAAGCTAAACCAATTAGATGTGAAATCAGCGTTTTTGAATGGTGAGTTAAAGGAGGAGGTGTACCTTACTCAACCTGAAGGGTTTGTGGAAAAGGGGCAAGAACACTTAGTGTGTAAGTTAAAGAAAGCATTGTATGGACTAAAACAGGCACCTAGGTCATGGTATGAGAAGATAGACTCCTTCTTTCTTCAACAGGGATTTATGAGGAGCAAGAGTGATCCAAATCTATATATCAAATATGATGAGCAGGAGTATATAGTATTGATTTCTGTATATGTTGATGACTTAATAATTACTGGAAATACAGAGAATCTTATTGATGAAATCAAGGAGCAGCTGTCACAAGTTTTTGATATGAAAGACCTTGGTGAGCTCCATTACTGCCTAGGTCTTGAAATTTGGAGAAATGCAGGCCAAACTTTTGTTTGTCAGAGTAAGTATGTCAGAGATGTACTTAAAAGATTTAAAATGGATGAGTGTAAATCTTCTACTGTTCCCATGCAGCAGAATGTGAAACTTTCTTGTGATGATGGTTCAAAGGAAGTGAATGACACGATGTACAGACAGATGGTGGGTAGTTTGAATTACCTCACCACAACCAGACCTGACATTGCATACTCTGTGAGTGTGTTAAGTCAGTTTATGGCAAAACCAAAAGAAAGCCATTGGAATGCAGCAAAGGCAATACTCAGGTATCTAAAAGGAACACTTGATTATGGTATTAAATATACTGATGCTTCTATTGTTGAGCTGACAGGTTATTCAGATTCTGATTGGGCTGGGAATCCGGATGATCGAAGATCAACCACTGGATATGCATTTAACATAGGATCCGGAATTGTCTCATGGAGCAGTAAAAAGCAGCCTACTGTATCTCTGTCCTCTACTGAAGCAGAATACAAAGCTCTGTGTGCAGCGACTTGTGAAGCTGTTTGGCTGAGAAGACTACTTCAAGATGTAGGAGAAGAACAAAAAGAACCTACAGTGATCAAATGTGATAACCAAAGTTCAATCAAGTTGGCAAATAATCCGATTTTTCATGCAAGGACAAAGCATGTTGATGCTCAGTATCATTTTGTTAGAGAGAAGCTACAATCCAATGAAATAGATCTTATATATTGTAATACCTGTGAAAATACTGCTGACATTTTCACAAAGCCTCTCGGAAAGGTCAAATTTGAATTGTTTAGGGAAATGTTAGGTGTAGCAGTTAATCCATTCTCCATTAAGGGGAGGACTTGAAATAATGGAGTATTAATTAGACACTTAGACGAACTAGAGTTAGTCTAACTATATCCTATTTTATCGGTAGTCGTTGTAACTGCTTTCTGTTCATTTCATTTAATATAAACGGATCGAGCTACTCTCCGTAGTATGCGTGGTTTTCCTAAATATCAGTTTTGGCTCTGTCTTCGATACTAAGCCCTGCTCTGTTCTGTCTTCTATACTCTGTTCTGCTCGTTTCTGGTTTGCTGTTTTCAACTCATCAAACATCTGAATTGTGCTGTCGGAAAATATGTGATATAGTCAAAACTGAGAATAGAGATTCTGTAATGAAGTATGTGCAAAGCTATTGCCTGTAGTTTCGCATTTAGGATGGCTTGTTTTTGGTTCATCCACTCAACAACCAAGAGATTGTCCCCGAAAATCTGCAGAGTGCTAATGTCACGGGAGAGAGCTAGTTTCATAAATGCTCTAAGGGCCATGAGTTTAGCTCGGTTGTTAGTCCCAGAACCGATATTAACTTTGAACTTGATGTAGTGCTGATCATTGTTATACAGGATGCCACCTAAACTGCAGGGGTTTTCCACCCCTTGGCAAGCACTGTTAATGTTTCCTCGGGGCAATGTTTTGTCCATTATATACTCCATCACCCGACGAGTCCTTCTTCAGAACTTGAAACAGGGCAATAACTCAAGCCAATGTCCAGATTGAGGGGATATGGAACCCTTAAAAAATAGTGGCATTCCTTGCCAGCTATTCCCCATAAGACCAAAAAAGGATGGCCCTATAATGTTTGATCTCTCGATGCTGAAACCAGCCTTTAACACAATGTTCAATATCGTTATCAGATCAAAGGTTGGTATTTTTAAGCCAGACTGATATCCTGCCAGATCGTTGTGGAATAAGGACAAAATATTGCTAAGTGATTAATATTCTCCTTCGACTGTCTACATAGTGCGCAAATACCCGGACCCTGCGTTTGTCTCCTTTGTAATAGTTCCCACCTATGTTACCAGAAATGGAAGGAGGAACTAGATAGCGAGAAAATGAATTAGTAAATTGTAATGAATAAATTCAGTCATAATGAATTAGTAAAAGAAAAAAAACCTATTTTCTTTGTTGATACATTAAAAATAAGTATGAACATTTAGCAAATTAGTCATGTAATAAAAAAAGGCAAAAATTTATTCATCTTAAACCTAGATCTATTAAGCATCTTAAACCTATATCTATTAAGTAAGAGGATCTAATCTTAAACCTGTATCTATTAAGTAAGAGGATCCAATTTCTAGATGTGTAAAAAATTTAAGATAAAAATTTTATATCTCAAGAAATTGGATCCTTGAGGAGCTTAGATGTAGTCTAGTCTACTCTAGGTACAATAATCTAGATGATCAAACTCACTAATAATCTAGATGGTCAAGCTCACTAGAATGGTTGTTGAGCTTAAGCTAGCCAATTACAGAGTCGCTACTTTGGCCAACATGATGCCTCATGTTATCTAGCATGTCTTCAGAGTTGTCTTGCAACACCTCAAGTGGAAGATCATCATCTCCATCGTCCTCTAAACTACCATAATCCCACATCCTAGTGGATCTTGTTTGATAATCTAGTTTTCAGGCATAGATTTGAGTGTACAAACACCATTGTGACTTTTGTGTGCGTAATCCATTCCTCTTTGTCGAATGGATAGAACCATATTCACTCTAGTTTCTCTCACATGTAAATGAATTAATCACATGTGAAGTAAAATTAACATTATATAATCCAAATTTAACAATGTATATTTAAAAACTTAGAAAAATAAATTTGAAATGAAAATAAAAAATAAAGTGTTTAAATTACAGAACACACCAAAGGTATTTGTTGTTGAACGTACCTATGAAATCAAACAAATAGCCAATTGGCGAAGCAAGGGAGTCTTGTACCATATCGCATCCATAAGTCTATGGGTCCAATTCGTTTTGTGTTATATGCACAATCTTCATTTACAAAGTATCGCTTGGATCTCAAGAACTTTTCCAACTCAAGACATAAAGCAGTTCGATCATCATGATTATAACATCTACTTATAAAGGTGTTCCAAGTTTGCATCACTTCTACATTTGAAAATGGTTTCTTGTGAAACCACTTGGGTTGAGGAGGAATGCAATTGAATGAAGAGGATTATGAAGCATTTTCCACCTTGTAAGATTAAGATCCCACATATTATATCCTCCACTTTCCTCCAAAATTCCTCTAAAAAAGGGTCAATAATATTGTCTTCAACAATATTGTCCTCAACTCATGGACCATCCCCAACATGAAAACCCTTCCACCCAGTGTTGGAATTTCATTTTATCTCTTCCCTTTACACTAAATTTTTTGACGTCTTGAAGTTTCATTTTACCATCACATAACATTTTGTTAAAAAAGTTACCCTTCAACCATAAAGGTAGAATTTTTTCATTAATATAAATTTATTAAAAATTTCTAACTACTAATAAAAAAGTAGCAATGAAAACATTTATTGTATTTTTTATCATATACTTTAGAAAATGGAAATCTAACAAAGTTACGTGGCCTACCAAGAGTAATGCAAACTATTAAAAGTGATACCCACAAACATGATGCAATATACTAAATTTTAGAGTAGTGCAATATACCAAAAAGTGACACCCACAAACATTATGCAGTATACCAAATTTTAGAACGTGCAATATACCGAAGTTTATAGTGTGCAACATACCAAACACTAAATTTTACAGGCTATGTTGAGTATAACTGAAAAGATAAATATAATATGCTGGAAGTTGTTTATGAAAAAAACACATTTGAATTCTTGAACAAAATTGTAATAGGGATTCTCTTCACATTTGTCAAAAGAAATTTAAGAAGGATGTTTTTCCTAGATATGTACTATTATGGATTTATCAACTATTATTACTATTATTACGTATGAATTTGTACATATACGGAAAACCAATGTTGCAAGAAATCCTTTAGAGAAGTGGAATTGTCTATGTATTATTTAAGTTAAACTTTGATGTGCAGTTCTTGGTTCAAAATAAAATGTATTTAGATTTTTAATACATATAATTATTTTTTTAATAAAAATGGATACTGTAAATTGATATAATTTAACATGGTAATTTAAATATATAAAAAATCCTTAGAGCCATCTCGCTACTCTTAGTGCGGGTAATTTAAATATATAAAAAATCCTTAGAGCCATCTCGCTACTCTTAGTGCACTGTAGAGCACTTTGTCTACTCTAGTGCAATAAACAAAAATTAAAAAAAACAAAAGAAAATAAAATACAAACAACTTATCACAATTAATTAGTAACGAGCTAATCCCCTTAGAAATGAAACCTTACTTTTATATTGCTAATAAATTTATCAAAAAAATGAAACGTTAGTTTGGTTCTTACCTCCAAGATGCAAGTCCTCCATTCCCAATGATAGCTCCTTACGCTACAAGTCATAGTTGGGATTGAATTATGGTAAAATGGGTTTAAAATTCCACAAGTGGTTCTCCATAACATAAATGGGTATGTAAAGCTACAAGTCATAGTTGGGATTGAATTATGGTAAAATGCGTTTAAAATTCTCCATAACATAAATGGGTATGTGAAGCTACAAGTCATAGTTGGGATTGAATTATGGTAAAATGGGTTTAAAATTCAGCATGTGGTTCTCCATAACATAAATGGGTATGTAAAATGGGGTGTATCTACCACCGCTTATCTGAGGCCACCACTTGGTTAATGAAATATTAAGGTATATCGTATAAGATACTACTTATCTAACTATTTCAACCATCATTATACATTAAAACGAAAAGATTGAGGTATATGTATAAGTTACTACATAGCTAACTATTTCAACCATCATTGCACATTAGAAACGAAGCTAGAAACACTCTACCTCACCTAATGATGCTCATCCCATCTAATTTGATTTTTAAGTTTATCCATCTACTATATCTTTTACATATGAAAACAATGAATATTCATTCCATCATAAATCTAAGTCTTCCCTAAAAATTCTTCATTTCTATATGACTAATATTCATATCTTATTTAAGAGTTTGAAATCTTATATAAATTTGAATTTGTTATAATTAATAATTTTGTAAACTTTTTAAAGTTAGCGCAAAACCTCTCTATGCATAAGTTATGACTTGTGCAACAAATTCTTATATTTCAAATGCAACAACTTCAACATTTACAAAATACTCAAGATATAAGACACATAATTGTGGTTAGTATTGGGATTTGGAGAAATTCATAAAAATAAAGAAATTGGCCATTTAATATATATATATATATATATATATATATATATATATATATATATATATAGATAGATAGATAGATAGATAGATAGATAGATAGATAGATAGATAGATAGATAGATATTAGTCCGTGCTCGGCAGGGATTATAGCGATCACTTGGTCGCCCAAGTGGTTTGACTTTTAATTATTTGCGTTTTTTTCTTAATGTTGCATAAAGGCTATGAAATATTTTTTATTAAATTTAGTTTTTCAAAAATAAAATTTAAAAGTTATACATTTTTAAAATTAGATTAATTAATTTCGTGATTGGTAGATCACTCAGATTTGACAATTTTTCCCTGGTGTGCAAATCAATTATCAAATTAAAAAATATATTTAAAAATTAAAAAAGCTGCAAAATACCATAAACTTGCCACATATGTACTTTGAAGTCCTCCTTCCTTTATGATTTTGCAGGTCATTAATAATATGAAATCATCTGACGATTTGAAAAGATTTTTGAAAAGATTTGTACCCTCGATTTCATGAAAATTTAGATTTCTACCCTCCATTTAATGAATTTGAACTTGTTGTTTCTGACTAATGGATAGAGGCAAACTTTATTGTAATTATTATTTTTTGCAACTTTATGGTTATTATTATTCAGTGGTGGCAACAGGAAGTTTCTCCGTCCCTACCATGACATAACATGGAAGTAAAAGAACCTTCCTCCATGCCTTCATGACATAAAGAACCTTCTAGCTAGCTAAATCCCTTGCCCATAAATTTAGATCTCTCATCCCCAATTCACAGCTCTTCCGATAAATTTGTCTGCTCTCTTTTGGCTCTGCAATTCATAGTTGCAATATCTACATCTTCAATTGATATATTTTATGTCATTGTAATTGCTACGATTCTCTGTTCAGCTGTGGTTGTAGCAACGAAGGGCTTGAATATGTCCAAGACGACACACATGGCGGAATTTATCAAAACTTCATGCTAGGTGAATTTGTATCCGCAAGTCTGTGTTTCGTCCCAGCATAGCATGGTATGTGTAATGAATACTGATTATAATCATAATTGAGCGTAGGCAGATCTAGCTAGGTCTCCTCTGAGTTTGAAAGTTCCTACTGGACACATACTGAAGAAGTTCACGTGTTGCAGATAATTTCATAAATTTATATTTTCTATCAAATAAATTACTTGCACGCTTTATCCCTGGGTATGCAAGGGTATGATCTTATTTATTGGGGGGTTCGAGGGTGGATTATATATATATATATATATTTTTTGTTTACAGTGAAGGCAGTATCTATTCCCTTTGTTTCATTTCGGCGGCTAACTAACACTTCCCATCTCACTTATGCAATAGTCTGCAGGTCTTTTGAGGGGCGCTCATGGAGCATAAAATCATTTATACGACCCATTTCTTCCCTCACGGTGGATGCTAGAGTATGCAGGTCTTCGAATGGCGCTCAAATAAGAGTATGGGTTATGTTTCAGGCTTTAAATGACATCCCTGCCAAAGAACTTGTTGATATTTCGGATATGGATTGAGGAGGGCCTCAAAAGAGACCTTTGGATTAATAACAACCAAAACACTATGAATCAGAGGACCTAACTCCATAGTATTAACAATATCACATTCTTAAAGAATAGCATAAAGGCTTGACAAACTCCCAAGCAAACTCAACATAGACATACTTGGCAATACAAATAAAATTTCAAATTACATCATTTTATTGTAAGAAAAATTACCGACTATTATAGAGAGTATTGACTTGGGATACTTAGCATAGTCAGTGAGTACTAATCAATTTTCAGGGAGGTTAGCAAGTATTAATTAGTCCATACAAGTCAAAATAATTTGAGCCAAAAACTTGTCCGAGAGCTATATTCACCCTGCTCGAGAATATGGCATCTATGTTCCCAAGTAGGAAAGTGGAACGACTCTTCTCCAAGGCTCGACTGCAGATTCCATACATACTGAGTTGCAGTTGTCATAACAAAGTTAAAAAAAAAATGTTGTTGGTATCCCATCAACTGTGAAATATCTCCATTCCTTATTACAGTGCGCCTTAAATGTTTTCTCAATTTTATAATTTTGGCCATGTCTACAGTTCTAAGTGTTAGGAGTGGTATATAGGCTAAATGCTTCCTGAGATTAAATTTTTTCCTTTCGTGTAAAAATTAGCCCTGCTGAAATCTTTCTAGTTCGTTTTCAAACTAAATAGGTTTCAAATTAGATTTCATGGTGGTGTTAAAATCTGTCCCAAAAAAGATGGATCTATTATTAAAAACAACACCATAACATAAACTGCAAAATATTTTAACTACATGACTTAGTGTAGAGTACCCAAATACATAACTCTTACTATATTCCAAAGCAATCAGATTTTCAGGGTTTAAAAAAATTGAACTTCAAATTTTTTGAAAGAAAAGGCAGAAATACTTACCACCATATTGTCAATCCTCAACCCTTTTTTTGGACTTCTGAGTAAGCAACACACACGACATACAACTTCTGCCATGATAAGCCAAGCATGGATGCCCTCATTCATAACCAACTCTATGTTAGTAATTGAAAATGGGAAGGCATCAAACATGCAACCAGCTCTATGTTAGTGAGAGAAAATTGATAAGTTGCACATTCATCATTCGATGAATTGCTCTCCTCGAACAAACTTATGCTCATAATATTCATCAAGTAAAATTAACCTGTAGTCTTTATGTGCAAGAGTTATTTGTATGAGTCTGATATTTACCTGTGGTGTGGTGAGGAAGTATCCACATGAGTTGAGAATGACATTTGGTGGTGTAAAGAACATGTGTATGAGTCTAAGAATGTAAGGGACAGATGTCAATGATAGCTATGCCCTGCTTGGTCCCCTGACACGGGTGGCACGTGCCACCTTCGTCGCGCATCATGAGCACCGGGAAAAAGGCGGTTTAGCCGTTCAATTGCTAAAATTTAGTAACTGATTCCAATGTTGCTTTGCCTTTTTCTGGTTAATATGCTCACAAATATGGAAGATTTCAGAAGGTGAGATGGCCGGAGGATTTGGTGGAAGGATGATGGGATATACTCCACTCCAGCATATCGAAGTTATACTCATTCCAGTATTTCATTGATAGTATTTTCTTTTTTCTGGATGTCTGGCGTATGAGGCGATGTCACGAAGCCTTCGGTGTTATCATGCGTCAATAGCACAAGGTTTAATACGTTACATGCCTACTTGATCACATCAATGTGCACTACTATTCAATAGACAATGCCCAATAAATGTTAACGCTGCACTCTAAAACTTGTTGTAACATGTTTGAATCCTTACAAGTAACTTTTAATTTTTAAAATGCACTATAACAATAGATCAAATATAGCAACACACAAGAAACACAAACTCGACCAATCTATTATTCCGGCAATTACTATAGAGATATAATATGTTCTTTTATTGTATTATCGCTTAATTTTCAAATATCTTGTTTCTATGCTCTAGTAAGTAATATCTATTGTTGATATTCCCCGCTTAGTTGTTGCAGGTGGGCTCTACTCTCATCTCTAGGTTAATGTGTAACCCCCACAGACTTCAACGTACTAATGTGTTTCCCACTCTAACGAACTCCACTGACTCCACTTACCTCACAGCTTACATAGATAGTACGTGTTCCGGATGAGGGATTTGGTACGGATTATGTTTGCTTACCAGTGGAGCTTTACGAGGTTCCACTATGCAACAATGAGGAAACAATGAGGGAGAAGAAGGCACGCAATTCGGTCGAAGTTCAAAAGAAAGGGGCTAAATTGTTTACTTTTTGCAATTTACAAAAAAATTTAAAATCAATTTACTAAATTTTTAAGCAGGGACTAGCTGCTTTGTAGCTATTTTACTTGTTTTATATACTTTATATAGATATATAACATTTTAAATCATAAAAGTTAATATAACATTTGAGAAGTAACCCACTCTAATTACTATAAAGCATGGTGGCTTATATTTATTCATACATTTATACATAGGACATGTCCAAAAAAATATTTAGGCTTAGTTAGTTTCATGTTAACACTAAAATAAGAAAACTAGTAAATATTCTATATTCGTTTAATAATAAAAAAATATAATCCAATCAAATAGACAGACGAATAAATAAAATGAAACTTAATTTCAAAAAAAATTCCATGATATATATGGACGAATAAATAAAATGAAATTAGCATTTAGAAAATACAATTTAATTAGTTAAATATCCAAATAGGTTCGTACCGGACACCAATCCCATAAAAAGTAAAAGAATTGAAAGGGAAATGTACAATTCAAAACCCTGCTTACTTGAAGAAAAAACATAATTTCCAACTAAAAACGAAGGGAGAAACACCTACTACGTGCAGCGTTTCTTGAGAAATGGTGTTTTCCCCAGGGAAATGAAAACGTCCATAGAAAACGTCGATTCCCATCACGTCATATTATTTTCTCCGGAACCACAAAAGCACCGTCCGTATCTTGATGGGCCAATCGCTTGTATTACAGGTTAATAGAAATTTATGACGGTTTTTAAAAATAATGCAACGTCAAAAGTACGTGTAGGGTATTTGTTTGCCCATCCTATTAGACGGTTTATTAAATTTTTTACAAGTGTTCGATGGGAAAAATAGCCTGTGATGGGCATTTGCCCCCCGTCAAATTCCAACCCTGCTTCCACCTTTGCCAATCCATCGATACCACCATCTCCCTCAAAGATTGATGCACTTTGATGAGGAATTGTAACATAATGAATGTAGATACAAATCTAGTCTTGGCACATTGAAGAAGCTGGAGGTTGTCATGTTTCCTATAAATTGCTATGGATGCTATGTGATTAATGATAAAAATATGTAGCATCTTTGCTTTAGTTATAGTTTTTCCAACCCATGTAATTTTGTTGATATCTTTAAGGGTGAGGTTGATGCAATGCATGGAACAACGAATCCAAAACATTGTTGGATATTCATCCTCAATTAAACCCCCAGAAAGCACCTTATTTGAGGCACTATCTGTAACAATTTAAACCACATTTTCTCTTCACACCTTATTTATTGCATCCTTAAAGAGACCCATGAAATATGGACCATCTTTTGTTTTCCCCGTAGTATCATGGAATTTTAATAACATAACTCCTTTCGGGCTAGAAACCAAGATATTGAAAAGAGGATGATGGTTAATATTTGTCTAACCAAATGAAACAATGAAGACTTCGGAGTCCTTCCACCCATCTTTAATATCATGAGTTTTAGCTTCAATATGATCCCTCTCTTCAGGCAACACTGTTGTCCTCATCTTTTCATAGCTAAGAGTTTTGTAACCTTTAGGGGCAATGTTAACTAGATATATGACCATCTCCTTTTAATAGGGAGATCTACAAATATTAAAATCAATGTCATTTGCAAAAAAAAAATGCCCAACATATGCATTAATATTTCCCCTCCCTTTGACATCCCTTAAGTCATCAAGCTGGGAAACAAAAGCATAGAAGTTTGTGAACCACTAGGTATTGATCTAGTGGGATTGTTATTGGTTTGCATTGAAACTTTAGCAACTTATCTCAACTTTTCAACTTCATGAAATTATTTTAGTATTGATGCTTTCTCTATAATAGGCACATTGGTGCATAAACATATTTGTTCATTTTTCGACGTTCCAAGTAAATTTTGTTTGATTCTTGCTACACTCCCTGAATTTTAGATCTTACAGTAAGGGAAAAACCAAATGTTTGAACCAATTGTCCCACTTGTTCCTCCATTATATGATTGAGTGCACTTCATGGTTTCCCATCACATGGCTTCAAAACCTTCTTTGCTTCTTTGCTTCTTAGCATTCTTTGTTTTGGGTTTTTCTTGATATTGTTGTGGGGGGGTTTTGTTTGGAAATGGGTGTTCTACTTTGTGCAACTGATGAAATTTTTTCCATTGCAATGGGAAAAGAGTGGAAGAAAGAGAAAATAATTCTCTACCAAAAAAAAGACACACAGTTATCGACAAACATAGACAATTATTAGAAATGAATATGAAAGAAATAGAGAAAAACAAACTTGACAAATTGAACCAAATCACGAGCAAGAAATAGAGCATAACAAAATGAAACGAGGCTAATCACAAGTCAAGACCCAGAGCATGACAAAATGAATTTATTCTTCCAAGGTTGATTAGCTCCAGGCTACCCACTCCACCCAGTTAACTTAAAATTAGAATCAAATGCATACACATCCTAAGATTGATTAAGAATCATATGCATACAAGAGTCTATTTATAAATGTTATAATGAAATAAGTAGAAGGGAAATAAACCATAACATATATGCATGTTGTCTTTTTTGTTCCTTGCAACCATAACATAAAGTTTCATCTAATTCACAGTTTCATGGCCAATGCCTCCTTAAATAAAAATTCTTAACCAATCTCTAGTACATTCCATCATTGTACTTTGAGATAAAAGGGAGGTAAATGAGATGCTTAGTGCATAGTATCCCTCCAGTAATAGAAGAATAATTAGTCATAGATCTTGCAAAAGTTGAGGAAACCCATCATTACAATCTTATGTTGTAGACCTAGTGATATATTCACAAAGTGCATTCATCAAAACAAATATACTCACAAAGTATATTTGATCAAAAATCATGTTGTAGGAATAGTTTTTGTGATTTTGGTTGGGCTCATTCTTAGGCACCCACTTTCTAGCATTAATGTGTGTGGCTTGATGAAAACAAATATACTCAGTAAGTATATTTGTTCAAATATATCTACAATACTCCTCTAGATATACTAAAAAATTGCTATCTATCCTATAGCCTAACACAACAGGCCAAAACCATAAAATATATTATATTTAGGCTTCATATTGATCATTTTACTGTTGTGGAGGGGTTGGTTGCTTCTTTTTCCCTAACCTAAGGATCTCATGCAAGCACCATTTCCCTTCTTTTTCTTTCACTTTTTAGTTTTGTATCTATACATTCTCTACTAGCTTTAGGGATATTCTTCATTGAAACTAAT
The DNA here is from genome assembly GCA_027924585.1 of Larix kaempferi. NCBI lineage: Eukaryota > Viridiplantae > Streptophyta > Pinopsida > Pinales > Pinaceae > Larix > Larix kaempferi. Next base: position 2,981,431 of record BSBM01000150.1, read on the forward strand.
GGAGTCTCAAGTGGCCCTTATTTTGCATCACCAATTCCAATTAGTCCAAGTAAAAGATAAGATTTCAAGCCATGAGTTATTTGTGTTATGTCATTATATTTCTAAGAAAACCTCATTTTCTTAAGAATATAATAGTGTACTTGTTTCATTTGGGATATAATAAATTATGTATAGGACCATTTTAGAGTGCCCATCATACTATAATCCATGATAGCTTACATTAATTACTTCAGTCAAACCTAACCAGATACTTGATGGCTCCCACTTTTGGGTAAGAAAATGTATCTACTTTATCTATTTTTTCAATCATTCAGGGCCTAAAAAGAAATATCATAGTAACAAGTTGATGAACGATGTGTACATTCTAGTTAGGATTATAGAAATATTTCAAATTATCTATTTAGATGTTGTAGTCTTTCTTTTATTTAAGTAATTTTCATATATGATACTAATGGGGTTGATTGCCAGCAACACCTTCTTGACATAGTCTTGAACTGTGACTTTTTGACATATGGAGATCACAAGCCCAGTTTTGTTCAAGAACTCAATCATCACAACAAACCACCCTTAGTTATGATACGTTATAGAGTTCAGCTCTAGTTAAAGAAGTCCTAGTTTTTGGACCAGCTCGTTTTATTTAAGTGTATAGTTCGAATGAAGACAAAATATAAATGCAGTCGCTTTGGTGCATATATTGGTGTTCGACGATCCACAATACCCACATCAAATAGAGGCCTAGTACCTGAAGACCAAGTGTGGCCTAACACATGCCACCACTCATGATCTTGTGCATGAACACTTAATTCTCCTACGCACTTAAATTGGTGCAAGGCACAATATTTTAGAGTTAACTAGAAGTCTCTATTCGTAGGTTATAAAGTTGCTATATTTAAACTAGATGGCCTGGATAGAGAAGCTAGCGCCCATTTTTGATATGGCATTACTATTCTCTATGATCATGAATCATTGAGACAAGTTTTTATTGTTTATATTTTATCTAGTTTTAATGACAAGTGATATGATTCATATACTTATCTGAGTTTCGTAGCATTATCATCTTTGCTTGGATCAGGGCGCATCCAAGGTGAAGTGCAAGAACTTGTTTATTAGATTAGAATTAGAATTTACATAAGTAATTTAGAACATAGTGCTTATTGTAGTTTTCCCGCAAATTGTAGAAAGTCTGTATTGTTTAACTAAAGCGTTATTTCTAGACAATTTATGAAAACAGTAATTGATGCTTGTTTTATGCACTTCATATTCAAAGTTATTTCTTTCACATCAAATCTTATTTTCTACATTTGTTATTAGCCAGAATCATCTGCTTGCTATGAACACTTGCATGAAACATTAAAGCCGTTGAATGTCTATATTTTTCAAACTGCAGGTAGAGTATCAAAAGGGATTTCACTAAAGGTTGTGAACTAGATGAGAAATCTCATGGTGCTTGTCTCTGATGTTGTCAGATAAGGAACAAAATGCCATATAGGAAATTCAGATCTCATGCTCTAGCAACCCTTAGTTAAGAATTGATTTACTTATGTTTTTATCATAGCTAGAAACTTTATTATTTTGATTGATCATATTAGGATTCACATACTACTAGGCAGAACTAGCTCCCTTGTAGTTACATATATTATGCAGGTCCCTCATAAGTTTGTATGAGTGATTGGGTTGATGATTAAAGTACAATTTTAGATGCAACATTCTTGTTGTTTTCTTATTCCAATGAGATACAATATTACTGTTGATTGATTAATCCCATCACTTTTTGGTGTTGTTATCGGGGAGGTCTTTCCAAACCATAAGGGAAATGAGAATATTTTATAGTAATTTTCTTTTATTTGCATGATAAGCAGGGTACATTCAGAGAAGATTGAAACAACGACAAGTATACGTGTTATTGCAAGTAGGTCTCTCTAAACCAACTATTAGTTTTTCTTTTTCTTTTAATTTTCAAATTAGATAATTCATTTCAAATTCTCACACCCACATACCTATAAAAAATCCTAAAAACAACAAAATAAGAGAAAAACATTCTTATCATGAATTCCTAGAGCCAAGGACAACTTTAGCATATTCATACCAAAAAATCATATTTGATTTTACTCTAGTTCAAGTCATCGAAGGGAGGAATATACTTCTGAACAGAACCTTGAGAATCCTGAGATTAAGTCTCCTCTGTTCCAACATATGAGAAGAGGAAGATTCGGCCTTTTTGTCCCTAGCTCAAGTGAAGAAAAGGATGAATCCTCTAGTGACCAACAATCTGAGGAAGAAAACACAATGGCAGACGAGGAACACCATATAATATTTAACTTTCCCATAACGGGAGTTAATGAAATTAGGCAAGGATGAAGAACATTAATCCAAATACCTTACCTAATTGTTATGGCCTAATGTCCAAAGATCTGGACACCTTCCTATTCGAGTTTGAGAAGAGGAAGATTCGGCCTTTTTGTCCCTAGCTCAAGTGAAGAAAAGGATGAATCCTCTAATGACCAACAATCTGAGGAATAAAACACAATGGCAGACGAGGAACAACATATAATATTTAACTTTCCCATAAGGGGAGTTAATGCAATGAGGCAAGGATGAAGAACATTAATTCAAATACCATACCTAATTTTTATGGCCTAACGTCCAAAGATTTGGACACCTTCCTATTCGAGTTTGAGGCGGCATGTAGAACCTATGACTACCTCTTAGATTCCCAAATTTAACTTAATATTTTTCCATCTACTAGAAAGGAATCTTCCTTACGATGGTTGATGAGCCTAGAAGCCAATAGAATAACCTCTTGAGATTAGATGAAGGATACCTTCATAGATAAATATAGGGATTATTGTAAAGACAGGGAAACTAGAGATGACATATTTAGAATGCAGTAAGGAGAGAATGAATCATTGGAGGACTATGGATAATGGTTTCAACTAAGTTATAAGAGAGCTCATAATTGCACCCTAGGTGATGAGTCCCTCAAACTCGTACTCCTTAGAGGAGTTAGGGAGGAACTCCTATATATCTTGAACCTATTATCCAATGGTGATATCTATCACTAGGACTATGATGAGATCAAACAAATATTCATAAATCACTCTAGGTCCACATGGAATAAGATTAGGGAATAAGCACAGAAGAATCCTTTTTCTCCAATCATCCAAACCCTCTAGTTCTAACCTCACTAAATCAGACATAGGGAATTTGTTAGTTGACATGAAAACAAATATATTACACGCTTTGGCATTACAAATGGATACCATCATACCATGTAGGAAAGAATTAAAAAAGAGGAATTAGATAAATCCTTGGCTATATTTTTTCCTTGATGTAGGAAGAAACATAAAAATAATGAGTGTCCACTAAACCTAATGCAGGTTAGTACCAAAAAATTTGAATGCTGTGGAATCTGCTCTAATAAATAACCCATAGATGACTGCGCCTACTTAGGGTCTCTTAAAGCAAACCTTTGCAAACCACCAACATACTCGCCTCTCTATTACATAAAACCTAGGAAACCAGGCCCACTAAGACCATTCCAACAACCTTATGGATAGTCACAGTACCAAAATTTCCAAGGGAAACAACCTTCCCAAGCATATGGACAACCTACTTACCAACAACATTTTAGTCAACCGCCATTCCATCCAACCTATGGACATCAACCTTTGATGAATTCATATGGACAACATGCTTATCCTATGCTTGAATGGGCACAAAATGAACAAAATCAATCTCAAAATCCTCAAGCTTCATATGGTCAAAATTATCCTCCTTCAGGTTGGAGTCCAAACAACCAATAGAAACCAAACATCATGCCTCCTCCATCAGCTAATTCTAATTAGCAGCAGCCTCAAAATTCAATACCTACAACACCTAGGCCAACTCTGACAACACAACCAACTCCAAATCCCAACAAAAGACAACCTCAACATGTGTACAACAATGAAATGACCAACTATCCAACATACTCTTTAAACGTAGAACAAGCTAATGAGCTGAATTTACGATTTGGGAAAAAGGTGACACGACCTTCTACATCTAATAATGCATAAAATCTAGACAAACCTGACCCTCTTGAAATGAATCAAATCATCATATTTAAATGAATCAAATCCCCGATGAACAAATTGAAATAGAGGAATGTAATGTAGGGGATCCTCCATCTCATGTCCCTCCTTTCCCTCAGAGATTGCAATCCAAAAAAATACAAAAACCTGACAATCCTATGCTAGAGGAGATGAGAAACCTATGTGTCAAAATACCACTCTTACATGCTATTAAGAGATCCCAATCTATAATCAGTACATCAAGGACACCTATATAAAAATTCCAGGGAGAAATAGGAAATACCCTGCCACCATCAATGTAGTGGGACAATTTGCAAACTTAATGCTAGGGAAAATTCTAAATCCAAAATATGTTGATCCAGGCAGTCCTGTAGTAGATGTGCACATTGGGGGAAAATTAATACAAAAAAATATTATTGACTTAGGTGCAACAATAAACATAATGAACAAATACCCCATGTTGAGACTGAATGTTGAAGATCTCCTAAGGCACAGGACCATCGTCCTACAACTAGCAAATACTTTTACAATATTCTCGGAGGGTATGCTAGAAGACATGATGGTTTCCATAGATTCATGGTAGTACCTTGTTGATTTCAATGTCCTACACACAAAATATAAACTTAGTGGATACGCCCTTATACTTGGAAAACCTTGGCTCACAACAGTTGATTCCCATATCAGTTGCAGGAAAGGGGATATGGCCATTGCAAATGGTCTAGAAAAAGAAGATATTAAAACTCTATGCCCCAACCAAACCTCATCTAGATATTGGGAAACCTATTTGGGAGCCAGGATAAGAGCACTTTGATCAACCTATCCATCTTATGCTAACCATAGATACTGCCTTAGTACTGATATAACTATAAGAAGATGTAGTCATTTCCAATTTCATATAGAACATCTATAACAATCCTACTTTTCTAGGGGACCAATTTACACTTCAAGAGTTGGAGATCATAGGACTGGAAGAACCCATGTGGAAGAATCTATTCCTTATGGAATAAACACAAATGTCTACCAAAACAATAGAATTTTCTCCTGGAAAAAAAATAAAAATCAGCAACTATTTACTTCCAAAATAAGAAGAGAAATTGATCCACCTCCTTATCAAATTCCAAATAGATTTTGCAAGGAGTTATCCTTACATTAAGGGAGTCAATTCAACCATTTTCCGACATCATATCTATCTTAAAGAGGATGCAACACCTATTAGACAGCCTCATAGACAAGTGAACCTGGCTCTAAAACAAATTGTTAAGGTTGAATTACAAAAACTTCTTGATGCTGGATCCATATACCCTATTTCAGACAGTGAGTGGGTATCACCATTAGTGATTATCCCAAATGAAGGGGGGAAATGGAGAGTTTTCATTGACTACAAAGAATTGAACAAAGATACAAAAAAGGACCATTTTCCCTTTCCATTCATTGGCCAAGTACTTGATACTTTAGTAGGGAATAATTTCTTCTCCTTTGTAGATGGCTTCCGTGGATATAATCATATTCAAATTCACCCAGGAGACATAGAAAAACCCACATTCACTTGTCCCTAGGGAAGCTTTTCCTACAGGGTCCTCCCTTTTGGAATTTGCAATGCCCTGGCTACATTCCAGAGGGTAGTCCTGAGCATTTTTGTTGATTTTATCCATGACCACATGGAAATATACATGGATGACTTTACTCCCTATGGAAATAAATTTGAAGAAGCACTCAACAACTTAGAAAATGTTCTTAAAAAATGCATTGAAATGAACCTTTTCCTGAATAATGAAAAATGTCAATTAATAATCGATGAAGGAGTAGTTCTAGGTCACTATGTCTTTGCTAAAGGAATCACACTCGATCCTGCAACAATACAAGTCATAATTAACATTCCTCCATATAAAAAATAGAGAGATGTTAGGAGTTTCATAGGACAATCTCGATATTATAAGAGATTCATTCAAGATTATAGCAAAATAGTTGGTCCTATGTTCTTGCTACTAACAAAAAATGTAGAATTCCAGTGGAATAATGACTGCTAGAAAGCAATATTTGACCACATCAAGGAAAATATTATGGGCGCTCTTGTATTTCAAGGATCAGATTGGGAAATTCCTTTCCACATCCACTCTCATGCATCATACAAAGAAATTGGTGTAGTTCTAGGCCAAGAAAGGGACAAAATACCCTACGCAATCTACTACATCAGCAGAAACCTTGGAGGTTTAGAGTTGAACTATATGGTTACAGAGAAATAATTCTTGGCAGTAGTATACTCAATCAACAAGTTCAGACACTATATCATTAGATATCGGGTATTTTCCACATTGACCATTTGAAAATTAGATATTTAATGAATAAATTAGATGTGAGATGTAGGGTGATCAGATGGATCTTACTTTTGCATGAATTTGACATAACCATCTTAGTTAAACATGGGAAACATAATGTTGTGGCAGATTTTTTTCCATACTTACTCATGTTGCAGATAAAGAGCTGGTAGATGATGCATTCCATGATGAGCACCATTTTTCCATTTTTGCACATACTCCATGGTTTGCTGATATGGCAAATTACTTAGCCATTGGAAAATTCCCTCAGCATTTAACTTACAAAGAATATGCAACATAGTAAGAAAAAGTGTTACCTTTTCACGGATTCAATGATACATTTTTAAGCAAGGACCAGACCACATTATGAGGAGATGCATTCGAAAAGATGAATTCCATGAAATTCTTCATGCTTTTCATAATGAACCATTTGGGGGACACTACTCATCCATAGAACAACATACAAAGTTATACAAACTTTCTCTAATGAACCATTTGGGGGACACTACGCATCCATAGAACAACATACAAAGTTATACAAGGAAGTTATGGGGTTGGCAATCTTTGAAAAATTCTCTATAAACTTTCTATAATACCCCGTAATGCCCATAAATGATCTCACATCGGACACATCTTTCGGAACCAGCCAGTCATTAATGGCCCTTATCTTGTCGGGGTCAACCGAGATTCCTTCTACTGAAATTATGTGTCCTAGATACTGAATTTTGTCTTTGTGGAAATCACACTTACTAAATTTGGCATACAATTGATGATCTCTTAATACTTGTAAGATAATCCGTAAATGTTCATCATGCTCTTCTGTGCTTTTTGAGTACACTAAAATATCGTCTATAAACACAACATCAAACTTGTCTAAGTACTTATGCAAAATATTATTCATCAAACACATAAATATAGCCGGGGCATTAGTCAAACCAAACGACATGACTACGAACTTGTAATGTCCATACCGAGTTCAGAAAGCCGTCTTGAAAATATCTTCGTCCTTAACCTTTACTTGATGATATCCTGATCTTAGATTAATCTTCGAAAATACTGTTGCTCCACGCAGCTGATCAAATAGATCATCTATGCGGGGTAACGGGTATCTATTCTTGATCGTCATCTTATTAAGCTGGCGATAATCTATGCACAGTCTTAATGTTCCATCTTTCTTCTTAATGAAGATGACAGGTGCTCCCCAAGGAGACACACTTGGTCTAATATACTTCTTGTCAATAAGTTCCTTCAACTGAGATTTTAATTCGTTTAACTCCAGTATATTCATTCGGTACGGAGCTTTTGAATTTGATACTACTCCTGGTATTAACTCTATGGTAAAATCAAAATCTCTTTTGGGTGGTAATCCTGGAATCTCCTCAGGAAATACATCTTTAAAATCTTATAGGACAGGTATGTCTTCTAATTTCAGTTTGTCCTCTTTATCCATAATCTCATCATTTACCACGTTTACTGCAAACATTTGGCATCCCTTCCTAACTGCTCTCTTAACTTGCATGGCTGAAATTTGTCTAAGGGTTACCTTCCTTGGAATGCCTTTTATTTCTACAGTTTTCCCTTCATCATTTAAGCATGTAAAACTTTTTCCATAACAGTCTAGGATGACATGATGAGCTTCCAACCAGTCCATCCCAACTATAATATCATATGAACCTAAAGGCAAAATATTCAGCTTGATTTGTGTTTGCAAATGGTTCATGGATAAAACATAGTTCTCTATAAAATCTGAAACTTTCCTCTTCGTCCCAGTTGCTAGTCTAACTAGCCATGATTTACTAAACTTTTCAGTTTTCAGTTTAAGACTTTGTACAACATCTGGTGATATATAACTTAAACTGGCACCTAGGTCAATTCAAACAGTAACAGGATGGTCATGTATCATACCTTCAATCTCTACCATGGAGATTTGATGATCTGCTTGCTTGTTGTCAAGTGTTGTGTTAATTCTTGGCATCTCCCTTGCTATGTCTCCAACAGTAGGTTCAGTCTAAATAGAGTTGATGTTGTTTGCTTTCCGCTTCCGTAAGGGACATTCTGATACGTAATGAGGGCCTTGACATTCAAAACATTTAATATGTGTCTTTGGCTCACTGGTCTTGGCAGTATTAGATGCATTGTTCAGTGATGTAGAATTCTGCTGTGAATTATTTTTGGAATTATTTCCTTGGGAATTTCGATTCTGAAAATTCTTCCTTTGGAATCCGGAATTCCCACTGAATCTGAAATTGTTCTTCTTCTGTTCAAAATTGTCGGGCTTATGATTTTTCCAATTAGACATACCCTCTCTCTTCCAATTTGTATCATAATAGAAAACTGCCTTCCTCATAGCCTCCTCTAATGTTTTAGGACTGTCATACTCAATTCTGTCTTTAATGCTGAAAGGTAAACAGCTTAAGTACCTTTGAATTTTTGGTTTTTCTTCTATGAAGTAGGGTACATATCTTAGTAAGTTCAGGAACTTACTGTTTAATTCCTTCATGTTCATACCTCCCAACTTCAAATCGTAGAACTCTTTAGATTTTTCTTCGTAGTACTGTTCAGATAGATACTTCTTTTTGAAATATCGTTTGAAGGCACTCCAGCTTACATCTTTATCCTTGATGCCCTTTACCCTTTTGACATCCTGCCACCAGATATCCGCTTTTCTGGTTAAGTTATATATAGCCATTTTTGCTTTTAAGAACTTTGAATAGTTGTAGATATGGAAGTATTTCTTCATCCCTGACAGCCAAGCTTCAACTGTCTCACCTTTCTTAGTTTCTCCATTGAAAGTTGGAGGTCTTATCTTCTTGAATTCTCCAGAAATCTGCTCATATTCTTTTTTATTTTTCCTTCTTGGTTTGGAATCTTCTTCACTGCTGTCACTAGTGTAATTACATTTCTTTTTGCGTTCTGCAATAGCATCTCCAGGTGAGGTTGAGCTATCTTTTACTTCACTGAATTTGATATTCTGATTTTTATCAGCGTGAGGCATGTCCTCAACTTTGGAAATATCCTCATTGTTTTTCTCTTGTTCCTCTGTTTGGTTGTGTTCAAACAACACTTGATTCAGTTGTTCTTGTGCTTGCAGAATCCTTTCATTATCTAGTTTCACAGATCTGATTTCTTCTTTTAAATCTTGAAAGGCACGTAACAGTTCCATTGAACTGTTATTTATTTCCTCGTGACCTTCCTCTACATAGTGCTGTCCCGAACTATGACTGTTTGGCTGAAATCTGTCACTTAAATGTTCAGCTGAGTTCTCCATACCTGTAACTGAAAATAATTTCTGAAGATAACATAATAATAAAATTTTCAAGTTAGTATAATTTTTTGCTGTATATAAAAATTTCTACTGTGTGTTTTTGGACCTCATTCAGGCCTAGAGTTTGAATCTGTACTCTGATACCACATGTAACATCCCATATTTTCATAAAAATTTAAAATTTTTGTAAATAGCAACAATTAGCTTAATTTATGATAATTTGTAATTGTGGAATTTAATAATGTGAGCTGCAACAATATTAACTTAACAGCTGTTGTATTAAACATAAATAAAATTCTGTTATAACTAATACGTCTACGACATCTTAATTATATTTATAACAACTATCATTAAGGTAGTTAAATGCATGAATGGATAAACTTTTGATGCGACACCTTTTTAATGCAATGAAATGTATGATTGATTTAATAATGAAATGCCAAGTTAGAAATATGACATGGTACTTTTTCTTTGAGACGATACTGACAGTTTGCTTCTTTGTTGTCCAAGGGAGTCCTATGAGGTACCCCGAAGCTTACTTAGATGTAACGCTAAAGCATTTGACCTGTTCTATGTGCAAATGATAGGTAAGAAGTTTCATGATTGCAATAAATCCCAGTTTTCGTGTAAAGCTCAATTCAACGTCATAAATAAAATAGCATGTTTAGAGATTGTTGCAACTATAAAAACGTATAGGTATGACTTGCATGCTTACACCTTTGCTTTCCAAGGTTCATCTTATAACTGAGTAAGCTCAACCCAAGTTAACTGTCGAACAAGTATCTTATTAACAGCATTGTTGCTGTTGTCGTCATTGTTCTAGCTGGTTGTAGTGATAGTTGTCTTGTTGTCGTCATTTAGAATGATAGTACCAAAATGTATGTAAAAGTTATGAGCTTGTAAACTCTTGCAACCAATATTATTCAATATATATGAAAAGATAAAAACAATAATATATAAACATGACTAAACCAAATGTTATGTAGATATAGTGCAAAGAAGCTTTAGACTATATATATAATTGTTATTCTATTTATAAACAAAACACAACCTATCCAAAGTCTTTATGAAAAAAATAGTGTGACTATACCTATTTTCGATTTAATGTCAATATTAAAACATATATCAGAGGTGTTGGCAATATATGCATCGTTAGGATCATGACAATACTATGTAAGTGTTTGTAAATTAAATACAAACATTATAATGTATGAAAGCGATGACAATAAAGTGCAAACCTTGGAATTATAATCATGTATTGCATATACATTATTACTACTATGACAATTACGACATTGTTAAATATTGTTATGTTAACAAACGAAGCATGTAATATTGGTTATCACATCAAGGTACTGACAAGCATTGAAATGGGGTTTGACAGGTCGCTGGCTCATAAATTCGACGTTGGTCTCAAGCTGTGGTAAAGATCACGTAAGGATCTTACAATTAAAGGTTTGGTACTGCATTCCTGGCGAGTTGTAACTCCAGGAATCCACATAGACGTGAATTCCTCCATGTTTGTTGTTGTGTAAGGGTTATATGCCTGGTGTTGATTGTGCTTACTCCACCATGTGCCATGGTGGCAATGTCGACCTGTGAAGTGGACCGAGCATTAGCTGTTGACGTCGTTTAAACCAAATCTACAATCGCTGGAAAGATGATAACCGTCGATTGTGATAAAAAAGGGTCGTTGGATGAAAACCCTAACACCTACCGTGTGTTGAGTTTATGAACTTGGAGAAAGTGGTTTCATTGTGTTATTGTCTTCGTTGGAGGTGGCCGACAGGTTGCCGAGATTTTGGTGGGAATTTTTGCAAGGGTTTCGAACCCGAGACTAGTGAACCAGGTTGAGGTTGCAGGTCTTAAACCTGTGTAATGTCATTTTTAGCTGAGATCTAAGTCTCTGGTTCAGAGTAGTATTGAAATCAAGGTTGAAAGTTTCCTGGTATCGTTCACAGCACCAATCTCATCGTTCATCTGAGAAATTCAAGACTTGGCCAGGGTTTACGAAGGTAAGCATCCTTCTGAGATGAAATATATTTCTTTGATGCGTTTCGTTTTCAATTTTAAATGTAACATTTATCTAACTTAACTCCGTTGTTTGTCAGCTGCAGGGTTTAAGGAAGCAAAAGAGTAACATTTTGGCAAAGGTGTTAGCGTGCCTCAACACCGGTAAGTCTCGGGTCTTCCATAACCCTCATAGTTCTCTTGGACGGTGGTTGAAGTGGTTCTTAAGAATGCGTAACAGGCTTATCAGGGCTCGTCGTTTTCTCTGTCAATGTTGATAGTTGAAGAAATCTCGAAAGCAAGCTTGCATCTTTTGTTTTCGTTTGACTAGTTCTTGGTTTCTATAATTTGTAATTCTGTGAGGCCGACTGGAGCCATGACTCGTCGATGTTCTGGGAGATTGGGTTCTTTTAGAACTGATGTAAACTTTGGATAAACCAAGATTTTAATTTTGTTTGCAATCGATGTTGGAAATCTTCGTTCTGAGAATTCACGATTCCAATGGTTAAGTTTGGAAACGAGCCGTGGGCTCAATTACTGTGTAAATGATACTTCTTTCCTCGGAAAATAAATTTGCATGCTAAAGTATAATGGTTAAAATGTCTGTGTAAATCCATTTCATACTGAAGGTTACTAAAATGTCTTTTGAGCTAGATTAGGGTTTGAAGATATCGTTGATGATAAGGGTTCTGTGTATAAATAAACTTCAACCTTAAGATGGAAATGTATGCTAACTTTTCGTATGAGTCTGTGTGGTTTGTCTTGATACTGTAGGTTGATAATGTGTGTTTTTATTTTTCAAATTTTGGAATCTAAGTAGAGTAAAAGTTGAACTGAGATTTCAATAATGTTTTGCAAAGAAACCGAATAGGGTCAAACCCTAAATCGGGTTTTGTTGAAAATGATAACCTAAACAATACTCAAGATAATGGATCGGTTTCGATCCCAGGTTTGAATAGAGTGTAAATTTTTTGTTATAAAACAATAAAAGAAAAAGTATGAATCTAGCTAGGGTTTTCTTTTTGATACGAGACCCAGATTTACAACAATCACAAACAATATTAGCAGATGTAAAAGAGAGAAATAAATACATGGTGATAATAGTAGTGTTTAGTAAGTTCTTATCATTTGTTAAATTTCTGAGATAATAAAAAATTACTATAGAAAATGAGAGCAATGTGAGTGTATAGTGCAGAAAATCGTGAAGACTGTAAATTATAACTCTATCTATAATTTAATTTCTATACATATAATACTGTTGAAGTAATTGTAATGAAACTGTGTGTGTGAGTGAAATATATGAATATGAAATATGTGTGAAAAACTATTGTTTTCCAGCTTATTATAAGGAATGTTTTATTCAATGTTAGTAGTCTTAAAACAATATACAGTATGTAATTTATCTACCTTCCATGGACATAATTTAAATGTAATACAGGATGATTGTATAGGAATTATTTATTGATTGTTTATCATATAACTGAGAAAATATTATATATACTAATTATTATACAGAACCTCCTACAATTATTTAACTTGGGAACAGAAAACTGATACATATAAGATTATTATCTATCTATCGAATTCAATGGCAAATTTAGCCTATTTTCTAATCTATTTTAATTTGCATATCTCTACTAGAGTACGATGCTGCCAAATAGCATGTGGAAAAATGGGGATATTGATTTATCAATTTAACATTAAACTTAAAAATTCAGACTTAAACATTCCCAGAATTAGATTCTTTTCGGAAGTAAATAAACAGAATAATACTAGATAAATAGAACAGAATTATTTACTGAGAATAAGTTAGGAAATATTTTAGGAACCTGAGAAACTCTGTAGGGCAACAAACAACTCAGGAAGACTGTTCCACCCAACCAAACTCCTGAAAAATAGTCAAATACTGTCTTAGGACCCCCGAGCCTGTTTGCTCAACCACCAGGAGGAAGAAACTTAAGGAATTAGGACTTCTTGTTGTTGTAGCAGTAATCTTCTAAATATTCAATAGGTAGCAGTCCAAAAAGACTTGCTCCTACAACTTTGTTTCTCCTCAGTAAATAAGCAAAACTTAGTTTTCAATCACCACTAACCTCCCTTATTCGAATCTCTCTTGAAATCACCTGATTTTCAACAGAAAAATATTATGCAGAAATATTGATTAAGGGATGCCTGCCCAATTCGAATTTGCCTTTATAGGCTACCTAGGCCTTTTCAAATGTTACTGGGTCATTAAATGAGCTGCCTGCTCACTCCCTCCACCTGGGGGATAATGCCCTATTTTAGGGGAAGTTGTCCCATAATCAATAGTTAGTGGTGTGATGTAACTGCTGCCATGTGTCCCATACCTTCCAACAGCTTCCATTCCTCCTAGTGGGTCAGTGAACACTCATTCAACAGTCCTCTTGAGTGTTTGTCTCCTAGTTAATTTATTTAAATAATAATATTCAGTAATTACATTAATCCATGATCAAAATTGATCATAATTACAAAACTTGTAATTAAATTTAACATAGAGTATTTTTGCAAATAAATAATAATGTTCAGAAATTTGGGTAGGTGACACCCCATGCCTCACCTCAATGATTAATTCACCCTTGAGTCAAGTCCCAAGGACATAACATTTAGAAGAATTTTAAACAACTGACCTCAATCTTGATCAAATCCATGTAGAGGAGTTCACTACTGCAACTATCCTCATATGAAAGACTCTACTTATTCATGTGTTTCATGGAATAGATAACAACATCATTGTTATCTGTCTTGATTTAAATATCTTTTTAGAAAATGGAATGGGCCACTTTAGAAATTTTTGTTATATTTTCAAATGAATATGTTGAAGATTGTTGACACAGGGTCTATCGACAGGGGTTCACTTTGCACTGTCGCCAACAAACTACCAACCTAAACTCCCTTACACACCGGCCTAGAAAGGTGTAACCCTTTTCAGCAACACTTGCAGAGCAAGTGCAGTCTCACCTGAGATAAATGAGCCCAGAACATTATGTCTAGGCATATAGATGTGTTGCAGTGATGAGCTTCGCCCTCCGAAGCGAATCTGCGTATTGTAATTGCTGGATGCTTAATGAAGATAATGCTGAAGAATTGTTGTTCCGCTATTTGTTTCTGAATAATTGTTGTTCCGCTATTTGCTGGTATCAGAGCTTGTGTTCTCGATTTATTGCTATCAATTCTGTTTCTCTTATGTGCGTTATTCCCTTTTGAGGAGGGAAGAGTTATTATCTTCAAAGTCTGGTATTTGATACTTCGTTGTTTGAAGAGCTAGCATACGCATTCACCCGCTCTTGGCGTTGTTAGCCATCAAGGGTATTCAGGCGTGCAGTAGTTCTTCTTCACAGTGCTACATTTCCCAGGTTCACCTTTGAATTTATCTCTTCTATTATGGATTCTTCAAATAGCAGTTTTTACTTCCTTGAATCTGCTTCTTCTAGAAAAGAAACATACTAAGTGATGGTCATGGTTAAATAAGTATTTAAACAAGACTGATTCTGATACTCTATATGATATTCGTGTTGTGTCTCAAGAATATGAACCTTAGCCAAACTGGTCTTTTCCTGAGATTGATGTCAATAAAATATATGATCTTCCTA
The DNA here is from genome assembly GCA_027924585.1 of Larix kaempferi. Classification (NCBI taxonomy): domain Eukaryota; kingdom Viridiplantae; phylum Streptophyta; class Pinopsida; order Pinales; family Pinaceae; genus Larix; species Larix kaempferi. Next base: position 2,996,702 of record BSBM01000150.1, read on the forward strand.
TGTTTAAGTTTCGTGCCACTCAGTTATTTCATTTCACTTTTGTGAATATTCCTATATCTGTTGGTCAGTCTGTATATCAGATCCCGTTAATCAAATCTGAAGATATAGCTTGGGGTTTGGAGCATGAATATAAATATATCCATATTGGTTTAATACAGTTCGGTATCAATCCTCTTGTCCGTCCCGGATTGGACACTTCTTGTTTATCATGTGTGTTAGATTCCAGGCTAAACAAGTTTGAAGATGCCTTGTTAGGAGGCTTTCAGAGTCCATTAAATAATGGCCCTGCGTGGTCTTCCCTGGTTCCCAGATATCAGGTGTCTCTCACGGACCCCTATATCAATGAATTTTTACAAGCATATATACAATTTTATGGTTTTGATGTAGCTCTGCAATCCCAAATTGCTTAGTTGCATTGTTCTCTGTGTATCCGGTTTGTTTCTACTACTATGCCTGCAATTAATCCTAAGTTGCAGAAGAGAGCGCTCCAAGAAGGATTTGTTATTGGTCTGGGAAACACTACTCCCCTCCAACTCGGATTTTCTCAGGTAACCTTACCTGAAGAATGGAATAGCACATACCAGCCACTTTCTCAGAGATATCCAGAACTCCATGGTGCTTCCTCCAAACAACTTCGTGTTGTCCATCATCCCGATGGTAACACTTCTCTTAGATTTTCTCCTACACAATCATTTCCTCCACCATCACCTGCAATTAGTAGATCTGTTTCCCATTCTCAGTATTTACCCCGTAGGTTAAAAATCCCATTACGTTCATCTGCACATATGAAACCATATGATTCTCAGCTACACCAACATATGGTTAACCACAGTCAGTTTCCGTCTGCTTCCTGCAAATTTTGTAACGAAAAACATACCCCACAAAAACAAAAAACATTTCAGTCTATTAATTCACCCTCTTCATCCTCTTCCTCTGTTGATCATAAAGGTCAGCATACTGATTGTCCTGATTGTTCTTCTTTGTTTCGAGATATTAAAAGTTTGTCTCTCCCTCGAGAAAAATCTGGAAACTTGTCCCAGATTTCAGCAAGAAGATTAGATTCTGAAAATTCCAGTCCTTCTTTTAAGGATGGTAGTTTACAGTCAGATTCTCAATTTGTTAATTTGAGAAGCCTGAATGATCCTAAACCTGCAGAACAAATCCAGTTACAGAATTATGCTAACTTCCAGTCTGTATGTATAGCTCAAAACCTGGATGATGTTGCTAGAGATGTTCTTGAGCTCAAGGCTCATCTGCAAACACTGCATGGATCTTTAAATCATATTTCGGATACTGTTGACTCTTTGGTTAAGAACCAAAAAGAGCAGACAACTAGGCTATCAGATATTGAAGCTGGTCTCGATGTTATTACAAGATCTGTAGAAAATCTACAGTCAGCACTTCCAGCTCCTTCTTCTTCTCCTCCTGACTATAGTCAAATCAACCAAGAAGGCTATAAGTTCAAATATCATTCTAGTAGCTCAAGCCCCCAAAAATTCCTGAAACAGTTAAGTCCACATAGACTACAAAGTATTTAGCATGGTGCTGAATTGGCTAGAGAAAAGTATGAATTGTTGAAACAAAGAGTTCTCTCACTTGGTTGCCATGAAATTAAAATAGCATCCTCCACTATCTCTATGGATTCTGAGATAGGTGAAGCCTCTAGCAACCCAAAAAGAAACAGAGTTGAGTCACATTTCTTCCAAAATCAAGCTAGAAGAGTTTTAGGTCAAGATGTCAGCCACAATAAGTTTCGCAGTCCATTCAGCAAATGGACAAATGAATTAAAAAATGTAGATATTAAGATTGATTCCAAAGATCTGTCCAAAGGCTTTGGTAACACACTGATTATTAATTTTGATTGCTTGGAAAATGATCATATTCTAAATATGTTCCAAAATATCAATGCATGGGCATTCCAGAGAAAAGCAGAAACTAAAGCATCTTGGAAAGATATAGCTACGCAGCTTACTTGGGCATTTACAGGAATAGCAAAGCTTTGGTGGGAAAAACTTCCAGAAGAAGAAAATGAACATTTACTAGAGAATGATGATCCTTTAGAAGCTTTGTTTCAAGCCCTTGCTCATGAATTTCTTGGTGCATTACCTCCTGATGCATCTCATACTGCTCAATTGTACATGTCCCAGAAATTATGTGATATTAATCTTCTTCAAGAATATTTTTGTACGATGCAAACCATGTTGTACAAAATTACAGATCATCAGAATGTTTCCTACCTTCACCATTATCTTGCCTCTCTTCCCGGAAAAATACCAGTTCTTGTAAATACCTATTTGTCATATCATCACGTCAAGATTGAAGAGTTATCTCTTGTTGGTTTACATCGACATGTGCTCACAGCCCTCCAAAAAGAATGTGTCGCCATGAAGACACAGAAAAATCTCAAAAAACAATTTTTTGTTTCTCAGTCAGCCTATCAGCAATTTCGTGAAACTGCCAATTATGGTTGTTTCAAACCTCGTCCACATAAAACATCTGCATGCACCTGCAATTCCAAAAATTCTGGTGAATCCAGTTCTCGATCCCATCCCAGATTCCGGTCTTCCTCAAAAAGAATCTCGAAGTATTCGAAGAAACCTTTTTTTCAAAATAGAAAGAATAGGTTTGTCTTTAAGAAAAGGACCCAGCCGCTTGAAAAGTCTACCTGTTACATCTGTGGCAAGCAAGGCCATTGGGAAAACAAGTGTCTAGAGAAGAAGACAAAGTTTTAGAATAAAATCTATGAGATTTTTACAGCAGAGTACAATCCTGCTGAGTGGGATGTAGTCCCTGAGTTACAATCAGAAGATGAAGGATTCTCCATTCATGAGTCTGCAGATGACTCTGAATATAATTCTAGTTCTGATGAGTTAGATCTCCATAAGCTTTCCATTAATTCTTCGGATCGCTCTGATGATGACCAAACCTTTATCAATAATTGTTTTATGTTTTCTTTTGCTTCTCTTAAAAGTCAGATAGAAGAGTTAAAAGAAAAAAAGGCTAGTCTTTCTCCAGGCCTGGTCATAATCAGAAGAAGACTACAAGAAAATATTGATGAGTTGACAAAATTTTTTCCAGAACCTTCACAGTGTGTCCCTACATATGAAGGCTCAGATCCAAGCGAGGCAGATCTTCTCAGAAATTTTTTTTTCTTTGAAAACAAAGTAAAAAGAGAGAGAGAACAGTTAGCTAACTTAGCTACAAGTATACAAGGATCTCTACATCAGCTCGATGAATTGAACTCTGAATATATCCAGCTAACAATGAGAAAAGCTCACAACTTTACCCCAGCTCCAGAAACAGCAGAAGAACTAGTCCCTGAACAAAAGAGTTTAGGAGATCGGATGGTTGTACCTATCCAGATCAAAACAGAAGGGTATAAAGCTTACGACTTGGATGCACAAGTAGATATAGGCACCATGAACAATTGTTGTAAATACAAAGCCATTCCAAAATATTTTTGGCAACCTATCTCTATTCACTTCAGAGCAGTTAACAAGGAACTCATCAAGGTAAATTTTATTGCTCCAGATTTTCCTATTTTGTTAGGAAAAATCAAAACATATGTTACTTTATATTGTTTAGACATAGGAGCTGACATATTATTAGGACAAGATTTTGTCAAGAAACACCTGCCAATGTTAGTTAGAGAATATTTAGTTGATTTCACAGTCCAAGGAACTGTGACTTCCATTCCAGTAAAGTTTGCTTTCACTATCAGAATTTCTCCTGAAAAGCCAGACATTGTCGAAGAATCAGTCAAGGATTTGGCAAAAATAAAAAACATTGTCAAACATGCAAACCTACATGGTCAATACATCCTTGCAGAAATAACTCAGAAGTTACAAAAGGAACGTACTTCTGATCATCCCGATGCCTTCTGGAAGAGAAAAAAATACTATATCACTTTGCCATACAAACAGAATACAGAAATAAAACCTTAGAAAGCCTCAACAAATAATATGAGTCCTACGAAGTAGCAAGCATGCAAAGAAGAAATCCAACAGTTGTTGGATAGGAAGCTAATAGAACCTTGCAAAAGTGCTTGGGCTTGCCCAACATTTTATGTCAATAAGCACTCTGAGCAGAAAGGAGGAAAGAAAAGATTGGTAGTTAATTATGGAGAATTGAACAAAGCTTTAGAACCAATCAGGTATCCTCTACCTCATAAAGATTTAATTCTGTCAAAAATAGAAAAATCCAATGTCTTTAGTAAGTTTGATATTAAGAGTGGTTTTTGGAAAATCGGCATATCACCAGAAGACAGGTACAAGACTGCATTCGTAGTCCCTCATGGCCAATATCAATGGACAATAATGCCTTTTGGTCTGAATAATGCTCCATCAGAGTTCCAGAAAAGGATGGAAGACATTTTTCGTTCTTTAGACTTTGTTATTGTATATATTGATGATTTGCTCATTTTTAGCAGAGATATAGCTGAGCATAAGATCCATTTAGAACAATTTCATAATTTTGTTTTTAAACATGGGATTGCACTTTCGTCATCCCCAGATAAGTTTGTTATTGCCAAGACTTCCATTGAATTCTTGGGCCTTTAGATTTCACAAGGAAGAATAATACTGCAGCCACATGTTTTGCAGAAACTCTTAGAGTTTCTGACAGATTGCAAGATACTAAACAGGTTCAACGATTCCTCGGCTGCTTGAATTATATTAGACAGTTTTATCAAGCACAGGCAAAAGACACAAAGCTGTTACAGAAAAGATTAAATCCTGGCACAGAATGGATACCAGCTATGACTGACACAGTCAGAAGAATCAAAGCAAACATCCAGAAGCTTCTTCCCCTTGCTCTTCCAGTCCTAGATCTACATTTTATTTTAGAGACTGATGCTTCTGATCAAGTTTGGGTAGTTGTGTTGTTGCAAAAGCATTCAAAGAAAGAGGAGGTTTGTGCTTATACTTCTGGAACATTTTCCGAAGCAAAATCCAAGTACCCATCATCACACAAAGAGATCCTTGCTATCAAGAAGGGTATTCTTCGTTTTAGACTTTTCCTCAAAAGTGTCCATTTTACAGTTAGAACAGATCTTAAGCATATGAAGGGTATGCTTGGTAACAAAAGACTTCTAGAACATGGCAATGCCAGAGTTCTAAGATGGGCAGTCTGGATTCAAGGTTTTGATTTTGAGATTGTCTACAAAGATGGCAAATATAATCATCTTGCTGATATGTTAACCTGAGAAGGATCACAATTACGAGAAATCAAAGTTTTTGAAAAAGGCGAGTCTTCATCCTCAGCAGCAGACAATTCAGTTCTTGTTTGTCATGAATGCATTTACTGTTATTGCAGCGATTGTTTTCACAACAAAATCCAGACTATTCCTTTTGAAATCCAACAGGAGATACTTCAAGATCGACTAAACTCTCCAGAGGGACGCCGCAGCTACAATATCAATTTCAATAATCCCCTTCTCAGAGTCAACCATGTCAATATGATTATTGGGCATTTTCATTTGCTTTCAGGAGAACAACAGTTTTTTGTTTATATTTTTGACCCTGCTATTATATGGATAGATTTTTATGCCATTCACCAGCTTGCCAGAGCAAATGGAAAAGTTATTGTATGTTTCTTTTGTGATGATCTTCATACTCACCAGTGGAGTCCCTGGATGAAGATTTTACTCTTTTTATATGTTCCCAGAATCTCAGCCTTAGAGCATGCCTCTCCCCGGGTTTTCATTATTGTCCTGAAAGATGAAATATATGTTGCCTCTCTCATCTATGGTATTTTCCAGTTCGACATCCTTTGGAAAGGTGCTACTGTCCACCCCTCAGTTACTCCAGGACAAGAATTCAAGCTCGTTATCAAACATCGTTTCTTTGGTGATGTTTTTGTTCCCAGCTACATGAGACCTGAACTTTTCAGACAGTCTCCTTTCTTTGCATGTTTTCGAGAAGATGCCCCTCACTAGATGGAGGATGTAATACATTATGGTACTGATTATCACCACCAATACTTTCTACAAGATTCTTCAGAAGACAACGAACTTGACCATGATGGATTTGGGTCTGAGGGATTTGATTCAGATCATATTCCGCCTGACTATGGTTAACAAGTTTAATTTTGTGGGTTCTTTCAAGAATCTCCACTTTGTATATATATTTGCTTTATTTACTTTTACTGTAAGCATCATGAAAGCCGTGGTGGGACGGCCTTTAAAAGCATCCACGGTGTACTTTGTTGGGACTATGTCTCCCACTTTAGTTTGTTTGGATGGCCCATTGTAATAAAGTTGTCGGCCAGTAGTTTTATTCATGATGAGTCATGAGTCCGGGTCCCCATATGGCTCTGCCTCGAAGGGACGAGATAATAATGGTGTGGTCCCACCATTACCTCGGAATATTTGCTTTAGACTTCTAGTTGCCCGTTCCAAGTCACCGGTTAACCCGATGTAATGCTATACAAGAAAGGCTTGAGGTATTAGTTAGACATTCGAGTCTGAGCGTTCTAGTGGTTAGAGATCTGCAATTGTCTGTGAGTTTTTGTGTCCACTCATGTGTTGAGTTGCTCTGCAAGTCTGAGTCGAGCCGGGTGTATGCTCTGCAACTTGCCTCTGAGGTATAAGTGGATAAGGGGGCTGCAGGAACCAAGTTTCCACAGTGGAGTTGAGGATATGCTTTCAACACACATTACCCTTGCAGCAACCAGAGATCATAACATCCGCAGCATATTATCCATTCATCATTCGCATATTAAGTCATTCGCAGATTTCAACAGATAACAAACATTCGGAACAACATATTTAGTTTACTTATTCATATCAACAATACTCCTTAAACCCATAGCATATTCGCATCAAAGATACTCTAAAAAATTCACATTCATCATCGCATAAAAATAGAGACAAAGATTGCACCATAATCGAACATCTTCATTCATTCATTAAACCCTGCTGAATGAACCTCGCAGAAACAGTGAATACACCATGTCGCGGATACAAAACAGACCAAAAGATAGGATCAATCATTTAAAACTGGATTCCCTTAGGCTTACAATCCTACTCTATTTATATGCTTATATTCGGTTACAAAACGGTCCACATGACCAATTCTAACTAATTTAACTATTCTTGCGCTTCCACGAACTCTACGAATGGTCCTTCTTTCGTAGATTGACCCTTTTACACCTATCGGCTTCCACACTTCTTACGGACTTATCCCATGCCAACAAAGATTTTTTATATTTAAACTAGAAGAAAACTATACTCATGGTTTATCAAAGGGTGACTCATGGGTAACATTATTTCAAAATATGGTGTCTACATCATCCCTGTCCAGTTACATAATTCCGCAAACAAAAAAGGTGTTGAATTTTTCTTTGGGAAGATTAAATTTGTAAGAAATTTATCCCAAACTTCTTGAGTTTTGAGCAACCAATGAATGTTCGTTCAAACCAGGGAAGTAATTCCAATGGATAGATGAATTTATGCCTACATTTCAAAAGGCCAAATCATCTTTACACTAGTATTTTCAAGTCATAACTTTATTAAAGATTTTTAGATTTACTTCTTTGCATCCCATGACGTTATAGTAGTTAGTGTAATGTTAACCATGACATTATAGTAGTTACTGTAATGTTAAAGGTCATGATTTGTCCATACTCTTAGTATTTTCAAGTCAAAACTTTATTAAGGATTTTTAGATTTGCGTCTTTGCATCCCATGCCATTACAGTAGTTAGTGTAATGTTAAAGTCATGATTTGTCCATATTCTTTATGAGCGATGTTTAACATGATTATGAGTTGAAGTACATTTGAATGGAAAATCAAGTTACATATATTTTGGTTAATGTTGTTCTACAATGTAGGTTTTATTGAAATGAAAGTAGTAAGGAGTTTTACAGTTTAGTATAGAGAAGATGATAGGGAAGATGTTATCACATACGTAACTCACATGACAACAAAAAAATATTGCATTAAGAGTAGAGAGGTGCTCTACAATCCAGTATGAGGGAGATGTTGTCACATTTGTGACAACAACAAAAATTAAATTAAATTATTTGAAACATATGTCTACTCAATTTTAAATTTTACACAAAAGCTAAAAAATATTAAAACCAACATAGATCCATGTTAAATCTGGATTTATGAAGCACCTACAATGATGAAAAAAAATTGAGGTGTAAATTGTTTTATCTAAAGTTTTTTTTACACCAAGAAAAAAATTACACCTCAAGAAATTTGATCCCTCTCAGTACTTGATAAATATGAGTTTAAAATGAATCTATGCCGATATTCTAGCAACTCATTCAATTCCCTACTGTCAAAGCTCTAATAAAAACAATACCAAATTAACCAAAGTTAAGTGGCCATTAAGCTTAAATAATCACCAAGTTACATGAACAAAAGTAAGATTCTAAGCCATTAAAGTCAACAAATTCTCATGGACTTTCTAAGTTAATGATATGAGTGTGGGTTATATTAATGCTTTGGAAAGAAAAAAACCCTCATTATGTGTTAATATCGAGGCTATTATTTTTAAAAAAATGTTTGGATGGAATTTTTATTTTTTTATGTGTTAATATCGAGATTATTGTTTTTTAAAAATTGTTTGGATGGAATTTTTATTTTTTTAAATGTTTAGATATACAATTAATTGCCTTTCCAAACCTAATATAGTTAAACAATATATATTAATCAATAAAATCCTTCTTATTAAGGCCATAAAAACATTATTAAAATCAACAATACATTCTTGCTTCTATTAATTATTATAAACAATGCAATGAACTTAGAAAATATTATAATAATATAATTCCATTATAAACAATGCAATGAACTTAGAAAATAATATAATAATATAATAGGAATTTAGTGAAAGTGAATTTAGAAAATAATATAATAATATAATAGGAATTTAGTGAAAGTCCTTAAATGGATGATGAATGAAAATCATTAAGAATGGCATGTAAAGTTAGCTCAGATTTTCATTAAGGTTTTCACAGGTTGCAAAGGTTTTCATTAAGGTTTTCACAAGTTGCAGTTATCTTAAGGGGGATTGGATGTCTGTGTAGAGTTTTGAGAATGAAAATCACTAAGAATGGCATGTAAAGTTAGCTCAGATTTTCATTAAGGTTTTCACAGGTTGCAAAAGTTTTCATTAAAGTTTTCACAGGTTGCAGTTATCTTCAAGGGGATTGGATACCTGTGTAGAGTTTTGAGTTCTCAAAACTCTACACAGGCATCCAATCCCCCTTGAAGGTTACCTCATGTATTATGGCCTAAGTTATCCTCACGAGGAGTATCGAATATACTTCATACTTCTACTCTTCGTTCACACGCAGATCTCCTATGCACATGGAATTGAAGTACAATGCTCCAAAACCGTGAACCAAAGAATAAAGATTTATTGAAGAAAAAGGTAAATATAAATTATTAACACATTTGTGGGACATTAACAACGCAAATTCAAAGGAACTTGCCCAAAAGCTGAGAGGGTATTTTGACAAGCGAGCTTGGTCTCTTGTGTTTGAAAAATGATCATTTTTTATTTATAAAAAACTTGCTAGAGTCATAAAAGTTTGGATCACTCATATTTCTTTTTTAAAGGAATATTCGTATAGAGATACATTAATGAGTTAATGAGAAACACAAAAATGTTTCAAAGTCTTGTTCCCTCTCCCTTGGAATGTTGATTTTGAGGAGAAAAATTGCACGGTTCCTTAAAAGAAGTTTATATAGAACGCCCTTGGCAAAGCCTTTTTTTAAGAATTTATATAGAACGCCCTTGGCAAAGCCTTTTTAATGATTCTTTTCCACTCCAAGAGGTTGTCCCTCAAACTTTTTATATTCCAGATTTTATAATGGAATTCAAGAAAAATGAAAGAGAAATTTGGTGAATGGTTCAAATCACTATGATTGATGATTGATTATGATTGATGATTGATGATGGATGGATATACATTGGATTTTCTTAAATCAATGTGTTAGAGTTATATTAAAAAAATGATGAGATATTTTTAATTAAATAATTATTTATTATATTGATAGGTGTTTTTATTTTAAAATTTGAGATGGACTAGAGCCTATGCTTTTTTTTAAATGGATGAGACAAGTGTATTGTCTAGATTAATTTTATGGCAGTCATTTCAAATTAAATAAACAATTATAAGTAACTAAGCATGGATAATTGGTAGGTAGTTTATGCATGAATAAATTATAGTTAATGCATGGATAATGACATAAAGAATAAATAATTTGTTGATGACACTTAACTTGTGACCTATCAATGTACACCAACTACAAATTAAGTGATTGTGCTATTATAATTACAACTTAAAAAAGTTATTATGTATTTTAAAAAAAAGTAAATAAATTAAATAATAATTTAAATATTAATTTTCTTTGAGATTAGTAAATTAATTGTTAAAATTTATGGAGTTAGAATGTATTCTACCGTTTCTAATTCTACCGTTTCTAATGTATTTTAATAATCAACCATACCACTGTGGTTTGGTCCTGAAAATTGATGGTGCTTTGCCCGACATGAAAAAGTAAATAGATGTCAAAATAATTTACAGGCATATCATATTATATAAAATTATGATATAAAATTAATTTGTCTGAAAGCATATTAAGTATCCTTTTTCAAATTATGAAAAATTAAGGAAAATTGACTTTCTTTGTTTGTGGACCCTTAAGCTTTAAATTGTTATTCTTTATGGAGCTTTGCATTTCTCTATAGGATTGGCAGTTCATTCCAGCCTAGGATAAAGGATAAAAATTAGTTAAAATTTTTGTTGGAAATTGTTATTTTTGTAATTTTGTAATTTTAACAATTGACATTGTATTTTAGATTAATTATCCAATTTTTAAACTATTCAAATTGCAGAAATTATAATTTGAACACTCCAAATTAAGATTTTGACAAAAATTGCTCTACCAAATTCAGGCAAGACCTTTTTGTTAACCCTTATACAACTCAATCCATTCCATGATAACCTGACCAACGCCTAATAACATTAGGCTACTAAAAATATCTCAACAAGCTAAAATTCTGGCTAAAGAGGATAAGGCAATTATATATTCCAACGATTGATATTAATTTTTTGTCAATTAGTTAACAAACCAGAAACAGTTTTATACATTCTTGCTGGAGAACAAGAAGTCAATTATATACTCCAACGACCCATGTTGAATCGTATTATGGTTAGCTAACCAAAAACATTTTTATCCGTCGTTTATTTATTTTGAAATTGATTTCTAAAGTTTTTGGGACATCTTCCTTCCTCGGTGCAATTTAATTGCAGATCATCTAATTTGGATTTCTGTTATTTTCAGCAAGGTTATCTTGAATTCAACAAGGAGCAATCTCTATTTAATGAAGCGGTAGATTGAATATGTGTTTAGCACTAAACCTGAACTGAGTTATATTATATGTTAATTTTGAAAGACTCAACTGCTATAGAAGTTTTATTGAGTTATATTGTAAGAGGTTGAGAAAAGTGTATTGTTCATATTAATTTTATGGATCGTTCCAAATTTGAAATAAACAATTACGAAAAGAGAAGAATAACAAAAATAATTGATAATTGATGCATGGATAACATTGATAACAATGGGTTTTAATAGAAAAAACCCAAAACAAATAACAGATAACTTATTGGAAAAACCCCAAAACAAATAATAGATAACTTATTCGTGACACTTAACTTGTAGCTTAAGTGGATGTGCTAATTACATGATATTTCTGTAATCCACAACTTCATCCAAAATTTACTACAAAGGAAACAACATAGAAATGAAAAGAGAAAGAAGAAATGACTAGACTTAAAGAGGAGCCATGTGATCAATAATAGAAATAAAATCAGTAACACTCATAGAGTGTAATATTCACGCGGAGACGGAAGTAAACGTCTCCCTCGTACGCATCGGTAGAGATGGTGGCGATTCCTCTTGCCATCAAGAAATCTCCAGTGCCTCCCACCACAGATATATCTCTATATTTGGTAAGGATTGGATCGGCTCCAGAGAAAGTAATGGTACCTTTGTAATCTGTAGAATTGAGTACAAACGTGAATCCAAGCCAGGAGCTGAAGGTGTTCTTCATGTCATAAAAGTAGAATCCCTGAGCTCTGCCCACTGGAGGGGAGTGAAAATTGTTGTCCAGCGTGATTGGATCGTCGAACACCGCCAGATCTCCGAAGTGGTTGTCTTCTGCAGCAAGAAGTGTGAGGTTAGCTCCCTGGGGAGCACCCACAAGCGTAGATGTTGCATTGGGGGCGTTTTGGCCATTGTAGATTACATCGTGAAAATACAACACCAGATTCCTACAAGGCGTTGGGAGTGGTTGCTTCTTCCAGTTATGGCCATCACTAGTTTGCAGCAACACAGTGGACAACACAAGCCATACAAAGCACAAGTGCACAGCTCTATTATACTTCTTGATTGCCATTGCAAATATAGACCAGGCACCACACAGATATAGTGGTGGGATCTGGAAATGAATGCAAACTAGCTAAGGAGAAGTCTAAGGGGCAGGGCTCAATCAAGAACCAAAGCTGCTGCTCAAGTGCAAGGCATGAAAGAAAATATAGACCAGGCACCACACAGATATAGTTGTGGGATCTGGAAATGAATGCAAACTAGCTAAGGAGAAGTCTAAAGGGGCAGAGCTCAATCAAGGACCAAAGCTGCTGCGCAAGTGCAAGGCATGAAAGAAAATATAGACCAGGCACCACACAGATATAGTTGTGGGATCTGGAACTGAATGCAAACTAGCTAAGGAGAAGTCTAAGGGGGCAGAGCTCAATCAAGGACCAAAGCCGCTGCTCAAGTGCAAGGCATGAAAGAAATGGGCATAGAACTCTCTATATATAATGAATGATAGCACTAATCCTCAGTATCATCATTGTAAAGTTTTTGAACAGATAATTAGTTTTGTAGTTTTGTTAGAGAGTAGGTAATGTAGTCAATTTTGACAGAAACCCTAGTGGAACACATACAATCCCCACTGGCTCTCGTTTCCAAGATATTCCGATGATCAAAGAATACAGGCACCTCCTCCAGCTGAGCTATACTTTTGACTGAAATTTAGAATAGACATATAACATCATTGTCAAAGACCGAGTGGGTGGATTAAAAGAGTAGTTACCGTCTACATGACAAAATAACATGAGATGTTTATGTCCTGAACAAAGTTCTTACAATGGCGTAGCGTACTATTCTCCAAAGCAAATCTCGTTTTGGTATATGCTAATCCTCAATCAAATTGTCTTGATTTTGGAATGATTTTTATAAAGGATTTTGTCTCCATTATGTTGAAATTACATTACTTTTAAATATATAATTTTATCTATTCAAAATTTTATGGTATTCAAAACTTTATGGTTTGTAAAGCATAAAATTAGTACAGCTACTTAATTTGTTTTTGGGTTAATATTGATAGGTCACAAGTTAAGTGTCATGAACACGTTATATGTTACTTAGTTGTAATTAGCTTAGTTAAATGAGTTCTACTTGTTTGTGACTATGTGTTATCCATGCATGAGCTAAGAGTTAGCCATGTATTAGATATGAGTTATTTTTTATATATATTTTTATATCTGTTTATATTAAGTTTTGAATGACAATTTTGTTGCATCCTTCTTCAATCTAAGAAAAATATAGATGATAGTCTACCCCATAAGATATAAACACCTATCAATATAATTATCCTTAATTCATTGTTTATATTAAAACCTAAATTACAAAATAAATGCAATTTCAATAACAATTTAATGAGATTGGAAATTCCAACCAAATCAATAAAAAAATAAAAAGACAAAAAGCTATTCAGTTGATGGATAGACTGTACACCAGCTCTTCCAACCAGCAACAGCAACAAAAGTACAGTGCTTGGAGGGAGTCGGAGCTGTATAAGGGTTAACTAAAACACTCTAGATTAAGCTGAATCCCGCAGAGCAATTTTTGTCAAAATCTTAATTTGGAGTGATTAGATCACAATTTCTGCGATCTGGGTTGCTTTAAAATTGGGCAATCAGTCTAGAACCACCAATACCATTACTGAAATTACAAAAATGTGAAAACAACAATTTCGGGCATAAATTTCAACAAATTTTAGACCCAAAATCATAAAAAAAAAGAAAAGAGAAAAGAGCTAAGCGTTTTGGTTGTCTCTTATCCTAGGCGGTCAGTGACTGAATAATTCACGTGTATGTTTGGTGGGGAGAATCGATTCAAAGCGGTGGACTAATCTTACCAGACTGACGTGATGTTATGTTATATATCGTGAAACACATTAATCGCGCCTTGCACTCTTTTGGTTTGGTAATTGGCCACCGCCAGAGGTATTGTTCATTACCGTACTTACTCCCCGGACGACTCAATGTTTAAAATTCCATCCAAGCAGGAACTGATTGGACTTAGAGTTAAAGTATACGTTTCGGAATATTTGTGGGGTCCTTTTGTCACAATTCAGTAATCATTTATTTTGGCAGAGTTCTCATAGCAGATTTGTAGAGCATTTGGTTTGGTTTAAAATGGTCCAAAACCCTATGGACAGATACACCCTTGGAACTCAGCTTTCACCTGGTATTTCGCCGAATTTATAAAGAAACTCTTCCAAAAAAATCATCTGAAAAGGAACAAAACTTGTGCTTTTAGACTACTTCATTTGAAAAACGACGGATATTTTGTTTTGCAAAAACGGATTGTTTTGTAAAAACGAATTCAGCATTTTCAAACATTTGGATTATGTCATTTCAATAATTTCATCTTGATTTTGAAGAAAAAAAAAAAAGTCTGGTCAATGTTTATCCGCGGACTTGAGCAACCGACATTTGTACAAATGAATCTGATTAGAAAAAGGTGACAGATTAAAAGGTGGCGTAAAAAACACGGATGAACATAGAATTAAAACGACCGTACTTGAGCGACCGACATTTGTAGAAATGAATGTGAGTAGAAAACGATAATAGATTGAAATGTGGCCTCATTCGCTGGATACCAGAAGTCCTTTCAAACTATAGTTGCCGTGTAGGTTGGAACGTACTGTAGTTCACAACTAACATTTCTACCGAAATCGAAAGGTTAACCGACATAAGGAAACATCGGTGTGGTTTCGAAGTCAATATTTCAGGGAAACTTTGTAGAAATTGATTTGAATGCAAAAGGTTTTGTTTTTCTATGAAGGCATTTTTGATGTGTAAACCACAAGTCAATATTTCAGCGAAACTTTGTAGAAATTGATTTGAATGCAAAAGGTTTTGTTTTTCTATGAAGGTCATTTTTTATGTGTTTTGACTTATCATACTTATTCGAGTATAACTACTCAAGCCATGTGATTTGACTTATTAAAATGAAATAAGGGAATTGTGTGAAGATTGATTTGAAGGTAAAATGTTTTGTTTTTTTTATCAAGGTGTTGTTTTTAAGTGATTTGATTTATTATAATTATTCAAGTAAAACCACTTTATTTATGCTTTTAAGTCCACTTTTTTTTTTCCATAAGAAAATATAGCTTACTATTAATAACGCGAAATAGTAAATAAAACCAGTACATCATGACATCAGAACAAGTATGAGTGTGAGTCATATCACAACACGAGCTCCCAAAGACAACATCATTAAACAAGTCAATGTCAAGACCCATCCATAAACCATAATGGATGTCTAATAACGAACATCATATCCCTGAACAGCAGATGTGTCCAAAAATAACCATCTCCATGAGTCATAGTATCAGAGTACCAAAACGGACAAAACTAAAGACATAATACAAATATATAAGTCCAAAACAGCCCAAGGCCTGGACACATATGACAATATAGCCGGAATGACAATGAGCAAAAAGTATAGAGCCGAATAATCCAACCGGATCAAAATATCCAACGAGTAGTTGGAGAAAGAACCTAAGAACCCAATAATCCCGTAGCCGAGTTAACCGGATTTGAAACCCTGTTGGAGAAGCCGTCAAGACCTCCGGTAGTATCCACATCCTTGTCGCTGCTATCGTCCGAATACCAAAACAGGTCCGCCCCCACCGGATGACCAGAAGAGAAGTGTTGAGTGCATTGCCTCCAGAGATGACCCACTTGTTTGCAATTTGAACAACGAAAGGGGATGCCCCAATAGTCTATAACTAAATCCATCCACCGGCCCCTCCAGTTGATATGGAGTACATCAATGAGACCCAAAGAGATGTCAACCTCCACCAAGAGCCGCCCCATGCGCTGGTCAAAACCCGTGAGATGCTCATCCTCCACATGAAGAAAACGACCCAAGCTATTACCAATAGCTTCAAACGACCCACGATTCCAGAGAGTAAGCGGCAAGCCTGGAATGAGAACCCATAAATGTCGCAGGCGAACAGTAGCCGAGTCCGGATCAAAATCAGTATGCCATTTTTGTAGCATGAGGCTGCCAGCACCATGAAGCCATAACCGGTTTAAGATAGTCGTACAATGAATCTCCTGCTCAAACTTGAAACCATACCATCCACGAGCCAAAGCAAAAACTTGTGGGGTGTAACCCACAATGGGTTTCCATTTTTCAGTAACCCACCCCACAATGTCCTTTCGGTCCATTGCAAAATAGGAGAATTTCCCCACCAAAATGGTCACATTGAAGTCAACAAGCTCTTCTAAACCCAGATCCCGGCCCATAGTAAGCCAGACCTCCCCAGGGCGGCAGCAGAATTTCTCACTTAGACGATGAGCGGCACGAGAGACATGCCGTGGTTTCTTTCCTTACACACGGGACGGACAAGCCTGAGCGATGTCAACCGAAGGGTCAGAGCCTGAAGTCACCCCAGGAATCCCCAGCAAAGGCAGGTGGCCTTTTTTCGGCAAATGTTTGGCACGTGGAGCCCTTTGCCTGCTACCCGAGGCAAGAGGACGTTTTCCATGTAGCATATCATGAAAATATGAATCAGGTTTAAACAAGCTCCCCTCTTCAATCCGGTAGTATGAGGCAGTCATGGGGTTATCATCCAAGGCATGAGGAGCCGCCACTTGTTCCCCCATCTGACAGATCTAAACAGATAACGCCAACACAAATTCTAGGTGCCAAAAGATCCGAGATCCCGTGCCGCACAAACCAATAGAACCAAAACCCCAGGTGAATGAACAGAAACTTGTGTTTGAGCACGGCGGATTCAGGTAGGAAATGATACCTCGAAGTTTCGTAACCCCGGACTCACACGTCCAGGTCAAAGACCGGCAAGGTAGGCCGTAAAAGTGTGGCTAGACCCAAAACCAGCAGGCCCCCAACGGCCCTGTCGCCTGACCCTTGATAATGATGGTGCGTAAGAAACCGGGAACCTCAAACCCCAGGTCGCCCAAACCCAGGTTTTGATAAAGACGGAGTTTAAAACGTCCCTGCGTAAACTGGGGACCAGCACCACAGCATGTGGTCGGCACCCAACATGTTAAATATTGCGGTAAAAAACCCCACCGCAGGGCTCCAGTCGTAGTCCCCAAACGAGATAAAAACCACAAAAACGACAATAACGCCAAAAAATCAAACAGAGGGTTTTACCGTCATCGCCCGACCGATGGAGTGGGAAGCTGGTCGTCCCCAGGTTTTAGTGAGCGCCTACCACGCCCTGCAACCCCCAAACCACCTCTGCACCACGCACCATCACCGCCATCTCCATTCTTTGTAAGTCCACTTATAAACAAGTGAAATTAGCATTGTTAATTCTAATAATTTAGAAATGTTTTAATGTAATAGTTGTACATAGTCTTAAGTTAACGGTAAAAAGAAAAATTAGATAATAAAAAATAAAAAGTGGAATTAGCAACAAAGTTGCATAGTACCTATCTATTAATAAAAGTTTGAGTATGTTTAATATATTCAATACCTCCTTAAGTATGTTTATTAAAATAGATTATTTTGTATTATAAGGGATTAGTTGGACAATGCCTAAAAGATTTATTTGTTGATCATGGATAATGATATTAACAATAGTCTACCACTTTCCACTATAATCAACCATAATATTTAGGGAGGTAATGAATTAGTAGTTAAAATATATTAATGTGTTGGTTGGTCAATGGTTAGGGAGGTAATGAATTAGTAGTTAAAGTATATTAATGTGTTGGTTGGTCAATGGTTAAAGGGTTTGTGAATTACATTCACATGCCTTTAAAAGTTGAAGTTGTTAAAAAAATGTTTTAAACTTATGCTTAGCCTAGAAGCAAATAAAGAAGCCACGCCTAATTATTATTAGTCTTAATGTCTTTAATAGTTGGACTAGAATTAGAAAGATATGATAATTAACAACTATTGACAAAATATTGAACCTATCATACATGTAGACTCAAATAATTTTTTTAATAAGTTAGCCTACTTAATATATAAAAATAATTATAACAATCTTTAAACATTTTAAAATAAATATTCCATTATCCTTAAACACCTTAAAATAAATATTTTATTAAACAATAAGTGAAAAAAGGAAATAAATAAATATATAATGCCTTGGTTAGTGTTTCTTTATTGGATTATTTTAATGAGTCGCTTTGGGTTAAATTTGTTACCCGTCAGTTAAATTATCTTTTTAAAATTGCCTTTCATTTGACATTTGATATTTAATTTTCTGGTTAATTAAAATTTATTTTTTACCAAAACATTTAAAGCCTCCTTCTGACTGAGATTTTAAATCTAACTTTTTAAGAATTTTTCACAAATTTGAAAGGCTTTTATTTTTCCAGAATTTGACGAGATTGAATGCATAAATTGTAATATTAAATGCGCCAATAAGGAAGTTGGTGATTCCATGAAGATGAGTAACTCTTTTTTGCCAGATATGACGATGAAAAATGGAAATTTTAGCCATATATTAAATTGAAGCCCTCAAAACTCATATTTTCCATATGAATTTCTACATGTTGTTAAAAAACGAAATGTAGTGAATTATGTTGGCTTTCCAATGATATTTTTTTAAAAATATACCAATGTCATTTATCGTGTCAAATTTTCATTTAATGAAACATGTGTCCTTCAAAATTTGAAGAGCAATTAACAAGTGGCTCTTGTGTGTGCAAAATAATTTGATGGTAAAGTAATAATTTAAAAAAATGAAATATGTGAACACGATCTAGACTAGTGCATACATATTTTTATTTTTATTTTCCTTGAAAAATTATACTTATTATTATTTTTCGAAACTCACGAGTGAATATTTCAGTCGCATTTTGCACACATGTGCATGTGTGCTCAAAATCTTTTGATTGATTACATAATTTCCAAAACTAAAAATACCATTTTAAAGAGGACGCACTAATGTAGTGCTTGTATATTTTTTCAAATTTTTTGGATGTGTATTTTGAATGTTGTTGATTTATCTTTGAGCTCATTCGAAGTTGTCGACAGGGTTTTTTAGGAGCAGAAATTTAAAACAAAATGACATACGAAGATAAAAATTCGTAAATTATATGTATATGGATAGATGATTCATTGACGAATCCAACGGTATCAATTCATCCCATTAATGTGCATTTAATGACATAGTTTAAGCCTGTGAAAGGCAGACCAATTTTTTTTTTTTTTTTCCTGTAGTGAAAAGGGCTTACGGCCTGTTTTTAGGCCCTCGATCTAGGTATTTGCTCAATCGAGGGCTAAAAATAACCTCGATCGAGGGCTTGAGAGAGACCTCGATCGAGGTTTATTGTTGCCGCGAACCCTCGATCGAGGTTCATTGCTGCTGCGAACCCTCAATCGAGGTATTTTAAAACCCTCGATCGAGGTAATTTAAATCCCTCAATCAAGGTTCATTGCTTCCACGAACCCTAGTTCGATGTTCATTGCTGCCACAAATTTATGCCGCAAACCCTCGATCGAGGTACTTTAAAGCCCTCGATCGAGGTACTTTAAAGCCCTCGATCGAGGTATTTTAAAACCCTCGATTGAGTTTTTAATAGCTCGATCGAGGGTTCGTGGCACAAATTTTTTCCACTCCGCTTGCCAAAAATCATGAACCACCTTTATGGATTGACCCAAAATAATGTTACCCTACCCTATCAAGACAAAATTCTTTAAGTGACACCATTGTGAAATATTTAGCTAATGTCAGTAACCACATAATCCCTTCCTATCTCTTATGGAATCCAATAGTCTATAGCACTGAGGACTTAGATTTCCTTATGTTAGTAACCATGCAAACCCTTCTTGTCTATTATGGCAGCTAATGGTTTATAATAGTCATGTTTGATTCAGTAGTTCTAATCTTACGAACATGAAACCAAAGAACCCTCCATGGCAATGAAATTTTCTGTATGAATGCTTAGGATGGATATGGCTCAATTTGAATGTACAACAATCCCAATGACAATGAAAAAATGTCGACATAAAAATTAACTCTCTACTATTTGCTAAAATTATAAGTAAAATTTCAACAAAAGAAGAAAAAAATGACAATATAAACAAAAACCACCACCAATTTAAAATTTAATTTAATTTCTGATCTCTTATGTGTGGTTTTTTGGGATATTATTCTCATCCATCTTTCGTTTCAGGTGATTGAAACCATAGTAGCATAATTCGACCGTATTGGTACTTCCTGTACGGAATTTCCGAACAAATTTGAATTTGTCGAATATTCGGTGTAGGTGTAATACAGATACAGACTATTAGAGAACAATCAAATTTTGAAAACCAATTTAAAAACAAAACAAATTTTTTTTTTTAAATTATTTAAACACTATAAAATAGAAATACCATTCAATTTCATACTTTCTTATTAAAATAACTATTAATAAGTAGGTGGCGACTCTAACACTTCCATATCCGAAGTTGTTGAGATTTCATTTTTTTGTTTTTTAAATATAGATTAAATTTTATTATATAAATGTCTATGTATATTTATGGTATATTTGTAAGTATTTGATTAAAATATTATATATAAGCAAGCTACTTCCGTATTTTATCCATACTAGATATTTTCATTACGTATTTTTTCCATATCGAATTGTATTTGAATCCGTATTCGTACTCGAATTATGCTACTATGATTGAAACTTGTAAGTAATTTGGTTTCCCTGAATATGAATCTATAGAGAAATAGTTGGTGACTTTTTTGAAATTCAAGTCTATGCAAAGATGCCAGGGTAGAAAATGATATTGGAGTAGATTAATTACTCAAGCTCGCAGGCCACGGATCGTGGTTGATGGAAGGTTAAGCCTGTTG
Source organism: Larix kaempferi (assembly GCA_027924585.1). Taxonomy (NCBI): domain Eukaryota; kingdom Viridiplantae; phylum Streptophyta; class Pinopsida; order Pinales; family Pinaceae; genus Larix; species Larix kaempferi. Next base: position 3,017,854 of record BSBM01000150.1, read on the forward strand.
CCTAATTAATATGAATTGACGTTGCCAAATCCTGATTTAATATATTTTTAGGAGTCGTACTTGAAAACATGTAGTTGATATGATTCATGCATGTGTATTATATTTTTTGAAAAAAATACAGAATAATAATTTTGTCTATAGTTCTTGTTATGTTTAAGGATGAGGAATGCCTAGCGTTTATTGACATTGCGATTTAGGTTAGCATTTTGGTTGTGAAATGGGTGGTTTAGTGTCGAGAGGGATGTTGTTTGTGGTAGGTATGGTTAAGATATTGGGTTTCCAAGGCATAACATATTGATAGGATCATGTGATATTTTGGATAAAGTGTGATATAGTTTTAGCTCTTGTAATACCCAATGTTGACCTAGTGAGTGATTTACTAGGTCATTCTTACTAAGATACCACAGGTAAAATATGGTCTCTCGGATGGGCTTTTCCCATTATGCCTGAGGTTGGAAACTATGAAGCACTTCATTTGGGATTTCTCTTTTGTCAAATTGTTGGAAATTTGTATAGTCTAAGCATGTAGGTAGTTTGTATGGGAGGTTGCTCTCGAGAGTGATGTTATCGGGGGATTCCAGATCTTTGGTCCACTCCTCTCTTAATGGTGTTTGGCACTACTTCAAGATTTGAGCCTTGTTTGTTCTTTGAAAACTTCAGTGCAAATATGTTTTTAAGAACAAAATTAGCTCTTCATCTGCATTTTGTCGATTATGAAAAAATAAGTATGTATATAGTTGTTAAATAAATGAAAAATATTTTAAAACAAACATTAAAAAACATAGCTCTTATACATAAATGTAAAGTTTTATATATAATTGCACAAATTAATAACCATGATAGATCGTGCATGGTCTCATATTATCTTGATTGCATGTGTGGTGGGGTGAATAATCACATATCGATGTAGCCTCCTTTGGAAATTATTGTTGCAAAATGCTTCTTCTCATCACTTCATAGCAATTAATCATTAGATTGACACATATTGACACAAATGTATGGGGCCCTTGATTAAATCTACAATTTCTCAACAATAGATTAAAGCTAATGTTTACTCAATAATAGTTATGAACATGAGTTGCAAGGAAACTTAGTCCCTGCCAAAATAACAAAGTTGTATAAGATTATAAAGACAATGCTCGATGCATTCAAGCTCATGCAACTATGCATTTGAATTTTTGGGTTCTTCTAGATTAAGATTTCGAATAAGGGTTTGAACCCTTCTTTATTATAAATGATCCGTAAACTATCGTGGATATTCCACTAGATCAGTTTGTCACAATGAATCTTACAACTTTATTCATTGTATTAAATTAATTTCATAAAATATTGAATACAATAGAACTCAAAGAGAAATAAGTAGAGCAAATAAGTACATAATCCACACAATAACACAAGATATACCATGTGAAAATCCACTATGGGGAAAAGACCAACCACAAATGAGGACTATGCCTTTCTCTTTATGTCAAATTGCAATTACAAAGGAAATGGTACTCTCTATGGAGTTACCTATGACTCCGTGGCTAGATTGGCTACTACAAGATCTCTTATCTCCTTTGTTTTGCTCTAATATCCACTATAGCCTCTTATCTTCTTCTAGCAAACCGATATTTAACATAGCCTGCTAGTCATCTAGGGTTAATTTAATGGTTTTTGCATGCCTCAAATATCGATTAGGGTTAGGGTTTTGTTCCTTCTAGAATGTTCTTGAAGGTCCACATGTGACTAGCTCCACATGTGTGAAAAATAAGAGTTGATGTGGAATCCACTCAGTACAATGGTGGTCAATTGGATAGGAGAAATTGTGGGAGGCATAGCATTTGCATACAGACTCCAATTGAGGAGATCTTTGGACCATTTGAAAGGAATCAAAGTGTAGAATCATTTCATGGACCATTAAATTAGCAATGGGTTGTTTTAAACCAAAAAAACGTTTTTTCTCAAATAGGCCCCAAAAGGTTTCGAACCCAAAACATGCAAAATGAGTCCCTCCCATAAAATGAGCCCTACAACCCAATTCATCCAATATTTCGACCCTGAAAGCTCTAAGTAGATAAAAAGTTATATATTGATCCATTTCAGATCACACCTCCCTATTTTCAGAGGCTTCTGGTCCCCATAATATTTTACTAAATGAGGTGAGGAAATTTTTCCTCTTCCCTTCTCCTTGGAGTACCATTTAGGCTTGCCTAGAAGTTGTCCTTTTATCCCCACCTTCCAGAGTTCATACTATCCCTTCCTAGTAGTTATGGAACTCTTCTGCAACACTATGTATTTTGCTAGTTTTTTCTTGAGCCTCTAGTGCTAAGTCCTTGACAGAAGGTAAGACATGCTCAAGTTCTTGATCCAACATGGAAGGTTCATAGAGTTTTAGATTTTCCACATTCACTATAGAGTAAATGTGCATGTATGGGGTAGATTGAATCTATAGGAATTATCTCCCACCTTCTCCAATACCACCAAAGGACCATGCCTCAGAGCCTTAATATTCTTACCATGACCCTATAGTATTTCCTTGTTTAGGTGTAACCATACTCTATCTCTCACCTAGAATGTTTTCTCAAGCATGTGTTGGTCATGTCTTGCCTTGTACTTTTTGTAACATACCCCTTTTGCTGAAATTTGTTTTATGTTGGAAACATTATCTTAACTTTTATTGTAAATTTTTATACTTGGACAAGTGTCCAAGGATGACTGTAATTGCACAATATTATTATTTAAATAAATAAAATAGGAGACACTCACCCAAGGAAAGCTGTTAAAAGAGTGTTTGTTGACCCACTAGGTGGAATGGAATCTGGGGTAGAAGGCAATGGACAAATGGCAGCATCATGAGGCAAGTAACTAGCTGTTGGTATGGGACAACTCCCTTGAATTGTGGTCATAATTCCTTGAAAGATGGGACTGGAGCTTGAGGCTCATTTATTGAAAAATGACCACTAAAGACCCCGGCGATCATTTTAAGAGCCATCGAAATTTGGACCGAGGTTCATCACTTTTCCTGATGAGGAAACTTACCTTGTGGTTCTGCTGTATGCACACAAAAGATTCGATGAGGGGAAGTCTATGTTTTTTATCATGGTGTAAGTATGCCTTGTTTACAATTGAGTGCAGAGTTTCTACTGCTGAGTGCAGAGATTGAGGTTTTGGCAAGTCTCTATTGATTGTTGGTTATACAAAGTTGAGTGCCTTGCTTCTACATAGAGTTCATCTACCTAGTGGTTAAGTAAACAGGCTCGGGGTTCCAAAGGAGGCAAGTAGATTGGCTTCTTCGTTTGGAGAAGGTTGGGAGGAACAGGCCTCCTTGGGTGTTTGTCCACCCTATCTATAGTTACAGGTTCTACTTGTTATTTCAATCCTAAGTAGTTAAATTGTTTTCTGTAATTATTGATTTAGTATCTCATTAGTTTAAAATTGTTAGTTTACATTATGCAGAAGTAAAAGTGTGATTTCTGAGCTATTTAGGATCTTGTAAATTGTTGAATAAATATATGAATTGATAAAATACCTCTACTGTATTTTTTCCATACTGTTTTCTGTATAGTACTCTAGTATAGAGAAGGAGAATTAAGGTAGATAAATTATATGCAGAATGCAGAATAAATGAATAGACTAACATTGTTGTGCTTCCTTAATATTCCTCATCAGTTATATTCTGTAATATAAATTATATATTTCTAGACTCAGGAAATATATCAACATTTCATATTACAGGCACTATAATATTTCTTTTACATAAAAATAGAAGTAAACATTTCATCTCTGTATGAAACCTAGGGTTTTCACTTTAGGTCATTTATTTCCTTACAGAAGATATATGTTATGTATTCTCTTATCATTCTTTTCAAGCAGTATGGTGTTATAATTTCACTTTATTTCTTTCATCAGCATTCATGAAATATAACAGCTGCAAAAATAAACATTACTAATTACACAGAACTACTACCATGTACTTATATCTTAAAAACAAAATTTTATCAATTGCAAACAATAACATTGCTGTATAGTACTATCTCATCCTTAGTATTCATATCCTTTATTTTGACTTAGTTATCAAACTGCAGTTATAAATTCAAAACACTTCTATTGCAGATTAAAACCCTAAGGTTCCAACCCTAGCTTCTATACTTCAACTTTTAGCATACATTTCAACATTTATCAAATTAAATAAATTATCCAAGACATAGTTAATATAAGACTTCTGTATACATAACAGACACGAGTTCGAAACCCTAAACAAAGAATTAAATAACCTTAAGCATCGTGACAGGTTCATAGCTATTTCGGCGGTCAAACCCTTAACAGCATAAACATCAACCTTTCATGTTAAGAACTCAAGTAAGATTCAATACCCTCAATCAAATAGTAGTAAATTTTTAGTCACGATTCTTGTACATAGTCTAAACCAAAACAAAGAAACATATTTAGCACCATTATCAAACAGTGGTTTTACAACCCTAGTAGAACCATAGTTTGCATCGAAAACCAAATAGATAAACAAGAATAAGACTCATTTCTCAGGTTCAACTTCCCAGAACTATCAAAGCTACCATCGAAACCTACAGGTTCAGGGTTTTGACTGCACAACACAAGGTTTAAACCTTTGGCTCTCATCCATCTTTAACACACAACAGTTCATAAACAAAATAGTAAATTATCACATATTCTGGAGCATCCCTCTTAGTGGAATCATACGTAAACAATCATTAAGACAAATGAACCAAAATCTTTTATTTTAAACTAGAATAGCCGAGGGTTAAACCCTCTCAACTGTCTTACATTCTTTCACAAAGTATCTACGCAGGAAACAAACACTACAGGATTAATGCCAAAGTGGGTTGAGGATTTCATCCTCCCCACGCTGTCAGTCTGTTCACAAACATCATAACAGTGGTCACCTTCCACAGCCATACATTTAAAAATGAAGTCTCAGCTAAGAACCAAAGCAAGGACCAACAGTCACCGAGTCAAAGCCAACAAGGAAAACCACCGAAGCTTACCAGTCCCAACGCAGTTCCCATCACTCAAACTCGAGCATGGAAACTGAGAGCCGATGAGCACCTGTCACAAAAAGAAAAGTATGTTTAAAAGGGTATCTTGGAGTGTTCAAGAAAAGAAATAACAAGCAATTATAAACTCAAGAAAAACCAATAGAAGTAACAGGTTTCGAGCCTGGTATCTTACCTTGCAAAAGAATCCGAGTACTTGAAACTTAACTTGATCATGCCTGACAAGAACCAGAATCAAATCATCTATCAAACTTAGCGAAGGAGAAAGACACTCTGAGAGTTCACTGTGGAAGAACCTACAAGTTAAAGGTTGGGGTATCGAACCCTGTAGAGGGTCCTCCTATAACAACACTGTAAACCCTACATTTTCGCAGCCTGTCGGCCTCTCCAAATCCTTCCCTTGTCAAAGGAATGCAGTGGTTATGCCCTCATCGAGGTAAGTTCGAGTAGTTAGGGCAAGAAACTTTCCCAACGAAGAAACCACGTGAATACTGGCCACGTAGGTTTCCATTAGACTTTCCACTCCGATTTACGCTAATGCACTTTATTATCACATCTACCAAGGATTGAATACCTGTCAGTAAGTGTTATGTAAACCATGGTTGGAATTGCTAGAAGCTGCGATTATATTATGGTATGGTTAGGTTTAAAACCAAAGTCGAAACATAGTTTAGCACCAAGTTATTACATTGTTTTGACATCGAAATCATGTCCCTATCTAAGGTCCTAATATATGATAAAACTATTATATCATGGCATAACAACATTATATTCGTATTAGTGCTTATTGCCAACCTTTGGATAGCAATAAAAGACCATAAGGTATTTTACCGAAACCTTATTACAAGCTTTTGTTACTTTGATCTATTTATATTTCTAGAGTAAGTGCTTATAGGGTATAGTCCCAACTTTAGGCTATTGACAATGGTACTGTATTACCATCAATACATAGGTTAGGTATTTAGTGCATAGGAGTTGAGGTTAGACCTAGGATTATAATGCTAGCATCTAAGCATAAAGTTTGTATAAATTCATACATGTTATACTAAGAAGTTAGAACTACAAAACAAAAGTTCCAATAAATTACACAATAATTCAGTACAAGGCAAAAGATGTGTTATCTCCCCAAATAAATTTGTCGAGTTGGTCAATTTTAGATGATAGGATGTCATTTAAAAATTCATTTCTAAATTTTTTAAGGTTCATTGTTGGGAGCTTTATGCATGTAATAAAGTTTGAAAAATATTTGATTTGGTTTTTCGTTCAAAAAATTCAAAACTTAGGTTTCGGTGGCTTAGGAGAACATTTCAACTATTCATTAGCCACCGAAAGCAGAGCTTTCGGTAGTTAAAACGTGAAATTCGGGCTATTTTAGCCACCGAAAGTGCAAAAGCTTGGAAATGGTCAGCATGTCTTGGGAAAACTCAATTTGCTCAGCCATGGAGAGGCCTTTTTACATGCTTAAATATTTGATTGACAACTAGACATCCTAAGATTTCCAATGGTACTTTCAGAACTTCATTTGGAGCTCGGGAAGGCAGTCAAAAGTCCCCTGCAAGATGAGGCTGCATTTTCAGAAATATGGCGTTTTTACTGTGCTGAGTCATCATTTCAAATGTTTATTCTGAGCGGCCGGAGAATCATTTTGCAAATAAGGAGGAATTTTTTGTTCCTAACATGTCAAAGAACAATAACCTCTCTCAGTTTTTCTACAGGTGTCACAGATTGGCATAATCGAATCCATCTCTGAGCCCTAATTTTCAGATCTCAGAATTTCCCTGTTTGACACATGTTTTTGAACTACAGATTTCGGGAAAATGAAAACGAATCTCAAAGAAATGAGAGAGTGTTTTTCTCCTAACAAATCAATATATAAAAACCTCTCTCAGTTTTCCAAAATCCATTTTGTAAAGGTTATAAAGCCAAGAACTTCAGATGAAGTATTGGGGGAAAAAATTCCAGTCCTTGAGACTGAGTGGTTCAACTTTGGATATTACTATGCTGTAATTTGTGTAGGGCTGTCTTTTGAATATATTTGTTGGCGGGCAAATCTACCCTATAGCAAGGAAACTAATGCTATCAACTAGATGGGGTGACCAGTAAGTGTATTAAATGTATTGCAGAAATGTTTATGAAAAGAAATGAGTTTTGGACCTTGAGAACATACCTTTTAATCGGCGTTCGATCCTAGCTTTTGTTTGATTCCTCACTCAGTCCTCAAATCCACCTTCTGTTCAGTAAACCTGCAAGACAAACACCTTTCTCAGTGTATCTTGGACAATATATAAAGCTTGAAAGAAACAAAAACAATGTTTAACATTCGATATTGACCAAAACAGATCCAAACTAAGATGTTATTTCAGAAAACATTCAAGTTGGAACAAGAAAGACACTTCAACCTTTATTGTCAAAAGTAAATTGATGTACAAGTATACCTGAATTTATGATAGGCTCCTGCAGCTTGATTCTGGGCTCTTGCTCTTCTCTGGCTTGGACATCTTCAGCATCAACTCCTCCAATGCAATGCTTCTTCTTTAGATCTCTATGTCTCTAAGTTTCTCCATTAATCCATCTAACCTTTCTCTTTAGTCTTCCTTGTATTTATAGGATTAGAGAAGTAGTTCAGGTCGATGTATGGTTATGGAGGAAGTTGGGGAAGTTAGGAAACTACCAGCAACTAATCCTCCTCGTGAAAATTAATTATTTTTTAATCATCTTTTGATATGTACACGACTATTGTTCAGTGGAGTAGCGTTTAGGGCGCTACTATGGTGTTTGTCAACTAGTGCTCATCGAGTTTTAAATGTTGAGCGCTACTTTGCTGAGAAGGAGTAGCGCCTATAAGGCTTTGAGCGCTAATATTATGTAGTGGAGTAGCGTACAGGCACTAGTCTCTATAGGTAGAGTAGCGCTCATATCTCAGAATGATATTTTTAAGGTTTTTCCAGTAATGTCAGGAAATGGAGTAAGTCAAAGTATCATCTAAGGTCAACATGCTCCTCCATCCAAGTTGTCCTTTTGTGTGATCAACAGCTTAAGGTGATCACGGACGGAGAGGTGCAAGTTTGACCTATAACAGATGCCCCCTAATGTGTGAGGTCAGAGGGAAACGATGGCTGAAATACATTATAATCCAAAGTCAGAGGAGGAGCAAAGAACCGCAGAAAACAAGTTACAAGAACACCTGCAACAAAGATCAAGGTCAGCTAGTAATTATATTTTTGACATCATATAGATGTGCAGTGTGATACAACATGATCTCTGATACATAACAAGGAGATGTATATAAAGCATGGCCACTTGGAATACAAGCGTGGATCCATGTCAAACTGAGAGATCATAGCCATAACAACAAACTAGATCTATGTCTCATGGAGAGCCGAATATAAGTGAGGCTCAGTCTTGCGCAAATTGGGTGATAACATAATTAGATAATGTCATCCAAAATCCCAAGGTCTTCATCCAAAATGACTCTAGGTACAAACCCTAACCATGTGAATAGATGAGCTGACAGGCGAACATGGGGGGTATCGTTTGATTACCGGTCATTAATGTATACCGTTAACAAACGCGAGGACTTCCACCGATAATGATGATGGGGTCCAAGGTACCAAGTACGATCCGCCAAGTGTGAATAGATGGACTTGGAGTCGAACACTTGGGAATCTTGTCGAAGAAGAGACATTGATGTATTCTCATCATTCAACATCGAGGAAAATTGCCACTGGTGACTGCAATCTCCAAGGTACTAACCGAAACTCTAAACTTCATTCCTAGAGTAAAATGAGTTGATGTCGATGGGAAGAAGTCCATTGGAAGGGAGGCCTTAAGGAATCCTCCATCATTCAACTCGAGAAACACTAAACTGGTAAGAGCTGATATGTAATAATATGTAACAAGACTGACACTAGGAAGGCCGACACATGAGGTCAAGATAAACTGCAGAATGGCCGACACAGGGTATATCCTTGAACATTGAGCATAACACAAGGTGGCTTAGGCAGTTTCTGACATAATGAGGTAAATAATAAGCCTGAAATGTAAGAGACATTATCAGACCCTCCATATGGTTGGAAGAATAACCAACCGGGGGAGTAAACAACTCGGAGGAAAGGTTCACCCTGAGGTCAAAAAACTAGACCCAACCGACAAGATAGTCTCAAGTAGGTGTTGTGTTCAAGGATAGAACTTGACTGAATTGCCTTTGACAATGAAGATATGATACGTCTTTCCCATTCCTTATTCTTTTTAGGTAAAAGAATACCTTTCTTGTTGTTTTAATGAGTCCAAGAAAGAATGAAAACTCAATAGATCCAACCATGTAAAAAGTTTAATGAGCCCATGGGAGGAAGACTCAGGACCTTCTTCATTATTTATAGAGTTCAAAGAAGAGATAGAAGATTACTCTATATTACTGATCTCTGGATTTTAATATCGAGCTGAGATCTGTTCTTGCTCGCCGGTGTTTTCAATTTTAAGGAGTCTGAAAAACTTAAACAATAACTCCATATATCTGCTCGTGGATTTTAGTATCGAGCCCAAGCAGATTAATGCTCGCCGGTGTTTTCTTGTTTATAGAGTCCGAAAAACTTAAACAATCCTCTTTTCACCTATCCGTGGATTTTATATCGAGCCCGGATTGGTCTGTGCTCGGCGGTGTTTTCTTGTTTATAGAGTTGAAAAACTTAAACAGTCCTCTAATTACCCTCTCGTGGATTTCACATCGAGCTCGAGTAGGTGAATGCTCGCTTGGTATTTTCATGTTTAGAGAGCCTGAAAACCCTAAAGAAAGGCTCCAAAAGGTCCTTTTTCATGCAGTTAGTCTCCTCCCCCGAAAAAGTATAAAACAATGGAAGAAGAACTCTTATAGTGCATACAGAAGTATACCTAGAGTATACCTTTTCCGTAGTTAATCCACCTAGGCCCGGAAAAGGGGTAATTCTATACCTGAGTGGATGAGCCTTCGATTAATTTAATGAGCTCGAAGAGGACAAGCTTGCTCGGCAATCTTGTTTAGTTTTAAATAGTACAAACAAGAGCTTAAAATGACTTAAAGGTCAGCTTCTAGGATCATAGCTTCATACTCTGCCAAAACTAGGTCTTCAACAAAATATTAGTCGATGCGACAAAAAATCTTGAATGATATATGAATTTGAACTATTGAAGTATTTGACAAGGTCTAACATCAAAAGTTTTTAAACTTAGGAGATGAATCCTACAAAAATTAGATGAAAATTGAGCTTGGATTAGTAATGCACCATATGTGTGTTTCAATTGATTAATTAGATATTTTTGAAAATTTTGAAACTATAGGAAATTAAACAATGGTGGGTAAAAATCAAACTCCAATTCATATATATAATTTCATTTAAAAAAAATCAATTTCCAAATTGTTTTGTAGGGCAAAGATTGGGGCAACCTTTTGCAATTTCAAATCTCCGTGGCGATCAAACCAAGCATCCAAACGTCATTTTTCTTCCACCAAGTAAGTTAGAATTCACCCTACTTGCATTTTCATGGTTTAGTTTTCATTTTTTGAGCAAAAAATGGCTTGCAACGTGATGCTCACATCCTTTGCTGCGCGGGCGCTACTGTGTAACCATAACAATAGCGTGTAAACGCGATGGGCGCTACTGTTCTCAAGCAGAGTAGCACCCATACGTGACTATGTAGTATACACAGTAACGCTCACTCATGAAAACCTACATACAAGCGTCGAGACTCAAAAAAAATTTCATTTTTTGTGCAGGATGGTTCTTCAATGGAGGGAGAGAGAACATGAGGACATGGATAGGTTGGCCATGCAAGATCCGGCCACTCTCCATGCTCTCCGAAGATGCGGTTTATTGAAGTTTTACCAAACCGTAAACATGAGGGCCTTAAACAAACTGTTTCGAAGACTTATTCAATATTGGGATGTGGATACCAATACTTTTGTCATCCATGGGAAAACTTTGGAGCTTATATTTGATGACATATATTTCATTACTGGTCTCTCACGGAGAGGAGATGTAATTAATCTGAAAGGGTCTTCTCGTGTGGGTGTAAGATCTATGCAAGAGTACGTGAATACATATTGTGTTGCCGGAGCTGAGAAATCGGGAAGCCAAGTCTTGATCTCGACCATTGACGGCCTCCCTTTGAAAGTGATAGTGAGCATGACCAACCGAGTGGCAGGTAGTGCCTCACAACACTTAGCTTCCAGGCACTCAATGCATATTGTTGTACAATGCTTGCACGGTCATGTCTATGATTGGTGTACTAGTTTATTGGCGAACATGAAATCTCAATTGACAGGTTGCAAATCCGACACAATGAAGAATTTTGGGTACGGTAGTATTTTGTGTACTTTCTTCTTTGAGAGGATGCCTGCTATCAGTTTGGGGATGCCTCTACCTCAGGTTAACCCCCATGAGCCCAGACTAGGCCATTGGGGTGACATATTCCTCCGCTAGGGTGGTGGGGAAAGTCACTACTGTTATCATATTGATGATTTCTGGGGGTGGTGGGAGAGGAAAGTGCCCGCTTTCGAGCAGTTTCCATATGCTGGATTGGATTTCCGTCATGATCCAGAACTGGTGCTTCCTCCAGGTGGAGCTTGGGGATATATTGGTATGTTTAAATTTTGAGAATTATTTAATTTTTTCAAACTTTTTCAAGTATTTGATTTTTATGGATGAATTTTGAAGTGCTAATCAAGTGTCATATGCAGATCTGGGGCCTGTTCATCCTGAGGGACATCCTACCATCTTTGTGAGACCAGCTGATATTGCTGCAGCAGATGCTATGTTGGGGACCTTAGAGAGAAAAATGAGTCGGTTGACTCATGAAATTCCTGCATGCCGTATGGATCAGATACCTATTGATATGCAGGAAGATGTTGTTGGAGTGCCCCCGGCATGGCTTAGGGTGTTGCGGAAGATAGCTAGGCTAGTCATATGCTATTGCAATGCAGTAGATGATGATGATGTCCCTCCTTCTCCATAGGAGAGGGATACATTCTATGTATATATTTTTGAGGCTACTATGCCCAGTTTTTGTACTTTTATGACTTGACTTGATAGACTTGTGACCCAAAATTCATATATTTTTTGATACAGTATCGACTATATACAATATCAGTTATTTACATGCGTATGTGTTTGAAATTTATGTGTGCAATATTGTTTATGAAAGTGTATGATGCAAACACCAGTCTAACACATAGTTTGCTAATGAATCAGCTAATGTGTTTAAACTTCTTGGAATGTGTTCATATATAATAGAATCAAAATGTCTTTCCAATAGTCTAACTTGTAGAAACTGACGTAGCAATCCCGGATCTCTAATCTGATAGACACCTGTTAACTGAAATACAATTAATTGTGAGTCAAGTCTTACCTCCAAATGCGAAATGCCATGACTGAGAGCATCTCAGATAAGTTCTATAACTGCACTGTATTCAGCCACATTATTCGTGGAAGGACCCAAACAAACCCCCCTCGAAGAGACCAGTTGGCCAGCGGGTGAATAAATGACCCAAGCTGCTGCAGCCAACTGATAGGTGTGGCGACTGGCGCCATCAGCAAATCCTAAGAAATGTTCGGTTGACATCTGGTACATGAAATGAAAACACACATAAGATTACCTAACGAGCATAACAAAACTAGCTTTACAAAAATATACAACTATGTTACAAGAAAAAGTACTTCAGCCTAAGCGTAGTACTTCTTCAGGTAGGGCCAATGCCTGGATCCTCCTCATGAGGTCGGGAAAAGGTGTTATGGAAATCACGGAAAAGATTGGTATACGGGATGATTTCATCGAGATAACAGCCCGTTTCAAAAAAAATGTTTCCGTTGACCCCAGTGAAAATGTTCACCAGAAAGGTATTCAATCTATTCCCTTCAACAAGACCAACTTGTGAAGAAGTCGAATTAGTATTTTCACCGGGTGTTGGACAAAATTCACCTCTCTCTATCAAGTTAAGAAAAGGAAACAAGAAGGACCCGGGATCTATATGTTCACGAGGATGGTCCAGGTCGGTCATGGCTTCTAACATTTCCTCCTCAGAAGATAAAGTAGTATCTGAACTATCAAGAGAGTGGATCGGGTCTGGTGACTGAGTAGTAGCACAATCTATATTTGACTCGACAGACACCAATGGAGTCATCATATGTTATGTTGCAGTTTGATAAGAATCCAGGTGGGTAACTTCCGCAACAGGGATGGGCACGGAGGGGTTTGTATTAGTTGGGAGAAACCCAGAATCAGTTGTTAAACTAACCATGGAAGTTTCTGACGATGAACATCCCTCAGTACCAACGAATAAGGTAGGAGCCGGTAGGTCAAAAGTGCCAATTAATGACCCGTAAAGTCCTGCTCCTAAACTCTCACCAACCGGGGTGGTTTGATCAATCAATGGAACCGTGGTTTCCAAAGAAGTCTGGTTGTTTCTCTAAGTGAAAGAAAGTTGATTGACTATAACGATCTTATCTTCAAATGGGAACATAACAACTCGAAAAACTGTCGATGCAATGGCTTGCATGGCATATGTCCAACTCCTTCCCAATAACATATTGTAATCAAGCGGAGCGTCCATAACTTCTACTTCTACAACAACTGTCTTACCGGCCAATGTGACATCAAATGATGGCAAAACCCCATGTGGATAGAAAGTTCTGCCATCAAATGCAGTAAGCAGTGTGTTAGAAGGGTCTAACTCGGGGGAACCTAAAGCTTTCCAACATGAAATTGACATTACGCAAGTCGACGTGCCCTCATCTACAATAGCTCGTCTGATGGTCATTAGACCATGAACGACTTCAATCTGAAGGGCAACGTGGTACGGCAACCGGTATTTGACATCATTCATATCAAATCGTGCAGACATGTTAGAGGATTCCATACTTCCAATAGATGCCAGAAGTGCATTCCGTTGTAAAGGACAACTTTGCAAGACTTCTAAAGTAGACATGGCACAAGGGGTCTGGGCTAAATCTTCAACCACGTTGTAGTTGGAAGCAGCCCGAGTGTTGGGATTGTGCGATGCCCATTTCAAGACACCTTTCGGAATCTTGGGCATTGGGTCCACAGGTATGTGGAGTGGAGTGGAGGATTCTGGAATCTCTTTATCCTTTTTCTGTGCATCTGGGGTATAGTTCTTGGCTCTCGTTTGTAAGAGTGCATCCTAATTAATGTTAATAAAATTTTGATCAACCGTAGCATGTGTAGTGCCCCCAGTGTTGGAGGTGCCAGAAGCTGAGCTCTTCCCTTTAGGGAATGGATCTTTCAGGATGACAGGCTTCTTTTCTCTTAAGAGCTTCTGGGCTTCTTCAAGCAGAGGGCATTGATGAGTAAGGTGGTTCTGCTTGCAAAGTTTACAAGGGAACTTAACCTTCTTTTCCTCTTTGTTACCCTCTTCGGCATTCTCTTTTTTGGGCTTTTGTTGGTTCCCCTCTCCTTTCTTGCCCTTCTTTTTATTGTTGGGCTGCCGAGGGCCCTTTTGATTGTTCTGGACCTGGTTGACAGGCTCAGAAGTAGAAGGAGAGGTTGTGACGAAAGAAACATCTGTAGTCGATTGTTTGACTGATAAGGCATGAACCTATTTGGTCAATGCTTCAAAAGCTGCAGAGTCAACTGAACCCACTATGCCGTCAGCATGTGGTCCAGGTTTAGGTCTACTTAGATCGGTATTGGATCGCGGTGCATCAGGTATAATCTCATACAATAACCCGGATTGTGCATAAACGAGATCTAACTGCTGGGTCCGTAGGATGGCTTCTTCCTCGTTAGATACTCCAGATGTAGCTACTTCCTTAGAAATATAAGGAAGGAGTGATTTCAAATACCACTCGAGAAGGAATTCTGGAGGTATGTTGGCCTTAATGAGCCTCTTCCGTCTCTGCCACTCTTGAGTGTGGTCAGATAAATGAGTGGCTTTATTTTGCCTAAATGTAGACAAAAGGTCTGTTCCGGCATCATACCGAACAGGAAGCTGGCAGTGATTCAAAAAGACAGTCGCGAGATCCCCAAAATTAGAGAATGTAGCTGCAGGTAACTCAATGTACCATTTGGCTGCAGCACCAGTTAAATTCCTTTGGAACAATCTCAATCTAATGGAATCTTCATTTAATGAATTCGAAGAACACCATAAGTGGAAAGTAGTGACATGGTCACCAGGGTCTTCACCTAGTTTTCCTTCGAACTTTGGAATGTCCGAAGGTAACTTGGTGGGAACTGATGGCCATGTAGCATTATGACACACTGGATCGTTGGTCAGTTTGGAAAGATCCAGCAAATTTAAAGTTGCCAAAAATGGTAAACGTGGCCGGTAAGACGGTACTTGATAAGCTGGGGTCGAAAAAGGGGAACCACCCATAGTTTGACCCATGAACTGCTGGTAGGGGTTGCCCCCAACCGTCTGTTGATAAGGGTTTCCTCCGGCGATATGCTGATAGGGGTTTCCACCTACCATCTGTTGATAGGGGTTTCCCCCAGCTACTTGTTGGTAGGGGTTACCCCCTGTCATCTGTTGTTGCACGAAAGAATTATTGAAATTTCCCCACCCATAAGAAAGTGGATTAGTGCTTTGTGGGTTCGTCCACTGTGGCTGGGTATTAGCCCCGCCATATTGCTGGTTAAAAATATTACCCCCTCCCCCTGAGAATAAGGAAAAAGGGACATTACCTGCAGGCATATTACATTGATTCATGTTGGGACCTGCAAAGGTATTGAAACCAGTGGAAGCTGATGTAGATGGTGCGGTCATGGTACTCATGACATGCACAGTGGCAGAACCACTTGGTCCTACAGTAGGTGTGGAAATCCAAGTACTAGGTATCTGATATAATGGTTGAAAAGCAAGAGATGATGCTAAATTGGCTGTACTGCTAGGTCCAACAGTAGGTGTAGGGATAGATGCCATCGTTGTTGAACTTGGCATACCTAATGTACCAGTATTAAAACTGAAAGATGGAGTAGACACAGAGGTTGTCTGTGCCTGACTCGGCATAGCAGTAAAAGGATTTACCATGTTAGTGTTCATACCTAAGGTGGGAGTTTGGGGAACTCCCTGTTCACCTCCTAGGTTAGACATCAGATGTTCGGGCAAGGAGTTATCTGTACTATAATGAGGCTGCTAGAAACCAACAGGTGACAGAAGCGGAATTCTAGTATTGGTCAAAGGAGGATTGAAAGGAGTGCTATACTCCGCAGAAATAATATCTCCAACCTCAACCGAACTAAAGTGTTGCTGATCTGGGGTACCTGGTTGTGGTTCCTCAGGAACCTCTATTTCAGGGTTTTCTATTGCTATTTGTTGTTCTTCAGGAAACTCAACTTCAAGTGGTAATTCCTGTTTCAAGGTTTTCTGTTGTAAGAATTTGCTCAAGAAATTCTGTTTCAGGAATGGTTTCTGAAGAAACACCGGGGTTTACCCACTGTCGTCTAGATGGCTATAAAGGTTCTGTTCTAACTGGTGGAAGGTTTTGAAACCTTCTTGATCTACGAATTTCTTGATTCTCCATGATTATAAATATAAAATAACAAACTAGAACCTAGTGGCGACTACGACTAAGGGGCAAACAACACACCAACTAAAAAGTCCTAAGTATGCAAACTAGGCAAACAAAGATGCCTTCTGGATAAGAGTCTGGGATGATGAGGGCCTAGAACATATCAACGAAGGAAGAAAGACAGTTACCCGGGGTCCACAATACAATGACTAAGGGTGCAAGCGCTGGAATCACCCAACCGCCCCCCCAAAGACCTGCAAGGGATTTCCTCCCATGTCTGTCTTAGGTACAGCAGATATACCCTCTGTTGTCACCTGTGTATGAACCTAAAGTCAGATACTAAGGATACCACAACACCGAAAACTCCTGGGGGAACAGTCACCGGTCGAATCAGAAAGCGTGGGCAGGGTAACTAAGCCCGAAACTCTAAAGAGTCCCCATACGCGATCCAATCCTGGCGTATGCTCGAAACAGAAAGTAGGAGGAGTATTCCCAACAATCTGATCTCGCAATGATCTACTGCATAGATCCCAGGCAAGCTTTGATTGAAATGGATTTACCTGTGATAGTCGAACTACGATTTTTGCATAATGTATGATCTTGAGTGGTTTAAGGTGATTTAAACTCAAGATCCTAACCAAGACTAGTTGGTGTAGTGTATCCCTAAAAAAGAAAGATTGTTTCTATTTCATTTTATTAAAAAAATTTTAGGGCTGTTATTACTCAAAAGGTAGTGCTTTTGCGTGGCGTGGTTGCAACAGGAAAACAAAAGTGCATAAATTCAAACTTTCTACAACAAAGCTCTTTTTATTTTTTTCATTTACTTCTTTTCCAAACTGAAAATCTGAGCAAATCTACTTAAATTTTTTTTGTTTTCTTTTTGAAATTGTACAAAATAATCTATGCTATCTTGTAACAGAAAATAAGCCTTATTAAACTTAAACTACCAATTTTTTTGCTTTTTCTACTATCATAAACGAAAAAGAACTATAAACCTAGAAAGCAAAATAAGACTTGTGTGCAATGTGTAAGTATGGCTAAAAATGGTTCTCAAGCTTATAGCTGTCAAGGCACTAGCTCAAAAAAGACTTGATCTACGGGTTTTTTGCAAAGAAAAAGCCTCTAAACTCGGAAACAAAGTTGGAGAAAACAAAGTAGATAGATACAAGAGGACTGACCTAAAGCATCTAACCCTAGCAAGACCACTATGCCAAGCAAAAAGTAGACAAGCAAGCTGCCAATTACCCTACTAACACAAAGAACTGAGAAATGAATTAGCCTATAGCACTTTAAATACACTTGAAACTAGAAAAGACAATAAGTCTAGGAAGATTGGAAATCAACAAATTCGGAAGACACCCTAGAGGCTCTAAAACGGACCAAACCCTAAAACAAAGGATCGGATAGGTAAAGAGCAGACAAACGTTTCCACAAACAGCGGATACAAAAGTATGCAGGTTTGTAAACCAACAACATACATTCAGGGCCTAAAAAAGTGGAAGTGCTCACCACAAAACACAACCTAGTCTTCCAAAAAGTTATAAACAGTCCAAATGTTCCAAAGGTCAACAAGCGATTCAAAAGATGGAAAAAAGACTCAAAGAAAGGCTATATGACTTAAACAAAAGTTAAAAACCTCATACACCAGTCAAGGAGACCTAAAAGCAAAGTCAGCAAACCACCAAAAGGCTAAAAACTCAAGCAGATCACTAACAGAAAGCTTCAGGAAACGTACCCTACTGTGCAGTAGGGAAACTCGCGCCCCTGCAGAGATGGGCTCTACTATATGTATAGCACAGTTGCGTATGGGCACTACTATATGTACAACAAAGTAGCACTCATATCTCAAAAGTTTAAAAACTGACTTTGAAAGATACAAAAAGATTGATGGAAGCAGAGAAAAACAGGGAATGGATACCTACAGGGTTTCTCAACACATCAAAGGAGTCAAAACAATTCTGGGAAGACAAACAAGAAAAAGTTTCCTAGAGCAAAAACTCAACTATCCCCAGCGGAGTCGCCAGTCTGTTGGCGGGCAAATCTACCCTATAACAAGGAAACTAATGCTATCAACTGGATGGGGTGACCGGTAAGTGTATTAAATGTATTGCAGAAATGTTTATGAAAAGAAATGAGTTTTGGACCTTGAGAACATACCTTTTAACCGGCGTTCGATCCTAGCTTTTGTTTGATTCCTCACTCAGTCCTCAAATCCACCTTCTGTTCAGTAAACCTACAAGACAAACACCTTTCTTAGCGTATCTTGGACAATATATAAAGCTTGAAAGAAACAAAAACAATGTTTAACATTCGATATTGACCAAAACAGATCCAAACTAAGATGTTATTTCAGAAAACATTCAAGTTGGAACAAGAAAGACACTTCAACCTTTATTGTCAAAAGTGAATTGATGTACAAGTATACCTGACTTTATGACAGGCTCCTGCAGCTTGATTCTGGGCTCTTGCTCTTCTCTGGCTTGGATATCTTCAGCATCAACTCCTCCAATGCAATGCTTCTTCTTTAGATCTCTATGTCTCTAAGTTTCTCCATTAATACATCTAACCTTTCTCTTTAGTCTTCCTTGTATTTATAGGATTAGAGAAGTAGTTCAGGTCGATGTATGGTTATGGAGGAAGTTGGGGAAGTTAGGAAACTACCAGCAACTAATCCTCCTTGTGAAAATTAATTATTTTTTAATCATCTTTTGATATGTACGCGACTATTGTTCAGTGGAGTAGCGTTTAGGGCGCTACTATGGTGTTTGTCAACTAGCGCTCATCGAGTTTTAAATGCTGAGCGCTACTTTGCTGAGAAGGAGTAGCGCCTATAAGGCTTTAAACGCTACTATTATGCAGTGGAGTAGCATACAGGCGCTAGTCTCTCTAGGTAGAGTAGCGCTCATATCTCAGAATGATATTTTTAAGGTTTTTCTAGTAATGTCAGGAAATGGAGTAAGTCAATGTATCATCTAAGGTCAACATGCTCCTCCATCCAAGTTGTCCTTTTGTGTGATCAACAACTCAAGGTGATTACGGACAGAGAGGTGCAAGTTTGACCTATAACAATATTGAGATACAAGCTTCTTTCACTGTTGTTATTAGACTTGTCTTTTTCATACCTATTCTATGCTTATGAGTTGAATTATATTCTTTATCTGTGTTGACATAATCCATTAGTGACTGTCATCTTACCTACTAATTTGTAAGCAAGGATCATAAGTACTCATTACTAGTTTTATTAACCCATCATATATATTGTTAAATATATCTGTTCTGGTTGATAGAGTTAGCTTCTTCATTCATCTTGATAAAATTACCTATCTGATTATAGCTTTTGAAAGCCTTGTAACCCTTAATATGCCTAGATTGTTTCGAGTAAGGAATTCAGTGAGTTAGTCATTCCATCTTGATCCAATTATCCACCCATCATTGAGAATAAGATTAAGTTACCAGGCATCTTCGAGCTGCAACCTAAAAGAGTTTCCTGGAGTGATAACATTTTGGCGTCGTTACCGGGGAGAGGAGATTGAAGCTCAACTTCCTTGGGACATGACATAGATCCAGCTTTGATGATAGACAAAGCCTGGACATTTTCTTGGCTGTAATCATCTATCTGGCGACTCCATGGAGGACGGATTCAGTGGCGACTCCATTGCTCAGAAATCTGTTGGTGACTCCATTGGTATGACATGAAAAAAATCTTAGCAAAGAGGTATGCTTTTTGCAATTTTTCAAATATTGTTGGTTTCCCTACTCCAGTGCCTAGTAGAGATAAATGGGATTGTAGTATTCCCATATTTCGAGGAGAAGAATGGGAAGTGCCAGCTGAACATTTTCTTGACTTTCATGATTGCATTCATCGGTTGCAAATTGTACATGAAGATGTTCGAATTAAATTGTTTTGGTATTCATTAGAAGGGATTGGTCGTGATTGGTACCGGTCCCTTCCTATTGCCAGTATCAGCTCTTTGGCAGATTTTCATGCTGCCTTTCATGTGTTTTGTAAATACAAATTTTCAGTTGATCTCCTGTATCCCGAATGCTGTCATGAATTCAATTTATTCAATAAAGGTTCAAACATTCATGATGATTTTTCTACAGTAGAAGATACTCTTCATTATGATCGAGAGATTAGTGATCCACACTATGATAACCTTAGTGATGCTTTTGACCTTGTACCAAATGCATCTACTGTTTTAGGTTGTCATGAAGATCAGATTTTTCCCTCTGAAAACTTTGAAGATGTTGAGCAGATCGACATATCAATAGGAGACAGTTTCGGATCTGCAGCAAATACTAAGGACAGCCCACATCTTTCAGTTTTGCAGACAAAGGGGGATTACAGTAGACATAAAGAGGAAGATGATGAGCAGAAGGATCCAGATCAGCAGTCCATCCTATATGACTCTCTGACAGATGTTGAGCAGTCTACATTCAATATTGAGATCAGTAAATACAACCATCAGCAGCTGTAATACAGTCAGTTGGAACATCAGTTTAAAGAGGTATTCCTTTATGGTTTTAATGACCCTATTGCAAACTATTTGGAATCTATGAGCAGCATTTGTGTTAAAGTATTTTTGTCAGATGAAAGTTGGCTTTATCATCTATTCAAACCACTTTTCTGTTGGCTATGAATTCCATTATTTTTTGGGTCAAGATCAAGAGTAGGTTCAGCAAATCAATTTCTGAAATGGCTTCATTGGAAGCATGAGTTTACTTGATTAAGCATCAGTCAAATGGTTAGAAGTAGGTAGAGATAATAAGCTCTTCATACGAGTAGGTAGATTGCTTTCAGTTTTCTTGAATAAGAAGGAAGGCTGCAAGTTTTCAGAGGATCAGTTGTAAACGCCAGATGACTCCATGCCCAATGGAACTGCAAGTTCAAAACCTTCCATTGTAAATATCATTTCTTTTCTGACAGTTTTACAAAATAACTCCATGCCCAATGGAATAGTAGATTTAAGTTCCAGTCTGAGTTTTTCCAGGAAAGGAAACAGGTCTGTGGTTCTTGGAACCTCATAGGGAGGATTCCATCCCCGAGTAGGAGCCAGATGTTATCTCCCCAAATAAATGTGTCAAGTTGGTCAATTTTAGATGATAGGATGTCATTTAAAAATTCATTTCTAAATTTTTTAAGGTTCATTGTTGAGAGCTTTATGCATGTAATAAAGTTTGAAAAATATTTGATTTGGTTTTTCCTTCAAAAAAGTCAAAACTCAGGTTTCGGTGGCTTAGGCGGACATTTCAACTATTTATTAGCCATTGAAAGCAGAGCTTTCGGTGGCTAAAACGTGAAATTCGGGGCTATTTTAGCCACCGAAAGCGCAGAAGCTTGGAAACGGTCAGCATGTCTTGGGAAAACTCAATTTTCTCAGCCGTGGAGAGGCCGTTTTACATGCTCAAATAGTGGGTTGACAACTACACATCCTAATATTTCCAATGGTACTTTCAGAACTACATTTGGAGCTCTGGAAAGTAGTCAAACGTCCCCTGCAAGATGAGGCTGCGTTTTCAGAAATATGGCATTTTTACTGTGTTGAGTCATCATTTTCAAATGTTTATTATGAGCGACTGGAGAATAATTTTCAAAAGGGCAGGAGGTTTTTGTTCCTAACATGTCAAAGAACAATAACCTCTCTCAGGTTTTCTACAAGTGTCACAAATTGAGAGAATCGAATCCATCTCTGAGCCCTAATTTTTGGATCTCAAAATTTCTCTGTTTGACACATGTTTTTGAAATACAGATGTCGGGAAAATGAAAACGAATCTCAAAGAACTGAGAGAGTGTTTTTCTCATAACAAACCAATATACAAAACCCTCTCTCAGGTTTCCAAAATATGTTTTTACTAGAGAGATATAGGTCAATCTCTGAGCAACAAATTTCCAAAATTTTTTGCATTTTCCAACAACCTCACAAATTCAGATTTGAGATAGGAAAAAAGGATGTAAGATCCAGTTTTATAGGATCTTGAACTGTTTTGTAAGGGCTATAAATCCAAAAACTTCAGATGCAGTATTTAGGGAAAAAAATCCAGTCCTTGAGACTGAGTGGTTCGGCTTTGGATATTACTATGTTGTAATTTGTGCAGGGCTGTCTTTTGAATATATTGAGATACAAGCTTCTTTCACTGTTGTTATCAGACTTCTCTTTTTCATACCTATTCTATGCTTGTGAGTTGAATTATATTCTTTATCTGTGTTTACATAATCCATTGGTGACTATCATCTTACCTACTGATTTGTAAGCAAGGATCATAAGTACTCATTACTAGTTTTATTAACCCATCATATATATTGTCAAATATATCTGTTCTGGTTGATAGAGTTAGCTTCTTCATTCATCTTGAGAAAATTACCTATCTGGTTATAGCTTTTGAAAGCCTTGTAACCCTTGATATGCCTAGATTGTTTTGAGTAAGGAATTTAGTGAGTTAGTCATTCCATATTGATCCAATTATCCACCCATCATTGAGAATAAGATTAAGTTACCAAGCATCTTCGAGCTGCAACCTAGAAGAGTTTCCTGGAGTGAGAACAAGATGTAAAAAGTAGTTATTTATTTTGAGATTTGAATTATTATGAAAATACATAAACTACTGGAGAAAGAATTGTAAGTTTAGCTAGGATAAATCTCACCAGAACTATTTAAATTATAGTATATTTCCTTCTTTAAACATTGAAGGCTAACAGAAGATATTTAGGGCTTCATTTTACGATTGAGACAACATTTTCTCTTACCTGTAATTTGCAAACAGAAGTTCAATGCTTTAGCCAAATAGCTAAGTAAGCTTCAGGGTGTCCTTAGGACCCCTTCTTCATCAACAAACAAAAGAACATAGTTAGCACATATAAACAATAACTATAACAAAGGGAACCTTTAAATTATTGACATAGTCGCTAAACAATACAATTGTATAATCATTACAAACATTTATTTCAGCATGTAGACATAGACGCATTCAATATGATTTCTGCACAGCAAAGTACAACATTTATTTCTACATTGAAAAATTTTAAATTTTGTGAAATTTCGGGATGTTACATGTGGTATCAGGGCGTGAGTTCAAACTCTAGGCATGAAATAGGCTCACGCGCGCAAAACATAAAATGAAATAGAAACTTAGTTACAAACTTTTATTTAATTTTGTTTCTGTACAGAACAGTTTGAAGTTTAAATTGCAGGTATGGCTATATCAGAAGAATCAGCAGAGAACAAATCTCCTCATCATAATGAACATAATAACAACGCTCATAATAATGGTAATGAAGGAATTTACGTAGAGTTAAATAATCAATCTTCTGAACTACTACGTAATATAAAAGATTTAAAATATGAGATAAGAACTGTTAAAGAAGAAAATGAACGAATTTTACGTAGAGTTAAATAATCAATCTTTTGAACTACTACGTACTGTAAAAGATTTAAAATATGAGATAAGAACTGTTAAATAAGAAAATGAACGAATTTTGAAAGCACAAGAAAAGTTAAATCAGATTTTAATGGAGAAATATCATAACGAGGAAAGAGGAAGGAAATCAGAAGTAAATTCTGATTCTTGTACCAATGTCCCACAAACATAAGAACAAGAAAGCAAAGAATGGTAAAAGTAATAGTTACTCTTCATCTGAATCTGATCGAAGCAGCTGTAATTCTGATCAGGACAGCAGTGACAGTGATTGTTGTTTTAAGAAGAGGAAGTATAAGCATCATGAACAAATTACTGGAGAATTTAAAAAGATAAATCCACCAAATTTTAATGGAAAAAATGAAAAGGGAGAGGCATTTGAAGCATGGTTGTCCGGAATGAAGAAGTACTTTCAGATTTATAATTACTCATCTCAATTGAAAGCTAAGATGGCCATATATAATCTGACCAGAAGGGTAGATATTTGGTGGCAAGATGTTAAAAGAGTTAAAAATCTTAAGGATAAAGACATATAATGGAGAACATTTAAGAACATGTTTAAGAAAAAGTTTAAGAAAAAGTTTTTATCCGAATAGTACTATGAAGATAAGTCAAAAGAATTTTATGATTTAAAGATGGGTTCAATGACCATGAAGGAGTTATGCAACAAATTTCTTAGCTTGTTAAGGTATTTTTTTTTCCTTGGAAAAAGTCGTAATTTTATTTCAATAATATGAACAAAATTACATTCTGCACATGTAAAGGAATCACTGAGATCCCTACATTGTCACATATTTACAAACCCATATTAACATCATATCAGATGTCCCAAACTTAAAACAATTCAACGTATACGGCTGTCCAAACAACCCGCATATATCCAATTACATATAAACAATTACCGTCACAGAAAAAAGTGATTGTGTCCATCACTGATCGACATAAAACAATCCATGTATACGGCTGTCCATACAGCCCACATATAACCAATTACCTATAAACAGATACGGTAAACAGAAATAAGTCCATCGCTGGTCCACAGAAGCTGAGCTATTGCTCAATTCGGTGTCTCAAAATCTTCGTGTAAAGGTCAGTGATAAAAACTGTAAGTGCCCTCAGAAAAGTGATTGTGTCCATCGCTGATCGTTGATGGACATAAAACAATCCATGTATACGGCTGTCCATACAGCTCGCGTATAACCAATTACCTATAAACAGATACTGTAAACAGAAATAAGTCCATCGTTGGTCCACAGAAGCTGAGCTATTGCTCAATTTCGTGTCTCAAAATCTTCGTGAAAAGGTCTATGATAAAAACTGTAAGTGCCCTCAGGTGAGTGAATAGTAATCCTCCATGTGCCAAATGCTAAGTGCTGCTGCATCGCTTCTTTGGAAAGAAGATCGGCCATCCCATTCCTCTCCTTGTAGATATGTGTAAAATTAATTTGATTAAATGACTGCATTAACCGGATCACCTCCTCCAGGATAGGTAATAGTACCATCACATGACAATGTGTGATCTCCTTTGCCCAATGAGAACTAACATGGAGTCGCCAAAAATCTGTAGAGATAGACATCCTTGTTCAAGTGCAAATAACATCAGTTGCCTAAGAGACATAAGTTCAGCATAGTTATTAGATCCCCTCCCCAAACCAGCAACCAGATGAAAGTAATGGGACTCATATTTGAAAAGGAATCCCCCCCCTCCACATGCCGTTTGATGGTCTATTGAAGCTCCATCCAAATAAGCCCACGGCATGGATTTGTCAATCAATTCCACACACACAGGTCGCGTTCTAATCTCATGGACAGGTGCCTTGAAGTGTTGGGTAATTGCCATAGCTTGTGCCACTACACTCTCCATTGGAACCCTGCAATCTTGAAAGATAATCTTATTTCTGGTAATCCAGATTCCCCAGGCGAAAATACAAGGGAAAGCCTGGATGGATGAGGTCTTTTGTGACGCCCACCACAATTGGAGCGCTTCATGAACACTTGCACCCTGCCACCCCCACATTGAGATCCAGGAGTTTGCAAGCATCATCCCAAACTTCCTGAGAATACCGACAATGTACAAAAAGATGATAAATTGTCTCTTCCGCATCCCTACAAAGTGGACAGAACCTCGGACCCAGTATGAAACATCTTTGCAGGATGTCCTAGGTTGGGGCCTTATTTTCCAGAATAGCCCAGAAGAGTATTTTTGCTTTACCTGGACACTTGAACTTCCACAGATATTTCCACCACCACACCAATCCCCTGTTATGTACATCCACATTCAGCTGGATATATCCATTCTTTGGGGAGTAGATACCAGAGGGATGATGATCCCATATAAGTTCATCAATCCGATTGGTCAGTCTAATATTTGATTGTCTTAAGTGCCGAAGATAATCTGCCCAATCCCCTTGCATATCTCTAGGGATCTGAAGTCGCAGTGCAGAGGTCCACCCCTGATGCCAAAGTGTAGATGTTCCCGAATCCTCAATATCAGCCAAGTAATGACAACCCTGAGCTGCCAAAAAATTCCTCAATTCCACATGAAGGACATGACCTCCCCTACAGCCAACCCAAGGGTCCAGTCCTATATGAATAAGTCTCCCATTTCCAATCCTCCACACTAATCCAGGTCCTACCAAATGAAAGTGCTGCACCACCGCTTTCCAAACCATAGAGCAATTTGCCCTCGACTTATTGCCCAGCCGGATCCATTCGAGTAGAGTAAGAGGGGCAATATATTTATGATATACCACTCTTGTCCAGAGACTTTGTGTATGAATAAGTCGCCACGACACCTTGGCCCCCAAGGCTTTTGCGAACAGAAATATATTCTTTAACCCCCATCCTCCCAGTGCTTTTGGGACCGCAATTTTTTCCCATCTGACCCACACCAATGCTCGTTTGTCACACTTACCCTTCCACATAAAGGACAAAATTGAGTATGATAACCCATCAACTCTTGAAGAAGCCATGAGGAAGGCAAATTTCTGTTTTGAACAGAACAAGAGAAGAGAAGGTGTATAGAACTGGAGAAGTAATAAATCTAATAATTTTGAACATAAAAATAAAATTTTTAATCAGAATTCTGGAAGTTTTAAGAAAATTTTTAATAACATAAATTTTCCAAGTAATAATAATTACAGGGGTAATGCACCACAGAATTTTACTGCTACAAGGAATGTGCCTAATAATAACAATAGCAACAATAATAATAACACCACCAGATATGCTGAACAAAAAGCACCTTTGAAGTGTTATGATTGTGGTGGACCCCATACTAGATCTCAATGCCCACACAACAGAAAGACAGTCAACAACATCCACACCATACAATCGGAGCCTATAGTGGGTGATGTAGCAAGAGAAATGCCTAGGATAAATGCAGCACTGGAAAATTGTCAAGCAGACCATCAAACGTCTATGGTCGAAATCGAAGGTATGATACAAAACAAATCTATTTCCATTCTAATAGATCCAGGTGCAAGTTTGAGTTACATTTCACTTGATTTAGTGAAAAGTTGCAAGTTAAAGGTAGAAAAATTTGATAATTCATGGTTAGTTTAGCTAGCAACAGGCACTAAAAGAAAGGTTACAGATTTTGTCAAAAGTTGTGATATATTTATGAGTCAGCTAAAAACGCAAGTTAATTTGAATGTTTTACCATTAGGGTCATATGACTTGTTTATTGGCATGGGCTGGCTTGAACAATATAGAGTAGTACTTAACTGTTATGAAAAGTCTTTTACTTGTTTGAATAGTGAAAGAAAAACTGAAACAGTAAAAGGAATCCATATGAAAACTTATGTAAGACAAATTTTTGCGTTACAAGTAAAGAGAGCTGCAAGAAAAGGTTGTAAAGTGTTTGCTATGAATGTTATTAATGACGAATGTTCGTCTAAAGAAGATAAGTTAAAACTGGAGGATATACCCATCCTTAAGGATTTTTCTGATGTATCCTGGAAGAAATTCCAGGACTACCTCCGAAAAGGGAACTTGATTTCACCATTGAGTTAGTACCCGGGTGCGGTACCAAACTCAAAGGCTCCCTACAGAATGAATATTTTGGAGTTAAATGAACTAAAATCTCAGCTGAAAGAATTAATAGATAAAAACTACATAAGGCCTAGTGTGTCTCCTTGGGGAGCACCAGTTATCTTTGTTAAAAAGAAGGACGTTACCATGCGACTGTGCATAGATTACAGTCAACTTAATAAAATGACAATTAAAAACCGATACCCCTTGCCCCGCATTGACGATCTATTTGATCAGGTATGTGGAGCAGAGATATTCACTAAAATTGATTTAAGGTCTGGATATCATCAAGTTAGAATAAAGGATGAAGACATATTCAAAACTGCTTTCAGAACGCGATATGGGCACTACGAGTTCGTAGTTATGCCTTTTGGGCTAACTAATGCACCGGCAGTGTTTATGTGCTTAATGAATAATGTTCTACATAAGTACTTAGATAAGTTTGTAATCGTGTTCATTGATGATATTCTAATTTATTCAAAAACTAAAGAAGAGCACAATGATCATTTAAGGATAATTCTGTAAGTGTTAAGATAACATCATCTTTATGCTAAGTTTAGTAAATGTGACTTTTATAAAGATAAAATACAGTACTTAGGTCACATAATCTCTAAAGATGGAATTTCTATCGAACTAGATAAAATACGAGCAATTAATGAGTGGCCTGTCCCTAAAGACGTAACTGACGTACTATCATTTATGGGAATAAAAGGTTACTACAGAAAGTTTATTGAAGGGTTCTATAGAATTGTGAATCCCATAACTTCCTTGCAGAAGTAAGGGAAGAAATTCGTCCGGGATAAAAAATGTGAAGAAATTTT
Organism: Larix kaempferi; assembly: GCA_027924585.1. Lineage (NCBI taxonomy): Eukaryota > Viridiplantae > Streptophyta > Pinopsida > Pinales > Pinaceae > Larix > Larix kaempferi. The sequence continues at coordinate 3,046,627 of BSBM01000150.1, forward strand.
TAAGAAGTTAAAAGAGTTATTAACAACAACACCTATATTAAAAATTGTTGATCCTAACAAAGACTTCGTTGTATGCACTGATGCATGCAATGATGGACTTGGTGGGGTCTTAACTCAAGAAGGTCATGCTATTGCTTTTGAGTCTAGAAAGTTAAAAATCCACGAAAAGAATTACGCAACTTACAATCTAGAGCTGGTAGTTGTGATTCATGCACTGAAAATGTGGTGCCATCACTTCATTGGAAGAAAATTCACATTAATGATAGATAATAAAGGCTTAAAATACTTGTTGGATCAAACAAATCTTAATGTAAGGCAAGCTAGATGGCTAGCTTTCCTTAGTGAGTACGATTTCGAGATCCAACACATTAAAGGTAAAGAAAACAAAGTTTTTGATGCCTTGAGTAGAAATGCCAAATTAAGTTATGTGGTAGCAATCAGCATGTTTAAGACAGATCTGGAAAATCAAATTGAAGAAGGAATTAAGCAAGATGAAAATTATCAAAAATTGCATAATAAGGGTGCTGCAAATTTATCTCAAAATTTAATAACAGAATACAACATTAATGAAAAAGGCTTAATGACATATAAAAACAGAATTTATGTACCTAATGTGTTAACAGTTAAATTGCTGATTTTGGATGAAGTGCATAAAATTCCTTATTCGGGACATCCTGGTTATCAGAAAATGATAACTATGTTAAGGAAGGATTATTTTTGGTCCAACATGAAGAATGAAGTGGTTGAGCACATAGCTAGGTGTTTTGAATGTGAGACCATTAAGGATGAACATCAACACCCAGCTGGTCTATTGCAGCCATTGCCAATTCCGGAATGGAAATGGGAAATTATAAGTATTGATTTTATTACAGGTTTACCTAAGAATCAGAAACAAAATGACTCGATAATGGTGGTTGTGGATAAACTTAGTAAATCTGCTCATTTTATTCCTGTTAAGACTACATTCAAAGCTGCTAACATTGCAGATGTGTTCATGAAGCAAATCTTTCGCTTACATGGAATTCCAAAGGTAATTATTTTTTATTGAGACTCCAAGTTTACTGGAAATTTATGGACAACATTGTTTAAGGGTTTAAATACTAAATTAAATTTCAATACTGCTTTCCATCCACAAACTGATGGTCAGACTAAAAGGGTTAATCATATTTTAGAAGACATGTTACGAATGTATGCTAAAGATCAACCAAGTAAGTGGGAAGATTATTTGCATTTAGCTGAATTTGCATACAATAATCGTTATCAAGCATCTGCTAGATGTAGTCCATTTGAGATTTTATATGGAAGAAAATGCTGTACTCCTATTTCATGGGATAACCCTGTGGACAGATCAATGTTAGGACCAGATTTGTTAAAAGAGATGGAGCTAACCATGAAACAAGTACAAGGCAACCTAAAAGTTGCACAAGAGAGGCAAAAAAGTTATGCAGATCTGAAATGCACTGAAAGAGAATTTCAGGTTGGAGATCATGTCTTTGTAAAGGTAAAACCCAAGAAAAGTTCTTTTAAGCTTGGGAGTTGTGCTAAACTAGCACCACGGTACTGTGGACCATTTGAAGTCTTGTCAAGGATTGGACCTGTTGCATATTAGTTGGCTCTGCCATCTAATCTAAGAATCCATAATGTTTTTCATATTTTTGTTTTCAAGAAGTATGTGCACGATGCTACTCATGTGATGAATTGGAATGAAATACAGGTGGAACCCGAAGGATATTTTTAGGTGGAACCAGACTGTATTCTCGACAGGAAGGAAATTATGCTCCGGAATCGTATCATAGGGCAGGTAAAGGTGCAATGGAAACACCTTAGCCCTGATGAAGCTACATGGGAACTGAAAAGTAACATGCAGGCATCATATCCAATTCTGTTCTAGGGAGGCTCTAACGAAGAATAAACAACATCGAGGACGATGTTGAGCTTAAGTGGGGGTGTTTGTAACATACTCCTTTTGCTGAAAAACATTTTATGTTGGAAACATTATCTTAACTTTTATTGTAAAGTTTTATATTTGGACAAGTGTCCAAGGATGACTATAATTGCACAATATTATTATTTAAATAAATAAAATAGGAGACACTCACCCAAGGAGAGCTGTTAAAAGAGTGTTTATTAACCCACTAGGTGGAATGGAATATGGGGTAGAAGGCAATGGACAAATGGCAGCATCATGAGGCAAGTAACTAGTTGTTGGTATGGGACAACTCCCTTGAATTGTGGTCATAGTGCCCTGAAAGATGGGACTGAAGCTTGAGGCTCATTTATTGAAAACTGACCACTAAAGACCTAGGCAATCTTTTTAAGAGCCATCAAATTTTGGACTGAGGTTTATCACTTTTCCTGACGAGGAAACTTACCTTGTGGTTCTGGTGTATGCACACAAGATATTCGATGAGGGGAAGTTTATGTTTTTTATCATGGTGTAAGTCTTCCTTGTTTACTGCTGAGTGCAGAGTTTCTACTGCTGAGTGCAGAGATTGAGGTTTTGGAAAGTCTCTATTTATTGCTAGTTATACAAAGTTGAGTGCCTTGCTTCTACACAAAGTTCATCTACCTAGTAGTTCAGTAAACAGGCTTGGGGGTCCAAAGGAGGCAAGTAGATTGGCTGCTTCTTCTGGAGAAGGTTGGGAGGAACAAGACTCCTTGGGTGTTTGTCCACCCTATATACAGTTACAGGTTCTACTTGTTATTTCAATCCTAAGTAGTTAAATTATTTTTTGTAATTATTGATTTAGTATCTCATTAGTTTAAAATTGTTAGTTTACATTATGCAGAAGTAAAAGTGTGATTTCTGAGCTATTTAGGATCTTGTAAACTGTTGAATAAATATATGAATTGATAAAATACCTCTACTATATTTTTCCCATACTGTTTTCTGTATATTACTCTAGTACAAAGAAGGAGAATTACGGTAGATAAATGATAGGCAGAATGTAGAATAAATGAATAGACTAACATTGTTGTGTTTCCTTAATATTCCTTATCAGTTATATTCTATAATATAAATTATATATGTCTAGACTCGGGAAATATAATAGCATTTCATATTACAGGCACTATAATATTTCTTTTACATAGAAATAGAAGTGAACATTTCATCTCTATACGAAACCTAGGGTTTTCACTTTAGGTCATTTATTTCTTTACAGAAGATATATGCTATGTATTCTCTTATCATTCTTTTCAAACACTATAGTGTTATAATTTCACTTTATTTCTTTCATCAGAATTAATGAAATATAACAGCTACAAAAATAAACATTACTAATTACACAGAACTACTACTAAGTACTTATATATTAAAAACATAATTTTATCAATTGCAAACAACAGCATTGCTGTATAGTACTATCTCATCTTCATTATTCATATCCTTTATTTTGACTTAGTTATCAAACTACTGTTATAAATTCAAAACACTTATATTGTAGATTAAAACCCTAAGGTTCCAACCCTAGCTTCTATACTTCAACTTTTAGCATACATTTCAACATTTATCAAATTAAATAAATTATCCAAGACAGAGTTAATATAAGACTTTTGTATACATAACAGACACGGGTTCGAAACCCTAAACAGAGAATTAAATAACCTTAATCATCGTGACAGGTTCATAGCTATTTCGACGGTCAAACCCTTAACAGCGTCAACATCAACCTTTCATGTTAAGAACTCAAGTAAGATTCAATACCCTCACTCAAATAGTAGTAAAGTTTGAGTCACGATTCCTGTACATAGTCTAAACCAAAACAAAGAAACATATTTAGCACCATTATCGAACAGTGGTTTTACAACCCTAGTAGAACCATAGTCTCCATTTAAAACCAAATAGATAAACGAGAATAAGACTCAGCTCTCAGGTTCGACTTCCCAGAACTATCAAAGCTACCATCAAAAGCTATAGGTTCAAGGTTTTGACTGCACAACACAAGGTTTAAACCTTTGGCTCTCAACCATTTTTAACACACAACAGTTCATAAACAAAATAGTAAATTATCACATATCCTGGAGCATCGCTCTCAGTGGCATCATACTGTTAGGAACCCATGTCAACCATTCTATTTACTTTGTTAATAGATTGTTGTTGGACGCATATGCTTTCTAAGTCATCCCGTAGTATTTGTTGATCCATAATTTGTATTATTGTTGTTGGACGCATATACTTTGTAAGTCATCCCGCAGTAATTGTAGATCCATATTTTGTATTGGCCCATGGTTTGTATTGACACATGGTATTGAACCATGGTATTGGAACCTAGACTTAGTATATAAGTTTGTGTTGAGACCAATGAAGGTACGGTGAAGTTATTTGTATTGAGCTTGCTCAAAAGAGGTTGCCCCCTCAAAGTGGCCTGCAATCAATATAAAAGTGATTCCGAGTTCTGTTATTTCTGCTATATCATGTGTTTTCATTAATTAATTATTGTAGGTTCTTCACATCTGGTATTAGAGCACTTTCTTGGGCTCGTTGGGTGAAATTTCTGCCAAAATTGTTTTGCATCTGTTGCAGCTTCGGACCTGGGAATAATCTCTATCCGCTTAACTGTGGGAAGTACTTGGGCATAAACCTTAAACTTATTGTGAGGAGTGCCACAGGAACCCCGAAGTAGCTATCCCATTGAGAGGACCTACCAGCGAAAAGGGCAACGACCCCTACCTGATTGACTAGTTCCCACCCGTGAGGTAAACCAAGAGCTGTTGTTTGTGGCAAAGCGGTTATCAGTTTTACCTGAGCCGTGGAGTGAGGGGTACTACCCCAATACATAAGTTGTCAGACAGCATTGGTGGCCGAGTGAATCCCCTAAACCGATAGGAAGCCGTATATACATGGGGTCCATATTTATTTTCAGCTGAACTGTTGCCGATCACTTTCGCGCCGTTTAAGATTCATTACAAGCCATTTTATTTCCATTCCGAGCCATTTCAGATCCATTCTGAGACGTTTCAGATCCAACCATGTTTTATCCATTCATCATCATTTCAGATCCAACCATTTTTTATCCATTCGTCATCGTTTCAGATCCATCTGTTTCTGATCCCTTCCGCGCCGTTGTAGATCCATTCCTGCAAAAAAAAAAGGTATAAAATTCCATTTTTTCGCCATATATCCCTTGTTTTAACTATGTTTCCTTTGAAACTTCCTGGACACCCTTGCAATCCCATTCTGCATATTTCATTCCTGAGGACCCTATCCCAAATTCTACTTCCCAAAGCCAGAAATCTCACATTTGTCTATTTTTAGGGTTTGCCATAACTTCTTCAATTTTCACCCACTCACCTCCACATTTTGCGACCGTGTTCATTCCCTATTTCTACTTCTTTTTCCCTCTTTGACAAATTTTCTCATTATTTCACCCCGCTTCTGAAATCCCCATTTTTTACTTCCCTGTCCATCATAAAGTGTCCAAAACCCATTCAAACCCCAATTACCCATCCGAGTTTTTCTCAAATCCAAATTTCTCTTTACTAAATAAGCTTTTGTTTGTGTTTTTCTATCCATTCCCCCCCAAAAAAACTCCTGGTTATGGTTGTCGCACGCACTGGAGAAAAAACCATGGAGGAAGCACTTGCAGCCATCCAAACCAAATTCCAAGATCTGAACGACAAATTTCTCAGCCTCCATCTTCAGCATTCAGCCATGAACAATAACTAACAACAAGAATCTTCTGCAGCCAATGTTCTCTTTCTCTAGCACTTTCCGTGGTCCGAAGCTTGAATGTCCTCGCTTCAATGGTACTGATCCAACTGGATGGATCTATCGTGTAGAACAGTATTTTAATCTGCATAATACTTTTGATGTCCAAAACGTTCTACTTGCATCCTTTCATTTGGAACAGGAAGCCCTTCAATCGTACCGTTGGTACATTAAGGCTCATGACGAGCCAAAATGGATAGATTTTTGCCAACTCCTTTTGCAACGATTTGGTCCTAGAGCTTTTGATGACTTCACCGAAGCACTCACTAAACTTCATCAAATTGGCACTGTGAGAGAGTATTAGACAGAATTTGAGAAACTAGCCAACCACATAGAAGGATTGTCTGATGACTTCTACAGGAGTTGTTGTATCAGTGGTCTTAAGTATGAAATCCGCCTAGAGGTCAAAATGTTATGTCCCAACACAATGATGGAATCCCTGGGGTTGGCTATGTTGGCAGAAGACAAGATTGCCACCCAACAACGCTCCAAACCCACTTTTTTTCCCTTCCGAAATATGGGTTCTCAATGACCTCCCATCCCGCCAACTCCTTGACCAACTCCTATCAAGCATTTGTCCGAAACAGAGATGCAGGCACGTAGAGAAAAAGGGATTTGTTATAATTGTGATGAAAAATTCACTTGGGGACATAAATGTGTTCAACAAAAGCTCTATCTCTTGGATGTGGATTCTCATCCCACCCCTGAAGTTGGTGAAGAAGCTCCAGATACACCAGATGATCAGGTCGACATTCGGGAGCCGCTTATTGACTTCCCATCTCAGGAAGACCACCCAGAGATATCTCTCCATGCTTTATCCGGCGTCACCACCCCCCAAACAATGCGGGTCAGGGGTTACTTCAAGAAGTTTCTTCTTACAATACTCATTGATTCTGGTAGCACTCATAACTTCATTGACCCTCAGATCGCCAAACATGTCGATTGTTTTGTCCATCCTTGCTCCAACTTTGAAGTCATGGTTGCCAATGGGGGCACCTTACCTTGCAAGGGAAAGTGTCACAATGTGCGTATCTCTCTGGAAGATTATAACCTGCGCTCTGACATGTTTTCCTTGTCCCTAGGTAGATGTGATGTGGTTTTGGGTGTTCAATGGTTACGCACACTTGGCCCCATCTTATGGGATTTTGCTGAACTTTGGATGCAGTTTTCAGTCAATGGGACACAACACAAATTTATGGGATTACAACTAGGGTCTCTCTGCATCATTAGTTCACATCGCCTAGAAAAGATCCTTAAGAAGAATTCACAGGGTGTCATCGCTCAGCTCCATTCCATTCAGATGCACCCACCAACGGTCTCCACTACTTCCTTGGATAGATATGCAGGTGTCTTTGTTGCTCCAGTGGGATTTCTGCCTTCAAGAGACCTTTCCGGTAAGAATTTAGCCGCATCTACATCTCAGCAGGAAATGATGGCTATTTTGCGTGTAGTACAGAAGTGGCAGCCATCCCTATTAGGAAATTATTTCTACATCAAGACTGATCTCTAGAGTCTGAAACATTTTCTGGAACAACGGGTCTCCTCACCAGCCACCGAAAATGGGTTATCCAACTCATGGGTTATGACTATGCGATCACTTACAAGAAGGGTAAGGATAATACGGTGGCAGATGCTCCTTCTTGCCAATTTTCCGACCTAGTTTCTCTTACAACTATTTCTCTACTTGTTCCAAATTGGTTGCAATCTGTTCAAGAGGGCTATCTCTTCTATGAACTCCATGCTTCTTCATCGGCAGGGCACTCTGGGTTCCTCAAAACATATGACCGGGAACAATGTAACTTCTTTTGGCAGGGACTGAAAATGAAAATTCACCAGATGGTGGTTGAGTGTGATACTTTCCAGGTCAACAAGGGTGAAATGACACTCCTTTCAAGACTGCTTGAACCCTTGCCCATCCCTACACAAATGTGGACAGCTATTTCTATGGATTTCCTAGAAGCGCTCCAGTGGTACAATACCACATCTAAAAGGAAACCATATGAAGCAGTTTATGGACAGGCACCGCCATTTCTTCTTCCATACACGCTCAGCAGCTCCCCAGTTCAGGAAATTGACCCGGTTCTTCGAAACCGCGATCAGATTCTTCTCATTCTGCAGGACAATCTTCACGTGGCAAGAATTCAACTGAAACAACAAGCCGATCAGCACCATTCTGGGCGCACTTTTCACATAGCTGATATGGTCCTTCTTTGTCTACAACCTTCTAAGCAATCCTCCTTGAAACTCAAAAGGCATCAGTGGGCCGACATGCCACCCGAGGATGCTACAGGGGAACCACTCCTTGAGATTCTGCATCAATTTCCACATCTAAAGCTTTGAGGACAAATCTTTTTCTAAGGGAGAGGGGATGTTAGGAACCCATGTCAACCCTTCTATTTACTTTATTAGTAGATTGTTGTTGGATGCATATGCTTTGTAAGTCATCCCGTAGTATCTGTTGATCCATAGTTTGTATTATTGTTGTTGGACGCATATGCTTTGTAAGTCGTTCCGTAGTAATTGTAGATCCATATTTTGTATTGGCCCATGGTTTGTATTGACACATGGTATTGGCGCCTAGATTTAGTATATAAGTTTGTGTTGAGACCAAAGAAGGCAGTTGAGACCAATGAAGGCACGGTGAAGTTATTTGTATTGAGATTGCTCAAAGGAGGTTTCCCCCTCGAAGTGGCCCGCGATCAATATAAAACTGATTATGAGTTCTGTTATTTTTTCTATATCGTGTGTTTTCATTAATTAATTATTGCAGGTTCTTCACACATACGTAAACAATCATTAAGATTAAGGGACCAAAATATTTTATTTTAAACTAGAATAGCCGAGGGTTAAACCCTCTCAACTGTCTTACATTCTTTTACAAAGTATCTACGTAGGAAACAAACACTATAGGCTTAACGCCGAAGTGGGTTGAGGATTTCATCTTCCCTACGCTGTCAGTTGGTTCGCAAACATCATAATGGTGGTCACCTTCCACAGCCATACATTTGAAAACGAAGTCTCGACTAAGAACCAAAGCAAGGACCAACAGTCACCGAGCCGAAGCCAACAAGGAAAACCACCGAAGCTTACCAGTCCCAACACAGTTTCCATGACTCAAACTCGAGCATGGAAACCCAGTGCCGATGAGCACCTGTCACGAAAAAAGAAGTATGGTTAAAAGGGTATCTTGGAGTGTTCAAGAAAAGAAATAACAAGCAACTGTAAACTTAAGGAAAACCAATAAAAGTAACAGGTTTAGAGCCTGGTATCTTACCTTGCAAAAGAATCTGGGTACTTGAAACTTAACTTGATCATGCCCGACGAGAACCAGAATCAAATCATCTAGCAAACTTAGCGAATGAGAAAGACACTCTGAGAGTTCACTATGGAAGAACCTACAAGTTGAAGGTTGGGGTATCAAACCCTGTAGAGGGTCCTCCTAAAACAACAATGTAAACCCTACATTTTCGCAGCCTGTCGGCCTCTCCAAATCCTTCCCTTGTCAAATGAATGCAGTGGTTATGCCCTCATCGAGGTAAGCCCGAGTAGTTAGGGCTAGCAGCTTTCCGAATGAAGAAACCACGTGAATACTGGCCACGTAGGTTTCCATTAGACTTTCCACTCTGATTTACGTTAATGCACTTTATTATCACATCTACCAAGGACTGAATACCTATCAGCAAGTGTTATGTAAGCCACAGTTGGAATTTCTAAAAGCTGCAATTATATTATGGTATGGTTAGGTTTAAAACCAAAGTTGAAACATAGTTTAGCACCAAGTTATTACATTGTTTTGACATCGAAATCATGTCCCGAGCTAAGGTCCTAATATATGATATAACTATTATATCATGGCATAGCCACATTATATTCGTATTAGTGCTTATTGCCAACCTTTGGATAGCAATAAAAGACCATAAGGTATTTTACCGAAACCTTATTACAAGCTTTTGTTACTTTGATCTATTTATATTTCTAGAGTAAGCACCTATAGGGTATAGTCCCAACTTTAGGCTATTGACAATGGTATTGTATTAACATCAATACATAGGTTAGGTATTTAGTGCATAGGAGTTGAGGTTAGACCTAGGATTATAATGCTAGCATCTAAGCAAAAAGTTTGTATAAATTCATGCATGTTATACTAAGAAGTTAGCACTACAAAACAAAAGTTCCAATAAATTACACGATAATTCAGTACAAGGCAAAAGATGTCAAAAGTAGTTATTTATTCTAAGATTTGAATTATTATGAAAATACATAAACTACTGGAGAAAGAACTGTAATTTTAGCTAGGATAGATCTCACCGGAACTATTTAAAATATAGTATATTTCCTTCTTTAAACATTGAAGGCTAACCGAAGATATTTAGGGCCTCGTTTTACGATTGAGACAACATTTTCTCTTACCTGTAATCTGCAAATAGAAGTTTAATGCTTTAGCCAAATAGCTAAGTAAGCTTCGGGGTGTCCTTAGGACCCCTTCATCATCAACAAACAAAAGAACACAGTTAGAACATATAAACAATAACTATAACAAAGAGAACTTTAAAGTATTGACATAGTCGCTAAACAATATAGTTGTATAATCATTACAAACATTTATTTCAGCATGTTGACATAAAAGCATTTAATATGATTTCCGCACAGCAAAGTACAACATTTATTGCTACATAGAAAAATTTTAAATTTTGTGAAATTTTGGGATGTTACACTTTTCATGTGACTTCTGTAGTTCCTCCTGTACTTGAAAATGGATCTGCCTAATCTTATTAATGGAATTTTCATCTCTTGCTACACTTGTGGTGTCTTTCCTCTCTCCCTCTTGATGTCCATAAAGAACATCTATAGGTGAAGGTGGAAAGTATCCAAAACAAGTTTCAAAAGGGGATTTCTAAATGGAAGTGTGGAATGTTGTGTTATAAGAATGTTGTATGTAGATCGCATTTTTATCTCAAGTCTTTGGATGCTTCTGATTGTAACCCCTCAAAATTTGTACCTACAAAGTCCCTTTGACTACTTCCGTATGTCCATTTGTATATGGATGGAATGTTGTAGATATTTTCAACTTAGTGTCCATATTTTCCCAAAGTGGAGTCCAAAATATACTAAGAAATTGAGTATCTATCTGAGATTATGCTCCTGGGTATCCCAAAGTGCATCCATACCCATTCAAGGAGCATGTTTACTGCTTCCTGTCCTCTAATGGTATTTTTACAATGCATAAGAATGCAAATCTTTCTAAATATGTCAACTACTACAAATAAATAGTCATGTCCCTTCGTAGTGGTTTAAATACCACCCACAAAATCCATGGAGATGCTCTCCCAGGGTCTCATAGGAATAGGTAAGGGATGGTATAGACCTTCCTTCCTATTTCTAGGCTTGATCGTACAACATAGTATGTATCCTTTGATCAATTGAGCTACATATTCTTGCATTCTAGGCTAGTAAACATACCTCTATAAGTTTGCAACTATCTTCCCTACACCAAAATGCCTTGCAACTTTGGAGGTGTGTGCCTCTCTAATACGTTGCGACCTCTCACCTTTAGGTACACAACGCTTGTCCAACTTGTAGAGTAAGCCATCTTGGAGATGATAGTTAGCCTTGACATCACCCTCTTCTACATGGAATTCGCCTTGTAGCTACTAAAATACCTCCTTGAAGTCCACATCTTCTATGTATTCCTCCTTGTATGCATCATGGGTAAAATGTTCCATGTGCATAAGAGTTACCAAATCTTTAATGTTGGTTGTAGGTGTCCTTGATAACATGTCTTCCATTTTTTTGTACTTCCATTCTTATATTTGATGATTATATGGAATTGTTTCAAGAATCCCATCTACTTATAATGTCTTCTCTGATGTAGCTTACTCTGTGCCTGCAAATACTGCAATGGTTGACGATCAGTGTGAATTATGGTATCCTTTCCTATCAGATAGTGCTTCCACTTCTTAACAACTTGAAATAGGGCATATAGTTCCTTATCATAACTAGGGTAGTTTAGGACTCCCCCATGAAACATTTCACAATAATAACATATCAACCTTCCTCCTTGCAACATAACCACTCCTATGGCATACCCACTTGCATCTATCTTGAATTAAAAATGCTTCTGCAAATTAGGCAATGCAAGAACTAGTGCCTAACTAATATTTTGCTTGATCTCCCAATACAACCCCTTATTGTTGGTTGTTATGGCATGGAGGGGTGCAACTACAACTAAAAAGGAAGCTATGAACTTCCAAACATATTGTGTCTCCCCCCAAATGCTCCTAAATTTAGTGATATTTGTAGGAGTAGGCAACTTAATGATGGCCTCCAACTTTGCAAGATCAATCTTGAGTTCTCCTCCACCAATCACATACCCAAAATACACCGAGGACTATTGGGTGAACTCACATTTCTTCAAATTAGACAGCAATTGATGCTTTTTCAGAGTCTCTAACACCTACTTGACATATGAGATGTGCTCTACCCAAATAGCTGTTACGGAGAAAAACTTCCTATGGCATGGGGCAGACCACAACAGACAAATGACAGCCATAACACTACTCAAGTCTAAAAACAATGCTATATAAATGACAATGCTAAGATAATGGAGAAAAGACCAACCTTCAACCGGATGTTCGAAGTAGATCCCCGTTGAGCTTTCAATCTATACACTTGAACCTGCAAATTAGTCTCAACAACAAATACAAGCAAGTGCATATAATATGTGAAAGATATTAGCATAGTCAATAACAATGGTCCATGATATTATAAGCAAATGTAACCCATTGTAATTTAAACAACATTCACAAGATCAATTGGACGATAAAATGAGTATTTCCATTAATAAATAACAAGAAGTACATGATATGACCTCTTGTCGGCAACCAATCTGAACCAAGAACTAGGTCTCTCCACTTGTGCCTCCACCACTTCAATCCTCCATGCAATGGCAAACTCAAACTATGAAAGGAGATTGGTAGGTGAACATAAAGGGTTGACAACAACAAGGATCAATGAGTGTAGACTCAAGTCACGGCAAAAATCCACTAGAGTTATGTTGCTCTCTCTTTCTCCTCTCTTCCATACACCATAAGAGATCAATATATAGCCTTCCAAAGGTAGGTGAAAGGACAAATCGAGTTGTTTTGGGGCATATGGAGGGCCAAAGGTCACCCTAAGCCCACTTTTTGGGAGTAAAAATAGAGTTTTTACTGACTTTTACCATGTAACTCGATGTACGCAGGCTAATTAGGTGCAGCCTGCGTGTATGCTGGCTATAGCGAAAAGCAAGCGTACATGAACAAAAATAGGGGAAACTGGGTTCCTAAAGGAAAGATAATGGATCTTAGTTAATACAATGAATACTGAAGGCCAATAAATGTTGATGCTCACAAGGTGGAAAAATACACTATAACAGATGCCCCCTAATGTGTGAGGTCAGAGAAGGTACTATGATGGTCGAAATACATTATAAATCTTAGAAGTGGAGTGATGGAGACACAAATGGAAAGAGTAGCCCACTCGTCATAATATAATGATATCTCTGAATACATGTTGGTACAATACAACAATCTGATACAATGGCCATGAATAGGAACTATATAGTGAATACATGTCATAGGTGATCATAGCCATGATCCATCTACAGTAAGATATGGTCTCCTACTGAAAAGGAAAAAACTGGTGCGAACTGGAGGTACAAACTGCTGATGTATGAGAAATGGTATCTCATAAGTACAGTCACGATCATAAGTAGCATACTAAATGCCACTAGTGCCTAGGGTCTTCTACACAAATCGTCTATGGTGCAAGTCCCATCAAGTGAATAAAGGTGTTGAAGTCGAACCTAATGTGACATCGCCTGATTACCGGTCAATGATGTATACTGTTAACAGACACGAGATAACCCACCAATAATGAAAATGGGCATCAAGGCACAGAGTACAATCATCAAAGTGTGGATAGATGTGTTGAGGTCGAACACTAGGATGAATCCATTGATCAGGGGACATTGATGTATTGCCAAAACTGTCGATGGCGAGAGAACCTACCACTAATGACTGCAAGCCTCAAGGTAATCAACTGAACTCTAAGTATCAAATTCCGGAATAAAGAGTTGAAGTTGACGGAACAAAACTCGCTAGAAGGAGGGCATTAAGGCATCCCCCATCAACTAGCAAGAGGTAACAACTATGCTGAAATATTTGGAAGATCTTAGATGAAACTAACTGAATCAATAAGGATGGCCGAAATGCAATAGTCAAGAGATCTGAGGAGTGGCCGACGCTGGTTTTAGAACTTCCTTTGAACAAGAGCATGAGAAGATGGATAGACTCAGGCAGCATAGACTCAAGTAATAGATGATAATAACACTGTGCGATGCAGGAGGCATCAACAAAGGGCTCTATAATGACTGGAAGCTTAACCAGCCGGTGGAGTATGATTTGAGAAACGTGTACAACTCCTAAGGTCCTACTATAGTCCCGACTCATGATGCATGGAGTGAAATGAATGCTCTGTTCAAAGGCGACACAACAGCTGCCAATAAGAAGAAGTAAAAATTTTCCCATCTTCCTTTTTCAGTTTTTTTTATTTTTTTGGTCTTTTTCATATTGTGAAAGCTTGAAAAGGAATAAAATTGCTTATAGTACAACAGGTGAGGGAACGAGTGTCAAATGGCAAGCAAACTAGTCCCAAGCAGTGGAACATACCTATGAACAATGCAAGGAAGCATGTGCAATATGTGGACACTCGGGGGGGTGTTTCCTCAGGGTAAAGGGTCATCAAATTGCGAAAGGCAATGAAATCTCTGCTTGGCTCGAAAGGGAAAGTGCTCAGGAACATGGCTAATAATTGAGTCAGCGGGAGCCGGCACAAGGTTCAAGTGGCAAGCAAGATGATGCAATGCAATCACAACTCGATATAAAATGGGAGTCCTTTTTCGTAAAGTTAGTCTCCTCACCTGAAAAAGTACAAAACAATGAGAGAAGAACTCTTCTAGTCACGTATGACTAGAGTATACCTTTTTCGTAATTAATCCACAAAGGTCCGGAAAAGGGGTAAACTTATACCTAAGTGGATGTCACTTCAAATCCTTTAACGAGTCTGAAAGGACAAGTATACTCAGCATCTTGTTTGATTTGAAAAAGTCTAACAAGGGCTTAAAAAAGACTTTATAAAAATCTTTTCCGTAAAGGTTTAATAAGCCGAAAAAAGTAAACTCGTGACCTCCTTATTGTTTTTAATGAGCTCAAAGGAGATATGGACGAATGCTCATAACCTCCTTACTATTTTTAATGAGCTCGAAGTAAAGGTGGAAGAATGATCGTAATGGGAGCAGACAATTGTTAGGGACATGCGAGACTAGTTCCAAGCGTGTGGAACAAAGGTATGCATAATACAAGGAACATGAGCAAGATAAGGACACTCAGGGGGTGTCTAGGAATTTGGATGGCAAAAGGTTCAAATGCATCATAACAATGGGGAGGCCTAAACCTATATGCAAGGTTCCAAATATGCCTTCCATGATCGAACCAAATGTTGAAAAGGACCAATAAAGAAGTATAAGTCCAGCTAAGAATCCTGTCTCCAAGAAACACTAGTACCAAAATCATATCTAAAACAAATGTAAAGATAGATCTGATACTAGTCTCTGTGGTAGAAAAATCATCAATATTGCTATGATCAACCTCAGGGTGAATATCAAAGTTGGAGGATGTGAAGGAATTTGCAAGAACAAATTCGTCATCACAGGAGTTGACAACTCTAGACTCAAACTCAGCAGGATCACCAATGTGCGGATCTATAGTAGAGTCCAAAGACTCATCACTAGGGAGATCAAACGTTGAAATCAAACTGGGGCCGGACAAAACCATACCCGGATCAAAATCTACATGCATGGCAGATTGTACTATAGACTTATCCTGCTCATTAAGATCAAGGGTAGGAGGGGAGTGAGATCTATGATAGAGATCCCCCCAAGTATTTTCATTACCATTCATGGCCTCGATAAAAATTTCATCTGAAGGTAGAATACTATCGAGGAAATCATGTGAACAAGATCGGTCGATTGCACATGCGGGTAGCATAATGGGATCTTCTTCCCCTGTCTGTGAAGAAGAGAGATCCGACTTTGCAGTGGCTTGTTGAATATCTTGAGAAGCAAGCTCAACTGCATACAAGGGCATATCCATTCCGATGTGCGAAATGTCTCCAGACGGGGAACTCGTGGAAGGTGGATCCCATAGATCACTAAAATATGATGTCCGGAAAGGTACATGATTCAACGAGAAAAGAGCATCATCGAAGATGGTTCCTATGAAGGAGATTAGTGCAGGGAAGTGGAAAGATCCCATCAAAGATGGATACAATCCTACACCAATATTCCCAGTTTCCGGCTGAGAATTTTCAATATGGGGAACAATAGTTCCCGGTGATGCTATGGAATTAGAACTAGAGAAGTCTAGCTGATCGACCGTCACAATTTTGCCTTCATGAGGAAAGAAAATAACTCTAAACACAGAGGACATGATCGCTTTCATTGCGTAGATCCAATTCCTACCCAGAAGAAGGTTGTAGTTGATGGGCGCATCAACCACCTCGACTTCAATAGGCATGGATTTCCCACCCAAGTGGACCTCAAGGGAAGGAAGAATACCATGCGACCTAAAGGACCGACCATGGAACGCAGTAAGCATGATCATATATTTTGACAAGGGAGGAGAGCCAAGAGCTTTCCAACAATCCAACGACATTACTGAGGTGGAATCACCTTTGTCAACCACCGTACGTTTAATGAATTTATCTAAGCACCTCACATGTGTTGAGATATTGTAACTTCAAAGAATATTATATTTGTACTTTATTATTCCGGAGATGTTTCATTCCTCCATGAAGATCTTATTGTATATCCGGAGATGTTTATTCCTCCGTCGGAATGTGGTAACTCGGGTTATTAGACTTCCCTAGTGGGGGTCGGCCCTATATGTGTTATGTGGGTCAAAGGGTTATTAGACCACCCTAGAGGGGTCGGCCCAGTCAGTTGTAGTGGGGTATTTAACCCATTGGTTAAATACGAGCCTACGTGTACCTGTGTAAAATACATGTCAGTGTAGTGTATAAATAGAGGAGGTGTGTTCCTCATTTGACACACTCACACACTTGAGGATAGCGCACTTGTGGAGGAGAGGTATGCTATTGTGGAGGAGGAGATCATGTCTCAGGGTTTCATCTTTGTATATTGCTGGTCATCTATATTGAGGAAGCTTTGCTGGGTTTTCTACCCCATGAGGGTTTCCCAGGATAAATCTCTGTCTCTTGTGTTTATACTGTGCTTGTTGTTTCTTCAGTGATCCTGTATATGCTATTATTGTGAAATGGAATGTAATGCTGCTATTTTATGTCTTAGCATATTAAATCTTAACAACATGGACTTGAAAATCCACATGATAAGGCAAGCGAGGCTGGATATCAATAGTGTCAAATTTAATGACGCTAGGGCTACCCTCATCCTGAACTCCCAAAGCATATAAAAGGGCGTTCCTCTGTGAAGGACATGCCTGTAAAACCTCAAGAGCTGACATGGCACACGAAGTTTGGTCCAAATATTCTATAATGGAGTAGTTCTAGGAAGCTCGAGCATTAGGATTGTTGCTGAGCACTTAAGAACACCTTTCGGTATCCGCGACATAGTAGTGGGATTCTCGATATGTAGAGAAGAGTCGGGAGGAGGAGGCTCATTTCCCATATTCGGTTGTGGTGCACCATAATCACGTTGACAAGTAGCAACACTAACCTCAGATTTAACCATATTCACGCATCCGTAGCCACCGGCATGAGAAGAGGACGTTGAAGTCTCATTAGTCCCATAGCCAGTGACAGGAGCATTCGAAGCCATATTTTGATGATGCGGAAGGGGATCTTTCAACATAACTGGGCTCTGTGTAAGATGCTTCGATGCTTCTTCAATTCAAGGACACAGGTGAGTAAGATGATTCTCCCCACAAAGTTTGGAAGGGAATTTCACCTTACATCTAGGCTTACGGTCCCCACCAGCATTCCCGCCGTCCCGAGGAGGGTTGGCCTTCTCTTTCCTAGGAGTGTTTCGATTAATTCCATTATTTGAATTATTCCCACTCTTTCGATTGTTTCTCCCCTTCTTCTTTCCACCAGGATGCTGGTTACCATGGGTTCACCGATTGTATCGAATGCACATCGGATGACTGGGTGGAAGTGGACGAGGTGTGAGCCTGTCCAGGTGTAGATTGGACAATAGACAAATTTTGCATTTGATTGGTGACCAAATCCATGGATCGAGTACTTGTAGATCCAACAATTCCATCATCATGTGGTCCAGGAACTGGCTTGGGATCATGTCATGACCACGGTGCATTAGGAATAATGTCGTACAGGATGCCAAAATGAGCGTTGACTAGGTCTAGATGCTGGACTTTATATATATATTGTTCCTCAGTCGTAATGCCAGACACAGAAACGTCTTCCGAAATGTATGGAAGCAAAGACTTAAGGAACCACTCCAACAGAAAATATGGAGGAATGTTGGCTTTCACCATCCTCTTCCATCGATGCCACTCTTGAACGTGGTCATATATGTGCGTGGCCTTATCTTGGCGGAAGGTAGATAAGATTTCGGTGCCAGTATCGTAGCGAACCAGTAGTTGAAAATGGTCTAGAAAAACCAAATCTATCTCATTAAAACCCATGTAAGTTCCCCCAGGCAACTCAACATACCACTTCACGGCTACCCCCGTGAGGGTGCGTTGAAATAGTCTCAAACGAATAAAATCGTGATTAATGAATTCGAGGAGCACCAAAGGTGAAAAGTCATAACATGATCACCCGAATCCTCACCATTCTTCCCTTCAAAATTCAGAATGTCAGAAGGGATCTCAGTAGGGACTGGAGGCCAAGAAGGATCGTGACACATCGGATCATTCGTGAGCTTTGAAAGATCTGGTAGATTTGAATGAGCAAGAAACAGGAGTTGTGGTTGTGAAGATGGATTAAAGGCTCCCAAAAGAGGTTGACCTTCAGAGAGTAGGGATGATATGAACCATGCCCAGAGGGCTGATAACCGCCTCCAACCTGACCCGTGTAAGGGTACGAAGGTATATATGTGTTGTGAGCACCATAGTGAGGAGGGTTGTAATATGAGCCAGAACCGGCTATGTTATAATGAGGATTACCCCCATAATTATGGGGCATATATGTGTTATTCGTAGCAAGGGAAGTAAAGTGATGACCATAAGTATAGGGTATGTTCACACCCCCAGCATAGGGTATGTTCCCACCCCCAACATAGGGTATGTTCCCACCTCCCATGTTAGGAGGGACATTCCGGTTAGCATACGTGGTCGTAGTCACAGGTATATGCGTAGAAGCATGTGTATTGGGTTGTGGAATATGAGCAGTGTTCCCACTAAAATGAGGGGCAGTCCTGGGATGTGGTCCTCCCCCAACAATTATAGTAACTAGGGGGACATGACCAGACCTAAATTGAAATGGTTGAAAAGAGGGTGCACCACCCCCTGAGGGAGTAGTTCCCGCAATGCCAGGGCTAGTGTTAGCTTGACTACCCGACGAAGTGGATGTAGCATTCGAATTAAGATTGGGCATACCAACTGAAAAGGGATTAGTTGTCGAAGGGTTTGTAGTGTTATCAATATTTGGCATCCCATAATGGAAACCATGTGAGTGTGTACCATGAAATGAGTTTGAATCCGGGGGTGGGTCCGACCTGAAACCTGAAAAAGTGATGTGTGGCGGCGAACCTTCCTCTCCAACCTCCCTAAGGGTGGAAGGAGTGGTCTGTCCATTGACCTCACCCGACGAAGTCACACGAATTCTTCCTGGTGTTCCAGATGCAAAAGTCATAATGTAATCGTGAAGCTCGTCAAAAGTATCAAAAGGATCGGAGGGGATCCTCCGACATCTCTTATAAAAAGGACGTGCTACCTCGTCGGCTGGTAGACCAGCCAAACGAAGAGACCAGTGGAGAGGTGGATCTCGCTCCACGATAACTCCAAAAATCCACTAAAATAAATGCCTCCTAACGACCAACTAACGATCAAAGAGCACACACCTAAATAAATTACAGCCAAAAGCACACAAACAGGACTGGCTCAAGGGACCTCCCTACACTACAGCCAGTATGTCTCGCCTAGAAGAGGCTTGAGACTCCGAAACTATAACCAGAGGTAACAAAATCATTTATAAGGGCTCCTAGACTTCACTGTGTGCACAGGGTCAAATCCCTATATAACAGGCAACTGTGTTATCCAACCCCTATATGACTCAGGAAAATCATAGAATAACCGCAACGAATGCCCTATGTGATACCTCGGTAAAGCAACTAAGGTCACCACGATATAACCGATGCTCAGGCGGATAGTCGCGGGTGAGATCCATCGTATGGGCAGGGTAGCTAAGCCAGAAACTCAAGAGGTACAAATCCCTCAAGAGCCCCGTACACGAACAAATCCTGGAAGTATCTCTCACGTTCAATTAGTATTGGAGGGCTATCTCCGCAACCAACCTCCTGTGACCTCGTGATTAACTCTGGTTTTAGTAGAGCTTCCTGAAAACAATGATGTATACCATGGGCTTCACCACTCCCTGGGACACATAATGTTGGTTCAATAGTCTTGGATTGTTAACTCACAATGATCTATTCCAAGACTCTAAACCTAAGCTAGTTGGTGCACCCTATAAAAAGAAAAATCATTTCTACTCAATTTTAAGATTAAGCGTTGATTTTAATGGTTGTAATTACTCAAAGGATATGGTTGTGAAACTAATGATGTATAAGACTCAATGGTATGCACAACCGAAAAACACTAGACTCATCTATTCAATAAAAAGCATGCCACTAATATGACAATCAATCCAATGGTTCGAAATAAAATGCAATATCTTTTAAACTTTCAATGCACAAGCAAGTCCTAGATGAAATCATAAGCACTCTGATGCAAAATGTTTTTGTATTTTTGCTTATAAATGCAAGGAAAATGAAAAACAGTGTTTTTGTATTTTTTCAATATAATGAAATGAAAAAATGCAAGCAAAATCTAACTATTCAGTAAAGAAATGCAGAGCATATAGAGTAGACAACCCAGCAAATCCCAAACAGTAAGACTCAGCCAAGCTAATGAGCTATAAAAACAAAAATGGTGGGAAACCAAAAAGCTAAAAAACTAAAGAAAGAGGAGTTTCTGGTCACGAATAGAGCATGGAACAGTCAGGAAATAGGCCAACTAAGACTCAGGAACACTCAGAACCAACCCAGCAACAACCCAAGGTAAAAAATCAAGCAATCCCAGATTTAGACGCGTATGTTCAGAGAACAGTAGCGGGTAGACGCGGGCTATAGTTCACATAGGGGCGGGTAGACGTGGGCAAATCTAGGTTGACTTGCGTACAGGAAAAGGAAAATGAGCCCAAAAAGAGTCAAACAACCTAGAAAATGTAATTTTTCTAGAGTAAATCCCAACGAACAATCAATGACACAGAAGTTCGACAAACAACAACTCAAAATAAAGATAAATGCCTAAAAATCCCCAAAATGGAGGTTTCTCCCCAACGGAGTCGCCATTTCTATTACGGAGAAAAACTTCCTATGGCATGGGGCAGACCACAATAGACATACAGCCAGAACACTACTCAAGTCTCAAAACAATGCTATATAAATGACAATGCTAAGATAATGGAGAAAAGACCAACCTTCAACCGGATGTTCGAAGTAGATCCCCATTGAGCTTTCAATCTCTACACTTGAACCTGCAGATTAGTCTCAACAACGAATACAAGCAAGTGCATATAATATGTGAAAGATATTAGCATAGTCAATAACAATGGTCCATGATATCATAAGCAAATGTAACCCAATGTAATTTAAACAACATTCACAACTCAATTGGACGAGAAAATGAGTATTTCCATTAATAAATAATAAGAAGTACATGATATGACCTCTTGTCGGCAACCAATCTAAATCAATAACTAGGTCTCTCCACTTGTGCCTCCACCACTTCAATCCTCCATGCAATGGAAAACTCAAACTATGAAAGGAGTTTGGTAGGTGAACATAAAGGGTTCACAACAACAAGGATCAATGATTGTAGACTCAAGTCACGGAAAAAATCCACTTGAGTTACGTTGCTCTCTCTTTCTCCTCCCTTCCATACACCATAAGAGCTCAATATATAGCCTTTCAAAGGTACGTGAAAGGACAAATCGAGTCGTTTCAGGGCATATGGAGGGCCAAAGGTCACCCTAAGACTGCTTTTTAGGAGTAAAAATAGAGTTTTTACTGACTTTGACCATGTAACTCGATGTACACAGGTTAATTATGTGTAGCCTGCATGTTCGTTGGCTATAGTGGAACAACAAGCGTACAGGAACAAAAATAGGGAAAACTGGGTTCCTAAAGGAAAGATAATGGATCTGAGTCAATACAATGAATATTGAAGGCCAATAAATGCTGATGCTCACAAGGTGGAAAAATACGCTATAACAATAGCACTATAAACAAGTATGTCATATAGGTTTATACTATAACAAACGAATCTAAGAAAGGGAATAATACACCATTCATTAAACACATAAATGTAGTTGATACATTACATAAACCAAACGACATTACTAACCATTCATATAGACCTTTCCTAGTATTGAAGAAATCTTTGAGGCATCTTCTTACTTCACTCACACATGGTGGTATCCCGATTTGAAACCCAACTTGGTGAAGTACTTGGCATGCTGCAACTAGTCCAATATATCATCAATCCTGGGCAAAGGGTACTGATTCTTGAGTGTGATATTGTTCAAGGCTCTGTTGTTAATGCACATCCTCCAAGTCCCATACTTATTGGGTACAATGATGATAGGTGATCCAAAAGGTGAGGTGCTTGATCAGATCATGCCATGCTCCAACAACTATTGTAACTGCTTCTTCACTTCATTTGCTTCCATAATAGATTGTCTATACAGTCTGATGTTTGGAAATGGAGAATCCGACAATAACTGTATCTCATGCTCCACCTCCCTCTTAGGAGGTATCCCCTTAGGATCCTAGCACACTTCTATGTATTTATACAAAAGGCTCTCCAATTGTTGCTTCTGATATTTGGTAAATCCCTCCAAGGATGCCTTCACTTTTACCAATTCACATTCTTGCTGATTTTGTCTTATGAAACGAAATACAAGTTTCCTACTTGAAATGATCAAATTTTTTACTTGGTTGGAACTTACCAGAGGGATCTTTGATTTACCTTTGTGTGCATTGATGATGATGAATTTCTCGTCCTTGATCAAGTGGTATTGTTTGGTTCTCCTCATGAATATCACATCCCTCATATACATGTAGGAGATTTTAAACACTACACCACAAACATCTAGGGGTACTATGTCTACCTCCACTTCATCAACATACTCTGCACTTATGGAAAAATTGATCTTGCATTGTTTCGTGAATTTTAGTTTTTCATCCTTATTTACCCATCTCAGTGGGTAGGGATTGCAATGATCATGTACTTCCATCTAAGCTTATGCAACAGATCCTCCTCTAAGAGGTTTTCGTAAGAACCACAAATGAATAGATCATCGATCTTTCTCTTCTTAACATGGATCTTGATATGTAAGAGTTTCATCATCTCTTTCTCTTCCTTATGGTGAAGGATAATCATATTCACCTCATTCCACACTGTGGTATAAATAATCTTCTCATCCACATTTGAGCTCCTTTCTAACTCTTTTCTCGGCTCCTTGGCTAGAAGGTTTTTATTCATGGCATCTTTGTTTTGGTTCTTAGGGTTCAATTTTGGATGTAGCTTCCAACACTTTTCTTCAGTGTGACCATCGATATCACAATTCTTACAGTGGTTTTCCATATCCTTGCATTATTGTGCGGTGGATGTAGTCTTGATATCCTTTCGCTTCCACTTATTCTTACCCTCCTTGGTACCATATTGGATCTCTTTTTGTTTTGAACCACTTGGTTGTCCTTTCTTCTGGCCTATGTTTTCAAGGTATTGTGCTTGTACACAGGCTCCATCAATTGACCTAATCTTGAAGAGCATCACCTACCTCCATGTATGGCTATGTAACCCCCCTAGATACTTGAGGAGTACATCTAGATTCATGGGTGAGATACCCAACATGATAGCCATCTTCTTGAATTTGATGGTGTATTCTTGCACACTCTTCCTTTACCTTTTCCTGAAGTGATTACAATGGATCCTCTAGTCCTCTACATACCCGATAGGGTAGAACTAGTACTTGATGAGGGTTTTGAATTCCTCCCACTTAGTTACTAGTGGATCGCCTTCTAACCTAAATTCTTCTGTATATATTTCCCACCAGGTTAATGCATGGCCCTCTTACATCAGTCGACCAAATGACATCTTTTGATCCTCAGCTACTTGATGGATATTGAAATAAAACTCCAATTACTACAACCAATGATTCTTTTTCAAATCATCAATCTCACCTTGATATGGCTTGATGTCAACTTTTGCTTCCATATTGAAGAGAGACTTGGAAGGAATATTTGTACTGGAACTTGGATGATGTCTCTTGAACTCTTTTTTTGGATCCTTTTTTGGTCACTTTTATCTTTTGATTTCCCCTCAGATCCGAAATATGATTTAGAGCCTCCAAAGTCCCCAAAAGGTCTAAACTTGTTGTCCAGATCCATCATGAGGATTGACATCTTGCATGAGATATCAACAACTTGTATTTATAGTGTTGAAAATCATTGCTCACACTAGTACATGTGCACATTTTTCCCACAGAAAATCATTGCTATTGCAACACTTGTGCGTTGCTATAGCGACAAACATGACCCCATTTTTTCATGGAACACTTTTCGCCATTGTAGCAACACTTTAAAACGTTCTTCGCTATAGCGACAGGAAAGACACGACACGTGGCATGTGTGGATTATGTTTAAAAAACCAAACATCGTCGCTATTGTGACGATAAACCGTTGCTATAGAAACAGTTGCTCGTTGATATAGTGACATACAACACATTGCTATAAGGACATAAAACACTTAATACTGGTTCATCCAGTGATGAGTTTTCGTGGCTATAGCGACGGAATGTTAGTCGCTATAGCCAAGCATCCGTCTCTATAGCGACGGAATGTTCGTCTCTATAGCAAAGCATCCATCTCTATAGCGATGGCTTCTCAGAGCACTTACTGACGGACTTGATATACAAGCGACGAACATTTCATCACTTGTATAGCAAGTCCATTGGTAAGTTCTCCAAGCATCCGTTGCTATAGCGATGGAGGCATGGCTAGAGCGATGGCTACATGGAGCACTTACCGACGGACTTGCTATAGAAGCGATGAACATTTCGTCACTTGTATAGCAAGTCCGTCGGTAAGTGCTCCAGGCATCCATCGCTATAGTGACGATAACTCGTCACCGGATGAACTAGTATGTGACAGTTTTCTGTCGCTATAGCAACAAGTCTGAGTTTAAAAGAAAAATATCAAGTGTTTTCCGTCGCTCTAGCTAGAAGGCCCTTTGTTTGATATTATTCAGAATGTCTAAATATATGGTAACCCATTCCATGTTTATAGGTTGAAGGGAATATTTCAAAGAATACAATTGGCCTCTGAATATAATGCAATTATTTCATATCAATTGATTGCAAACCGACTAGGATGAATTGTTTGTTTCATATAGTAAGGAAACAATCTCAAATCTATGCTTCTAGTTATATAAATGTGACAGAGACTCACCCAAATAGTTCTTTGAAAGGTGGAACGTCTCCCTCTAATACAACAAATCTTCCACTGGTTTGCATGATCTATGGGTTTTTCATTGTCTCGATGAGGAAATGTCCTTATCCGCTCATCCAATAAAATAATAGTCTACTAAGCAAATCAATGGAGCACCCCTCTAATTATGATCTGTTATAGCCAATTGATTTAGCATTGTTTCAATATCCTCTTGTATTGTTGAGGCATAGAGATAATGTCTACTTGCTACTGATTATGTATGCCCCAAACTATCCCCAAACTGTCATAAGTAAGATGATATTGTGCTTACTGCTGACTGTTGATTTTTCATTGACCAAGCTAGTACAAGATCGCTATTAGGTTGCTGCAATAGAGATTAGGGTTGTTCTTATTGCTCTCTTTAAAGGATCAACCAAGATTCAGAACGTTGAGGTTGTACTATTGTTCGAAGTTCATTATACTTCCAGAATTATTTATTCATTGCCCAAAAGCCTGTTAACTATTGTTTATTGACCAATCATTTAAGGAAAATTGTCTTTTTTTTATCATTGTTTTAATATAAATATGCCTAGTTATGAGTTGGTGTTTATTTCCCTACGAGAAAAATTCGACATAGGTCACACTTTACAGGTCTACCGAGATTTTCGTTTCGTGATTGTTTATGTTTGTAGGCGTATCTTAGGTCTCTTCCAAAACTTCCCATCTTCAAGACTTGTTCTTGACCTTCATCGTAGCTGTTAAACTGCCTTGGATAGCCTCTTCCATGCATTTTGAATTATGGCAAAGTTAGTCTTCGTCAAGAGGGGACATCCATACAAAATGGGTGGTAAGAATGCCACATGCATTTTCTTTTTCCTCCTTATTTATTTGAGATTTTATGTCGTCCAACAAACATTCCCTGGACAAAAAAAAGGGGAAAAATGAATTCCATTAAGGATATCAACAAATTGTGGTTTCTATGTCAAAAAAATATGATAGGAAAGTTCAAAATCACTAGTAGGATATGTAGTGGTTTCTATGTAATAGACAAACAACATTGTGTTTTTGAACTTACCTATAGAATTATGCTTCCCTTTTGAGCTTGTAAATAGAGCACTACACTAACAAATTCTTTGTTCTTTTTGGAAAACTAGTATATATAGTTCTAAATGGATATGAACTTAACAATATATGTATAGACCTTTCCCTCTTTTCATCACCAAAAACAACCTACAAATATGCATCAACTTTTGCAATTATACTCTATTACAATTTATTGAAATATGTTTGCATTTCTTTAATGAAAAGCTAAGATGTTTATGAGCTATTGTCTTTGCATCATAACTATTTTATTTTGAAACAATTCAATTACTAGAAATGCATGAGTTTTTATTTATTTTACTATTTTTCATATATGTGAATATTTCATATGGTAGCTTGTCTCTTCAAACTGTACAATAGTTGAAGGATTGTTTTCAATTTTGCAATGGAGTAATCTCTCTTCCTCAGAGTTTCTAATTTTTTTTCAAGAAGTGTAAGGGCCAAGTTGTGGTCAAAGACTAGATATCAAAGAAACTCTGACATAGTCAATGTGGCTAGAATCCAAATCAAACAGGGATGGAATCGACATGCAACTCTGATGCCAATGGTATGTGGATCTTAGAAGTTCAAAGAGATTTTCTCACCATTGTCAAGATTCTTTAAAATAAAAGAATCTCAAGGTAACACTCAAATTAAAAAATGTGCAATATCACAAATAAAAAAATTAGAAGATGAATTAGTGAAACAAGAAGAAAAATATAAATATCTTAAGAATATACTCGACAAGGAACAATTAGAAAAAAGATGAAGAAATTTCTCACATAAAAGATCATAGTAAAAAACTACTTACTAAAATCAAGAAGAAAAAATATACAAAGTGTTGCAATCAGAAGTTAGAATAGTAGGATCTAGATCTCAAGGAGAAACCCAATAAGAGTTTATTAGAAAAACGTGTAGTCTAAATATTCTACGTTTTCATCTTTTTATGAGCATATTTTCCATCTAATTTTGTTTGTATTCCTGTTGGAAGTCTTTCAAAAATCTTAGAATCACATATATTAGCTATGGAAATTGCATAATTTGGGTGTCATGGGGGTATTTGAGGGTGCTCAATCTATTTATGGATTCAAAAATAGAATTTAAACACGTAGAAATTTGGATTTTACCAAAAAAAAATTACCGAATTCCGACCAATTTCCACCAACATTGCACATTGAATGAAAGCTCGATGTTACATTGTCTTTTTTGAATGAAATGAAAGGAAATCTGAAATATTGCAAGTTTGATGAAGCTTACAAATTACTTGACAAAATGGAAGAAAAGGGATGCAAACCTAACGCTATAGCATATACCTGTATTCTTATTTTCCTTGGTAAGAGAGGTAGAGTGGATGATGCTTATAGTCTTTTCACTGAAAATAAATAAGATGCATAACCAAATCTATCTACCTACAATATTATTATTGATATCCTATGCAAGGAAGATAGCTTAGATGATGCTTAGAAAATGCAAGAGGCAATGGCACATGTAGGTCTTTTTCCAAATGTAATGACAATTAACATCGTGATTGATAGGTTGCGCAAGATTTAGAGGTTGGATGATGCCTGCAACCTTTTTGAGAGTTTAAAAGAAAAGGATTGTAAGCCAGATGTAGTAACATATTCCTCTTTGATTGATGATTTAGGCAAGCAACACAAGATTGATGAAGCATACAGGCTATTTCAAAGGATGTTAGATAAATTTTATGCAACAAATTTTGTTGTATTAGCTCTATAAATTTTGCATTTTTATTATCATGTCGAACCTCAATATGCCATGGTTATGAAAATATGACTTGCTACAGGGTCTTCCCTTGGTGTTTGTTGAGGTTAAGTCTGATCCAGGATTGTCATTATGCTTTCAAGAAGTGGATGGTTCCTTCAAATCTTCTTAAAATCTCACTGATGCCCAGGTCCCAGACTTCATTAAAACTACCCAGCTCTGCATTTTAGAGTTGTGCATGTCCTATATCTTGCTCAAAATGCAAATATTTGCCTCAAAATGAATTGGTGTTATAGTATATATTCTGAGAAGTGACGCACAATGCTTTTATCAAGGATTTTATCCTATAGGGTTGTTATCCTATATGAAGGAACCTTAATTACACAATGAAATTATTATCCCCTTCCTTTCAAAAGCAAAACAAATTTAAGCATATCCTTCTTTGAAGGTCAGACGTAATAAGTAAAATAGCTTTCAAAGAGTGACAAAGGCCCTAAATTCAACATGAAAGACACCAATACAATCTCATAATCACTTATATATGCTCATCAACTCATAGTGACAGGTAGATATCTACAAAGCTTTTGTCTTTACAACTAAACTTGAATTGTTTCATACATAATGGGGAGGGCTGTTTGAGATGGATATGGTAGTAACTGGAGACATATAGTAAAACTGGCTAATTGTCATTTGTCGAATCCTAGCTTGGAAAAATATGTGGAAATATCGATGGAAGGGCTCCTCAAAGTGTATGCCTTACAATAGAGCATTAAATGATACTGACCATATTTGGTTCATTGTGGCTCAACTAGAGAGTGTTTTTAATACTGATGATTACATAGTGATTTGGATAGATAGAAGAGTATAAAGCTCAGTTTGGAACACATTTTGTGTAGAGTAGTTGTGTAAGTAATTGGATAGCTAAGTAACATTGTCAAAAACCACAATTCAAATTAGTGAATTTTGATGGTTCTGGATGGTATATTAGGGTTGCTTGGTGAACATCAAGAGAGCACTTAAAAAGAGTTTGAAAGAAGTTGGATTGAGGAAAATTAAAGTGACCTTGAATGCGGTTCAGGATTGATTAAATTCAAAAAATTTGATTGAGAAAGTAAAGTGTGTTGAACAAAGAACTCTAGTGGCAAGTTTGAATGACATTTGAAAATCTCATCAAAACGTTGTCATTGTGTAGAAGTAGAAAATCCCAAGAAATTATTTCTCCCACACTGAATGGAAATATATTGTATAAAGGACCACATCTTCCAAATAAGGGTTGAACTTGTAGTCGCCCTATTGTCAATAAATTAGATTGTT
Organism: Larix kaempferi; assembly: GCA_027924585.1. Lineage (NCBI taxonomy): Eukaryota > Viridiplantae > Streptophyta > Pinopsida > Pinales > Pinaceae > Larix > Larix kaempferi. The sequence goes on from BSBM01000150.1 coordinate 3,076,200, forward strand.
GACAAGGATTATTGAAAAGCTTTGAATGATGGCACCTACAATCATGGAAGAACTATTGAAGCAATAGTACAAAAGATCGATCCATGACAGCTCTGAAAGGACTGATGGAGTGGCATGGCATTAGAAAATATATTTTAACTTGGGATGACATATCTATTGAATATTTTTTATATGAATCTCAAAGCATACTTAAAGGCATCAGGTCTTGAGAAGTTTGGAGATACCTTGAAGAAAATAGTTCAATATAAAGAAGAAAGTTTGTTGGTATTGGTTGTACAATCCATGGGAAGATAGTGAGGTTGAGACAAAAAAGTTCTCATCTCTATGAGCACTCCTATAGGCCATAAAAACAGTTCTAAAGTATGAATACATGGCATTTCCAAAGGTCAAACTACAATCTTCAGAAGACTACGAACCGAGGTCCATGGTAATAAAAAAAACATCAGCAGATTACAATATGGAAACAAAATGAATTCCTGAAACGTCAAAGAGTGTACTTAATTGGTATGAGAACCTTTATTGCATATTTGAATGAATGAGAGTCAAATACACTCTCATTGCAATTTATAGACCAAGAACTAAGAATGCACAAGAATTAATATTTGGACACCTCTAGAGAGCAGCAACAAGGGTTTGGATAAGGTTCTCATTAAAGGATTATCCAGGTGTTATGCATTGGTCTCTTATGTTGGTCTCTTGGAGATGAGAAAAATGGTCTCTTATGTTCCTCATTGAAGTAAGCAAGTGGTATGCATTGGTCATGAAATTCTAGAAGCATAAAGTTGCAATGATGAGCTTGATGAGTTGTAAAAGGCCCTTGGAGTAGAATTTGAAGTAAACTTAAAGGAAGCATGAAGTGAACCAATGGAGTAATCTATTGAAGCGGACTTTAAGAAATTATACAACAACTAAATAAGACAAGGCATTCTGACAAGGGAAGTAAGCTCAAGCTCAGGGAAGCAGATAAAATGACATATTTCTCTACTAGTCAGCTGCTAAGTATTGGAGATGTCTTTGGTAAATGCGTTCAATATCAAGCAACATCTTTGGCTGGTTAATTAGAGAGATGTGAAGGTCATCACAAGCAACCATTACAAGGAAGTACATTTGGTGACAGTTGCTCAATCCCTCACTCTAGCATAAATACAAGTGTGGATTTAACATTTAAAAGTGAGCATAACCCTCTTTAATCACCCACCTCCAAAAAAAAAATAGCTACTCTCTTCCCAAAAGGGCTTCTCAGATAAGATAAATGGCATCCCAAAGGTAGAAGGAAATGTTGGTGATCCAAATCCTTTATAGTGGAAACAAAACTGCCAAAGGATTTCCATGTGGAAGTGGTAAATTTGTTGGCTTCTTTGATAGCTATCAAAGGTGGAGGTCATGCAGAAGCAACTGAAACAAGGACCTGAGTTGACTCCTCCATTGTGTGCTTAGGAGCATGAATGTTGAAGTGAGAGGCTTCTTCATCTAAATGTTGTTACCCTCTATTTATTTCCTTCAACTATTAATCAACATAATTTGCTGAAGTACTTCAGAAATAGCCTTTGATTAGATGATAGTGGCCGACTAATCCTAGGGTAAAGTGTTAGCTATGGCTAGAAGGCCCTCTGTTTGATATTATTCAGAATGTCTAAAAATCTGGTAACTCGTTCAATGTTTACAGGTTGAAGGGCATATTTCAAAGAATACAATTGGCCTCCGAATATAACTATTTTTCCACTTTTTAATTGTTATAAAAGAGAGTTTTTTACTGCAAACTAAAACAAATCAGGTAAAAACATAAAAAAACTTCTATTTGGTTTCACTATAGTTGCAGTTACAAGATTATTCTCAGCTTGATTGTATTTGTAAGCAACTGCAAAAGATACTCAAATGCTTTAATTTAATACCATTTAAACTAAATAATTCACTGAACTCCCTGTCGATCCAAACGTTTTGGTGTAGTGTGTCAAAGCTCAAGTACTGTCCTTTGAGGGCATAGCCATACAAATGCATAAGCTATATGAGTTTACATCCTCTCCTGCAGTCACCTGCAACATATATTGCCATTCCATAGATGCATGGTCATGATCAACACAACAAGTATGGTACCCATTGCTAATAGGCTCATGTGGATTCTCTCACCCACCCATTAATACGAGCATGAGACAATTTCATACATGATAATATTGGGTGCCAAATATCTCTTTCAATAACAATAGAAGGGATCCATTGATTTCATGACTAAGTTATGTTCATGGGTCTGTATGAAAGACAAAATAACCCACAGAAAAAGGAGTAAGATGAAAGGATAATTGGAACTTCAATTTTTTTTACCATACCTAAATGGTATATGAGGCTAAGTATTGTCATTGTGCCCAACATTTTAACTCTAATCCAAATGAAGTTATATGATGGAAAAGCACCAAAATAATTATGTAATATACATCCTAACAAATTGTACAATATACAATCTAAAGTCAAGAGAGAAGAAAAATCAATGACTCTTCAACCAATTTATGATATCATCAATCATCTAACATCCACGTAGGCAACACAACCAGAAAATCACAAGTTGGTTAATTACCTATTCAAATGCTAGCAATTTCATTGAGATGAAGGCCATATTTCCCATATAAAATCCTTCAATCAAGCCACCAAAGGGTCATTGAACCTATGGTATAACAATGAACTCCTTTAAATCACAATATGGCTCTCACAATACAAGTTATACACACACACACACACACACACACACATATATATCTATAGACACACACACACACACACACACATATATATCTATAGATAGACACACACACACACACACACACATATATCTATAGATAGACACACACACAATAAGACTAAACTTTATTGGATCAGGTCTTGTCACTTAGAAGGGGGGGTGAATCAATGGCAGAAATTAAAACACAATTTCATTTAATTTTATGATTTAAAAATGTAACAAACAAATTTGGACACAGTAATTTATAGTGGAACCCAATAGGGAAAACCACCAACTCGTTTCTATTAACTACAAAAATGATTTTGCAATTTACAATAGAGGGAAGATATTCTCTTCCTCTTGAGATCAACACCAACTATTAAGGATGCACCCACACCCCTATTTAGTCAATTACAACTTGACAAGGAAGCACCAACTCCCTTGCAGGAACCAACTTGCCCTAGCTCCACCCTTCCACTGTAAAGTTGTTTATTTTCTTCAATTATGGAAAATTCAATTCTGTCTTGGACTGCTCATGCTGCTACAACAACTTATAACACCAAGACACACTCTTCTTCTATTTTGATTCTTCATTAAATATCTCTTCCATGCCTCTTCAAATCTTCATACCTTTTCAACTCATACCCCTTCAAATTGAAAATCCACATCTCTTTCAAACAGCCATGTCCTTTCATTCCTCTGCTATTTTAATTCTGTTTTATAATTAAACTTATTTTCTATTTCTTCACACCTCTTCGAATCTCAACTTTAGTTATGTTCATTAATAATTAATTAAATCTCTGTCTTATTTACAGATTTAATTAATTAACTAATCAAACGTTTTGAATATGAAATGTTATGACTTTTCACATAAGTCACATGTCTCTTTATTAATTTTCAAAAACTACGTAACTCTTCATTTCGACATTTTCAATATAATTAATATTTCAAAAACCATATTAATTAAATCCTTTTTATTTTCTATTTGCACATATAATGAGTAAATACCATGGGCTTCTAAATACCATGGGAAAATACCTCTTTCACTTTTTCATCCACTTTTACCGAACTTCCTTTTTATTTCAACCTCACTTTCACGTAATTTTTCTTTTAATTTTTTTAACCTTCCTTTTTAATTTTCTTTTGATATTCGTTAACTTTATTTTGGACTTTCTTTTTTTTAATCTTCTTTTAATTTTTTCTTTTCAAATAGGACTTCATTCTTTTCTTGTAATGCTTCAGAATATTTTTCTTTATATGGCCTTTTCAACATTGGTTAAGATAGTAATAAATATTCTATGAATTCCGATAATATAAAAAACTATTTCCTTTCATCTTTACCATTAGTCAAACATGCTCCTCCTGCAATGTTGGCATTAATGAACTCCCTCTATAGTGTTGACGTCAATAACAATAATGGCATCCTTGATATTAATAGCATCTAGAAACGTTCTTGTCATTAGACTGTTGACATCAATGACAACTTATCAACAATCTCCCCCTTTGTCATTGATGGAAACACACTGTCATAACTCCCCCTATCGATGTGCTTCATAGAGTTTTCTCTCCCCCTTTGACATCAATGGCAAAGGATAACTTGTTGTGCCCTTCTACTATAACCATTTTGACATAGAGTTTGCAATTTTTTCTCCTCTTTTGACAACTACTCCTGCCAATATGCTTCTCCTTACTTCTTTGTCTTCTCGTAGCTTGATCTTTGAATGACAACTTGGATGATGAGTTTATGGACTCCCCCTATCACAGTGCTTCTCTTCTTTCCACACATTCTTTCTTCAAAACTGAGATCAAAATCAATTTTGGTAGTCCATTTTTTATGCATTTGCATCAAGTCATGATACCAAATCTGCATCCAAACATATCTTCATCCTTTGCCAAAACTCTGCTTCAACAAGCTCTTCAGATCTGCTATACAAGTTTGATATTCATTTTTCTTTTATGATTTCAAGGGTGATATCATAACCATTACTAACATTGTCATCAATGACAACAATCTTTTCAAACACTCTCCCCTTGAGTACATGATCCCTTCTAATGCTTTTCTCAAGGTTCTCTTCTAGGTTATGTGGAATTTTTAGAAAAAACATCCATCTTCAGTTCCACCACTATCGCTAATTTCTTCTTCATCATCTTTATTTCCACCATGGTGAAATTCATTCTTATCTACAACACTATTACACTCCTCATCATCTTGAGAAACTTCTTTGATGTTTGAAATCTTGGTTTCTTCTACATCTTTGGAGTCTTCCTTTCTTCTCCAACTCTTTCCATGAGGTACCTTTCGTTTTTTCAAGTTTAAAAACTTGTCCTCATCTCCTATCATGTGTTTTAAACTACCATTGTCAACACACCAAAAATCTACTTTATCTTGTGTTTTCGAGGTAGTAAGACATTCTTATTTTAATGTTCTTTCTTTCCAAAGCTTCTTTTTCTCTCTAATGTTCTTTGGTCTTTCTGAGATTTCCATCAATTTGCAATTACTTGCTTTATGTCCATAGTTATGGAAATTGAAGCATTCCAAGTTCCTTTCTTGTAGAGGTGCAAATAAATTATAATTTATGCTCTTAACTTGACCAACTGTTTGATTGTCCTTGAGGTTAAAATTTTTCCTTCCATATGCTCTAAAATTCATAGATTTGTGTCCGAAGTTAGAGCATGTAAAACAATAGCCAAAAAATATGTGAGGATACCTGTTTTGATAATCCTTCTTTGGAGTTGTCTTCACTTCCTTCTTGATGGGTGGAAATAATATTCTGGAGTTCTGATCATTGCTTACCTTATCTTCCTTTTCTTTGAATGTACTAAGAAGAGAAACTGCATAAGATTTTGAACTACCTTGGTTTTCTTCTTGAGTATAACCTATTCCATTTTTGTTACTTGGATCCCTTTGTGTGGTTATAATTTTATCTAATACTTTAGAGCTATTTTCATATTTTGTTTGGATAATTTTTACAACAAGCTCTTTTCTTAAGTGAGCTAATTCTATCTCCATTCTTTCATAGATTAGTTGTTTCTCTTCAAGGGACTCTTCTAGCTTTTCTTCTATCCTATTCACATCTAGGATTTGGTGTTTCAGGTTTCTCACAATTTTCTCCAACTCTTTTTCTTTTTGTTCATGTTCTTCCTTTTGTTCAAATACAAAACATTTCATCTTCCTATATTTGTTTTTGTATCTTCTTAATTCATCCAAAGCATTGAGTATTTCTTCTTCCATTTTAACCTCTGCTTCATCTTCTGACTCTTCTTTATGCTCAATTTCTTCTATCTCATCAGATTCTTCAATACCTAGAAAGAGGACTTCATCATCACAGTCATCAACCTCAGATGAACTGTTGTCTTCTTCTTTTGAGTAAAAATTCATTTTGCTTTTGTAATTCTTTTTCTTATGGTGGAATTTTTCCTTTTTCTTGTATTGTTCTTTTATGTCATCTTCATCTTCGGAATCTTCCTTGGGATAAGGACACATGGCTTGGAAGTGCCCAACTTTGCCACAATTGAAACATTTGAAAGGTAGTTTGCCCTTGTACTTCCCTGAACCTTTCTGAAGTTTCTTAATAAAATTGGCTTCTTCTACATCCGATTCTTCATGATGATTGGTTTGAGGTTTTTGCTTTTGATTTTTCTTGAGTACTTTGAAGGCTGCCACTCCTTTTGAAGTATTATCAATTCCTAGTCTTAATTCATAGGATGTAAGGATTCCATACAATTCATCTATGGTAAGTTCTTCTAGCTTCTCTCGGTCTTCAAGAGTATATACTTTGGGATTATATTCCATAGGAAGTGTTCTCAGTATCTTTTCAACTAACTCACTATCTAATACCTCTGCTCCCAAACCTTTGACTGCATTAACAAGACTGTCAACTCTTTCAAAGTAATCTGAGATATTTTCTTCATCATTCATTTTTAGACCTTCATATTGTACTTTGAGGGATTGAAGTTTTGCCTTCTTTACTTTGGAATCTCCTGCATATATAGTTTCCAATTTATCCCAGAGTTGTTTTGCACTATTACTTGTTAGTACTTTTGCAAGGATATTTATGCTTATTCCAGCTTGTAATGTATTTAAAGCCTTTGCATGTTCCCAATATTTCTTCCTGTCTTTTGCTTCTATGGGAGTGACTTTTGGAACATCATATCCTTCTTCAACTAATGCCCAAACTTTCAGTCCAATGGACATCAGATAACTTTTCATTCTAATTTTCTAGAAAACAAAGTCTTCACCATCAAATATGGGGACTCTTATTGACATCTCCATTTACTGATCCATAGTGGTTTTAATAGGATCTTCCTTCTAGTGGTTAAACTGTGGTGAAGGATCCTACTCTGATACCAATTGTTGGATCAGGTCCTGTCACTGAGAGGGGGGGGGTGAATCAGTTACAGAAATTAAAACACAATTTCTTTTAATTTTATGATTTGGAAATGTAACAAACAAATTTGAACACGGTAATTTATCGTGGAACCCAATAAGGAAAACCACCAACTCGTTTCTATTAACTGCAAAAATGATTTTACAATTTACAATAGATGGAAGATATTTTCTTCCTCTTCAGATCAACACCAACTAATCAGGATGCACCCACACCCCTATTTAGTCAATTACAACTTGACAAGGAAGCAACAACCTGCCCTAGCTCCACCCTTCCACCCTAAAGTTGTTTATTTTCTTCAATTATGGAACATTCAATTCCGTCTTGGACTACTCAGGCTGCTACAACAACTTATAACACCAAGACACACTCTTCTTCTATTTTGATTCTTCATTAAATATCTCTTCCATGCCTCTTCAAATCTTCATACCTTTTCAACTCATACCCCTTCAAACTGAAAAGCCGCCTCTCTTTCAAACAAACATGTCATTTCTATGCTATTTTAATTCTATTTTATAATTAAACTTCTTTTCTATTTCTTCACACCTCTTCGAATTTCAACTTTAGTTATGTTCATTAATAATTAATTAAATCTCTGTCTTATTTATAGATTTAATTAATTAACTAATCAAATCTTTTGAATATGAAATATTATGACTTTTCACATAAGTCACATGTCTCTTTATTAATTTTGAAAAACTACGTAACTCTTCATTTTGGCATTTTCAATATAATTAATATTTCAACAACCATAATAATTAAATCCTTTTTATTTTCTATTTGCACATATAATGAGTAAATACCATGGGCTTCTAAATACCATGGGAAAATACCTTTTTCACTTTTTCATCCACTTTTACCGAACTTTCTTTTTATTTCAACCTCACTTTCACGTAATTTTTCTTTTAATCTTTTTAACCTTCCTTTTTATTTATTTTTTGATATTCGTTAACTTTCCTTTTTTTTAATCTTCTTTTAATTTTTTCTTTTCAAATAGGACTTCATTCTTTTCTTGTAATGCTTTGGAATCTTTTTCTTTATATGACCTTTTCAATTTGGTTAAGATAGTAATAGATATTCTATGAATTCCGATAATATAAAAACTATTTCCTTTCATCTTCACCATTATTCAAACATGCTCCTCCTGCAATGTTGGCATTAATGAACTCCCTCTATAGTGTTGACATCAATAAAAATAATGGCATCCTTGATATTAATAGCATATAGAAACGTTCTTGTCATTAGACTGTTGACATCAATGACAACTCCTCAACAAACTTGTCATACCATGTGGATTATAATCCATTATATTTTTGCTTGGGATTGAGAGATTCTAAAATCCCAGCACTTGGATTCCAACACTTGCATTGGGTTCATACTTCTGCAAAACTTATATAGTAGGCCTACTCTAGAGGTAAAACATTAACTTTGGCCAGTCCCCAAAATTACATGTGAAAATCAATTTTTAACAGAAGCTCAGGATCTATTCTTGCTACAACTTTACCTGAACCTAGTTCTATCAACTCTTCCCGCATATGTGTTCTACAGGATTTCAAGGTTTTATTTGAAATCGACATTATCTATCATCAACTAAGAGATTGTATCCTACAAAAATGGTCAACTGAAATCTAAGACACCATACTAAGCACTTGGCATGAGTGCTAATTCTTTCTTAAAAAAATCCAAAACCAACATATGCCTTGTGAAAAACTTAAATCAGTTGCCTAATGAAATCCAACACTTGTAGGTTGAGATGCAACCATTCTCTGACATTCCAATCATCTTATTTGAATCTGAAGCTCTTTGCTTGGTAATGTGAATTACCAATGAAGATGTTGTGGCATTGCCATTGAAGGTTCTTTGCTATGAAACCAACAAGAATGATGTATCTAATGGATCTTGAGTAAGCACAGTCATGCTCATGTTGGATGACTATTGCATAGCATAGAATAACTAGTTTAGGTCAAGTGTGTGAATTCAACCTGAAATTTCTACCTACATAGGAAAACCATTTAGGGAATAAGGAAAGTCTTAGCTATCACAGATGAAATGAAAAGCTTAGAACAAAAATATGCAAAAAAAATCACAAGGGAAGATTCAAAATAGTTTTGTAAACAAAGTTTTTGGATGCTATGTTTCAGGGATATTTAACATTTTCCAAGAGAAAGGATACATCACTTCCCCAAGTTATGACCTCCTTTTATGAGGTAAGTAAACATATTTATTGATTGGTGTTTTTGTACAAGAAATTCACAATATAAGGCAATGAAAAGTTAAGCATGACGCTAAAATTCATATGTTAGAACAACCACACAATGTATGGATTTCTATTTTGATCAATTTACAACAGAAATATGATCTATCCTTCCCATTAGACAATCAAGCCTAGCTTAAAACAACTTCTAGTATAGTATGACTAGGCCAAAAGACATAGTTGACTAAGAAATCCTTTACAAAGGAAAATTCATTAACAAAGAAGTCTTATGACAAAAGCATCAACTAATCCTATGGTTAGTTTTGCATGAATTTACCCCTAAAATTAGCAACACTTAACCAAGATCTAATGCTTAACTTATAATGAAATCCATACATGTTTGGATGATTCAAGTCTAATCTTGTGTCTTATCAATTTCATGTTCCCAAGATCCCAACAAGAGGTTAGTCCACTACCTTGAGCTTCTCTTCTATACATGACTCAAATTTCAAATCAGGAAAAGTGCATACCAAATCTAAATCCAGACTTGGATAGCACCAACAAAACCATTTTGAGGATTTTAAGACTTAACATAGTTTCCCGACTTGGCGTAGGTCTTAGAGGCTAGTATGTTGTGCAATGTAACGTGGAAATAATTAAAGTGTTGATGCATAACGGGAGTTTTAATATACTTACAAATTTGTGGAATATTTTGAGCACAAAATTATTCTAGCCTCTAAGCCCAATTGACATCGAGAAAGTGATTTGCAATAACCTTGGAGTGTTGAAAAAGAATACGAAAACAATAAATATACCTAATTATGATGCTTAATTGATTGTTTTGGAGTGCTGCTTACTGAATGCTATAAAATATAAATAAAATGAGGAAGCAAAAAATATAAACAAAATGAGGAAGCAAAGTAGTTACATAACCTTCCCCTTGAATGGCATAGAAGCTAGAATCCTATCAAATGCACTTTGCAGATCAATTGTGACCAAGATTGAATACTCTCCAGCACTGTAAATATCTCTAACCTGAGAAACATCCACCACAAAATTATCTTCATATCATACTTGCAAGTCACCATTTAGGACTTTCACAAACTTCATGTCAATATAATTAAATATTCAAGAATGTTTTACTTTACAACTAGCTAGAGTACGTATATCTAATGAATGATATATAAAGTTAGCAATGCAGAAACCATACCTCAATATCCTTCAAGTCTAGCATGTCCCAAAAATAATGAGCTACAATAACCATGTAAGTATTGAAAACAATAATAGTAATAACATTAGCAATCTATATATAACAATAGTAATATATATTAGATCTGAACCAATTCTAAAGTCAACATTAGATGTTGGGGCAGACCTCCCTTATCCTCAGACTTCAACCTCTTAGCGTTAGGTTAGTTGCATGAGACTCAACTAGACCAACATACTTGTGAAAGGAGAGAACCCAGAATTGGAAAAGACCCTAAAATAGATCATCCAACCCTCACAAATAAAAAACACTAGAAGCACAATAGTACGACCAACACACAATAAAAAACAACAGCAAAGTACTCCAAAAAAGTCATATAAGGTAATGCTATGGTGGATGGCACCTAAGGAGGTCTATTAAGGTCAACACAAGGGTGGACATCAATCCTAAGGGGTCACACTGGTCATCAACAAGTTGGACGTCAACATTTAAGGGTTGTATAGCTCAACGTTACCATGCAAGGGTCAATCATGAGTCACCACAAGGATAAACATCACATACAAGTAAACATGTGTTACACCTAAAATCTTCCCATCATGAGATTCAGTGTAGACACCCCTGGAGTTACCTTGACTCAGTGATTGACCTGGAAGGATTTGTACCCATTTGTACTAGGTTTTGAGAGGTCGTCGCAGGTTGCACTCATGCAACATGCAACGTCGCAGCTTGTTCTATTGCTGGGTGCGCCGATGTCAGTTAATAGATAAAAATAGCCCTTAGAGCCCCTTCTCGAAGCTTGCTAACTTGGGATCCTATCCATGACCTCCTGGGAGAGCTGGCACTCGATTCCTAACACCTTGGAAGGATCCCTTAAGCCTCTCCTATCATATCTCAACCTATCCTATCCATACCCTATCCACTTAGTCCTATTTAAATGAAGCTCACTCCCATCCCAAGGGAGGAAGTCTATGGTACTCTTACGCTGGTGAAATCAAGCACAACAGATCTAACACTCTAGCTTGGGAAACATCCACTTCCCTCTAGGAGCTTTGGCATGGCTTGTCGGAAGGAGCTTGCAGCGTTAAGGCTATGGTTGTAATCCTCTTTTCTATTGTACTCCTCACTTTTCAATATAGTTAATATAATTGCTTTCCATAAATGTTGTCACCTCGATGATGTTTAGAGTTTTCCTCCTTAACTGTTAACTTAGATCTATTATATGAGATATATGCTTTCACTTCTTGTGGTCTGTTACATGTTCAACAGGGTTTAGCTACTTGCGATCCGGCAGCGCTGGAGCATTGGATCAACAAAGGAGAAAGGGATCTACAAATCTAAGGTAAATGATCTACTCTTACATTTGTATTTCTATACGATCTAGGAAAGTATTTTATGTTCTGTCTTATTTGTTCTAGACTTACGTTAATCCAGGGAGATCAAGCCTTGAGTCCACTCTCGGTAGATTGTCCGCAAAACAAATCTGGCGACCATACTAGGGACAATACATCTTGTTCTGTAGTTGTCAATCTGGGAGTCATTTTCAGTTGATTGCTTGACACAAGCCTTTTGTTTGTCATTTGCTTCTTGAGTTGATTTCACTATCAGATCTTCATCTTGAATACTCTGATCTGCTTCCTATGAGTTTGTACTACTCATTTTCAAACCATTTCATAGTTCATGGCTTGGAGATTTGATTCATTTTTGAACTTACATCTCTCTTGTCGCACTTGGTTAGTGAAAAGAAAGTGACACCGTGTCATTTCTGGTCTCTGTTCTTTGTCTGTTATCCACTTGTCGCAGTCCTTTCATTGGTATACTGCGACATCGTCTCACTCCCCGCATTGGTGAACTATGATGTCGCACTGTGTACAAGCATAGAGTGCACTGATTTATCGAATTTGGTATGCATGCATCCCCTCTCCATTTGTTAATCCGAGCTTTGGTTTGTTGTATGAACTCCTTTTGTGCTCCAAGATCCAGCCAGAGATCCCACCTTTGATTTGTGTGTTGAGTGTTTGGTTTTGTTTGGATTGATTTTGGGTTCTGTCTTGGACAAGTCTGAGAATCGGTAGTGGTGGATAGTCTTATCTCCTCCACCTTCATCCGCTCACCCTTGCATTCCCTCCTCTCCTTAACTGATCTGGTTACTACATCAGATCAACTCCCATACCTCATTTGCATTATTTTTTGAGCTTTGCTTGCTTAGTTCGCTTGCTACTGTCTGATTCTGAGTCTTGTGTGTCTTTCAGCTTGATTAAGTGCTCGTCCTTTCTTGATTTTTCTCAATGTACTGAGTGGTGCAAGTAGTGTTTTATTTTCAGTCATTTACATCTGAAAGCGTAGTTGTTATCAAGTTAATCTTTTGATGCATCCATTGAAAAGTTAAAAGTGCTTCTTTCCCATCATTTCTCAAGCATTGTTGTAGAAGATTGTTCGTGCATTGGAATGTTTTGCTTGTGCATATTTTGGAAAAATTGAATGGATATGTGATCGCTTGTGTTTTTCTCGAATTATGAGCTTCTCATTTTCTCGAAAAATCCAAGTATATTTTAGTTTTTACAAAATTAGTTCCATGCTAAGGAAAGGTAGATGCATTTTTTATTTTCATTGCTTTTAGGCCATTGAAAGTGAAATTGAAAAGCTTGCATACTCCATCTTAGAATTCTCTCTTTTCATTACCTAGAATCATTTTCATTTTGAAAAGGAAAAGAAAAGAAAAAAATGTTGTGATTTGGATTAGTAGTGTTGTAATTTCTTGCGTTTTGCACAAAATGAAAAGAACACTTTTATAGTCAAACTTGTTTGAACTGGGAATTATTGCATTTGCTTTGGTAAAATTGTTAGAAAGAAAAAAATTTCTCCCTCCCATAGGTAGCATTCATCGAAAGATAAGCATACTTCGTGCATGTAGCTAGGCCTTGCATTATTTTTCTGATTATGTACTCACCTCATGCATTCACCTAACCGTCCAGATAAAATTAACGATAGAACTAGGTAAAAGTTTTAGCAACTTGTGTGTAAGTTAGAGATGTGTTCCAGCGTCATTAAGCGTGGAAGCTATCGTTATTTGCCAGCACTATATCCCATGGGTATTGTAGTCTTCCACATACTTATCGGTATATCAAGCTCCTTCACGTACCCACCAAGTACCATAATACATACTTGGCGTATATCGAAGGGTGTATCACATACTTGGTAGTATATCGAAGGTCTCTTGCCGAATGGTTGTGCATTAGACAACACCACTATGGATTTTAGCTCCCACGTATCTTGCGTATATCGGGAGACACCTCTAGGATTCCTGAAACCAACTGAGTTAACCATTTGGCCATCTTGGCAAAGCAATACACCGAGAACATCACTCGGGGAGATTAGCACACACTTACTGTCCAGGTAATCAGGTATGCAGGAAAGGGTATGGTCCCAATCCTCCTTGTCACGTCATATTGTTGGACCCTGCAATATATAGCGGTTTGCAATGCCTTGATAATCCCGTGAGGTTCCAGACTTTGAATCCACTCTGTCACATAAGTATGCTTGTTGCCTTAGTTTGAGTAGGTTTTTCTGGACTGCTTTTCTTTTGTAGCTTGCCTTAGGAGAAACTTTTTGTTTTAGTCACTCTAGCTGACTTTCCTTGGAGAAGGTCCCGTAGAATCCAAAACTTACCACCCGAATATCCCCTTAACCAGGAGGTAATTTCGAAGGCAAGGATGGATCCTCAAACCAGGGTCGGGTCACATGAAGTGGAAAACCCCACTTTGAATATTGGAGGACATTTGTTTCCACATAGTCCTCCAGATTCTCCTGCCTCTCATCCCCCGCAGGATGAAGAAGCACAAATTCCCACTTCACAAGACTTCTCTCCCATTATGCCGGGAGAGCCTGGATCGTTGGAATGGATAAATCAACCCCAGTACGACCCCACAACAGCTATTGGTCCTTCAGCAGCTTATTGGACATCTTCTACCGGTCACCCAGTGGCCCATTTTTCCATCGCACCCCCACCCAGTCAGGCTAGTCCTAACAATCGCTTGACACCTTATCGCGAGCAATTGGCTCGTTTACGTGCCATGGGTGAGGAGTATCAAAGTCGAAACTTTCAAATAAGGTTCGACGACCGACTAATCCCAGGTCGCTCTTTATCTTTCGAGTCACCAGAATCATCCACACAACACGCGACCACTACTGAAACTAGTCAACCATCCATCCCTACACATGTATCTCCTAGACAGGAGACCAATTCGATACTTCCTACTACCCAACCTATTGAACAACAACAGTCCAACACACCTGTCACTACCACAGTTACTTTACCAGTTCCTCCCCCACCTCAAAATTCAAGGGGAGGATACTCCATTCCCCTGAATTATCTCATTGGTAACGTTACTACTACGGTAGCTAATCAACAACCTATGTTGGTTCAACCTTTGCATAGTGGTCAGCCTATTGTGGCTGGGGGGAAACCCCCATTTCCTAACCAAAACGCAGGCTATGGAATCCCCAACGGACCTCCCGTTGGACCTTCCCAACCCACTAGACTATCCACCATGGGATTATCTCATGTTGGGGGGCCATCCAATGTAACTCAACCCTCATGGAGTCAAGCATATCTAGGTTCCTTTAACCCTGCACCGGGTCAATCCGATCCCGAAAACGCACCATTCGGGATACCCTATCCCGGAAATCCTTACACTCTATGGGGGCAACAACCCGTTTTACAACATGGACCCCAACTTACTATCCCTCAAGCACTGCCACCCCCGATTGGTCCCCCCCCCACCTCCTAGCGGAGGAGGTGGGCCCCAACCCAACTTTGGAGGAGGCAGACCTTTCCCTTCTGGCGGAGGTCCAACTCATTCTACCAACAACGGCCCCCACCCTTCTGACGGTGGTGGGAATGGTTCACCACCTCCCCCAGGCGGAGGCGATAGAGGACCACCCTATTAGGGTGGGGTAGGACACTTCCCTTCGGGCAGTGGAGGTGGTCCACCACCCCCTCCAGGAGGAGGCGATGGTGGATCTAATTATTATGGTGGTGGTGGAGACCCTCATCCTTCCAGTGATGGAGGTGGTGGGGGGCCCCATCCTTCTAACGGTGGAGGTGGTCCACCACCCCCTACAGGCGGAGGCGGTGGCGAGCCACCTTATTATGGTTATGGACCCCCACCTCCCCCTAGCGGTGGCGGTGGACCTCCACGTCCTCCTTGTGATGGAAGTGGAACCCCACCTTATTGGAATAGACCACCTTATGGTGGCGGACCCCCTTACAGTCTGGGTGGCACACCCCCCTATGGTCAATTTTCTCCGTGGTCACACTTTAATCAGTTGATACGAGGTCCTACCGGTCCTTACATGCCTTACTAGTACTACCACTACCCGCAGCCTAATCAACATCTGCCCTTTTTGGTTACTTTGGACCTACCTAATCTATCTCGACTAACGAACGAACCCATCTACCATGGAACTAACCGGCCCCCGATTCCGGTGAAACTTCCATTGGATATCCCTAAGTTTGACGGCAAGCCAGACGAGGATCCTAAACACCATGTGATGACATACCATTTATAGTGTTCATCCAACTCTCTGATGGATGACTCGATCCATCTAAGATTATTTCAACGGACTCGCACTGGTTCGGCTGCCACGTGGTATATCTAACAACCACCTCATTCTTTTCATGATTTCGGTTCTCTTGCAATGAACTTTGTGACTCATTTCCAACTACCTATACTGTACGAAACTAGTACAGACCTTCTCACCTCTCTCTACCAAAATATCGCTACTCATATCTCTACTCATATACCTGATTGGCGGAGGAGAAGATGCTTGATTAAGGCTCCCATTCTAGACCAACTCCTAGCAGATTTTTTTACGAAGCCTCTCATCCCTCACATAGCTCAAGATGTTGCCATGGGCGGTGCTGTCACTGAAGAACAAGCTATCGCTTGTGCCCATTACCTAGACTTGGTCTATGCTCAATCGGGCATGCTGTTTGAAATTCTTCTTGACGCACCCCATGACACTTATGACCCCATGAAACTTCCTAAGGGACCCCAAACTAATGGCATCATTGGATCCCTTACCACCCAGCCTACTCCTAACACTGTTGGATCGTCGAGCCTTCATGGTTCCTCCCCATTACCAACTCAGGCTGGGCACATCACCACCAAATCGACCACTCTTGCTGGAACTGAAGAGGTGAATTATGTCCAATCAACTTCATCTCAGAAGTCTGGCAGCAAGAAGAAGAACACAGGGAAACTTAAGAAGTCTTCCGCCTAGCAGGAACAAAAGAGAACTCCTGATGATACCAAACAGAAATGGAAGCTAAAGTATCCTTGTTTACTGTGCGGAGATGATCACTTCTCTAAAGAATGTCCCCATAGAAATGAAGTCCAAAAGTTTCTTAGGGGTAAACCGACTCTCGTAGTCCTCAACGATCCGTTTCCCACTCAAAACCAACAGATGATTTCTCAACCTCCCCCGGCCCAGGGGGAACCATCCAATACCGCACATGTTCTCATGGTGCGTAATGAGACGATCAATTTGAACACTCGCTCGTGATGTGCTCGCGATCATAAGACTCGGTCCCTTTGAAGGAACCTGCTAGAAGTAATACTGAAAAAGCTTCCAACTCCTTACCTGATGTCACTGTACCATCAGCTTCTCTCACCATTGAGAAGCCATCCTTAGATTCGATATTGCAACCGCCCAAGAGCACGATTCGAAAAGATGTTTTCAATCCTAATGCTCGGGCAGCACAGAATTACAATATCGTAGAGGACTTGGCACAAGCTCCTTGCGACATTTCCACACTGGAAGTTTTGCAGAATTGTCCCAATCAACGCAAAACTCTCCTTGCAGCAATCGGTGTAGTTGACCCTGATTCTTTGAATACCATCATGTTTCGACTTGACTACTTCAAGCCAAGGCTTTCCCATCAGCTCGCATTCCAAGTAGCTGTGAACATTGATCGAAAAATTGTCCATCATAACCTTTAGGATGAAGGCGCCTCTGATTTTGTCATGTCGATCGCTTGTTGGAGAGCCATCGGCTCTCCCGAATTGAATCGTTCTCCTACCACGTTGAAAGCATTTGACGGGTGTGGCTTTTGACCTCATGGGATCCTACAAGCTCTCACAGTTGAGTTGGGCGTAAAGACCGTAACCATTAATGTGGAAGTGGTCTCGGCCCCAATAGATTATAATCTCTTGCTTGGTCGCAATTGGTTTTACGCCATGCAGGCGGTAGCCTCTTCCGTCTTCTGCATAGTACAATTCCCCCATCAAGGACGAATTGTTACTATTGACCAATTAGATTTTTGCACACCGGACACTACTACTCATCCTAGCGACCATGTTCCTTCCATTGGACAAACGTCAAAACAGTATGAGAGTATAGGGGTTGTCCTTTTGAAAGATTCACCTCTCATGGGCGTTTTTTCGACTTCAGACCCCCCTAATCATGTTACCTCGGTGAACATGATCTCCATAGAGATTTCATCTCACTCCACCGATACTTGGCTTGTACCTGGCGAAGCCACAACACACCTGATTGGAAATGCAATGCCTCTTTCACCCGTTGAACGCATTTACGAGGCTATCCAATCAAAACCGAAGGACCACTTAACTATGGCCTCCCCATCCTGTTCTCTACGACGGGAATCATCTCTACCTGATCTCTTACTTCGGACTTTTCATTTAGACGAGTCCATCATGGAATTTATGAATGTTGATGATGGTCCGTGGGATGACCTCCACCATAGGTCATCTTTTCTTCCTCCTTTGGAGTACATAGAGGACAACATTAGAACCATATTTTCACCGGATATCTACCCGTTCCCTCATTCCCCCATACTCACATGTCTTTCAAACACTGAGGGCAACTTGGCCAACATTGAGCCTACACCCCGGTAGACATTTCGGTGAAACCTGGTGTAGTGGAACACATTTGCATAGACCAGAAGTGTTCCCCTAAAGAAATAGCTATTGGTACGGCCTTATTCAAGCGGTTTCGAGACATATTCGCTTGGTCCTATGAGGAGATGCCTGGGATAGAACCCGCGATTGTTTCTCATGAAATAAAAACCTATCTCGACATCAAACCTACACGTCAAAAGTTGCGACCAGTACACCCCCGGAAGACTGCATCGATCAAGGTAGAGATTGAAAAGGTCTTAAAGGATGGCTTCATCTATCTTGTCCCATTGACGGATTGGGTCTCAAACATTGTCCATGTAAACAAAAAACAGGGTACCATTCGCATCTGTGTCGATTATCGGGACCTTAACAAGGATTGTCCAAAGGACAACTACCCGACCCCGTTCATTGACCAAATTATCGACAATTGTGCTGGAAGCGTCGTATTTTCATTCATGGATGGATTTTTTGGTTACAACCTGATTGAGATCAACCATGTCGACCAACATAAGATGGCTTTCATCTGTCCTTGGGGGACATTTGCATACCGCAAACTTCTGTTTGGCCTTAAAAACACTAGCGCCACGTTCCAGCAGGCCATGTCGTATGCCTTCCATGA
The DNA here is from genome assembly GCA_027924585.1 of Larix kaempferi. NCBI lineage: Eukaryota > Viridiplantae > Streptophyta > Pinopsida > Pinales > Pinaceae > Larix > Larix kaempferi. Next base: position 3,095,237 of record BSBM01000150.1, read on the forward strand.
AATTAAGGACTTTTTGGAACCCTACCTGGATGATCTCCCTCCTCATTCAAAGTAGCGTGAGTTCCACATGGACCATCTGACAGCCATTTTCCTCAGATGCAGACGGTACAATATCCATCTGAATCCTCATAAGTGTATCTTTTGCATTGATTCCAGATGCCTCTTAGGATTCTATGAGTATTTTGATCCACAATAAGATCTTGGATCTATAGAGAACCTCACAAAATTGAAATATTTGCAATAACCAGTGAAAAAGCTTGAAAATGAGACAAATTTACACACAATGTGACTGAAACTTGGCATTATCAGGCTATCTAACATGTGAAAATGTTTAGAACAGGTTTATATTACATCATAGATAATTCGAGAGCCATAGAGAGCCCAAAATGAGTGTACAATGCTAATTGGCCAAATTGGCCTCAATCCCCCCTAGGTGGGTCCAACTCAGTCCTAATCATCCCAAACAGTCACGAATTTTGGTGTGGAGGTGGTTGAAGCATGTTGGGTCATAAATGAGCGCTAGGAATGAGTGGGTGAGCAAATAGAGGTGTGTGGGAGGTCCAAGGAAGCAATAAATGCTCCAACTCTAGCCAAAAAAGGGCAAAATCCACCCAAGCGCTCCAAGCCAACAGAGATTCCCCAATTCAAAGGAAGGAGAGTGCTCTAGCATTTAATGAGGGCACACTTGTGGACAAAATCGGAGTTTGGGTGAATTGGTTTGCTTGGAGGTGGGTGTGAGCACTCTCAAAAGTGGTTATTTGAACAATTAAAGTAACCAAGTCCAAACTATAGTGTAATAAAGCACAAATGGCAATAAAATTGACTAAGGTTATGAAATATGGTACTAAGTATGGATTAATGTTCTAACACCCCACCTTAACTAGAACTTAGTACAACTCATGAATTTTAAGTGGGAGTCCTTGTCAACAAAGGCTCAAGTCACCTCATTACAAAACAGAAATTTTATTTGTCCATGTAAATTGAGGACAAGAAGGAAAACCTCATGGGATAAAACCTTCCCTATAAAATGGACATAGGGATGAACCTGCAATAAAATTGCAGCAATCACCATCCATCACTCACTCCAATAAAATCCCTCAAGTGAGTGAAGGTCTTCTCAGTAAAACACTTGGTGAAAATATCAGCAGTTTGCTCAGTGGATGGGCAATACTGTAAGGAAATCACTCTGTCATGCACCAAGCCCCGAATGTAGTGCATATGGATTTCAATGTACTTTGTTCTTTGCCTATGAACTGGATCAGTAGATATCTTTATGGCACTTTGATTTTCCACCCAAATGTGTTAGGATATTTATACACTTAGGAGTTATTTAAGATCAACTTGTGTAATATATCCGTTAGGGATAGTGTGTTTCTTTAGTATGCATTAGTAATCCGACGGTCACGATATATTTCCGACATAGACTGATCCAACGGCTCAACTTCTCTTAGATCAAATCTAACCTTGATCCGTGGCTTAACACCCAATTGGTCCATGATCTCTATTTAAAGAGCATGGAGGGTCATTGTTTAGTTGATCGATTATGAGAAGCTCATTTGTAACTTTCTTTCTTTGCATAATAAATTGTCCCGTAGAAGCTATTTGGCCGGGGACGTGGAGTGTTTCCCTCAAGAGGGTTTAAACCACGTCAAAACATCGGTGTGTTGATCTGTGATCTGTTTATGTGAAGTGGTTTCTCTTGGTGTTCGGTCCTTTGGTAGTACCCCGTGTACCCGAACATGGTATTAGAGCTTTTATGAAGTGCCGCTTCCGGTTATGATCTAGATCTTGAACTGTTGTTGCCGAAACTCGAAAGGGTTTCTAGTTTTGGTATTTCTGTGCATTTCTGGGCTGTGGGAGGTGTTCCATTGCGTCCTGAACGTCGTTTCCATTGGAAAATAGTTTTCGTTTGATCGAAAACGGTTCCCGGTTGCTCCAGAAACGCGTATTTCATCAGATCTGAAGGTATAATGTTACAGTGACGCATTTTTTTATTTTCTGTTTTTAAAAGAAAAATCTCATATTTTATCATTTTTTACTGTTAGATTTTTTTTGGGGTTCGGATTGTTGCCTTCCCGTCTGCGTATGCTCTTTGCCGTGCACCTTGAGCGATCTCGGCAAATCAGAAACAGAAAGGGAAAGGGTTTTTCTCGGCTGCGTATGCTCTTTGCCGTGCACCTTACGCGATCTTGGCAAATCAGAAACAGAGAGAAAACATAGACTTTTGGGAAAGCTAATGAGATCTAACTCTACAAGTGTGGAAAAGTTTTTTTTTGGTTTTGATTTGTGGTGTGTTAAAAAAAAAAAAAAAACCCTTCCTCATTCCCATATTTTACATACCTTTTAATCTAGCTCACTTGGTTCAAAGTTGCTTTATTCCTTAATAGGTCTTGAGTTCAAGTCTTAGGAAGTTACTTTTAAAAGAAAAAGTACATGCAATTTCTATTTTCAAGTTACTTTATTGTAAAAGTGTATCTCACTTAAATAATAAAAAATAAAAATACAAGTGAGTCACTTAAAGTTTTTTTTATTGTTGCACTATTTAAAAATAATATCATTGTAAAAGTGAAATCACTTATTTTACAAAAGTGGTTCACTTAAAGCAACTTTCTTGTAAAGTGATTGTCAAAAGGTTCATCTTGGGAAGAGGGGGGTTCTTTTTTGCTGGACATTCTCTAGCTGCCACGTCACTATTGGGGACATCTTCAACAGTTTCTTTGTTCAAACATAACTTCATCATACTGAGTCTGTTTTCAGTGCCGTTTTTTTTTAAACCGCCTATTTTTTTGAGATTTTCACATCCAGACTATTGGTTTCTATTTTTACAGCCATTAATTTACAAATATGGCCGCCCCTTGTGATATTCTACTTAACAGTTCCAACTATTTCTCATGGAAATCTCGTATGGAGGATGTTCTACGAAGTAGGGGACTTTTCATAATTACAACAGGGAAAGAAAAAGAACCCACTGATGATGATAAGAAAATAAAATGGGCAAATAGATGTGATGAAGCTTGTGGATTGATTGGGATGTCAATCTCTACTGATTTGCGATTCCACATATCTGGAATTGATGAACCTAATGCTGCTTGGGACAAGTTGGAATCTGTGTTTGGTAAACACAATGAAATTCGAGGTCACCAACTCGAAAATGAGTTGATTTCTTTAAATCCAAGTGACTTTTCATGCATTCAAGATTATTTATCTAAGTACAAAACTCTTAAACTCTTATGTGCAAAATGTAAGATTGAGAGGGAAGACAAACAGTGCATTTATCATATTCTTTCCAAACTTGGACTTGCATATTCTGTTTTTGTATCTACATTTTACTCCATGAAAGCATCCTTGAATGCAACTAGCTATCAAGAGCCTAGTCTTGAATCCTTTTGTGATTCCTTGATTAGAGAACAAGATAAACTCATTCATCTTGGAATAATCAACAATGCAGATACATCTGGGAAAGCCTTATTGTCCCAACAGAAAGAAAAGTCCAAGCCTCCTAAGAAACAAAATTTTCGCAATAATAAGTCAAACAAGGGTCCCAAACCCTTTCAGTCAGCTCCTTCTTTAAAAAATGACAAAGGATCTAAACCAAAAGGCAAGAAGACTGAGCGTCATTGCAACTATTGCGGGAAAGATAATCATGATGAATCTAAGTGTTTCAAGAAGATGGCAGCCTTGGAAGCAGCGATGAAGAAGCACCACATCAGCCTAAATTCATCTTCAGAATCTGCCTCTCATGGACATGCACTTTGTGCTTCTGGTTATTCTTATAATGCATCTTCTTCTTCTATTTCAAATGAATGGCTCATTGATTCTGGAGCATCTTATCATATGGCTAAGGATCAAGCCATCTTTTCTACTATGCATGAATGTAACACCAAACAAATATTTGTTGGTGATGATAGATCTCTAAGTGTTGTAGGAGCTGGAACAGTTCCAGTAGATAATGGTCATTTTAGTGATGTACTATGTGTTCCAAGAATTTCCTGCAATTTGTTATCAGTCTATCAGATCACTCATTTTGGTGAAGGTAAAACTGTAACCTTTACACCTCACCAAGTTGTAATCAAGGATTTTAAAGATCCTCAACAGGTTCTAGCTACCGAAATTGTTGATGATATTACCAGGTTGTACAAGTTTAACAACTTTGGGTCATCACCTTTCCCTTCAGTTTTTGTTGCTCATAGTGATAACTTGAGCAAACTTTGGCATGAGCGATTTGGTCACTTAAATTATCGCTCATTGCAACAACTATGTAAAGAAAGTATGGTGACAGGTCTTTTGATGGTATCTTGCAGGGATGGTGTTTGCTCCGGTTGTGTACTCGAAAAACATCATCGGGACAATTTTGACAAACGTGCCTCTTGGCATGCCTCTGTTCCCTTGGAGCTTGTGCATAGTGACTTGTGTGGTCCTCTTCCATCTGCTTCCTTTTCTGGTTTCAAATATTTCTTAACTTTCATTGATGATTACACCAGACGCACTTGGGTTTATTTCCTAAAACTTAAGAGCGAAGTATTTAACATGTTCTTGGCCTACAAGGCCCTTGTTGAAAAACAATCTGGTCATCAAATTATTAAGTTAAGATCTGACAATGGAGGAGAATATGTTAACAAACAGTTCACTACTTTCTGCACTAAACAAGGCATCCAACAATAGCACACTGTTCCATATACAACACAACAAAATGGTGTAGCTGAGCGGAAGAACCGTACTTTAAAAGAAATGGCTAATTGTATGATCCAATCTAAGGGACTAAGTCTTCAATTTTGGGTTGAAGCCATTAATTGTGCAAATTACATAGTTAATCGCACCCCCACTAAAACATTACAAGGTATAACACCGGAAGAAGCATGGAGTAAAACTAAACCTCATGTAAGTCACTTCCGTGTGTTTGGTAGTGAAGCATGGGCTCACATTCCAGATGAAAAACGGAAAGCAGTGCAGCCTAAAAGTGAAAAGTGCATATTTGTTGGATATTCTGAAGATGTAAAAGGTTATAGACTTGTTCAACCACATTCTCATGATATAATCATTAAAAGAGATGTTAAATTTGATGAAAATCTCTTGGCCTGCGATCCTAACTCGGTGATTGTGCCATCTTTGGCCTGCGTGCCTGATTCGGCGTTTGTGCCTTCTTCTTCTTCTTCCAACTTCCTTGACAGGTTTCCAACTCCAGTTTCTGATGATGATAGTGAGGATGAAAATCCACCTCCACCTGCTCATGTTCCTCCAGTTGCACCAGCACAAGTGCTTCCTCGATGGGTACGTTCAACATGTGAAGCAGCTGGTGATCTTGCCGGTGATCCTAGAGATCAACATCGAATACGTTCTCAGTTTCAGCGAGCCTCTTCTCTTTTGGCTCAAGTTTTCGAGAATCATGATCCAGAAACTTTTGCAGAAGCTTCAGGGAATCCAGATTGGGATACAACCATGGATGAAGAATATCGTTCCTTAATGGCGAACGATACTTGGGATCTTGTACCTCTTCCAAAAGGAAGAAAACTTGTCAGATGTAAATAGGTCTACAGAACTCAGTATGCATCAGATGGAAGTGTTGAAAGACTTAAGGCAAGGTTAGTTGCCAAAGGTTTTTCCCAAGTTGAAGGGATTGACTACAATGAAACCTTTGCTCCCGTCGCAAAAATGAACTCCATTCGCCTTGTTCTTTCCCTTGCAGCCTTACACAACTGGGAAGTCCATCAAATGGATGTCAAGTCTGCCTTCTTACATGGTGATTTACAGGAGGAAATTTACATGGAAGAACCTCCTGGCTATGTTCAGAATAACTCTAGCCTTGTCTGCCACCTTAAGAAATCCTTATATGGCCTTAAGCAAGCTCCTAGAGCTTGGTATGCCAAAATGGATAACTTTCTCCTTGACACTGGTTTTTCTAGATGCCATTCTGACCCCAATGTCTATACCAAGAAAGTAGGAAACCATCTCATCATACTTGTTCTATATGTTGATGACCTTATTCTTACTGGTAGTGACCCTAAGCTTATAATCCATGTGAAATCCAGTCTTAAACAAACTTTTGAAATGTCAGACTTAGGACATTTGCATTATTTTCTTGGTCTCCAAGTCCTGCAAACCAAAGAAAGAATCTTTCTTTCTCAGTCTAAGTATGCTTGTGACCTTCTTCGTCGCTTTCACATGGAAGATTGTACACCAGCCCCTTCTCCCTTCCAGTCTGGAGTCAAACTTTCTGCCACTTGTACTTCACCTGAAGTCGATGCCACCTTGTATTGTCAGCTTGTTGGTAGTCTCTTATACTTGACTCATTCCCGTCCTGACCTTTACTTTACCGTTGGTCGAGTTGCCCGTTATATGCAGGCACCTCATGAAAGTCACTGGAAAGCAGCTAAAAGAATACTTCGATATATTCGAGGTACAGTTCAGTTGGGATTCATTACAGTACAGGGGGGAAACCTTTGTTGGTTGGTTTCACTGATTCAGATTGGGCCGACGATCCTGATGATCGAAAGTCTACTGCAGGTTATGTCTTCAGTCTGGGATCTGGACCTATTACTTGGGCTTGTAAGAAACAACAAGCTCTTGCTCTTTCTTCAGCAGAGGTAGAATATCGAGCAGCAGTTAATGCTAGTCAGGAAGCTTTATGGCTTCGACAGATCCTTTCAGATTTTGGATTCGAGCAGCAGCAGCCTACTCCACTTTGGTGCGACAATCAAAGTGCCATCAAGCTTTCCAAAGATCCAGTTCTACATCAACACAGCAAACACATTGAACTACATATGCACTTCATCAGAAATCTTGTTCATGATCGTGTTCTTGAAGTGCTCTTTTGCCCTACAGATGATCAAGTTGCAGACATCTTCACCAAGTCTCTTACAGAAGCCAAGTTTTCTAAACTTCAATCTATGTTAGGAGTTCAGGAACTTGTCATTAAGGGGGGATAGGCTCTAATGCCTCCTTCCTTCTCCTAATAGTGTCACTTTTGTAAATCCTTCAATCCTATCCCAAGTTGTTCTTAAGGGGGGATGTTAGGATATTTAGACACTTAGGAGTTATTTAAGATCAACTTGTGTAATATATCCGTTAGGGATAGTGTGTTTCTTTAGTATGCATTAGTATGCATTTGTAAATACTTAATCCGACGGTCATGATATGTTTCCGACATAGAGTGATCTGACGGCTCAACTTCTCTTAGATCAAACCTAACCTTGATCCGTGGCTTAACACCCGATTGGTCCATGATATCTATTTAAAGAGCATGGAAGGTCATTGTTTAGTTGATCGATTATAAGAAGCTCATTTGTAACTTTCTTTCTTTGCATAATAAATTGTCCCGTAGAAGCTATTTGGCCGAGGCCGTGGAGTGTTTCCCTCAAGAGGGTTTAAACCACATCAAAACATCGGTGTGTTGATCTGTGATCTGTTTATGTGAAGTGGTTTCTCTTGGTGTTCGGTCCTTTGGTAGTACCCTGTGTACCCGAACAAAATGTTGGTTGGAGAATCAATAGCAACACCAAATTCCCGAAGAATACCTTGCAACCAAACACACTGTGTGGCTGCATTCACTGCTGCCCTGTACTCGGCCTCTACTAATGAAAGTGAAATAGTGTGTTGTTTCTTACTTGACCAGCAAATGGGACCCTCAGCAAACATGAAAACAAAACCTGAAGTGGACTTTCTATCAATGGGATCTCCAGCCCAATCGGAATCAGAAAATCCAATTAGTTGTAGTGAAGAACCAGCTGCATAGTGTACCCGAAAACTCTTTGTTCCTTGGACATATTGAAGGATCTTTTTGGCTGCCTTCCAATGGATCTCATGTGGTTGCTGCATATACCTTTCTATAGCACTTACAGCAAAAGACAAATCAGGTCTTGTATGTGTAAGGTACAACAAACTTCCTACTAGCTTCCTGTAGAGTGTGCAATCCACCAATGGAAAGTCATCAAATTCACCTAGTTTTATGCTTGAAAGGAATGGGCACTTGGCTGAATTACATTCAGCCATTTTAAAATTCAATAATAGGTCTAAAGCATACTTTGGTTGACTCAGCAATATACCTCTTTCAGTTTGCTCAATTTCCAAACCCAAAAATTGCCTTAGCAATCCTAGGTCGCTCATGGCAAATTCACTGTGCAAAGATGCTTTAATTGAGCCAATTTGTTTGTTTCAACTCCATGTAATTAAAAGATCATCTACATACAGTACAATGACCTGCAAAATATCATCACATTGCTGCAAATATACATTTGGATCATACTTGCATCGAATGAAACCAATTGAGAGCAAAAAGGCATCCATTTTAGCATACCAAGCCCTTGGGGCTTGCTTGAGTCCATAGAGTGACTTCTTCAACCTGCAAAAAAGTGAGGGATACTCTTGCAAACATTCAGGTTGCTGCATATAGATCTCTTCCTGTAGCTCACCATGTAAGAATTCACTTTTAACATCCATATGGTGAACTTGCCAACCCTTACTAGCTGCCATGGCTAGAGCTAGTCTAATTGAGTCCATCTTTGCAACCGGTGCAAAGGTTTCGGTATAATACACACCATGGATTTGTGAGTATCCCTTAGAGACTAACCTGGCCTTATATTTCATATCAGAACCATCAGCAATAGGTTTGGTTCGAAAAATCTACTTACATTGCACAAGTTTCCTCTTGGGAGTAAGAGGCACCAAATCCCATGTTTTGTTCTCTTGGAGAGAATGGAATTCTTCTTCCATTGATGATATCCACCTTGGATCATGGTAAGCTTCCTAATATGATGTTGGATCAGATCCAATCATCATATAACAGTGATCATCAAGTGCACTTTCATTTGCAAAGGAAGCATTGATTGTTTGAGATCTAGTCTTCCTAGGCTCTTGGGGATTTCCTGCCAATTCACCTGCAGCTTGTATGATTTTTTCAGCCCACTTGGGCCTTGATGGTGACTCATATACAGAAATGTCATCTTCAGCCATGTCATCTTCAGAAATATCAGAAAAATCAGAACTTGAATCATCACTTACTTCATTAAGGTGTGGAGGAGATGAGCATTCCCTGGTGCAAGCTCAAAATCAGGAATTGGCTCTTCTTCGAATTGCACACTTCTCTCAATGAAAGTTTTGAGTGTGGATGTGTCAAAGAGATTATGACCCTTTGTGTCTTTACCATAACCAACCATGATACATTCTCTGCTCTGTGGCTCCAAAGCCTTCCTCTTTTCTGATGGAATTCGAGCCCATGCTCTAGACCCAAAAATCCTGAAATTGGAGACATTTGGTTTTTGGCCAAACCATGCCTCATAGGGTGTTTTACCTTTGACTGATTTGTGAAATTCCCTGTTCTGAATGTGTGCATCACAATTGATGGCTTCAACCCATATCTTAGGGCTTAGATCCCTAGCTTCAATCATGCACATAGCCATCTTTTTGAGAGACCTATTCTTCCTCTCTGCCACACCATTTTGCTGTGGTGTGTAGGGGATTGAATGTTGCATTTGGATGCCACATTCCTCACAAAAGTGATAAATGCTTTTGTTCACATACTCCTTTCCATTATTAGTCCTAAGGATTCTTATCTTATGCCCACTATGATTCTCCATTAAGTCCTTCCAAATCTTCAATTGCTTAAACACTTCAGATTTTAATTTGAGGAAGTAAACCCAGCAGAATCGAGAGTAGTCATCTATGAATGTGAGTACATACCTTGATCCACCATAGGATGGAGTGGGTAGAGGACCAATGATATCTGAATGTAGCAATCCAAGTGGTTGAGTGGCTCTCCTTGCCACTCCCTTCTCATAGCTGCGTTCTAGATGTTTCCCAATCACACAACCAATGCAAGATCCATTTGAAGATTTGATTTCAGGAATCCCTTCCACCATCTCATCTTTGTGCAATGTTTGTAGATACTTGTAGTTCATGTGGCCAAATATTTCATGCCATAGCTTGGAGGTCTCATTGGCATGAGAGTGAAGTGCTTGGTTACTAGAACCAGGGAGGAAATTTGAGAACTTGTACATCCTCTCTTGGTGGTCTGCATACCCAACTGCTGAGAGTTAGTTTGAAGAAATTTATGAGATCTCTACCAAATCAGGAGTAAATGTTACCCTCTTGGCTTCTCTTGTATGGGTCATTTGATACACTGATAACAAATTTGCAGCCAATGAAGGTACATAGAGCACATCACTGAAATAAAGATGCTCCAAATCGATCCTACCAATCCCTTTGGTCTGGATCTCGGAGTCATCTCCCATTCTAACTGTTGGGACACTATTCAAATGCATAGAGGAGAAGAGCTCTCTAGATGAAACCATATGCCTAGAAGCCCCTTAATCAATAATGAAGGATGAGGAATTAGAAGTACTTGCTACCAAAGCATGACATTTTTCCTTGTTGTTAGGATTTGAGGTGCCATCTTTCTTCTTTGCACCATCTGGGACAGGGATATTGTTTTTCTCCAGCAGTTGTGCCATTGTGTCAATGGTTTTCTTCATGCACGAGAACTCTAGATTCCATCCCTTATGGCAATAGGTTCATTTGGTCTTCTCTTTTCCCTTCTTGTCCTTCTCCTTGGAAGGATTTGAACCCCCATCAGCAGATTTGGTTTTGTCAAACTTCCTCTTCTCTGGCTGCTTCAAACTCTTTTCCTTCTGCTTTCCTTTGGAGGCATTCAAAACACCCATGGCCAAGGCTTGATCTTTCGATTCGATGGTGCCCATTTGAACTAGCTTGTCTTGCTCCTAAGTAAGACACTCCATGAAAGTTGCTAGTGATGGCATTTGCCAGTTTCGAAGGGTCATTTTGGCAGAATGAAATGTGCTCACAAACGCTAAGAATTCTGGCCCTAGCTTCGAAAGGATGGACAATATCAATTGTTCTTCCTTCTTAACAATTCCACATTGTTGCATCTGCAGCACTAATGAATTGAATTTGGTGTAGAACTCCTAGATGGTTTCAAAATGCGTTGGGCTCAAGCTAATGAGCTTGTTTTCAAGTTGATGGCCTCTTAGTACATCAGTTTTCCCAAAGAGTGATTCAAGCTTCACCCACACTACATTGGGGGTTGTCAAACTGTCTGTATGAAACAAGAGCTCCCTCAAAATGCTCAAGCATAGCAATCCATATGCTTCATCAAGTCGATTGTAGTACTTTGCTTTCTCCATAGTAGAGTTTGGCTCCACTTCTGTGCCCATGGTTACTCTATAGAGACCCTTAGATCTCAGTTTGATGACCATTTCATCCTTCCAATCAAATAAATTGAAGGGAGTGAGCAAAATTTGGTTAGCTTCCATTTCTAGTTGCGTCGATGGTGAGAAAACTGCTAAACAACCTGCAAAAAACACTCAATTTTTATCTGGAAATTCTCTCAAGAATGCAGCTCAATGCTCAATATTGATCTGAAACTCACTAAATCCATAAGGCTCTAATACCATGTGATTATTTTTATCCACAGTAAGATCTTGGAGCTATAGAGAACCTCACAAAATCGAAATGTTTGCAATACCTAGTGAAAAATCTTGAAAAGGAGACAAATTTACACACAACGTGAACTGAAACTTGGCATTATCAGATTGTCTAACATGTGAAAATGTTTAGAACAGGTTTATATTACATCATAGAGAAATTCGAGATCCATAGAGAGCCCAAAATGAGTGTACAATGCTAATTGACCAAATTGGCCTCAATCCCCCCTAGGTGGGTCCAACTCAGTCCTAATCATCCCGAACAGTCACAAATTTTGGTGTGGAGGTGGTTGAAGCATGTTGGGTCATAAATGAGGCCTAGGCATGTGTGGGTGAACAAACAGAGGTGTGTGGGAGGTCAAAGGAAGCAATAAATGCTCCAAATCTAGCCAAAAAGGGCAAAATCCACCCAAGCGCTCCAAGTCAACAGAGATTCCCCAATTCAAGGAAGGAGAGCGCTCTAGCATTTAATGAGGGTTCACTTGTGGACAAAATCAGAGTTTGGGTGAATTGGTTTGCTTGGAGGTGGGTGTGAACACTCTCAAAAGTGGTTATTTGACCAATTAAAGTAACCAAGTCCAAACTATAGTGTAATAAAGCACACATGGCAATAAAATTGTCTAAGGTTATGAAATATGGTACTAAGTATGGATTACTGTTCTAACAGATTCATAGTCTCGAAGGATGGGATCCGCATCGATCCCTTAAAGGTGGAGGCCATTGTCAACCTACCACCTCCAATTGATGTGACGGAACTTCAAAGTCTCCAAGGGAAGGCGACTTATTTAAGGCGTTTTGTTTGTAACTTCGCGGAGAAGACTCAGGGGTATATGAAATTGCTTAAGAAGGATGTCCCATTCATTTGGGACGATCAAGCTCAAAAATCCTTCGACAGCATCAAACATGCCATCATGCATGCTCCAGTGCTCCAACTGCCAAACTATTTCCGAGATTACATCTTATATCTCGCTGCTTCTGCTACCACTATCGCCATGGTCTTGGTACAGGAGGATCAAAATGCCCAAGAACATGTAATATACTATGCAAGTAAGGGTCTCACTGACACTGAAACTAGATATTCACATGTTGAAAAACTTGCTTTCGCGGCAATCATCACCGTCTAAAAGTTACGACACTATATCTTGCTCCGCACCACCACCGTCATTGCAGACTTGAACCCCATGTACCACGTACTGACACGTCAGGTGCTTGGGGGAAAGTATTCACGCTGGATCGTGATACTGCAATAATTTGACCTTCTTTTCGAGAAAGCCAAGTCTAAGAAGTCCTTGGTGCTTGCTGAGCTTATCTGTGACTTTCCTCGTCCTGATGCAGAAGTTGAGCACAATGACTCTTTTCCAGATGAATCATTGTTTCTCATTAGTCCGACTAATCCGTGGTATGGATATATTACATTATATCTTCAAACCCAACGCTTCAACCCCCAACTTTCTGGCGACGACAATCATAGAATACGTCACCATGCGAAGTATTATCTAATCATCAGTGATACTTTGTACAACCGTGGCGTCGATTCAATTCTTCGACGTTGTGTAACTCACGATGAGCCTAAACGTGTTCTAAATGACTGTCACACTGGGGCATATGGCGGTCACCTCTCTGGGATGGCTACATCCTAGAATATTTTGCACGCAGGATATTATTGGCCTACTATCTTCAAAGATTGTATTGAGGCCGTGAAAAGATGTCCTCCATGTCAACACTTCCATACGAAGAAGCGCACCCATCCCACCCCGTTACACCCGGTTATTGTCGTGGGCCCTTTCGCAAAATGGGGTATCAATTTTATGCATTGTAAGCCTACCTTAGCTGAGGGGCATAGTTACATCATTGTGGCTGTGGATTACTTCACAAAGTGGGCCGAGGAAATGCCTACATCCCAAAACGACGGCAAAACCACCACAATATTCATGTTCAATCATGTAATAGCGGGGTTTGGAGTTCCTCAGGTGATAGTTACCGATCATGGTTCTCACTTTCAGAACCATATGGCTGATGAACTAAGCGATAGATTGGGTTTTCGTCATGAAAACTCAACACCCTACTACCCACAGTCCAATGGACAGGTCAAGGCCATTAACAAGGTCTTGAAAACTATGGTCCAACGGATGGTAGGTACGCAAAAGTCCAACTGGCATAATATGCTCTTTTTAGCATTATGGGCCTACAGAACTTTCGTTAAAACCGCCACAGGTTTCACTCATTTCCAATTGGTGTATGGATTGGAGGCTGTCCTTCCTATAGAGTGCGAAATTCGGTCTCTACAACTCACTGTCGAACTTCTTCCTAACACTACTGTCGAGGAAGAACGTTTCCTGTACTTAGAAAAACTTGACGAGTCCCGTCGAGATGCTACTCTTGCTAACGAAGCACACAAGAAATGCATCAAAGCTCAATACGAAAAGTCGGTTGAACCTCGTATCTTCAACGAGGGTGACCTGGTCCTCACATACGACCAGAAACATGACAAATTAGGAGTAGGAAAGTTCGAGTCCATGTGGCACGGACCTTACATTGTCAAACGTGTTTTGGAAAAGGGAGCTTACGAGCTTGAAGATTATGATGGAATATCTTTGGGTGAACCCCGTAATGGGCTTTACCTGAAGAAGTAATATGCCTGAACCTGTCATGCATAGAATTTCTTGTATATACTGTGCATGGCATGTTTGTGTGTTTTTGTGTGGTGTGATGTGTTTTCTTTTGAGTGTCTTTAGATCTTGTTTCCGCTTCTTATACCATGTTCTGTCTGCGTGTGCAGATGGAAATGTGCTACGGATTCACGGACGATGCCAGCCGGCATACTCGTAACCTTGCCTCAGAATCTTGGGTACTGTATTCCCCAACAGGAAAGCTCATCATCTCAGTCGAAATTTTCCTTGGATTTGAAACCAACAATGCCGCAAAGTATCAGGAGGTAATTGGAACCCTAACCGATACTATTTTCTTGGGTATGTACCACATTATAATCCACATGGATTCTCAATTAGTGGTTTCCCATCTTAACCAGGTCTACGCTACCCGTGATCCTACCCTACTCCGTCTCTTTAGACAAGTTCGTCTCCTAGAAAGGTCATTTGAATCCATTCAATACCTGAACATTCCACGAGAGTTAAACGCAGTTGCTGACTCGATGGACAACTTCATTCTAGATTGGTACATCGCACACACATAATACTCATTATATGTAAAAGCATTCACAACATGTAAATAATGCACTGTATAAAAAGCAAAGCATATGAACAAGATCACGTCATTCATCATTTTTGAAACACATAATGTATAAATCGTTGGGAATGTCTGTATATATATATCATCAAAAGTAGCGCTGGTACAAAAATATGAAGCATGATGACTTTCAGTAAGTCTCTACAAAATTTGAAGCCTCGTAACTTTCAGTAGTACAAAATCTAAGGCCTCTAAGCTCTCAATACAAGTATAATAACGTCATTAGGCCTAACGCCTGGCTCGTACACCCCTAGGATGGATAGCTCTCTGTCGCTGAGAATGGAAACACTCCACTGTCCTTGCTACCTTGCGGAGTAAGGCGTTGAAACGTACAAAGGCTCCAACTCCGAACCTCTGCATAGGTCTCGGTAAGTCATCTACTGCTGGCTTAGGGACATCCACTGTCAGTTGGGACAAGTTCCTATACACGTCCTCCATCTCCATGATGGCAGCATGAGCACCTGGGGGCACAACTACTTCCCCACCTCTATCTCTCCTCGCCAAAATAGAGACTCCTACGGGTCGTATGGGACCCACATCTACACACACATGTTATATACTTGTCAGCACTACAACAAAAAAATCATAAATATACAAAACTAAAAAATACAAGGGTTTTTGTTCTTACTGATGTCTCCCCCTGCTGTACCCTTGGGCAACACTAAGTCAAGATCCTCTCTGAAATTCGTATCGCCGTACAGGTAGTCCTCAACCATGAGCAACTGGCCTTCCAGGCAGCTGAAGAACTCGACACCAAAGCTAATGATAGGGCCCCCACCATGACGGGCCATCACCTCTGCCCATCTGAGCATGTAAGGATCCCTAGGATCCCTGTCATCCAGTCGTACCTATGGGCGCAAGAGAGGGATTCGCTCCAAGAGGAACGATATCACTATCGATCTGTATCCAAACTGCTTGAGCTCTCCCTACCGACACTTGGTCAGCTGAGCTCAAATGTTTTCAAGGAGACCCTCTCACCAGTTGAAGATCTTGGGGGACATACAGTCCTCTGCATAAAGCATCTGAGCCAAAGTGGCCATGTGTGGGGCTTGGCTCCTTACCACTCTAGTAATAGTGAAAAATATGGCACGCAGTGGGCGGTTTACAACATCCCTGATGGGAATCTTCCCACTAGAGGATCGAGTATGAGCAGTACAATGCTGCATCACCATGTCATCAACAGTGCGATCACTAGCTCGTGATCGGGTGAGAACTACAGGGTCCCGTATCTGAGACAAACCGGTAAGAAAATAGATGGACTCAACATCTATAGTGAGAATGTGCTCACCAATCACAAAGTGTTGCTGGGCCACATCCCAGCACCGGAGCATATGTGACAACAGTGGGATTTGGGCCCTCATACCTTAAATCTCGAAGAACTTGAGCAAACCGCAGTTTCTCAAAGCATTTATGCATTGTGGATCATTGGCGGCTTGTACATATTCCACCTCGTGTTCTCTTTCCCGCCACTCTAATACCATGTTTACTTGCTATCAACCTGTCAAAGTGGGCATTTAAACAATGTTAGACCTCACTTCAACCAAAGAAAGTCCACCTTTTGGGTTTAATTTGATGGTTGGGGTATGCGTTTCCGCCATCGCACTGCGCTATTGCACATAGTGCGATGACATTGCACTCCACATTTTCGGGACTTGCGCCAAGTTGGTCTCATCACAGTTCCCGAAAGGGCAGACTGCGACGAACCAAGGGCGCAATAGCCCTCCACAAATCCATCAAAAACCC
The DNA here is from genome assembly GCA_027924585.1 of Larix kaempferi. Classification (NCBI taxonomy): domain Eukaryota; kingdom Viridiplantae; phylum Streptophyta; class Pinopsida; order Pinales; family Pinaceae; genus Larix; species Larix kaempferi. Next base: position 3,111,658 of record BSBM01000150.1, read on the forward strand.
TAAAAAATGGACCCAAAATCAAAATGTAATCCACTACAATTTTGCTGGATGAAGTTTAGGCTTACCTGCTCCAGACGGTGGGTGAATTGGCGGCTCGTAGCTCCAGGAATCGACAAGTGAAGTTTTGGCTCCAAATTGGCACTTCTTCTCCCAAATTGGCAAATGAAACAATGGTGGCTATATTTGACCCTTTTTTCTATTTATAAATGAAATAGAATATTCCTTTTTCAAACATTTGATGCTTTTAGGTCATTTGCTATAGTTTTAATCATCTTTGATCATATTTGGAATATCGGTTGACTATGTGACCTAGTTTCCAAGTGTGCAGGAGTTGTTAAGTGGTCTTTTTTGTTGTTTCTCACATTACAACGGTCATCTCAGGTATGGACACATCCCTTGAATTTTTTGTCATTATTTTGCAATGGTTAGATTGTAATTATTTTATGATGATGAGATTACTCTTCGTCTGTTCTTGTGCTCTTGGAACTATGAGAATAAGTACCGAGTTGCGATTTATCTCTTTTCCAGACTCGTTAAACTCCCACGGAAAAGGATACCCCCCAGAGTCTACCTTTAAGCTCTTTTCAGGCTCCCGAAAAATGAAAAGATTGCCAAGTGAACTTGTCACATTCACGCTTGTTAAAGTATTTGAATGGTCGTCTTCCTGGTGATATTTTACCCCTTTTTCGGACTAGGGGGAACTACTTACGAAAAAGGTATACTCCATCCAATCATGACTGGAAGATTCCTCTCCTGCATTGTTTTACCCTTTTTCGGGCGATGAGGCTAACTTTAAGAAAAAAGACCGTTGGAGTCTTCTCTAGTTCTTTTCAGACTCTCTAAACATGAAATGATGATCGATTTTACCTTCTATTCACTCGTTAAACTCTTACATTGAAGGGCCCGCCATGGGGTGAACCCCTCCTATCCCAGGTTTGGAAAATATTTGGGATTGGACTCATCTATGAGATGAGCTATACCGAGCATCTGGTTACCCTCATCAAGCTCATAAAAAACACATGAGGCACTCATCATTCATGATGGGGAAAAATGAAAGTTTTTATGTTACACACTTTGTTAGTGGCAGTACGTAGTCATTCTTGAACATGGCACTCACCTGCATTTGCATACTGTGCTTGGGTCATCCGTTTGTCCTTGATTTTTATTTACTTCCTGAGTCTTGTTATTCCTTTGAGTCATTCAAAGAAAGATTCCCTCATCAGTTGCATTAGGAGTTAATGTTGTAATCATCATGTCAATACTGCCAAGTCATGCCATGCCCATGATCAAGAATACATCCGCCATTTATTATTTGCAGTCAGTACACCCACCACCATGTCGATTTACTCTGAGTCAGTCTTGCATGTTACTATACCGTCCAATCTACTCTACACATCTTTTGTCGTGTTTCGTGTCGATTGATGGGGGATTCATCATGGCCCTCCTTCGACGGATTCATCCTTGTCGACATCAACTCATCATCCGAGGATTGAATCTAGAAACCAACCAAGTACCTTGGCACTACATGCCTCAATGGCAGGTTACCTCTCTTTCAACATGAGTTTACATCATTGACTCTTGATTGAAAGATTTCATCTTGTGTTCGACTTCAAATCACTTATTCATGCTTGGTGATATGTACTGTGATACTTTGGGAAGCATTGACATTAATGGTGATCTCCCTCATGCTTGTTAGCGGTTTAGATCAATGACCGGTAATCAAGTGGTTTCTACGATGTTCGACGTTAAGACCTTTGTAATCACATGGATAGATTCGTATCATTGCGGGTTCAGCTTGAAGACCCTGGGAAGTCATATTTTACCCAGGTTGCGATGGAGTTTGTATTGAGTTACATCACACAGATCCACATTTGTATTGGTCATGGCTCTATTATCATCTTATCATGGATCTACGCTTATGTCTAGTAGCCATGATTATGTTTAGTCAGTCATTACTACCATGGATTTGCATTGTATTGGTCGGCAGCCATGTTGTGAGTCATTTTGAGACTATGTACTCAGAGTCATTTGTACTGCAGCAGCGTCCTTCATCCGACAAAGTCCATTGCCATTCCTTCTATCAAAGCACTTCACCTGTCTATATTCAACAGCTTCATGCTTTGGGGGGCATTTTGTTACACCTAAAATATTCCCATCATGAGATTCATTGTAGACACCCCTGGAGTTACCTTGACTCGATGATTGACCTGGAAGGATTTGTACCCATTTGTACTAGGTTTTGAGAGGTCGTCGCAGGTTGCACTCATGCAACATGCGACGTCGCAACTTTTTCTATTGCAGGGTGCACCGATGTCAATTAATAGATACAAATAGCCCTTCAAGACCCTTCTCGAAGCTTGCTAACTTGGGACCCTATCCTTGACCTCTTGGGAGAGCTGGCACTCGATTCCTAACACCTTGGAAGGATCCCTTAAGCCTATCCTATCATATCTCAACCTATCCTATCCATACCCTATCCACTTAGTCCTATTTAAATGAAGCTCACTCCCATCCCAAGGGAGGAAGTCTATGGTACTCTTATGCTGGTGAAATCAAGCCCAATAGATCTAAAACTCTAGCTTGGGGAACATCCACTTCTCTCTATGAGATTTGGCATGGCTTGTCAGAAGGAGCTTGCAGTGTTAAGGCTATGGTTGTAATCCTCTTTTCTATTGTACTCACTTTTCAATACAATTAATATAATTGCTTTCCATAAATGTTGTCACCTCGATGATGTTTAGAGTTTTCCTCCTTAACTGTTAATTTAGATCGATCATATGAGATATATGCTTTCACTTCTCGTGGTCTGTTACATGTTCAATAGGGTTTAGATACTTGCGATCTGACAGCACTGGAGCATTGGATCAACGAAGGAGAAAGGGATATACAAATCTAAGGTAAACGATCTACTCTTACATTTGTATTTCTATACGATCTAGGAAAGTATTTTATGTTCTGTCTTATTTGTTCTAGACTTACGTTAAGCTAGGGAGATCAGGACTTGAGTCCGCTCTCGGTAGATTGTCCGCAAAACAACATGAAAGTCAACATACAACATAATAGGGAAACATGGCTTCATACTAGGCTCATGCACATCAAGTCAACGTCAAGGTAGGTTACCCAACCTTCTCAACTGTCTGTGGTCATACGTCTCATGTGTCTCATGTAATGAGTGGAAGCTGATAATCATCATCCCAGGATAAGGAAGCTCATGTGGTCATCTCATCTTCCTCAGGTTAACTCAGCAAGGGGTCGCCAGTCCCTAGACGATAACCATAGTCCTCAGAAGATGTCACACATATTCAAAAATAAGCTATGCAACAACATGAACAAACATTTCGCATATAAATTTCAAAAAGCACAAACATAGTTATATTAATTATTCTAATCAACACAATACTATCAAACATAGAGCTACAAAAATCATTAAAGTACTGAAAACAAAAAGAGTAATAACAGTAAACCAATTATAAACGATATGGTCATCTTATCTTCCTTAGGTTAACTCAGGAAGGGATGGCCAGTCCCTTGAGGATAACCATAGTCCTAAAAAGATGTCACACATATTCAGAAATATGAATTGAGCAATAACATACACATGTGAAACCTCAATTCTAAAATATCACCATGCACCAACTAGATCAAGAAACTTGTAACAAAACCCAAAATATTTCATGCCTTCACTTAGTCAAATACAAATCTTAATTGTTTACAACTACATTTTTTTATGTTTTGGTTTTTTTCTCAGAAATTCGAAGAGGGGGACTTCATCTTCGGTATCTTGACCCATTGTACTTGTTGTTCCCTCTCTTTCTGTTGATTGTGTGGAAATGCACCCCCGTACCATACTTCTGGTACATCGATTAGCAGGGCATGGAGGTGGATGGAGAGGGGCATCATCTGCAAAAACCAAGACATTTATATATATATATAAATGTGAATTTATTATTGAGATACCTATTTCATTATTTCCAATATAATTAAAATGATATTTATGTGTTGTATGACTAGATGAGTCAACTGGAGTGTTCGTTGGTTCTGCCATTTGTTCCTCTCTCGACTGAGCATGAGAAGGTACATGCTTTGCCATTCATAGAAAAATATTAATTAATAAACTTCATCAATTATGTATTTGAAATCATATTGAATACATCTGTTTTATAGAATACATACCTTAATGGCTAGGCAGCTCCCCACCATTGCATGGTACCGGTTCGGTACCGCTACCCTCGCTGCTTTTGTTGGTCTCACCCTGAAAACAAAAAAATACATTAATTTTTCAATGTAATCATTCATGAATAGATTACGCAAGTACATTATAATGATGGCCTTATTGATTTTATTTACCTCTGTGTGAATCAATGGGTAAATTTGGGTTTGCCCCAAGCTTTTTCAATGTTCCAGCACATGCTGAAAACCGTACTTGAAGCCGAGCTTCAAGTCTTCTTCACTGGCTTCCTCTTGAAAATAATTTCCCTGCAATGCATAACACCATGTAAAGTGCTTGTGATAAATCAATTAATTGTTCGCTACAATTAGAAAAATAAATAAATTGTTCAATTAATTGTTGGCTACAAATAATGATCGTTTGATTCTTACAATTCGTGTCCTTAGCTTCTAATATCCACCTTGGCCCAGTTTGTGATGCCCATTTTTTTCTACTCTTGCCTTTTTTTCTTTAGAGGTGTCGGAGAGCCTATGAAAGGTTGCAAATACGTTATATATCACAACCTAAATATATTTAAAAGTTTAAAAAAAAGTAAACATTGTTCATTGAAAATATGATATGTGTCATACCTTCTTGAACCGATTGGCCTAGTCTTTCCTTGTTTTCTCAATGCCTTCTCCTTTGCATGGAGGATCCCTTGCTAACCACACGTACTACGCGAGGATAGCAACTATCACATTTGATGCTACTGTCCTCTCTAACATCCTGTGAAGTAGTGGTGGTTGAAGGGCCATGCTGACCTCCAACATCTGGTGAGGTCATAGCATCTAAAGTGCATCGCTGTAAAGGAGAGGCAAATAGCCTCGTTGGTACGGTAGATTGACGATGTGTTGAACCATCGCTGCTACCAATACCGACCTTTGCAGCCTGTTCTCAATGTACGAGTGTTATCCCCAAAAATTACTACAGAAATAAAACTTCAATTGATTAGATCATATCAAAAAAAGAGAACTAAAATAACATAAATGAATATATGTAGTTCGTAAAAACTTTCAAAGATGCCACTTACCCCATATTGTTCTATCTTTTTCCTCAATTCATCAATTTAGGCTTTGATTTCTTCAGACCTAGGTCTGATTAAAATCAGTCTAAGAAGGTCTTGATTTCACTTTTTCAAATCCTTCTTCACTTTTTCCATTGGGTTGGTTGAATAAAATATATCTTCCTCAACGACCACATCATCATCTAGATGTGGTGTGCTCTACGAACGTCAATCAATAAAAGTAGTTAATTTATTTCTATCATTACAAAAAATCACGTAAAAATAATATAATGCATATAATAACAAAAATAAGTACTATAATCATGTATAGGTACTATTACGCTATCATTTACCTAATGCGACAACATTGGTGACTTCCCACAGTCACCCTGCCACAATACAATACGCAATACATATTCATATCGATAAGTAAAAATTGAACCATGTATAATAAACGTGATTAATGTAAAAAAAAATTATTGTTACTATGATAGTCACGTTTACCTGTCCATAAGCTGTAGGTGTGCTCTGAGTATCGACCCCCTACCACAATACAATAAGAATGATATCATATTGAAATATTGAGCTCATTAGCATAAAAAAGGTCAAATGTTAACATATGTAATATAATCATGAATTGTGGTTACTATTACATTGATGTTATTAGGTACTATTAAACTAACATTTACCTCATGCGTCACCATTGGTGACTTTCCATGGTCAGCTTGTGGAATATGGCCACGATCACCCTGCCACAATATAAGAATGAAGACATATTAAAAATGAAAATTACATATTTAACAATGTCTCTTAAACGTGATTAATGAAAATCGTGAGAATGTCGAACTCCCTGATGCAGGCTCTGCAATTGGCATGGCTCGAAGCTTTTTTGATGATTAGGGTTTTTCTTTTTTACTTCGCTCAGCTCTCCCGGAAGCTACATTCCTGGTGAGCCCATCCTGCCATCCTAAGTCACAGTGTGATGTCCCTGCATGAGGGGGGACTCCCCGTTCACAGTACTCCTATCAGGATCCCAACTCAAATGGAGCAACAAAGGCGAAGGCAGCGAATTGCAGGGAGGAAGTTGGTAATGGCTCTAGCTCCAAGGATCCTCAGGGGCAGAAACGAAACCCTGGAGGATGTATTCCCAAATCTGCAGAGATCCCTGCCCTCTAGATAAAATCTGAGAGCTGCGAGAATGAGTTTAACTTTGGAAGGAAAAATCCCTAATTGGTAAGTTAATTGGAATCTAGCCAGAGGCGAAAGAGCTTCTGAAATGGATCAAAACCTCATGGAACCCTAAAGGGAATTATGACCTTCAGCTAGGCTCGAAGGGATTATTCACTATCATCTTCTTTAACCAGGAGGATAGGGATAGGGTTTTGGAAGGTGGACCTTATTTCATGTTTTCTTTGGGATTGTATCTCATCCTTTGGAAGGAAAGATTTAATCTAGATACAAAATATATGAGCATTGCCCCTGTTTGGATTTGACTCTATCCTCTTCCCTGTGAGTATTTGGATATGGATATCCTGATGGATATAGGCAACACTTTGGGTGAATTCGTGAAAGTTGAAGAACTCACCAAACAACAACGCTACACTTCCTATGCCCGGATTTGTGTCTATATGAACCTATCATGGGAACTTTCGGAAGCGATTAACCTCTCATGGGAGGATGAAGAATGGATCCATCCATTGGACTACAAGAATGTCTCATTTTGATGTCATCGATGTCATGCTCACGGGATTTTCAGTAGGAATTTCCTGCAAAATGTTGAAGGACCTGGCCCTAAAGTGGTGTCGGTGGAAGGTCGTGACCCCAATGCATTCACACAAGTTAAGAGAAAGAAAAAGACAGCCCGCAATTCCCATCTAGATCAGCCTCCCCGTCGCTCGATTGCTACCCCCAAATTGATTTCAAACCCTTAATGCTGTTGAAGAAGATACAGCTTCCCTGGATAAGATCCCGGGAAAGGAAACCATCCTTGCTGAGGCTACCCTTGTTGACATTTCCAAAGACCAGGTAGACCCGGCTGACCAATCTGTCTGCATGGAGGAAGATCAAGTCGAAGAAACAGAGGACATGGACCTTGTGGAACTGGACCTGGATGAAATTGAACAAGAATGCAACAAAAAAGGAAAGGGTTATGTCTCACGTAGACAGCTTGAAATTCTTAAGGATTCCATCCTAAAAACTGGTGCCTCTCCTCAGCTTGGGATAGCCAAGGAACCTCTAAAAGGCACCAAAAGAAAGTAACCAGAAGATGGTAAAAAGAGAGGCAGTAAAACAAACAAACAAAGGATAGCCGATATTGGCAGTAAGTTGATAGAATATTGCCAATACCCGACAATTCGGGAGGCCTTCTCTGAAGTAAATCAGGTTACCTAATGAAGGTCATCTCCTAGAATATCCATGCTGTGAATCATCCTCGCAAAATCAAGACTCTGAAAAATAAGGTGCGGAAGGAGAACCCTTGGATTCTTTGCTTGTAGGAAACTAAATGTGGCACTGAAACAATGAAGGTTATTGGGAAAAAATTCTGGAAGGGATGTGAAACAATGACCATTGACGCCCAGGGTATGGTCGATGGCTTAGATTTTATTTGGAACCCAGAAGTTGTATCTCTCTCAAACTTTTCGGCGGCGAACGGAATCCTCTCGGAAAATTTACATATTCTTCAAACTCAAATTAGAGGTACCATCTCCAATGTCTATGGTCCTATCATTTATCCCCTAAAGCAAGGTTCCTGGACTCACTTGATTGGGTGGCGAATTGGGTGGATGGAAGCCCCTAGATCATTGGTGGAGATTTCAATTTAATCACCATGCTGGACGAAAAAACAAGAGGCAAACAAATCTCAGGAACAACAAATGAAGCGTTTAGGGACTTCATCGCAACACATAATCTCATAGATATTGAGACTACCAATGGCTGGTTCACGTGGAACAATAAACGTGGAGGTGAGCACCATGTCTCCTCCCGTCTTGACAGATTCCTGGTCTCATACGGGATTCTCAATAGCAGTGGAGATCTCCACTCACTAGTGCTCTCTTCTGTTGGTTCTGATCATTGGCCTATTAGTCTGCAATGGGGACGTGTGGGTCCTCCTACCAAGTGACCTTTTCGCTTTGAACAGTTCTGGTTGGAGCACAATGATTTCAAGTCCCTAGTCTCCTAGTGGTGGCTCGGATCCCCACCCATTGAAGGTACAAATATCTACAAGTTCCAACATAAATTAAAATATCTCAAAGCCAAGATCCATACTTGGAATACAGAGGAATTTGGAAATATTTTCGAGGACAACAAGGCCATGATCAGACAACTGGAGGAAATCCAACGACAGGGGATGACTGCAGGGTATGATACTGAGCTAAGAGACTTAGAGGAGTCTACCACCCTCAAACTTAATGTTCATGAACGGTAGGAGGAGATCTACTGGAAACAAAAGTCTAGAAACCAATGGCTCAAGGAAGGTGAACGCAATACCAAATTTTTTCACCGTTCGGTTATTCAGAATAGACAACGGAACATAATTCACCACTTGAATACTGCCGACGGATCGTATATCAAAGATAGGATGGCCATGGAAGAAGAACTGGTGGAATACTTTGGAACCATCATGAAGGAAGACATGGTTAATCGTGCAACCAATATTGCAAAGATCACCCAACATATTCCCTCTTTGGTTTCGGCTGATCAAAATACTCTCCTAACATAACCCATCACGATGTTGGAGGTAGAAGAGGCAGTAAACCAAATGGAAGGAGGTAAAGCTCTTGGCCCGGATGGGTTCACTACCAAATTTTTTCACTATTTTGGGGACCTAATCAAGCACGAAGTCAGGTTGATTGTGGAATACTCGAGAAAAACCAGAAAGGTGCTTAGAGCGTTCAATACAACTTTCCTCACACTCATTCCCAAAGTCGACGTGGTTGATTCTCCTGGTAAGTTCCCACCCCATTAGAGGAAATTTGGGGTTTAAAATGGGCCTTATAAGAAAATGAGCCAACCATAATTTCTTGATAAGTTGGAATTCAAGAACCAATAGAATTTCAATCAAATGAGTCACCATAATGGTTGACTTGAGATATTTGTCATAAAAAAACTACTTTTTTTGTTCGTATTTTCAACATATCTCCTTGTGTTTTTACTCAAATCTCGAGCGGGAGCATTCGTTGGATGCGAAATTAAATTCTGCATTCAACGAGTACCCACACTACATACTTTTGATGGACCCTGCTTCCCCCAAAACAAGAAATACCTAAAAAAACATTTTTTCAGGTATTTCTTGTTTTGGGGGCAGTAGGGTCTGTCAAAAGTATGCAGTGTGGGTACTCGTTGGATGCAGAATTTAATTCTATATCCAACGAGTACTCCCACTCGAAATTTGAGTAAAAACACAGGGATATATGTTGAAAATACGAACAAAAAAGTAGTTTTTTTCTTTCTTCCTCCAAAATTAATAGATATTATTTTATTATTTTAACTCTTATTTTATTATTTTCCTTAGGAGGCCCATTCTTCCGGAACAATCTAGGTTTGTGGAAGGAAGACAAATTTTAGACGGTGTCATTTTGGTCCATGAGGTTTTACACATTAAAACTCACCAAAAAGCCAGGCATGCTTTTAAAGCTTGATATATCAAAAGCTTATGACAAACTAAGCTAGCAATTCATGCACGAAATGTTGAGAGATTTAGGTTTCTGCCCTGAATGGATTGAATGGATCATGAATCTTACCTCGTCTTCCTTCTTCTCCATTCTCCTCAATGGGGTTCCTACAAGCACTTTCAGTCCTTCTTGCGAAATTCGGCAAGGAGACCCTCTCTCCCCTTTCCTCTTTATCCTTATGGTGAAAGGCTTACGGAGAATGATTAAAGCCAAATCCAAGCAAGGAGAAATCAAGGGGTCATCACTTCACCCGGGGGCATAAGTGCAAACTCAACAACAATTTGTTGATGATACGATGTTGATGGGACACCCCTTGGTCTAGGAAGCAACCTCTTTGAATACTATTCTTTCTACCTTTGCTAATGCTTCTGGTTTGGAGTTCAACCAGGAAAAATATCAAATCTTCTACTTCAATACCCCAAAGGTTAACCAAAGGAATATTAATCGCATTCTTGGCTTCCGAGGGAGCTCCCTTCCATCCAAATACCTTGGCGTGCCGCTCGCTTCCAGTGTCATTAAGAAAGTTTTGTGGGAGGATAATCTGGATCGCATTAAACGCAGACTCTCAACATGGACTCTGCGACCTCTTAACTTAGCCAGTCGAGTTACCTTGATCAAATCTATGATCCAGGCTATGCTGATTTATCTCTTTTCGGTTATGGCCGTGCCTAAATCTATTATCAAGGAACTAAGAACTATTCAACGAAACTTCCTTTGGGGCAGGAAGGTTGATCAACACAAGTGGGACTTAGTCTGCTGGGAAAAGATATGTCAACCAAAGTCCAGGAGGGGCCTCGGCCTAAGAGATCCAGAAACAAATAGTAATGTTCTTGCTACGAAAATCTGGTGGAATTGGGTCTCCTCTACAATGGCACCTTGGGCTAAGCTGTGGCATGTGAAGTATGCTCCCAATTTTTTGTAGAGAGAATTAATTCGTTTCAACGTGGAACCTCCAAGATCTGCTATTTGGAAAATTTCCTGTCATAATCGAAGCAATATTCAGGACCATAGTTTTTGGGAGGTTAGGAATGGGGAGTCTGCAAATTTTTGGGGGGATTCGTGGCAACAAAACCTGAAATTATCTAGTCTGGACAATATGGCGATTAGTTAGGCCAATTGCAGAGTTGAGGGATTCACCAAGGTCAACCAATACTGGAAACTAGATACCAGCACCAGTGATTATAAAGAGTGGCATGACCACAATTGGATGGCCCAGAGAGCAAGGTAATTTTTAGGGGCGAAATTTCGCCAATTGGCTATTTTTTGGACCTTTTTTCAAAAACTAAATTTGTTATTTGGTCATTTTTAGTCACTAATATTGCCTATATATAAATCAAATGTGTTTTTTTATGATAATGTTCTCCAAATTTACAAATTTCAATAGTAAATTGTATGTTTCATATTTGATATTCGCCTACCTATCTATATATATGTTTTTTGCAATCCAAAATAATCGCCTAGAGTTCTATACTTAAGTATAATATTAGAAACCTTAAAAATACCCTGCTAGAGAGTCTCTGAGGAAGACTGCCTGTGAATTCGAGACACCATTCAGGGACGATGTATCAAATCTCAAGAAGGTCCGGACAAACTTTGATGGGGTTACTCCACCAGGGGCATTTTCAATAATAAAGAAGCTTATACCCTCTGGACCACCACTCCTGACACTCCACAAGATGACACTTGGACAAAGATCTGGACAACCAATCCCTGGCCCAAAGTTTCCACCTTCATTTGGTTGGTTTCCTATCGAAGAATTCTGATAGGGGAAAATCTCAGGAAACGTGGTATTATAGGACCGTCTCAATGCACCTTGTGCCTGCAAAGCGAGGATACTTTATCTCACTTACTATATAGTTTCCCATTCATCACCCAATCGCTGTAGAGGATACCCTCCTCAAACTATCAAAAATTGGGATTCTCAAGCGTTCTCGAATCCCATTGTCAACTCTCTTTGGAATTCATTCCCTGGTTTTTTGATGTGGGAAGTGTGGAAAGAAAGAAACGGGAGGATTTTTCAAGATAAAATTTCTTTCCATGATCATGTTTGGGTTAAGATTGAGAAGTATATCCAGAAAACCACTCGCGTTACCCTTGTTAAATTTTCAGAATTTACTTCAATCTGATCTAGGATCTTAACTGAGAGAACAACATGTACAGCATATCAATCATGGAGACAATAATGCAAGCACACAAGAGACACAAAGATTTACTTGGGGAAAACCATAAAGGTGAAAAACCCCAATAACTTCCTCAGAGATAGATAGAGCAATGATACAACCAACCAATAGAGATAGCCATAAACTAGCAGCAATCCTCCTCCTCCATAAGTGCGCCTCTCCTCCTTGAGAGCATGTGTGAGAAGTGAGTGAGTAAATAGAGTGCCTCCCGCACTCTATTTATACTTGACTTGACTTGCCTTTTTACCTAACTCACGTCGGCTCGAACTTAACCACATAACATAATGCTGAGTGGGCCGACCCCCAATAGGGTGGTCTAATAACCCTTTGACCCACATGGCCGACCCCCAATAGGGTGGTCTAATAACCCTTTGACCCATATGACTTATACAGGGCCGACCCCAAACAAGGTGGTCTAATAACCCATCAAGTATAAGTTACGACACTTACAATATAAATAACGACACTTCCTTATAGAGGAATAATACCATCTCTATAGGAATACAATATACATATATGTGAAATACATTCTGAAGTTACATATACATCAACACTCCCTCTTAACTAGGAAGGTATTTCTCAGCACAGTTCTTCTAGCACAAGTCATCTTCTCTGGATCATCGTCACTGGATAATCGTCATCGAGTCATCATCATCGTCACTGCTGCTGCTATCTCAATCAATCTCTGAATCTACTCGTCATAGGAAGTTCTACAGAGCCAGTCCTTTTTCATACTGGATGTAGGCCCACCACCTGCAGGTCTTCATCATCACTGGCCATACTGTGGAATCCTCAGGACTTATTACGTGCGTCACAAAACCTCGAAAGAGCATCCCAGGCTGTTACGAGCACACAGCTCTACCTATAGGATCTCCCAGGGCAACGAATTACATGTGACCTCACCACAAAACCTCGCAAGAGCATCCCAGGCTGTTACGAGCACACAGCTCTACCTATAGGATCTCCCAGGGCAACGAATTACATGTGGTCATGGCAAAACCTCGCAAGAGCATCCCAGGACTGATTACGGGCACACAGCCCAACCTATCGGATCTCCCAGGGAAACGAATTACATGCCATAGGACAAAACCTCGCAAGAGCATCTGCCAGATATCCCAGGGCAACGAATTACATGCCATAGGCAAAACCTCGCAATACTATCTGCAGATCTCCCAGGGCAACGAATTACATGTCCTCCCAGAGCAAAACCTCGAAAGAGCATTTGCCAGATGTCCCAGGGCAACGAATTACATGCCATAGGCAAAACCTCGCAAGACCATCTGCAAATCTCCCAGGGCAACGAATTACATGCTCATCTACACAACCTGATCCACGGCCACAGAGTATCAACCTGATACTCACCATACATCATCCTGATGTATCCATGATCATCCTGATCATCATCACTGCAACGTCCTGCTGCATGTCATCTGGAGCAACATCCTGAAGCTCGTCATCTATGATCATCCTGATCATCACTGCAACATCCTGCTACATGTCATCTGGAGCAACATCCTGAAGCTCGTCATCTATGATCATCCTGATCATCACTGCAACATCCTGCTGCATGTCATCTGGAGCAACATCCTGAAGCTCGTCATCTATGATCATCCTGATCATCACTGCAACATCCTGATGCATGTCATCTGGAGCAACATCCTAAAGCTCGTCATCTATGATCATCCTGATCATCACTGCAACATCCTGCTGCATGTCATCTGGAGCAACATCCTGAAGCTCGTCATCTATGATCATCCTGATCATCAATGCAACATCCTGCTGCATGTCATCTGGAGCAACATCCTGAAGCTCGTCATCTATGATCATCCTGATCATCAATGCAACATCCTGCTGCATACCAAGTATCTACCTGATACATATCATGATCCATGATCCTCCTAATCATCAATGCAACATCCTGCTGCATGCCAAGTATCTACATGATACATATACAGATACATGGTCCAAGCATCCAACATGATGCATATACAAAATGATCCAACTGATCATATCCAAGCAGAAACCAGAACATCATCCTGATGCTCATCATCCAGCGCTTACATCCACAGCCATGTGAAGGATCCTCTTTCCAACATGCTTGGAATGGCTTCAGCAAATGTGTCCATCACTTCTTCCTCGAAGTGTCCTCGATCTGAAGAACGCCAAGCCTCTCTCTGAAGTACTCGAACTTCACTCTGGCTAGTGGCTTCGTCAGCACATCTGCAATCTGCTTGTCCATCGCAACATATAGGAGCTTCACAGCTCCTCTCTGCACCATATCCCTGATATAGTGATATTTGATCTCTATGTGTTTCGACCTGTCATGAAACACTGGGTTCTCGGACAACTTCACACAACTCTGGTTATCACAGAAGATACCAGTAGCCTCCAACGGGAGATCAAATAACTCAGACAGTAGCTTCCGTAGCCATACTACCTCACAACTAGCTGAACAGGCTGCAACATACTCTGCCTCAGCTGTACTCAGTGCTACGCAGGACTGCTTCCTGCTAAACCAAGAGATCACACCTGATCCCATACTGAAGCAACACTCAGATGTGCTCTTCCTGTCTGCAGCACTGCCAGCCCAGTCTGAATCAACATAACCCTGCAGGTTAAACATTTGATTCTCCTCATACCTGAGCCCATAATCCACTGTACCCTTCAGGCACCTAAGAACATGCTTTACAGCAACCAGGTGAACACTCCTCGGATCCGTCAGGAACTGGCTCAATGTGTTCACAGCAAAGCAAATGTCTGGTCTCGTGTTCGTCAGGTACATCAAGGACCCAATCATCTGACGATACAAAGAGACATCAACCGGCTCAGATGAAGCATCATATAGAAACTTTAGATTCGATGCCATAGGTGTGGCCATATCCTTGCAGTCCATCATCCCGAACCTCTTCAGGATCTCTACTACATACTTCCCTTGTCCAAGGAAGATTCCATATGCACTCTGCCACACCTCCGTGCCAAAAACAAATAGTGCATCATCCCCAAGTTCTTCATCTCGAACTTGGAAGAAAGCTTCCGCTGCGTGTCGGCAATCAATCTATCTTTACCTGTAACAAACAGGTTATCTGCATACAAAAGTAGTATCACTGGATTTCCTTCTTCAACCTTGTAGAAAAGGTTGGAATCTGCTTTACTCTTGGTAACGCCCAAACTGGATAGAAAGCTGTCTATCCTACCATACCAAGTTGTGTACACATATATGACTACACCATGCTATCTTGAGATCCATCTGGTGCATCTTCTATTTCATCACTTTTATATTTCTCAATGCTGCCATCTGCAACATGCTTGATCTGATAGTTCCATTTGGAAGTCATAACAAACTTCCCTTCACATCTTGGGACTACATCCCAAACATCATTCTTCATGATCGACGGATCATGGCATTTCATTTCTTCATCCCAGATCCTGGGAACTTCAATATCTCCAATATCTTCAATAGATATCTTTGTTGCTGGAACAAAATGTTGTAGTTCTTCTTTTGTAGGAGATGGCATACGATCTTTCCTACACAACAAGTTAAATTGCATGATTAGAAAACATCTCATAGTTTTCAGAACAAATTCTTACACATAAAGAAATATGCCATACAGTCATTCAATTATCTTAGCCAATGCTTCAATACAACATTTATCCATATTCCGTAACTTTCTAGATGCCTTCCAATCTCTACCAGAACATTGTTAAGAGTGTGCACAACTCCCAACATGTCAGCAAAGAGGTTTCATTCTAGATAAGTAGCAATGGAATGTTGTACAGTGCCATAGGCCACTTACCCATTCATATTAGGAGTATACTGTTCATCAATGCAATTATTCTAATATGCATAATACACAACCTAATTCTAGGAACATCAGTATATACATTATTGAACAGTATTATTTAAGAAATGACAATTCAAATACTTATCTTTGTTTGTTCATTGGGTGGACTCCCTCTGAGTCTTCGCTTCCTTGCAGGAGCTGCTGGAGTCCTAATCTGAAGTAGCTTCTTCTACACCTTTCTGTTGTGGGATGTAGAGAGATGGTCAACTCCCTCTGAATATCTGCATCCTTGCATAAACCACTGGAGTGTACTCCCTCTTGATCTTTGCTTCCTGGATTACCTGTTCTTGAATCTCATATTCATCCTTGGTCCCTATGCATGCTTATTAGTATCATGAATGTGTTATCCTTGTGATCTCATATAAAATCATACATTCATTAGTATATTATTAAAACACAATAATCTCAAGCATGCATAGTCATGATCATTTCAAACAGAAATAATAAGCTTTAGCATTCAAGAATTCTTATGGTTAGTCAAATCATAAGAAACATAACATGTCTAAACCTGTAATTACTCAAGCCTATGACTCTTCAGGTTAGTTGAATCATCAATCAAGATAAGAGATATAAAATGCATAAAACCTGTGATTATTCAAACCTATACCATCATGATTCTTCTGGTTAGTCATATCATCAATTATGGTAAGAAACATAATATGCATATAATCATGATTATTCAAACCTATGACTTCATGAATAATCATTATCAACAACGTGATAGTATAAGATCCTAACCCAAGGTAGGAATCTAGCTTGATATAGGAAAAACATACCTGGATTATCATGTTAGCTAGTTATGTCTAACATACCCGTATAATGTCTTTTGGTTCTCTTCAGTGACTTGTGCTAGTAACCTGCATGTCTCATAAGTTAACCATTATAAAACCAAGTTATACATACCTCGTGAATGGATCTTATATGAGATCCATGACAATGGATGAATCTTTGTCCTCATGTTATCATGATCATATGTTCTTGGACCAGAACATGATCTGTCTTTCTTGGTGTACCTTTCATGTTAGTAGACAACATAAACCTCATACAACACCATAATGCATTAGTACAATCATAAGTGTCAACACCCTTACCAATGAATATCTTCTATCATGCATTCATAATTTTGTTAAGGTGATACAACAAATCAAAATTGTACTAACCATAATAACATGAAGACAAACATACCATAAACTTAATCATGGACAAATATCGAAACATACCTCGATGAGTCATACCTGTCGAGATCGCTTGTAATCTTCTTATATAAGGCCTTAGCCTCATCTCCCTCTGAAACAGGAACTTCTTCACTCATGCAGATGATCAATCCATCTTCTTCTAGGATTAACCCAATCCACTTGATTTGCAAGAAATGGACCTTGAGCTGGATATGGGTTTGTCAGAGAAACCCCAAAAATTCAAACTTTGAATTTCAAACTTCTGACAAGATAGAAATATGTGTCTTGATGAGCTGATCAAGCTGGTATATTCAAAATTTGAAGACTGCAAAGTTTCACTCCTCAATTTTGTCTTTGAAACTTCCGGATTCACTGGACGTGACCCTGAACTGGGGTTTGATGAAGCCCACTCTTCTTCCCAATCAAAATGTTTGATCCAAAGCTCTAAGCTTCTATTTTTTCTGAGGAGCTTCCAGCCGTGGTCACAGATTTCAAAAATTCCCATTTTTACAGAAGCCCTAATTTTCCACTTTTCTGATCAAAGTCCCGAACTAGGGTCTAATCAAGCCCGGCCTTTTGCCCAACCAAAAATTCTGATCTTGGTCTCTAAATTTCTATTTTGATGAGTAGCATCCAGCCGTGGTCTCCGATTACAAAAATTCCAACTTTCTTCGAAGCCCTAAATTCCGGAAGCCATGAATGAAGGTACCAAAAAATAATTCTGTTTTGACAGAAATATGTACCTGATTGTTTCTGGTGTAACTCCAAAATTTTTGATCCACAGGGTCTGAAAAAGTTTTCTGAGATAGCCTGACCTGTTATCTTTCCATCCTAACAGGTCTGACCTCAATTGGATTCTCTGAGAGAGAGTTATGCCAAATGTCGCAACGTGACCTGTTTTGGGATAAAACAGGAGAGCGAACTTGTACGGCATGCCACGTGTCACTGTTTTAACTTCGGCCTCTAAAAAAGTTTTCTGAGATATCTTGGCCTGTTACCTTTCCATCCTGATAGGTCTGACCTCAATTGGACTCTCTGAGAGAGAGTTATGCCAAATGTCGCAACATGACCTGTTTATGGGATAATACAGGAGAGCGAACTTGTACGGCGTTCCACGTGTCACTGGTTCAACTTCGGCCTCTGAAAAAGTTTTCTGAGATATTACAGACTGTGTACTACCTGTAACTTTTTACGAAATTTCATTTGGAGCTTCCTAGCCCAAGTTATGACCTTTTTCCCAAGGTCACCGGATTTTGACTCAGATCTGGAAGAGGCAGAAACCCTATATTGCATAGATCATAAATCACAAAGTACAACGAATTAGAGGTTGTCCTTTGGACACAAGATACCTGGAGATCTTAGCTTCGGCCTGTAACAATTTCAGATCCGAAAAATTCTCCAAAACGGATTTATAGCGAAAGTGCTACGATGACTGGTTTTTGCTATATCAAGCCCTAGCATCGTAAGTGCAACAAGTGTCATACATGCCATATCATGCCTTCTTTCAGGCTAGCTCTGATTCCATGTTAAATTTTCAGAATTTACTTCAATCTGATCTAGGATCTTAACTGAGAGAACAACATGTACAGCATATCAATCATGGAGACAATAATGCAAGCACACAAGAGACACAAAGATTTACTTGGGGAAAACCATAAAGGTGAAAAACCCCAATAACTTCCTCAGAGATAGATAGAGCAATGATACAACCAACCAATAGAGATAGCCATAAACTAGCAGCAATCCTCCTCCTCCATAAGTGCGCCTCTCCTCCTTGAGAGCATGTGTGAGAAGTGAGTGAGTAAATAGAGTGCCTCCCGCACTCTATTTATACTTGACTTGACTTGCCTTTTTACCTAACTCACGTCGGCTCGAACTTAACCACATAACATAATGCTGAGTGGGCCGACCCCCAATAGGGTGGTCTAATAACCCTTTGACCCACATGGCCGACCCCCAATAGGGTGGTCTAATAACCCTTTGACCCATATGACTTATACAGGGCCGACCCCAAACAAGGTGGTCTAATAACCCATCAAGTATAAGTTACGACACTTACAATATAAATAACGACACTTCCTTATAGAGGAATAATACCATCTCTATAGGAATACAATATACATATATGTGAAATACATTCTGAAGTTACATATACATCAACAACCCTCTGGGATGACAAAGACTGGGAGGTGAATGAGACGGAGCGCTGGATCCTTGCTGCTTGGGGTATCAGTAAGGATACTTAGAGATACAACTGAAAGGATAAAAGGAACAACACTATGAAAAGTCTTGATTACTGGACGACCCCTCATACTGGTATTTTCAAGTTGAAATTTGATGGGGCGTCGCAGGGAAACCTAGGCCTAGTGGGATTTGGTGGAGTCATTCGTAATTGGCATGATGAAATCCTATAGGTGTACATGGGAAACATTGGGGAGGACACGAATAACGCAACAGAAATGGAGGGTCTCCTTGTTGGCTTTCAGTTGGCTATCGAATTCAACCTGATTCGTATCACCTTTGAAGGGGACTCCCGTCTTATCATCCAACTTGCTCATAATCTCCAAAATGGGAAACGCCCATTTGGCAGGCGGTTTGATGAGTCAACATTGCGGCATCACGGATGATGCACAAGGCCAAAGGTACCGCGGAAGGCGGAAAGCAGCGAGCAAGGCGACAAGTATTTTTGTAGTTTTTGGGTCATTTGGACCGCGTCATGTATATTTTGGGTCATTTAGACCGCACTATGGGGGTTTTTGGGTCATTTGATCGCACTATGTGGGATTTTGGGTTAGTTTTTGTAGAAGTTTGTTAAGAAGCAGCTAGGAAGTTGCCTAAGTGGGCCACAAAAGTAAAGGCGCAAGCCTATAAGTAGATGTAGGTTTGTAAGTGTTGAGACATCCTTGGATAGCTTGATAGATCTTGGAAAGTCTGTTGTAAGTGATCGCGAAGTGATATCCGAGAGATAACTGAGTTGAATATCTTGTTGTAACTGGGTTTTTGCGGAGATAAATATGATGTGATAGAGTTTTTGAGTAGAATCCCTGTGTCTTTTCTGGTAAATGCATTTTGTGATATGAATTTATGAATGATGTGATGTTGCCTTGCTGCAATTAATGCTGTACTATTATATCTGTCGCAATAATGGTAAGATCTATAGAATGATGTCACGATTGTGATTAATGCTGAGTTAAATGCTTAGATCTGTTTCTGAATGTTGCAAGAAGTTAATCCATTGATGCACAACATCCTCCTTCATTCGACGGAAACATGATTCCATCAAATCTCCCTTGAACATCTTGGGTGAGACCTCATCTGCTCCGCAGGTATTGCTGGACAGGGTTAAACCTGTCTGGCCCAGTGCTCAAGGAGAGCACGGTGGCTTGGACGTCGACAGCGTGAGAAACCCCTGTCAGTTGGGTTTGTGTCAACAAATGGTTCCGTTTCCGGGACCGTAGTGCAAATTGAAAGGAGGATATGTTGTGCCATCCGACAAAACCAGAGATCCAAGACTGGTTCGACCTAAAGTTGCGAGAATTCACTGAAAACGAAAATAAGAACCCTGGGTTGTCGACAGATTGGTGGTTGGCGAAGTACATTCACGATGGTCCACACAAATATTTTTTCTGCGAGTTCCCAATCACCCTATATGAGTGGTTAGCAAAATTGACATTCCAGAAGAGGAACTTCCAAGGTGGTGAGCCGACATCCTGGACCCCAAAACTGGTCCAGCAACTGCAAGAAGTCGACAACAAAGCGTCGTGGGCTGTTGAGGTTTGGGTCGACAGCATACTGGAAGGCTACATCACTGAATTTGTGGTTGATACCACAAAGTATTACAATGAGGCAGAAAGGGAATTCTTCAACAGGCCAAGGGGTAGTTTTCCGTTGTCACTACAGTTGTCCATTAAAATGCTCATTTGAGAAAAGGGCATACTAAATATGCACCTAGATCAGTAAGAACCCTGGTGGGCGGAGGCCATGGATACAGAAATGACAGGGGGGTGGTACATGGAATGATAAGGGGTAGATGGGTGTGGGTCATGACGAGACTATGAAGGAAGCTGAGGAAAAGAGTGGTCTTACAAGGGGAGGAGCAAGGTTTCGACAGGAAAATAGGCAGAGGACAGGAGAAGGTCCTACTGCGATCGAAATGAAAGGCCATGAAGGAAGACCACATGGGATGAAGTGAACTCACAGTGCCAACAAGGACGACTAGGCTACGCCCAGGTTAGAGGCAGGACCAATCCCTAGTAGCAATGTACCCACACCTCTGCTCATTGTCTCTCAACCAGTAAGAAATACAACTTTGACACCACCGTGTTCATCAGGTCAACAGGATTTAATTGCCAGTAGCTCAGCGGCTGTTGGAAGGAATCCCAAGATGGCAGGTGAAGATGCAAAGTTACCGTTGTTCCACGGAAATGGAACAGATAATCCCGAGCAGTACTAGTTCTTATGTGAAGTAGTATGGATTGTAAAGCAAATTACTGATGATAATTCCAAGAAAGGACAATTGGCGACAACCCTTCAAGGTTGCGCATTAGACTGGTTCATGAAGTTTGTGCAAGTTCCTATAGGCACTCCAGAAAAGACACTGGATGAATTTCGAGATGGGTTGATTGCAGAGTTTAGAAAACCCAAATCTAAAGTGCAATATATTATAGAACTAAAAGAAATTAAGCAGTACCCCAACAAAACTGTGTGGGATTTTGACCGGTGATTCAAAACATTGATGGCAAGGGTCAGCTTCGACATGAGCACTGTCCAGCACAAAGAATGGTTCATCGCGGCATTGCTCCCTCACATTCAACTACCGCTGATGCAACAAAACATTACAACACCGAGTGAAGCTCTAGAGATTGCGAGGCAGTTGGAAGCTTCGTCGCTTGGTGAGAACGCCGCAGGTGTGTCGCATATTCAGACACAATTGGCTAACTTGAAAATACAGCTGCAAGACCATAAGAAAGGAAAGGAACAATGTGAGGAAGTATGGTGTACACGATGTCGCGGAGAGGGGCATACTAAGGATAATTTCCAAGACTTCCACAATTATCTGGTTTCAGGAACATTGAATCCATTGAGTGGCAGTGGTATGCTGTGGTGTTGCATCTGTCAGGTATATGGGCACCGCCATGAGGAGTGTCAATACATGTAGAAGATGGTCACAAAACCGATGAATCTGTATTGTACCTTCTGCAAGTCCGTGGGACATGAAGACAAGGACTGCGGGGCATATGGACTACTTCATGAATGAACGTACGATGCATTCTATGTGAAGGACGACCAGCGTGTCGTACAACAACTGCAACTACAGCCACAGGTATCCCAGCCGCTATCTCAATCGAAAGTGCAGTTTGTACCACAGCAACAACCACAACAGTTTATGCTGCAATATGCTCCGATGCAAATGGCTCCACAACAGCCACATTATGTTCAGGAGCCACAGTATGTGCAGCCAGGGAAATATGCGCAACCACAACCAAATCCCATGCAACAACCGCAATACCAGCAGCAAGGGGGATTCCGTGGATGATTTTGGGGAGGATGTGGTGGATGCTTTGGTCATGGAGGAGGACAAGGACGAGGAGGTAGAGGACCTGTCCAGTGTTATAACTTTGGAGTGTGGGGACACTACCAGCAAGATTTCCCACAATTGTAGACACAGTGCACATTTTGTTTTGTTATCAATCACACTGTTGAAAACTGCCCATAGTTGATTGCACGATGGAAAGCAGGGAATGTTCCGCAGTTGTAGAATCAGAATCAGGTACAGCAACTAGTGCAGAATCAAGTACAACAACCACCGCATAACCAGAACTAGCATCCAAATCAGAATGCTAACCAAAACGTGAACCAACCTGGGAATCCACCACTGAATCAGACTCAGGGTGCAACTATCACGACAATTTTTGCAGAACCGAGGATGCAAGACGCAGCTATTGCAGTTATCACTCATGGAGGTGCGACAATAGGAGAAGATGGTCACAGTCTCTCATTTGATTAGCCGGGCAGAAGAAGGTATCATTTGACATTGATTCCGAGCGTGATTCCTTCTTTCAAGCGCGTCGTGCGATGGAACAAGATCGCGGTAAGGCAATTATTTGTGACATGCCTCCCTCATTTGATTCCACTTCCGAGGCAGGTCCATCGTGGCAGTCTAGGAC
Source organism: Larix kaempferi (assembly GCA_027924585.1). Lineage (NCBI taxonomy): Eukaryota > Viridiplantae > Streptophyta > Pinopsida > Pinales > Pinaceae > Larix > Larix kaempferi. Next base: position 3,134,905 of record BSBM01000150.1, read on the forward strand.
CCTACATAATTTTTTTGAAATTTTTTTATCGCTGGCAAGGGATCCAGATGATCTCTCTGAGCTTGAAGGGCTATTGCAGAGACCAGCCAGGAGCCGACGAGAGTCTGCGGTAAATTCCTTACAAAGACGAAAGATAGGTAAGGAAATGTGCATGAACATTCAGATTGGAGACTATGAAGTTGATTCAGTTATTCTAGATCTTGGTTCGGATGTCAACATCTTAACCAAGCAGGCTTGGTAGAAAATGGGGAGTCCAATGCTGAGTTGGTCTCTCGTACAGCTCCTTCTGGCTAATCAGGCCAAGGTGACACAGATTGGGAGAGTTCCACGCTTGGTTGTGGATATTGAGGGAATGAAGACATATTCCAACTTCGATGTCATTGAAGTAGTTGAAGGAGGAAGCTCCTATCCCGCGTTGCTGGGGATTGGGTGGGCTAAAAACAGTGCAACAGTCATCAACTTTAAGAAGAGGATGATGAATTTTGAAAACCGTGACCTCAGATTCATAGCTATGTTGGATCCGACTGAAGGAAGCAGGCATATTGAACCAGTAAAGGATGAAGTTCCCAGCAGGTGGGACCATGCATACAATATCTCAGAAGACTATATCTATCCGACTATCGATGGTGAGCTTGGGTGGCACAGCTTCAGCTCTGCGTCTTCTGACTCTGATGACACTTTAGAGAATTGGCATAATCGCATGAGGTGTCACTCTGCAAGTGTGGGTTAGTCACACAATCATTATGCCGCGTTGCAACTGAAACTGTTGCACTGCCAGTATACGACGGGTTGCCCAGTTTGTTTGATTTTCTCGTGGCATTCAAGGAAAAGGTCTCAAAACCACAACGATTGTTGGCATTGGAGGAAGCGCCGAAGGATGATCCAGCACGTTGGTGGGCGACACATAAGAAATTGATTGATTGGTGGCCGTAGTGCAGCGAAATATGATGGACGGAATGACCCTGGCAGTCATTTGATGGAATGTCAGATGTTGTGGGAATCGCGACCAAGGGATGAGTGGGTCCATTCCTTTGTCCATATGATGGACGAGATGCCACGATCATGGTATACTGCAGCCAAACTGCGAGGGGAGATCAGCTCTTGGTTGGAGTTGACAGTTTGTTTTAATCATACTTTCAGTTTCGTGGATGCCAACCCGGATGTCCATAATGCTTTGCAGCTCATTTGCGATGTGGTTCTAAAGGTTTTTCCAGTGGCATATCCTACGGACCCGCATACGCATTGCAAGATGCAATCCATGATGGAATGTTATAATATTACTGGTGGACCAGAGGATGGTGATGATCCGCGGAACGTCAATATTCTGGAATCAGAAGGCAGTCGCGATGTGGTAGCACCAGATGCACCAACTGATCCGATCAGTCAGCCACTAAAGCTCTGAAAGGTCAACATTGGAACAGAGGAAAGTCTAAAGTTTGCGAATGTTGGGGACTATTGGGATGATGAGATGATGGGGAAAGTTACCGACTTGTTGCATGAATTCCAACACTTGTTCCCTATGAAGTTTTCTGAGATGAATGGAATCTTGGGGGATTTAGGGGAAATGAAGATCTCGTTGAAACCAGATGCAAAACCGATCAGGAAGTGACCATATCGCTTGAATCTGCACCATAAAGAGAGGGTCAAAGTAGAACTTGACTACATGTTTGATGCTGGAATTATCGAACTAGTTGAGGAATCAGACTGGATTAGTCCTATGGTGGTGCAAGACAAGAAGACAAGCGAAGTGCACATTTGTGTCGACTTGCGGAAACTGAATGACGCATGTCTACATGATCCATTTCTGACCCCGTTCACTAATGAGGTGTTGGAAGGCGTGGGTGGCCAAGAGATGTATTCTTTCACAGATGGGTTCTTTGGCTATCATTAGAACAAAATCGCAAAAGAAGACCGCCACAATACCACCTTTGTGACAGAATGGGGCTGTTTTCAGTACACAGTGATGCCATTTGGGTTGAAGAATGCACTGGCGATATTTTCTCGGGTCGTCGTTGTTGCTTTCAGGGATTTCATTCAAAATTTTTTGCAGGTGTGCATGGACGACTGGATAGTCTATGAATTGATCAACGATCATCTGGCCAATCTGTGATTGATGTTGGAGCGCTGTCGATAGCATTAGATATCGCTAAATTTGAAGAAGTGCATCGTCTGTGCACCATTCGGGATATTGCTAGGTCATATTGTTTGCAAGCAGGGATTGTTGGTCGACCCAACAAAAATTGCACTCATTCTGAGCTTAACACCGTCGACTAATGTCAAGCAGTTGAGAGCGATGTTTCATCACACTGGATATTATCGCAAGTTCATCTGGGGGTATGCAGCAATCATGGCCCCTATGGAGAAGTTGCTGAAGAAAGATGTGGTATTTCAGTGGAGTCCTGAATGTCAAGTTAGTTTTGAAACGTTGCAGGCTAAGATGGCCTCAGCGTCGATACTGGTATTTCCAGACTAGAGCAAAGAATTCCATGTCCACGTTGATGCATCATCGATCGCGCTGGGATTCATGCTCGCATAGCCAGGGGAAGGGGATCTGGATCACCCCATTTCCTTTGCGATTCGAAAGTTGTCATCCGCTGAATGAAACTATACAACTACAAAGAGGGAAGGTCTAGCGATGGTATATCCGTTGCAAAAGTTCAGGCATTACCTATTAGGTGGTCATTTTAAGATGTTAATAGACCACTCTACATAGCAATATCTGGTCAATAAGCCTGTGTTGGGGGGGAAGATATGTCGCTGGCTACTTCTGTTTCAGGAGTTTGATTTTGAGGTGATTGTGAAGCCAAGACACTTGAACGCAGGACCAGATCATCTGTCGTGGATTGAGACAGGAGAGGAACCAACCAACATTGAGGATGGGTTTCCCGATGTGCAACTATTTAAGGTTGAAGTAGCTGATGAATACTATGGAAAAATCATTCAATTTCTGACGATAGGAACCGCACCGAAAGGGTTCACCACAGTCAGAAGCAGCAGCTGGTGGTCAAGGATGCATATTTCCAGCTGATTGCAGGACAGTTGTACAAACTGGGATCCGATGATATCTTGAGGCGCTGCATCTTGCCTCATTAGCAAGGGAAGATCTTGTTGGAAGCACATGCGGGAATAGATGGTGGGAACTATGGCAGTCGTGCAACTTCCAGGAAGGTTCTTTGCACAGGGCTTTGGTGGCTGATGCTTCACAATGATGCGATGGATTATGTGCGAACCTGCTATGTCTGACAACGAACTGGGAAACTTTCTAGGAGGGATGAGATGCCATTGAAACCTCAAGTTACACTACAGCCATTTGATAAATGGGCAGTGGATTTCCTGGGCCCTATCAACCCACCTGGGAAGCGCACTAGTGTAAGATACATCATCCTGGCGACAGATTATTTGACATGATGGGTGGAGGCTGCACCAGTCATAGATTGCACCATGGCAACAATAGTGCATTTCTTGTTCGACAACATCGTCACTTAGTTTGGCTACCCAAAGGTGTTGATGAGTGATCAGGGCAGTCATTTTATCAATCTCACTGTCAATGCATTGACAGCGGAACTGTAGATACAGCATAAGAAGAGCACACCATATCATCCACAGGAAAATGGGACAGTCGAAGCTTTCAACAAGATCTTGGAGCATGCATTGACAAAGGTTTGCAATGCGAATCGCAATGATTGGGATTTGAAGATTCCAGCAGTTTTGTGGGCATATCGCACCACTTGTAAAAGGTTGACAGGACAGACACCATTCAAACTGGTGTATGGGAAAGAAGCGAGTATGCCTATGGAGTACATCGTTCTGAGTCTGTGCATAGAGGCAGCGACATGTATGGATGATGAAGCGACATTAGGAGAACGTCTGACGTAGCTAGTGCAGCTTGAGGAATATCGCTTTATCGCAGGTTTCCACCAGAGTGTGGAGAAGGATCGACAAAAGGCTTGGCATGAATGCCATATCAAGAACAAGCAGTTTCTGCAGGGTGACTTGGTGTTGTTGTACGGAAGCAAGTTTATGAAGCACCCAGGGAAATTGCAGATGCATTGGCTTGGTCCATATCGCATCAGTAGCACAACCTCGGGAGGAGCAGTACAGTTGCAGTAGTTGGATGGAGCGATGCTCCCAAAAATGGTAAATGGTAGCAGGTTGAATCCCTACAGGATGAGCTTGGAACAGCACGATGCCTGAGTCACATCAGGAAAAATAAATAAAAAAATGGCAGGATGCTCGGTGGCAGGTTGGCACACCAGCAGGAACAGGATGCACAAGTTGGAGAACATGTATCGCGGTTTAGGCGTTAGGTCGCGACTGGGTCAAATCGATAATAAATGCAGAAAGTTAAAAGAATTTAATTAGCACCGCATGATGAAATGATCGGCATTAATGGCAGATCCGGCCGTTGTATTGATAGAATTGACGACGGATTTGGGTAATTAAGGTAGGATTTGGTCATAATGCATGCTTCGATTTGGTAATGATGGTTAAGGACACAATTCGGCACTATAAGAAGGGGTCGGCTTTGGTCGAAAAGAACCATTGTGCCGAGTGTGAAGGATACACTCAGTATTGTATTGTTAAGTTGAATTGTCGAGTTAGGGGTTGAGTGTTTGTTGCCTGCAAGTTGCATTGGTGGGTAAGAAAATGTTGCGCCAAGAGGGGCCCTGCTGCAACATGCCGAGTATACCCGTGGTTGAAGTTTCCAGTGGTGTCGAGTCACCAGCTAGGCTAGTAAGCATCGAAGAATAGGTCGTCAACATGCCGAGTGGATCAGCGTTTATAGGAATCCCAAAGAAGCGGAGGGGGGGTCAGCATTCCAAGTCCCCACAGAGCAAACGACAACTACGTTCATCCACAGCGGTTGACGAGGAGGTGCAAGTGGAGGTAGGACAGTCCATCCATGGAGTCGACGATTCGGCTGCTTGGGAAGGACTATCTGCTGCGGATATCCCTTGGTATGTTCCCCCCTGCCATCCTAGTATACTGCTTCGGAAGCCCACGAAGAATCAGAAATACCCTGTGCGAATTCCAGCACTCCTAGCAGGTATGGAGTGCTTTATCGATATTGTGTTGGCATTGATGCACCTGAAATATGATGACCATGACATGGTGGCCTATAAGGAGATTACGTCGGACCCCTATGTGCTGAGGATGTTGCTTAGTGGTACACTGGTTCCACAATATTGGGTGTGTAGGCTAGCCCAAGTAGGATTGCTTGGACTTATTAATATGCCACACTTTGTGTGAATGCAAGAGATTAATGCTTGTGTGAAGCAGCTGCTGGCCTGCTTCCATGGCAGCACATCGTAGCTGGACAGACCGATTCTAGTCACTGTTGACTTGATTGTTGAGATTACCGAGTTGCCGAAGGATGGGGTAGATCTATCGCAATACTTCCGCGGGAAGGAGAATGATAAGAAGAGGGCGGCCCAGTTGGTTCGCCGCTACACATTGGAACATGATGCCCGCACTTACCGAACCAGCAGTATCAATGATAAGGCAGTCCTCACCGGTGTGAAGATGTTAAGTTGCAAAGTGGTTTGGAAGAATCGACCCAACCAATGCAATTCAGGGGTCATCGCATGTGCAGCACAGTGCGCAGAAGGCGTGTAGATGAGTTGGTCACTATTTTTGTTGAACCAGTTAGCGGAGGATGCAACAACCGTCCAAGATGGGAAAGGCTCTTTCACATACAACTAGATCTTAATCTTAATCGTGCTGGTCGCCTGGAAGGATCCTGACACTTACTAGGGCATGGATGTTGAGGCCGCGAAAAGCCATAAGGGTGCACGCTATTAGAACTTGTGGTGGGTGCAAGAACCCGAGCTCTTGAAGGAAAGTCCAATACAGTTTTGGTTGTATTGGGAGATGCTACAGGATGCAGCGATGAAGGTACCCTGCTTAACTGAAGAAACCGCAGTGAAGTATAAGCCGATTGCGCTGTTTGCAATTCGGCCTCATGCGATTCACGTACAAGCAATGCGTGACCCTACGAAGCAATGGCTGTTGACACACTATAAGTTGTCTGAAGAAGCGATGGAGGGCATCGTCAGTGATTGGCCGGTTGAATGGATGGAACTAATCAGTCTGGTGGAGATTGAGGAGGAACCTCTAGCGATGGGCCCAGAGGATGCATTATCTGCGTAGGACCAGAAGAGTCATCATGAATCGGCTCAAGAGTCATCCACAAAGACACCCATGGATGAGGATATCGACCGCGAGCTCAAGGAGGGAAGAACGAAGGCACGTCATGAGTATGCGACAATCAGTGGGGCCTCTCCCGCAACACAAATGGCTATCACCAATGTGACAAATGTGGTAGCCCGAGCAATGACAGCGAAGGCAGAAGTCGGTTTCAAAGAGGTACATGTTCAGCTTAATTCTTTATGCGATGTTGTTTCGCAGAAGGGATCGGAGGTTGTAGTTGGCGCAATCAGCACTGAGCCACAGGTTCAGAACGTGAATCTTCCACCGAATGCAATTGTGACTGACAATGAGGCTCTCCAGGCCTTACTATCATAGTTAGAAAATTTGACCATCAACATCAATGAGCTTCCAACGAAGGAGTTGACAAATGTGCAGGCAATTTCCAGGCGAGAAATGGCGGACATAATACAAGAAATTAGCAGTCAGTTCCTATGATTGCAGGAAAACGAGGCAACGACCCAGCAAGAGGTCGCATCATTAAAGGGAAAAGCAGTCGAGGAAACGAAGGTATTCAATGAATTGGAGGACAGGCTCGAGCAGCTGATGGCCAAGAAGAATAGTGGCATAGCGGAACTCAAGAAGGATCAGGACCGGTTGACAGTAGAAAGCGCTGCCCTTAGGGAGAATAAAGTGCAGTTGGAAGAGGCAGTCTCTGAAGCCTGTCAACATGTTCTCGAACCTACCGCGCAGTTGGATCCGGTTCAAAGAGCGCAATGACTTGGGGATGTCATTGCCCAATTACAGCATGACAATGCGGAGTTAACAGCTCTATTGAACCCAAGCACACCACAAGAACGCGTAGATGACTGGAAATGCGCCATTGAGGAGGCGAAAAAACAGCTGGGAGAGCTGGAACAGACAACGACAAAGCTCACAGTAGATACCGCACAGTTTTGGGGCAGCATTGTTCATGATGAGCAGCTGGAACAGTTGAGCAAGCAGCGGCAAGAAGCAGAAGGGAAATTGCCGATATTGAAGGTGTCACTGAGGAGGCTCCTACCAGTTGTTCAGGTCGCCAAATCAGTAGAATAGAAAGATTTGCAGCAACGCATCACAAAGGATGAAGAGCGTCAGAAGAAGCACGGCGCGTAGCTGGAGTAATTCCAATAGATTGGTGGATATTTTTTGGTCAGGGCCAGTTCAGTGTTGCAAGCTGTGCAGGAGGGTCCTCGGCAAGTTACAGAGAAGATGACTAAGCATCCATCTGCGCAAGATGTGACAGAGAGTCAGGCGGTGGCGAAGGAACAAGTCCAGGAGGTCGATCAGCAGTATGAGGACTTCAAGCTGAAGACCACTCAATACACAACGTCCGGTTGACATGGCTCGAGGGAGAGCCACAAGATTGTGTTGGGTTCCGATTGGCAGGAGGTTTGATGAGTCAACATCACAGCATCACGGATGTTGCGCAAGGCCAAAGGTACCGTGGAAGGTGGAAAGTAGCAAGCAAGGCGACAAGTATTTTTGTAGTTTTTGGGTCATTTAGACCACACTATGGGGGTTTTTGGGTCATTTGACTGCACTATGTGGAATTTTGGGTTAGTTTTTGTAGAAGTTTGTTAAGAAGCAGTTAGGCAATTTCCTAAGTGGGCCACAAATGTAAAGGCACAAGCCTATAAGTATATGTAGGTTTGTAAGTGTTGAGACATCCTTGGATAGCTTGATAGATCTTGGAAAGTCTATTGTAAGTGATCGCGAAGTGATATCCGAGAGATAACTGAATTGAATATCTTGTTGTAACTAGGTTTTTGCGGAGATAAATATGATGTGACAGATTTTTTGAGCAGAATCCCTATGTCTTTTCTGGTAAATGCATTTTGCGATATGAATTTATGAATGATGTGATGTTTCCTTGCTACAATTAATGCTTTACTGTTATATATGTCGCAATAATGGTTCTATTAAGGGCAAGATCTATAGAATGATGTCGCGATTGTGATTAATGCTGAGTTAAATGCTTAGATCTGTTTCTGAATGTTGCAATAAGTTAAACCTGTCTGGCCCGGTGCTCAGGGAGATCGCGGTGGCTTGGGCGTCGATAGCGTGAGGAGCCCCTGTCGACTAGGTTTGTGTCAACACCCCAGAAAAAGTACTGGACAGTTGGCATCTCACCTACAGAGTGGAACAACTGGACACGATTATCAATTCTTCCCGCGCCTGGTCTTTTATCCATGTTCATAGAGACGGTAATAGGGTGGCGGACCTCTTGGATAACGTAGGGGTCGAGGAACACCGTCATATCCACTCTATCTTGCTTGACACCTTTGGGAATGTAGAGTGGTCCCACCGTTGTGCCATGCTGGTGGAGGAGTGCACATGCGCGAGACCGAGGGGATCACGGGACACGAGCCCTCCCATCAATACCGATCTTAGACCACCTGTTTCTCCTATGGTGGACAACTCGCGAGAAATTAACTGCTTCAAATCGGTAATTGAAATCCCCTGCCCCTTAAATTCCCACAGTGATGAACTAGTTCGGCATACTTCAATTCATAATAACCAGATCATACGAACAAGCCTCGGTGATGAGGGTGACATCAGTAATCCTTTGGATCACTTCAGGGAAAGGTACAACCGAAATCATGAGGATTAATGCTCAAAGGACAGCCAACCCTATTGCTTTTATGGGAATTTGGCTGGAAATTGCTATAAAAGGCAAACATAACAGTGGTTTTTTATGCTTCTTGATGGTTTCCTACTCGAGTTGTGCTTTTAGTATAACCAAACTTGGAGTGGTTTTTCAGACTAGCTTGGTGAGGGGTTCTGGTATTTTTATGATGGAATCGCGTAAGTAGAAGGATAAGAAGCCTCGTCATGACCCCAAAAAGGGCAATGCCCCTACTAGGAGGGAGCAACGAAAGGCCCTTACGGCGGCTTGTTTCTTCCGTGACCGTATCCCTGGGGTCATTAAGGAAGAGTTGGAAAGGGTTGAGCGAGACCTGTGGGCGTGGGTCAAGGCTATTTTTGGTGGCAATTTGGGGGATGAATTTGGTGAGTGGTTAACAGACCCTAGTAATATGGCAGAGTGTCTCTCAGCCTACAAAATAATGCTGGCTACTTTCTAGGTTACCAAGGGCCTCCTCGGTTATGTTCTTATGGAATGTGAAAATAAAGCTGCTGGGGATATGGATCTTGTTTGTGCATGGAAATCCCATAAACATGAGTGCTCTCTTATGCACCAGAAGCTTGACCTTATTGCTACAAAATTGGGCATCCATCCTCCTTCGGCTCCGAGGCCATCTTTGGTTGGGGGTGACCGTCGTATTCCTATCCCGAATACTACTATAACCCCAGGTTTTCCGTGTGCTCCATGTCCCATTCACAACCCGGCTCCTCGGCTGACTTCTGGAATTTGAAGCACTCCTCTTTGGTGCTTTGGTCTTAGGTTAAAGTTGTTTTAGACTCTCTATTTTATTATGTAGTTTTAGCTCTCTGTCGGGCTCTGAAGGTCGTTTTTGTTGATTATGTCTCCAGTACTCTGTTAAAGCACCTTATGGTAGATGGCTGGGCTTTAGTTTTTGCCGACAAGATTTTTTGGGCATCTGATACAACTCTGTAATCTCTATAATAGGTTTGGGATGGATGAAACTCTATTATATTTGTTTGGGTTGGGGGGATTACGGCTGGCTGGCTAGTCCCTTCTACCAGCCAGGCCACTGGTTTTTTCCATTATGTAACTCTGTCATAGTAATACAATCTCTTACTTTTACAACAACAAAAAAATGAAAAGCATGAAATATAATTAACCATGTGTATATTATAAAAAGCATGACATATAAATAAATTTGTTGCAAGAGAATAATAATAAGTCATCGATCAAAGGTTGAGTTAAATTTTGTATAAGAAAATTACCTCCATAATAGCAACCCCCGCATCTATTTGATTCAAACCGTAATTGATCAACAACTCTTCACATGCAGCTATTGATTTTGTTGCACATATGAATACACGATTTCCTTCACGCCCCTCAAATACGCAATTGGGTAGCTTATGTGTTGACCCTGGTCCTGTGCTATTTATAAACCCTATGATATTTCCTGAATCTTTTGGCCTTCCATCAATATACACAGTTGCTCCTTTGTTCAGATTGTTGTCTAGTAGTTGACAATAATTTGTTGCCGCTCCGTATGTCCGCATACTTCGCGTATATTAGACCAACAACAACCAGTCATTGTATTTGTTGCATGGTCCGACATACTCCATTAATTCAGTTTTAGTTCCATATGCCATCCATGGAAAATAGCCCCAGTCCATGTAAAGAGGATGGAGCAATGCGATAAGTCCTTCCATTGAGGAAGAAATCCATGTCCACTTGGGGTAGCTCCTTGGGTAGCCATCGTTTTACAAGATGTATATACCTCAGGGGAAAATTAATGTCACCTATGCTCTCATTATCATAATCACATGATCCTCCTTAAGAAACAAAAAGTTCCATGCATCTACGAAATTTTCTCCTTACCTTATCACCTCTAGTTGATCTTGACCTGTTAGATCTTGTATTAGACATCTCGCTTTCAATCTCTTCTAGTCTATCTTCCTCACTTGAGGAATATAGATCCGACAAGTACCTATTTGGTGGTACCTACAATCATTAAAATGAGACAACATGTTGTAGTTAAATTTTCAATATCGAAAACATCATTCATGGCTCATGGTTTCTAGCAAGCATGTTATAAAGAAAGATCATCCAAACTTGTATGATAGATATGGGACAAACCAAATTATTAAATTTATGATCTTTGATATATGTGGACATATGGCATGATTTAGTTCCTATAGGAAGATTCCCTCCTCCATCTAGTTATCATATTAACCCGTCAAATCCACCTATATTCATCACATACCTATTGTTTTATGCAAATGGGCTATGAATTGTAGTTGGTTGCATTGGTTGGGTGAGTTGTACTCATTTCCATCCAACCAAGCCTCATTAACTAAATGCAAAATTTTAATTGTTTTACAACTTGTGTTGTTGGATCCCTTCCAATCAAGCTTGTGACAAGTTAATACAACTACTCTATAACTCTCTATGATCCAATGTTGAACGGGGAAAACGATTTATGACTAAGGTATGATGAGAGTCATTGAAGGGAATGAAAGATGATAAGTTTTTGGGTGGTTGGTAGCAAAGGATCATAAACAAAAAAAAAATTAATTAGATCCAATATCTTAGAAGGAAACACTTTTTGGCCTACTAACGGTTCCACATTATTCAAGGTAAAAGGATCATTCGTTTCCTCTATAGATTTTAGTGTCAAAAGGCTACAAAAACTATATGAGATGGATTTGAAAAGAGTACAAACTACTCTATCCTTCAATGACCTCCCAGTTGGTGAGATACTTCAGTTCAATGTTTTAAATTTTTATATGAAGGGGAATCAAATTATAAAAGTGGCATCAAAAAATTTGTCTTTCAAGTTAGTACCATTGGAGTATATTAGGATATAAGGTTTTCAATTGTGATAGGATGGAGTGTTTTCAATTCTATTTGGGACAGAAAGGCTTTTTGTACATCTTTCTTTTGTATTTATGTAAGAAATTTTGCTTCCACAATCGTGTTTTGATCTCCAATTTTTGTGTTGAAATTAGTGGTTGGAGCCACCTTCACTTTCAACGGAAATGTGAAAACTACTACAATCCTTTGGAAAGTAATTATGAATTGGGATCACCTCCATATCTAAACCATTAACATAGTTTTTGGATACATCTCTAATCTTAGTAGTTTCAACCCTCACCCATAAGCTCATGCTTAGTTACTTTTATTTGTATATTTAGGCTTGTATGGATCCGCTCTCCTCAATTTGTACCCAAGAATATAATGCCCTCAATTAGTCATCTCCCACATGAGGATTAGGAGACCGTATTAGTGGATGAGGTAGGGCATATGTATGCAAGTAAAAACTTACACACCAAATTATTCTCCTTATTATGACATTTGTTATAGATTTCATCAACACCTCTATGGTTATTCATCTATAAAGGAAAAAATTCAACATTTTTGTGAATTGGAACCTATATTGTTGGGAGTGGGGATTGGGGAGCGAGAAGCGGAAACATTGAATGTCAATCCCATACCCTAATACATGATAGAATCCAGTGGAAACATTGCAATACTTAAATCCTAAAAACTGTTAAGTCTGTTGAATTTTGAATGGGATAAAAAATTCTACTTTTGGCATTTGAAGTCCGATGAGGTTGGAACCACTCTCAAACATCCTAAAACAATTAATGGTAATGTTAAAAATTTAAGTAAAATGATAGAAAATGAAAGATAAGGAGAATGTCAAATTTTACTTTAAGAATTTAATATTACCATTTAAAGCTATGTTGATGCCTAGAAATTCCCAGCATCAACAGTAGGGATTCGCCCCAGTAAATGATCCCATTAGATCACTCACCATTTGGTGTGGGGAATCCGTCTGGTTAACGGTTCGGCTACTGTATTTGTTGTTTGTTTAACATCTTTACCGGTTGTGGTCCGACACACCATTTATTTTATTTTAATTTTAGGTATGAAATGCAAGTGCCCTACTTAATGCATTGGAACTAACGGGCAGAAGCCTCACAAGTGATGCGCAGGTTCTTACCTCTCGTCTTACCACTCCTACCTTATCAATTCTCTTATTTCTAACCTAAACCAACTATCCTATCCCTACATGGAGCAAATTTGAATTAAGAGTAATAAACTGGAAATGTTCAAACAAGTCTAACAAATAGCTTTTTAAACACAGTAATCACATTTACAACAGAAAGAATACCTAATATAGCTTCGATATGATTAAAGCGATTTATTACTCATTTAACACATAAACATTTGCATAGGAAATAAAATCATTCATCACAATTGAAATAGTTCAAGGAAGTTAGAACGATCTCACAATATTAGTTACGAATGCAAGAAGAAATAGTTCTACATTAACATTCCACACATTCCATGCAAAAATATCTGTGCACGTTTTTCCCAGCCAACAGATCCTTCTTATTTGCAGAAAATTAGTTCTCTTACAGAATTGTCCAGCCTCTATTATGCTAGCAAAAGTCCTCCACTTCTCAAATGAGATTACCAAAATAGTCCAAAGCTAGACGACCATTGGCCTTCCATATTTCCTTCATACTTTTGGAGTTCTTTAATAATTTAATTACAAATTGATTTAATTCACTCTTGGGTGACCTTGGGCATTCCATTAATTTGTCTTTTAGTGACTTTCATCACATAGTGGAATTTGTCCTCATGTGACATGGTGACTTTTATCTTCTTACTATAGGGAACTTCTCCACTAAATTCTTCATAAATTGATGGCTTGATACTTGATCGAACATGAACTCTACTTGTCCATGGTTATGATTCTTTGCTTTCTAATAGTCATCTTGGTCAAATCGCCTTCATCCTCATTATGAGCGCCTTAGTATGTTATCATCAAGTTTTTTTTATAAAAATTTCGACGAGTCTTGAGTTTCTTTGCAGCAACGACGTTTACTTTCCCTATCTTCGCAGAAAAGCGCTGAGTTTCGGCGGAGTTACGCTAAATGGCCCGATACTGTTTCAGCAGGGATTTATCAAATTTTCAGCGAAAGGAGAACTTTCATAGTCGAATTTTATTTCTTTTAAGACCAACTTATTATACATATAAAATATAATATATTATATTATATGTACAACATATAACATATATAAGATATACTATATATAAAATAAGTTAAACCTTTTTTGTGGGTGTCGTTCTTATTCTCTTTAAGTTGGTTTGGTTGAATTTTTTCAAGAGAGAAAAGAAAGGTGGAAATGTTTAAGTTTTTTATATAATATATATATGTTTTCAATATATAATATACATGATGCATGTATATATTATATAAAATATTTAAAATACAGTTTTTGTTTTTTATATTTATTTTTATTTTTTTTAAATCATTATTACATTTATTTTGAAGTTATAGTGTTTTACAGGTTTGCAGTGTAAGAGGGGAGTTCCTTCAAGATGAGAGATATCTATCAAATCATGAATATATGACGAATGGTTTGAGGCTTAAAATGGCACGATGAGCTTCGTAGCTAAGGAGTTAACTCTTCAAGTGACACAAACCGTCGGCTAGGTTAGTCGAGGAATCATAAAGATCATTTTGTTACTTCTGGGGCTCATAATCAAATTCCATGAGTTGCGTTGGATTTGTGACGATGATCTCATCGAAGATAGCCGGGTTCACCGTCCAAATTTTCATTTTCACATAACACCAAAATCACATGTAGATGACATTATTAATGGAAGTTGAGGCCCCGTTCTCGCAGATGGCTCACCCAAAATTACTTTCGTCAAATTCTCCAATTGCAGTTTTATATAGGCTTTTAGTCCATTAACGGATATTGACATGAAATATCATTGTTCAAAATATTTTTAATCATCGAACCAGGACATTTGATCACCTGGTGCACCTTACGCCTGACAGTAAGTCAAATATCAAGCCTCTCTCGAAAGTGGCTCTAAGTCATCCAGTGGGTAACAAACATTGCATAAAGATTACACGAATTGATAGAGAGTCTTAATCTGAGGGAAATCCACCACAACTAAGTTCTGGTCGCAACTTGAAATGAAGCTGCAATGCATGTTGATTTCCTCATGGAAGTCCTCGATGATCACTAAAACAACCTTTCCAAGAATATGATTGACCCTACAGGGAAATCGACATATCATAGCATAGAGCGGCTAGTCCCGGCTTGACTATTTCCATGCAATTTGGTGGGAAAGATTGTAAGCAAAGACTACATAATAATGGACAAGGATTGCAAATGGGAGGTTGATATGCATAGTGCATGATTAGGAGATTGGCATTTCAATAAGTTGCATTAAAGCATGCCGCGGATAGCGGGTAAAGAAATCAGATGGATAGTTCGGGTGTCTTATTCAAGAAAGACAATGACGATTGATAAAGATCATAGAAAAGGAAACAACAAACAATCCAGCAAGCATATTTCATTCGACTTACTCATGATACCAAAATTTTAGTTTAGGGGGGCCCTTGCTTTTCCATTTATTGAAATAGAAAAGTAGGGAGGATGGTGTGGCCACAACAAGCTACTGATAGGTATCCTTTATAGTGATGGAAGGTAGTGCCCATTATTGTGATTTCCAATTTATCTTTATCAGTAGAAAGGCACCTTCAAGGCTTGTGTTATTTTATATTGGAGACAAAGAGTGGTATCTAGTAATGAATGTTAAGGTTATCTGGAAGTTTCATGTCATGTTGAGGATTCATAGTGGGTGTTGCACCTACACCTGTGGCCTATTGTGCTTATGATTGACACATCATACTACTATGGCATGATAGCATTGCCTTATACTCCTTATTGATTTATTAATGAATGCACATCATAAATCAGTTATACATGATAATGGTATGAAATAGTTAAGAAGATTCAAAAATCTATGGAATGTGCATCAAATGCTTGGTTGGCCAACCCTCAACAAGAATATCTCAATCAAGGATAGGCTCCATTAGTCTCAATTCACAAATGGCTAGTGTATGTGAGAAACCTTAAACAATTAAACATGCCCAATGTGAATGTAAGGTATTCCAAGGATTCTTAGAAATTAAAAAAAAAAAATTATGGATATTGTATACTCTTTCTAGGTCCCATTCATTAAAAAGGGGTCATATTTATTGATAATAGGTGGATATATGATTAGACATGCAATAAACAACACTTAGGATACCATATTCCTAACATGCATATTCTTCCATTACCACCTTGTTGACTTCTAAAATATCAAGTTGTTGCTTTCATAATTCAACTATAATACAATACTAAAGAAAGGAAGGAGAGACTTGGTTCTTATCTCAAAAAATAACAATTTATCCTCTCCTCCTGTGAATAGATGATCAACCACAAAAATAGGCCTAAATCAACACTTAATTTGAAAACAACACCCTCAACAATTGCTAATGTTGATAGTAAAGGATCTTAGAATAACTCCCTATGGTGCACCCTCCATGTCATTGTTTAGATATTGTTTTTCTATGTTGAAAGATGAAAGGACGACATGCAAGAATGCCTGCATCTCATCAAAGGATGGCAAGGCTTCATGGGTTGGTCATTGTTATTCATTTTTATTGCATACTTGTGGATCTTACCTTGATCTAGAGCCAATAAATAAGCATGTAAAAGAAAAAACATTAAACATGGTGATTGAGTTGAGATCTTCCTCAACTTTCATGCCATTGAATAATTCCAAGTATTCATGATGATTTATAACTTTTAACATAATAATGTAGAAAATTCCAAATCCATACCTTTACTAAAGGAAAAGCAAGAAAGAATTTGTAACCACAAGCAAGCCCCCCGAAATTGGTAGTCAATGCATGAGCATCCACCCTTAGAATACATATTGCCAAGGAAATTTCCCATAGAAGAAACTTAGTCAAATCCACTTATAACTATATAACCATGAACACATGCCTAGTTGTTTAGCTATTAAATGAGTGCATGCTTGTAGTAAATTGGCCAAGGTAATGGAATTAGGTTTCATTACCGCTAGCAGCGCCCCATTAAAAAGTGCTATGGTGTCATTTTTATGATCATTTTGGGATTACCTAGCAATCATTTCACTACATCAGATTTTTATGATAATTTTGGGATTACATAGCAATAATTTTGGGATGCCCCTGCACCTATGCTCTGTGCATGGGTTCTGTGGCTACTGATATACACCCTCTATTTATTTTACATCCTCTATCCCTCCCAATTAATGTGTAAGAGTTTAAAAGTTTAGATAAAAATAAGTTGGGATTGAGTATGCAAGACCTTGGTTTAAATTTGGTTGGTTATTAATATAAATATTAGTGTTGAGTATGCAAGATTTTGGTTTAAATTTGGCTGGTTATTAATATAACTGGTTGGGAAATTTGGCTAGTTATTAATATAAATATTAGTGTCAACACTTAGCAAGTAAATAACTAGTTGGGAAATTATGATTTAGGGAGGGTAATCTAGTGAAGATGGAGAATCCACTTAGAGAGGATGCCTATCCTTCTAGCATTATCAAAATAAACAAAATTAGGAATTTATGCATGGCATCTGTAATACCCAATTCCCATGAGAAATAGGAACACAAACTAGAGTCCAGTCCTCAATATCTTGACAGCAAACATCATGGGATTGATATAAACGGTCATCTAATTGAGTCTAGAATTACACTGGATCATGGTCAAACATGCATTGAAATCCTAGGTATGCACAGAAAACAAACTGGGAGGGATTGAGTTATGGTAGGAGGATATTAAAGACTTACCGAAGACATTTTGGCCATTTTTTGTCTCTGCCAGTCTCCTTTGTTCCTCGCGGCACCGTGCGTCTATTCCAGGTTTTTTGCTCATCTCTCTGTGCTATCCATGACCACTCTACTCCTTGCGACACCGTGAGCTCTCTGACATGCGAGCTCTCTCCATGCTATCCACGACCACTCTCTCCTTGTAGCACCGTGACCCACAACTTCCTCTCTTATACTGCTCCTCTTCTACTCTACTCCTCGCATCCTCTACTCCTTGCGTGCTCCTCTTCTCCCCTAATAGACGCCTCCAGCAAGAGCTAGACCAACCCACAGCTTCCTTGCATCTACTTCTCCTCACATGCTCCTCTGTTCCTCGCGTGCTCCTCTAAACTCAAAAGATCATTGTAATGAGTATTGGACAAAGAGGAATTCAAAATGGTAGTTCGACGAAATGAGGGTTTGACCTTTGGTAGTTCGGCGAAATGAGGGTAGTTCCAAGGATTCCAAGAAATGTACAGTCCCTACATTTCTTGCAATATTTCACATAAGTATCATCTTAAATTGTTTAAATTTATCCTATCATTCAACTTTAAATATGTTGACACCCTATTATTTTAGCACTTAATCTTGCACAAATTTTAAACTCATATTGATCATGTAGTATGTTGTTTTTAATCACAACACATAGTCAATAGCTATTACAAGTCGAGATTATTTTTTATTTCCATCAATGGTTTTCTTTGAAACCAATCCTATTTTTCCTTCATAAATTAACAAATTTATTTATTTTTAAGTGCTAAAATATTCATTTGGCATGACAATGTCCATGATATTGTGGCATTTTCATTTCTTGTATTACTAGCCCATTAATTTAAAATTTGAGTGGTAAGATATTTTCAACCCTTGGATATAATTCATTCTTTTAATATTTCAAGAAATGGTGGTGTTATGTTCCAAATGACTACACATACACTGTTAAAGATCAAAGTGTCTAATAAAGAGAGGAGGAAGATAGGATGCTAATTACATTACATTCTTAAGTCAATTCTTGATACAAAGGTGTTCATCGATTATGTACAATCATGACATCATGTGGAAAAAAATGGTTATCCTTTCCTTATTCACATCAATCATACATTTTTACAACAATGGTGGCTTCATGATATGTACTTATCATAAAGTTT
This sequence comes from Larix kaempferi, assembly GCA_027924585.1. Lineage (NCBI taxonomy): Eukaryota > Viridiplantae > Streptophyta > Pinopsida > Pinales > Pinaceae > Larix > Larix kaempferi. The sequence continues at coordinate 3,153,557 of BSBM01000150.1, forward strand.
AAGACGTTGGGTATGATCAATCTTTTATTTTGGTGTTTCTTCAACTAAGATACAAAATATAAATTTTCATTTGTTTGTTGCATAATTAACTCAAGAAATATTTCTTGTAACGAGAATGGATGCAATCTTGTACAAAGAAACGTATTAAAACAAAATAGAGAACAAATTAGTGACTAGTGGAATCTAGTTCATGAAGATGCCTCCCTCAGTGTCCAATATTGGGTAGAAACAAAGAAGAAGGATGTAATTCTACAAAATTGGGAGCCATTAACACTATGGATGATAATGACATGGGAAGAGGAGTATGGTTTTAGACATGAGGAAAATAATCATATCCTTGCAATGGAATTTATTTTTGTCAAATTGAATAAAATGTATTTTGGTTTCTACTATGCACATTTACCAAGTAAACATCATTCTTTTGTGATAAAATTCATGAAATTACCATTTCTAATGACCTTATTTACTAGGTTGATGTTATTCTTCTATAATAAGAATCTATGAAATTTCAATTTATAAAATCCTTATTTACTAGATTGACATTATTTCTTTGTTATATGTCTTCATGAAATGGTTATTTCTAGTGGCAATATTTATCTAGGTACAATAATTTACTTCATCATAGATATCACTAATTGTTAAGAGAATATGTGTTTCATGGATGATTAAAGAATCCAAAGTTGTTCAATAAGTTTATCCTATTGAAAACATACATTTTATGGATTTTATTTCATAGCAGTTCGATTTGTTTTGGAAATTTAATATATTAAACCACTGATGAGTTCAGTGAAAAATGAAGATTTTCATATAAGAAATTTAAGGGTAACATTTCATAAATATAAATTTCTTCTATCTATGTTAATAACTAAATCCATTTTAATTGGCAATTTGACGGAAATATGATGATGATGATGATGATGATGATGACGACAACGATGACGACAACGGCAATGATGATGATGATGAGGATGAGGATGAGGAGGATGATGATGATGAGGATGATGATGATGATGACCACCATCAAAGAGAGAAGAAAGATCTGAGATGCTTCACATGTAATGAGAAGGGACACTTTGCCTTAGAATGTCCCAAGATAATAAAAAACTTCAATAACAACAAGAAGAAGAGCAACAAGAAGAGATATCATGCTCATGTTGCTGAGGATGATGAACCTCCCAGGAAGAAGACTAAGGTAGAAAATGAAGACTCTTCAAGTGACAAAGAGTATGTTCTAATCTCTGCTCTCACAGGTACTGTTGCATATGGGTGTAATGATTGGCTTATTGATAGTGGGGCTTCCAAACACATGACGGGATTTAAATAATCTCTTATGGACCTATCTGAACATGAGTCACCTCATAAGGTGAAACTTGGGGATGACTATCAATACCCCATAAAAGGAAGTGGTGAAGCCTCCTACAGGCTAGACTCTGGGAAGTCTTTAAAGATGAAAGATGTTCTATATGTACCTGGACTCAAGAAGAATCTTCTCTCCATATCATATTTGGATGCAAAGGGGATGAGAGTTGCATTTGTGGATGGCCAAGTACGTATGTGGCCAAAAGGTAAGACCATAGATGATGCAGTAGTGATTGGAGAGCAAGAGGGAGGATTGTACAAATTGAAGGGACAACCTGAACATGCCATGGTACATGAATCCATGGAGCCAAGTGAACTTTGGCATAGAAGGCTTGCACATGTGCACTATAGAGCACTACCAATTGCAAGCAAAGCAATAGAAGGTCTTCCTGAAATCCACTCAAAGCATGAAGGTGTTTACAAAGGATGTGCAAAAGGAAAGAACACAGATAAGGCATTTCCAAGCAATGAAAGGAAGGCAAAAGGAATCTTGGAGATTATCCACTCTGATGTCATCCAGTTGTCTGACTGGGTATGTATATTATGTTTCTCTCATTGATGATTTCTCTAGGAAGACTTGGGTTTATTTCTTGAAGAATAAAGATGAAGTGTTTGATAAGTTCAAGGAATTAAAAGCCTTGATAGAAAACCAAACTAATAAGAAGATCAAGACCTTTAGATCCGACAATGGCAGATAGTTCACTTCAGGAGACTTCAAGAAGTTATGCAGTGATTCAGGGATTAAGAGGGAGTTGACCACTCCTTACAATCCACAACAAAATGGGGTTGCAAAAAGGAAGAATAGAACAATCATGGATGCAGCATGGGCAATGCTTCATGACCAAGATCTACCCATGCACCTATGGGCAGAAGCAGCAAGGACAACTGTATATGTGCAAAACATAACACCTCAAAAGATACTTGACAATAAGACACCAGAAGAAGTTTTCTCTGGTAAGAAACTAGAAGTTAGCCATCTCAGAATATTTGGCTATCTAGTATACACACACATTCCAAAATAAAAGAGAACAAAGCTAGATCCTTCAGGAAAGAAGGGTATATTTGTGGGTTACAGTGAAAGCTCGAAGGCATATAGAATGTACTTTCCAAGGTTCAAGAAAATTGACATCAATAGGGATGTGACTTTTGATGAGGACTCAGCATACATCAAATCGAGGAAGACACCTGTTGAAGACAATGAAGAACCAAGAGTACCCAGGATACAAGACACCACCATGAACGAAGCAATTCCAGAAGAAGATCGTGAAATAGAAGATCCACAAGAACCTGTAGATCCAACCTGTGAGAAGAAATCTCACAAGAGGAAACCAGCATGGGCTAGAGAGCTCATTCAAGATGCAGAAAGGTATGGTATTCCAGAGGAGGAACACAAAGAAAGAAAAAGGACAAGGTCACACACCAGCTACGTTTCCTACTCTGTGACATAATGAACAAAGAACCTTCCAGTTATGAAGAAGCAACAGAAAAGAAAGAATGGAAGGATACCATGGTCGAGGAATACCAGTTGATCATGAAGAATGATGTTTGGGATGTGGTCCCAAGACCAGAAGGGAAGTCTGTTGTGACTTCCAAGTGGATCTATGAGATCAAGCATGCTGCAGATGGTAGCATAGAAAAATACAAGGCAAGGTTTGTGGCTCGTGGCTTCTCCTAGAAAGAAGGGATAGATTATGAAGAGACTTTTGCACCTGTAGCCAGATACACTTCCATCAGAATAGTACTTTCCCTGGATACAGGGATGAAGTGGAAGATACACCAGATGGATGTCAAGACAACTTTCTTGAATGGTGTAGTTGAAGAGGAAGTGTATGTGGAGTAGCCACTCGGTTTTGAGACACATGATAGGGAGTCATATGTGTGCAAATTAAAGAAAGCCTTGTATGGCTTAAAGCAAGCACCCAGGACATGGTACGACATGATAGACAACTTCCTGTACAGTTTGGGATTTACCAAGAGTAAAGCGGATTCCAACCTTTACTACAAGGTTAAGGAGGGAAATCCAATGATACTCCTATTGTATGTGGATGACCTATTTGTGAAAGGTGAGGATAGGTTGATTGCGGACACGAAGAGGAAGCTTGCTGCCGAGTTCGAGATGAAGGACTTGGGTGTGATACATTAGTTTCTAGGTATGGAGGTGTTGCAGAGTGTAGATGGAATCTTCCTTGGACAAGGGAAGTATGCAGTATAGATCCTGAAGTGGTTTGGGATGATGGACTACAAGGTCATGGCCACACCTATGGCATCGAACCTGAAGCTATTGAGTGATGCTTCATCAGATTCAGTTGATTCCACGATGTATCGTCAGATGATTGGATCCTTGATGTACCTGACGAACACGAGACCAAATATTTGCTTTGCGGTGAACACTTTGAGCCAGTTCCTGACGGATCCTAGACATGTTCACCTGATTGTTGTAAAGCATATTCTGAGGTACCTGAAGGGTACGGTTGATTATGGTCTCAAGTATGATGCGAATCAAAAGTTTAACCTAGAGGGTTATGTTGATTCAGATTGGGCAGGCAGTGCTGCAGATAGGAAGAGCACTTCGGGGTGCTTCTTCAGTATGGGATCAGGTGTGATCTCTTGGTTTAGAAGGAAGCAATCCTGCGTAGAATTGAGTACAACAGAAGTAGAGTATGTCGCAGCATGTTCGGCTAGTTGTGAGGCAATATGGATAAGAAAGATACTGTCTAATTTGTTTGATCTCCAGTTGGATGCTGCCTGTATCTTCTATGACAACCAGAGTTGTGTGAAGTTATATGAGAAACCGATGTTCCATGACAGGTCGAAGCACATCAAGATCAAATATCACTATATCAGGGATATGGTGCAGAGAGGAGCAGTGAATATCTAGTATGTTGCAACAGATGAGCAGATTGCAGATGTGTTGACCAAATCACTAGCCAGAGTGAAGTTCGAGTACTTCAGAGAGAGGTTTGGTATTCTTTAGATAGAAGATACTTCGAGGAGGAAGTAATGGGACACATTTGCAGGATCCATTCCAAGCATGGTAGTAGGAGGATCCGTCCCATGGCTGTGGATGTAAGTGCTATGTGATGAGCATCAGGACTATGGTCCAGATGATGTGCATCGTGCTAATATGATCAGGTTGACCATGAGTATCAGGGTGATACTTTGAGGCTGTGGATATGTGGTAGGTTGTGCAGTAGCATGTAATAGCTCCCTGGGAGATCCGATAGGTTGAGCAATAAGCTCATAATCAGTCCTGAGATGCTCTTTCGAGGTTTTGCGAGGGAGGCATGTAATCAATCCTGGAGATCTGATAGGTTGTGCTAGGCACGTAAAAGTCCTGGGATGCTCTTTAGAGATCTTGTCGGTCGTGCTAGGCACATAAACATTCTTGGGATTCTCTTTACAGGTTTTGCCTATTCACATGTAATCAATCCTGGAGATCCGATAGGTTGTGCTAGGCACGTAAAAGTCCCAGGATGCTCTTTAGAGATCTTGTCAGTCATGCTAGGCACATAAACGTTCCTGAGATGCTCTTTAAAGGTTTTGTGAAGGCTACATGCAATTAGTCCTGGGAGATCTTGCTGGTCGTGCTAAAGGCACATAAAGGATCCTGGGATGCTCTTGTCAGGTTTTGCAGAATCACATTATCAGTCCTGAGATACCACTTCTATCAGGCCGCTTGCAAAGATGGTGAAGACCTACAGGAGGCTAGGCCTACACCCAGCATGAAAAGTGCTGGCTCCGTAGAAATTTCTATGATGAGAAGAATTGAGAGATAGCCCCAATGATTGAGATGACGAGTACAGCAGCAGTGACAATGATTCTCTGTGATCCAGTGACAATGATCCAGCTCCAGAATTGAAGACTTGTGCTTATATGTATTGATGACCTGTGTCAAGAGAATACCTTCCTAGTTAAGAGGGAGTGTTGATGTACTTGTAACTTAGGAAGATATTCACTTGTATATTACATTTGTATTTTATTGTATCCCCAACGGAGATGTATTATTCCTCCAATTGGAAGTGCCGTCATTTGTATTTGCAAGTGTCGCAAGTTACATTGTAAGTGTCGTAACTTATATTTGATGGGTTATTAGACCACCTGTGTGGGGTCGGCCCTGTATGAGTCATGTGGATGGGTTATTAGGTTTCCTTAGGAAGTCGGTCTGGTTAGGGTTAAAGGCAGGTTAAGTTGTTGTATAAATAGAGAGTGTGTCTCTCTCACTTGACTCATTCACTCATTCATCCAACTCGCATAGTTGAGAGAGAGGAGTGCACACAAGTGGAGGAGGAGTAGCTGCTGGAGACATCTATATTTTGGGGATTGATCTTTTTGATCTTTGTATTAGGGCTTATTCTATCTCTGAGGAAGTTGCGGGGTTTTTCACCTTCTTGGTTTTCCTCGATGAAATGCTTTATGTCCATTGTCTTTTGTGATTGTTATGCTATGCTTGTTATTCTCTTAGTGATCCTAGATAATATTGAATGAAATTATCGAAAAATTAACATAAGAGCTTTTATCTTTCTCCCAATGGCAGTCTCAATAGAAGCCTTGAAATTCTTGAATCTTTCAAACACTTCTGATTTGTTCTTGAGAAAGTAGACCCATGTGAACCTGGAAAAGTCATCAATGAATGTGAGAACATACCTTAAGATATTCATGGAGGGATTTGGTAACGGACCACTGATATCACTGTGAATCAGCCCCAAAATACAAGAAGCCCTGCTAGCTTTGCCTCGATCGAACTTGTGCTCAAGATGCTTGCCAATGATGCAACCCTTGCATATCCCTTTTGAGGATTTAATGTTCGGAAGGCCTTCAACCATGGAATTATTTTGTAGAAGCTGCAAATAATTTTAATTAAGGTGTCCAAACCTCTTATGCTATAGCCGGCTAACCTCAATTCCATGAGTCATAAGGGCACTTGGCTTTGAATATGGCAAAAATTGGGAAAACTCATATGTTTTTGCAACATGATTTGCCTTGCCTGTTGCAATGAGTTTTCCAGTGCTAGTCTCGGAAATTTCAACATCATTAGGGATGAATACAACCTTCTTGGGCAAACCAGTATGTGTCATCTGATACACAGAAAGCAAGTTTGAAGCTAGAGAAGGGACATGTACAAAACATTTTGAAAACTGCCATGTTCTAAGTGAATTGTACCTTTTCCTTTCAATGACATTTGTAAATCATCTCCCATGTGGATGGAGATGCAGTTGTCGCAGTCCAATGATGAGAAAGAGTATTTGCTTGCAACCATGTGATTTGAAGCTCCTGAGTCTATGATACCATGTAAAATTCAAGCACAACATATCTATGAAACAAGAACAATTACTAGATATGCATGCAGTAAATTGTGTGTCAAAACACTGGCACAAAAGGTTTGCAGTAGTTCATGCATTATCATTAACTTAGAAGATAAATCACAATGTGTAACAATTGCAATAATAGTCCAGCAATTCGAATCCTAGAGAGGTCATTCAAATTGAATGCATGAAAGTGACTTACTGGTCAGTTAACACCACTCGGCACATCAGTTAACCACTTAACTATCATGTAATTGACTCTAACAGACTATGAAACTATAAAACTGAGTCTAACTGAGTCTAGAACTCAACTAATTGCCCAAAATTAGGGTAGGGCGCCTTTCTAACTTCAGTTAAAACTGATTTTTAGGTGAAATTACACCAAATTAGGTCAAATTGAGTAGGAGGGCGACTTTGTGACTCCAATTAGCTGAATGTAATATTAAATGCTACCAGTTGGACTCAGTAGGGCACTTTAATAATGTAAATCACCCCAGTTGGCTTCCTAAATGATGGAGGAGGCCCAGTTAACTGATATTGATAGCCCAGTTGGCTCCCCAAATGAAGGAAGAGGCCGAGTTGACTGAAACTGATGATCTACTCATGATGTAAGCACATATTTGAGTCAAAATACTTAGGATAAGTAATAAATTAGGCTCTTAAGCCCAAATAAATGATGTGTTGTTGAAAAATGGCTCCAACAATACAAAGCACAAGTGCACATCTCTATTATACTTCTTATAGTCACCACAAAGATAGTAGCTGATACATGACAGATTTAGTGACCAACTACCTCATAAATAGAACAAAAAGGCGTAGGATAAGGACTATCCTTTTTTGGCAAATAAAACATGATTAAATTTGTTCTGTTATAAATGTTATAAGTATACAGGATCAAAGTTTCTCAGTTTTATGGGCTTTGATGGTTCCTGAATCCATTGAGCAATTGAGATTTTTGAAAAACCCATGAAATGTGGTGGAACTTGAACGTTTCATGCCACATTCCAACAATTTAAGATTTTTAGAAAATCAGTAAAATCTATTGGAGTTTAGATTTTTTGTTAGCTCGAATTGTAATTATAATAAAATTTACAAGATTGTTTTGATAATCCTTATAACGGACAGAATAAGAAATGTAGCGGTTTTGGAGAGAGTTCTTACACGATCGATCAGCATTATTTAAATTTTAGAAATTTTATGAAAAACCATTCTGATTAGAATGTATAGACTTGTGAAATCGTGAAAGTGAAGAATTAATAGGACCACTACTCCACCATGACATCTCTGAGAATTGAATAACCATCTAACAGCCCATCACGGCCCCTGTGACAAACATAAAATGATATAGTCTATGATCTGAGAATTGACGTAGGCAATGAATCATTCACATCTTTGGAAGGAGAATCCGGCCTGCAGATCAAACGTTGACGTGGGACCCGAGTCTGCGACTTGGGACCTCTTTTCGCCATTCTTAAAAATGGTGGAGCACTGTAATGCACTCATTGCCTTGCATTATTTTTAGTCTGGTAGGTGGCCACTGCAGTTTAGAGAACAGGAGTACTTCACGTATATTTTATCAAATGTTCAGCATATCTCTACACCCAACATATAAATAAAACTACAGACGCTCAGAGGATTGCATTTGCATATTATTTCATCAAAAGCATGCACGTCCTATGAACCAGATTACAATTAGAATGCTCATCCGTTGGCCCAGTTTAAAGCAAATTAACAAAAGCTGCCATTGATTTGATCGACTTCGTTCAAAGCTTAAAGTTTTGTTAAATTGGAAGTTGATTTGGCCGTGTAATTGTCTACTTCTCATTTGGTAGTTGGTTTGATTTTGTACAAGTCTTTGCATTGATGTGGAATTATCTTTGTGTCGATGTGGAGCTATGTGTGGTTAATTAAGAAGTCGGTTCATTCTATGTTATTGAGTAAAAGTTAAAAAGCTTAGTTTATTTGATAATGATATATGGGTTGATATGAAAATCCACTTGATGGGAAATTGGTTTGATACTATCGTTGAGTTGAAGTGAAATAATTTGTAATTTGTTGGTTGATGTGAAATCATTTGTGGTGTTGTTCATTGATGTGGGGGCATCGTCAACCTATCAACTTAGGTCACTTGGTCGAAAACTATGCATATTGAGAAAAAATCGCCAAAACTATGCATATTGAGAAAAAATCGCCATGTGGATATTATAGGATTATGAAGGTTGATGGAGATTGAACATTGAGAAGGTGAAGACACATAGAATGAACTTTGGGAAGATGAAGGTGTCGAGAATGTTGTGACAACGATTATGGCATTGAACGTTTCATAACAATACTTAGATATATAAGATAAGGAGGATATTTTTTATGGTATTTGTATTTAGGTCAAAACATTGTTGTGGAAGGGCTTGAGAGGAGTGGGTTATTTGGGTTTCATCGTTATAGTTGAATATATGAAAACAAGTCATATTTTTAATATATCAAATTTTCATATATATATATATATATATATATTCCATTTTTCTTTATCACACATATATTTTAAATATCTAAATTAAAATTTTTGTGTAATTTCTCTTTGAATTTATTGAGATATAAAAGACAAGAGATTTGATTGAAACCTTGTTTGGATAATGAATCTACCATAATATTCAAGTCTCTATATAGATATAGTCTTAAGTTTCATAGCTAATTCTTGGAGAGATATATCCCATATGATCCAATCACTTCTCATCTAGTTCACTACCAACATATAGTCTCCAAAGACCTGTAAATGAGTAAGGTTCTTATACTTGGTTGGATGTAAAGATCACCTTAATACTAAAAGTTTAGAGTGGTTGTTTGTGCCACGACCCAGAGAGACATTAAAATGTATAAAGTGTTGTTCATGCAAATATAATACTCCCATAATTCTACATATACATTCATCACCCTAGTAATGTATGTCAAAAAATCCCCAATGATTCGATCTATCCACAACTAATTCACCAAGTCTCTTTGTTTTATAATACTAAGCAATGACACAAATCTAAGAAGAAACTTGGAAATTTTTCATTGTTCTACCCTCAACTAAGCTTGAATTGCAAGACAACCAAATGCCCTAGAAAGTAAGGAAAGGAACAAAGGAAGTTCTTTAGATCTTGACTCAAAATATTGTTTGAGGATCTCTTCAATAGAACCCTCAATCCACACTTTGTTAACTCCAACACATTGACTAATGTCTTTCCATACCTCTAATGAGAAATGGCACAAGGAAATCAAGTGTAGAACATTTTCATCATCATTTTTGCACAAATAGAAAATAAGATGTCCATGTTTATTATTTCTTTGTAGGATATCCCAAATAGGTACCTTCTTCTTCAAACTAGCCACATGATAATTTTTTCTTCTTAGGTGTTTTCATTTTCCATATCTTTGTCCACCACCAACAACTTATTATGACTTCATAACCTAATTTAACATGGTAAATCTCAACTATATTAAATTCACGTATTCATGTTCTAGATTAATTCATTTAATTTTATGTGCCCATACCTCAACTTTGAAATATAATTATTTTAAACTTTGGCAAGTACAACTTCTAACCCAAGTGGGAATCCATTCATCCAACCCTGTTGTTGAAAACTGCCATGTTCTAAGTGAATTGTACCTTTGCCTTTTGATGAAATTTGTGAATCATCTCCCATGTGGATGGAGATGCAGTTGTCAGAGTCCATTGATGAGAAAGAGTCTTTGCTTGCAACCATGTGATTCAAAGTTCCCGAATCTATGATACCATGTAAAATTCAAGCACAACAGATCTATGAAACAAGAACAACAGTTACTAGAGATGCATGCAGCAAATTGTGTGTCAAAACACTGGTGCAAAAGGTTTGCAATAGCTCATGCATTATCATTAACTTAGAAGATAGATTACAATGTGTAACAATTGCAATAATAGTCTAGCAATTCGAATCCTAGAGAGGTCATTCGAATTGAATGCATGAGAGTGACTTACTTGTTAGTTAACACCATTCGGCACATCAATTAACCACTTAACTACCATGCAATTGACTCTAACAGACTCTAGAAGTGTAAAACTGAGTCTAGAACTCAAACGATTGCCCAAAATTAGGGGAGGGTGCCTTTCTGACTTCAGTTAAAACTGATTTTTAGGTGAAATTACACCAAATTAGGTCAAATTGAGCAGGAGGGCGACTTTGTGACTCCAATTAGCTGAATATAATATTAAATGCCGTAAGTTGGACTAAGCAGGGAACTTTAATCATGCAAATCACCCCAGTTGGCTCCTTGAATGATGGAGGAGGCCCAATTAACTGATATTGGTGGCCCAGTTGGCTCCCTGAATGAAGAAGGAGGCCGAGTTGAATAAAACTGGTGATCTACCAATGATGTAAGCACATATTTGAGTCAAAATAAAGATAAGTGGTAAATTAGGCTGTTAAGCCCAAATAAATGATGTGTTGTTGGAAAATAGCTCGAACCATACAAAGCACAAGTGCACAGCTCTATTATACTTCTTGATTGCAAATGCAAATATAGTCCAGTCACCACAAAGATAGTAGCTGATACATGACAGATTGAGTGACCAACTACCTCATAAATAGAACAAAAAGGCTTAGGATAAGGACCATCCTTCTTTGGCAAATAAAACATCATTAAATTTGTAAATTTGTCATCTGTTATAAGTATACATGATCAAAGTTTCTCGGTTTTATGGGCTTTGATGGTTCCGGAATACATTGAGCAATTGAGATTTTTGAAAAACCAATGAAATATGGTGAAATTTGAACGTTTCATTTTAGCCAGATTCCAACAATTTAAGAATTTTGGAAAATCAGTAAAATCTATTGGAGTTTAGATTTTTTGTTAGCTCGAATTGTAATTAGAATAAAATTTACAAGATTGTTTTGATAATCCTTATAACGGAGAGAATAAGAAATGTGTGGGTTTTGGAGAGAGTTCTTACACGATCGATCAACATAATTTACATTTTATAAATGTTATGAAAACCCATTATGATTAGAATGTATAGACTGGTGAAATCGTGAAAGTGAAAGAATTAATGGGACCACTACTCCACCATGACATTTCTGAGAATTGAATAACCATCTAACAGCCCATCACCGCCCCTGTGACAAACATAAAATGATATATTCTATGATCTGACAATTGATGTAGGCAATGAATCATTCACATCTTTGGGAGGAGAATCCGGCCTGCAGATCAAACGTTGAAGTGGGACCCGGCATGATGTTAGGAGTCTGCTACTTGGGACCTCTTTTCCCCATTCTTAAAAGTGGTGGAGCACTGTAATGCACTCATTGCCTTGCATGATTTTGAGTCTGGTAGGTGGCCACTGCAGTTGTTTAACAAAATTGGAGCTGGATAGCGATTGCGAATTGACAAATACGATGAAGAGGAAGGCAGTACTGAATTAGAACAAGAGTACTCCACGTATATTTTATCAAATGTTCAGCATATCTCTACACCCAACATATAATTAAAACTACCACCCAACATATAAATAAAACTACAGATGCTCAAAGGATTGCATTTGCATATTATTTTATCAAAAGCATGCACGTTCTATGAATCAGATTGTGAAATTGCCCACATAAGATCCAAAGAGATGATGTAAGCCTCACAGTGAAAGAATTAAGGAATTAAGGAAGAAGAGAGAAGCAATAGAACATAGATCCAATAGAGGCAGAATAATTACACACACTTCATTAATCAGAATAGTAACCAAGTAAATATATAATGCTGAGTATGAGGATTCGAATTCACTAGGTGTAATTCGAATTATCCTTCATGCACAGATCCATAATCAGTGGAGAGTCATCAGTGCCAAACTAGGAGTCTATCTCATCATCAGTGAAGTCATCAATGCACAAGTAGTGATCAACCGGGAGTCAAACTGAGTCTAACTGAGTGTGGTTGGTGTAACTGGCACATGGAAGCACTGATATAGTGAAGGAGACTCAGTGGAGGGCGCTCATGGAGCTAGCTGGAGTCAAAACAATCTATCTAGTCACACTGGAGGTCCAAAAGAGTGATAAGGTCAGTTAGGAGTCAGTAAATCCTTAAATCAAGGAAGAACTGAAGATAACTGAACTAAACTGGACTGGCAGATGAAGAAAGGCGCCCTTCTCATGCAATAACTGAAAAGAGGGCACACTAAGCTCTAGGAGAGCTAAGACTGATCCGAGAGAAACTCCTAGGGCTAGTTTGCTGAGGGCTAGGTGCTGGTGCTGATGACTAGGATGCATGTAAGATGCATGCAAACCCTAATTTTGCATGCAGGACTGAAAATGACAGAAATGTTAGAAGGACTAGGATGGAGTATAGGAATATCCTAACACCCCCCCTTAATCCATCCTGGGCCCTGGTAACTAGGACCAAAGGTCACCCATACAATCAATGAAATGATAAAAGAATACTGCCTCAATTTTATTTGTTTTATATATATATCTATATATATATATATATATATATTATATTTTTGAATAACTCAAGGAGCCATTACTCTAAGCAGAAAAGAAGCAAGCTTTCATCAGTGAAAACTTTGCAAAGAGACTTGGTAAGCTGATCCTCTGTAAAGTGCGAATGCAAGTGCTAGAGAATGTGCTGAATGTAGCAAGTATTTCAGGAACCTTTTCTGTCACTGGAGCGAATGTATCATGATGCGTTTTCCCAAAGAATGGAAGAGTAAACCCCATCATCATGCTGCATCTCTCATGGAGAGGTGGATGGCATAATGCAAGGTTAGCATGCTGTTGAAGTCTAGTAGTTCTGTAAGCAAATAAATCATCAACTGTGTTCTTAGTAGTAGCAAGGACTGTGTGAGAACATATTTCTCTTGAATCTGGACTAAGAATAGGTGTTGGTTCTGAATCTTCTTGAACCATGATCTCAACATCAAAATCTTGATCTTCTTCCTCACTAGAATAGGAGTCACTGGAAGAGAAGTCACTGTGATCTTCATCAGAATCTGAAGGAATAGTTGGAGAGAAGGGCATGAAGTGTGAGAACTCATATGCCTTTGAGGCATGATTAGCAATCCCATTCGCTATAACCTTTCCAGTGGAGATTTCTGTAATCTCTACTGTGTCTGGACCAAAAATTACTTGTTTTGGAGATCCTGTATGAGTCATTTGATATACTGACAACAAATTAGCTGTCAGAGAAGGAACAAATAAGACATTTTTGAACTTACCATGCTCCATATGAACTGTACCCAAACCTTTGGCATAAATCTGAGAGTTGTCTCCCATGTGAATGGTAGGCCCATCTTGGAGATCCAAAGAGGAGAAGGATTCTTCTTGTGCCATCATGTGGTTGGAAGCTCCAGAATCTATGAGGAGAGCTTTTGTCTTTGAAAAACCAGCCATCAATGCATGACAATCATCAGATCCACTTCTAGAATCAGACATCTTTGCTTCTTTTGGAACAACAATTTGGTTTTGTTCAAGAAGCTTGGTTAGAAGATCAATCTTCTTATGCATGCAGGCATGCTCAGGATGGTTTCCTCTCTTGCAGTAGGTACAATTTGGTCTCTTTTGTTTGTCATTCTTGGATCTTGAAGGTTTCTTTCCTTTGCCTTTTTGTCCCCCTTTTGCATTCGCTCCACTTGATTCACCAGCTAAAAGAGCTAGATCTCTGGAGGTTTTGATGTCACCCATTTGAAACAGTTTGTTCTCTTCTTGAGTGAGAGCTTCAATGAAGTCACTTAAGGTGGGAAAATTCCATCCAGGGATGGACATTCGAACAGAATGAAAGGTAGATACAAAGACAGAAAATTGAGATCCAAGTTTGCTCAATATAGAGAGTATCAATTGCTCATCACTTTTAGTGATGCCACATTGCTTGTAATGCAAAACCAAATTCTGAAATTTGGAGAAGAAATCTTGGATGCTCTCGAAATTGCTAGGTTGAAGGGCAACCAATTCATTCTCAAGAATGTAGCCTCTCAGTTCATCTTGTTTGCCAAAAAGACTCCTCAATTTTATCCATAAATCATATGGAGACTTCAATCCATGAGCATGAAACAATAGATCATCAGATATATGAAGGCATATGAATCCAAAAGCTTCATCCATTTTGTTTAGGTGCTTGATTCTCTTTTCAGCTTGATGTGGTATGGCATCTTTTTCCTCAACTACTCTAGTAAACCCTCTTGATAGCAAGAGTATTATCATCTTCCTCTTCCATTCGAAATAATTGAAAGGAGTGAGAAGTATAGAAGAAGGAGCATTCGAATTGCTCATCTTGATTGCTTGAACAAGTGCAAATGGAAAGCCACTGAATCTGCTGCTGCAACTGCTGGAACTTCAAAGTACCTGCAAAAAAACTCTCAAGAATGGAGGTATAATATACTCTCAAGGCTCTGATACCATGTGAAATTGCCCACATAAGATCCAAAGAGATGATGTAAACCTCACAGTGAAAGAATTAAGGAATTAAGGAAGAAGAGAGAAGCAATAGAACATAGATCCAATAGAGGCAGAATAATTACACACACTTCATTAATTAGAATAGTAACCGGGTAAATATACAATGCTGAGTATGAGGATTCGAATTCACTAGGTGTAATTCAAATTATCCTTCATGCACAGATCCATAATCAGTGGAGAGTCATCAGTGCCAAACTAGGAGTCTATCTCATCATCAGTTAAGTCATCAACGCACAAGTAGTGATCAACCGGTAGTCAAACTGAGTCTAACTGAGTGTGGTTGGTGTAACTGGCACATGGAAGCACTATTATAGTGAAGGAGACTCAGTGGAGGGCGCTCATGGAGCTAACTGGAGTCAAAACAGTCTATCTAGTCACACTGGAGGTCCAAAAGAGTGATAAGGTCAGTTAGGAGTCAGTTAATCCTTAAATCAAGGAAGAACTGAAGATAACTGAACTAAACTGGACTGGCAGATGAAGAAAGGCGCCCTTCTCATGCAATAATTGAAAAGAGGGCGCACTAAGCTCTAGGAGAGCTAAGACTGATCCGAGAGAAGCTCCCGGGGCTAGTTTGCTGAGGGCTAGGTGCTGGTGTTGATGACTAGGATGTATGTAAGATGCATGCAAACCCTAATTTTGCATGCAGGACTGAAAATGACAGAAATGTTAGAAGGACTAGGATGGAGTATAGGAATATCCTAACACAGATTACAATTAGACTGCTCATCCATTGGCCCAGTTTAAAGCAAATTAACAAAAGCTGCCATTGATTTGATCGACTTGGTTCAAAGCTTAAAGTTTGGTTAAATTGGAAGTTATATGGCCGTGTAAGTCTCTACTTCTCATTTGGAAGTTGGTTTGATTTTGTACAAGTCTTTGCGTTGATGTGGAATTATCTTTGGGTGGATGTGGAGCTATGTGTGGTTAATTAAGAAGTCATTTCATTGTATGTTATTGAGTAAAAGTTAAAAAGCTTAGTTGATTTGATAATAATATATGGGTTGACATGAAAATCCACTTAATGGGAAATTGGTTTGATACTATCTTTAGGTTGAAGTGAAATAGTGAAATAATTTGTTGGTTGATGTGAAATCATTTTTAGTGTTGTTCATTGCTGTGGGGGCATCGTCAACCTATCAACTTAGGTCACTTGGTCGAAAACTATGCATATTGAGAAAAAATCGCCATGTGGAAATTATAGGATTATGAAGGTTGATGGAGATTGAAGATTGAGAAGGTAGAAGATACATAGAATGAACATTGGGAAGATGAAGGTGTCGAGAATGTTGTGACAACGATTATGGCATTGAACGTTTCATAACATACTTAGATGATGTTTTATAAGATAAGGAGGATCTATGTTTTATGGTATTTGTATTTAGGTTAAATAATTGTTGCTGAAGGGTTTGAGAGGAGTGGGTTATTTGGGTTTTATCATTATAGTTGAATTTATGAAAACGAGTTATATTTTTAATATATTAAGTTTTCATTTAATTAGGTTTATATATATATATATATATATATAATTGTAATTTTCTATCTTTCTAAATATCTAAATTAAAATCTTTGTGTGACTTTTCTTTGAATTTCTTGAGATATAAAGACAAGAGATTCCATTGAAACCTTGTTTGGATAATGAATCTACCATAATATTCAAGTCTCTATATAGATCTCGTCTTAAGTTCTATAGCTAATTCTTGGAGAGTTATATCCCATATGATCCAATCACCTCTCATCTAGTTGACTACCAACATATAGTCTCCAAAGACCTGTAAATGAGTAAGGTTCTTATACTTGGTTGGATGTAAAGGTCACCTTAATGCTAAAAGTTTAGAGTGGTTGTTCATGCCATGACCCAGAGAGACATTAAAATGTATAAAGTGTTGTTCATGCAAATATAATACACCCACAATTCCATATATACATTCATCGCCCTAGTAAGGTATGTCAAAAAAATCCCCAACGATTCGATCTATCCACAACTAAGTCACCAATTCTTTTTGTTTTATAATACTAAGCAATGACACAAATCTAAGAGGAAACTTGGAAAGTTTTCATTGTTCTACCCTCAACTAAGCTTGAATTGCAAGAAAACCAAATGCCCTAGAAAGTAAGGAAAGGAACAAAGGAAGTTCTTTAGATCTTGACTCAAAATATTGTTTGAGGATCTCTTCAATAGAACCCTCAATCCACACTTTGTTAACTCCAACACATTGACTAATGTCTTTCCATACCTCTAATGAGAAATGGCAGAAATCAAATGTAGAACATTTTCATCATCATTTTTGCACAAATAGAAAATAAGATGTTCATGTTTATTTTTCCTTTGTAGGATATCTCAAGTAGGTACCTTCTTCTTTAGAACTAGCCATATGATAAATTTTTATTCTTAGGTGCTTTTACTTTCCATATCTTTGTCCACCATCAACTACTTTCCCTCTTTGTAGGAGAAATTATGATTTGATAACCTAATTTAACATAGTAAATCTCAACTATCTTATTCACTTATTCATATTCTAAATTAATTCATTTAATTTTTGTAGGAGAAATTATGATTTGATAACCTAATTTAACATAGTAAATCTCAACTATCTTATTCACTTATTCATATTCTAAATTAATTCATTTAATTTTATATGCCCATACCTCAACTTTGAAATATAATTATTTTAAACTTTGACAAGTACAACTTCTAACCCAAGTTGGAATGCATTCATCCAACCCTGTTGTTGAATATTTATTTGACCTTCATCGGCTTTGATTTAGTCTGATAACACCAGGTCACTATAAATATTAGTATGTATGCTACAGTGTTGTTGTATCTTTCTAATCAGTTTTTGTTTTCAAATAAATTGCATACCATCGAATTTGGATTAGTTCTTTGAAATAGATTACCACAAGTTTCCTGATCAACTAAAGCAATATCTATTTAATGCAGTTACGTTTAAACCTGAGAAATTTTTTCATGTGAAAATAAAAATCTTCCAAAATCATCAATCCACAATATTGGATATATCATATAATATTGGAGCTTCCACAAAATCGAAACACATTATTAAGAAAATCGAAATACATTATTTGGAATTTCAGCAAATTACATATTATTTCGCTTTGCGCTAGAGCGTTGACTCGGGGTTCATGCAGAATTGCAAGAGAAGGAAAAACCAAGTCATTTAAAATCAACATAGAAATGAAGAAGAGCAGGAAGAGGAGACTAGATTTAGAGAGGAGCCATGCCATCAATAATAGAAAATAAAATCAGTAGCACTCATAGAGTGTGATATTCACGCGGAGACGGAAGTAAACGTCTCCCTCGTACGCATCCGTAGAGATTGTGGCGATTCCTCTTGCCATTAAGAAATCTCCGGTTCCTCCCACCACAGATATATCTCTGTATTTTGTAAGGATTGGATCTGCTCCAGAGAAAGTGATGGTGCCCTTGTAATCTGTGGAATTCAGCACGAATGTGAATCCAAGCCAGGAGCTGAAGGTGTTCTTCATGTCATAAAAGTAGAATCCCTGAGCTCTGCCCACTGGAGGGGAGTGGAAATTGTTGTCCAGCGTGATTGGATCGTCGAACACCGCCAGATCTCCGAAGTGGTTGCCTTTTGCAGCAAGAAGTGTGAGGTTAGCTCCCTGGGGAGCACCCACAAGCGTAGATGTTGCATTGGGGGCGTTTTGGCCATTGTAGATTACATCGTGAAAATACAGCACCAGATTCCTACAAGGCGTTGGGAGTCGTTGCTTCTTCCAGCTATGGCCATCACTGGTTTGCAGCAACACAGTGGACACCACAAGCCATACAAAGCAAAAGTGCACAGCTCTATTATACTTCTTGATTCCCATTGCAAATATAAGCCTGTCACCTATCTGGGAATGGCTGCAAATTACCTAATGAGGAAGCAGAATACACCTCTCTCTCTATATAGTATGAATTACAGAATACACCTCGCTCTATATATAGTATGAATTACAGCACTGATCATTAGTGCAAATTATTTAATAGTTTGTTGGAGAGTAGGTGAGTGATTCGTCCAATGGCATAGAGTCCATTTTGACGACCAACTCTAGTCGACATATCATGTAGGTTACCCACCCATAAGAAATCTTCGTATTATTTTAGAGCTCTGGTTTCCACTAATATTTGAATGATAACCCATCAGAAAGCTTTACATTATTTTAGATCGATCAAAGTTTGTTCGGTATTGAGATTTAATATATTCTATTTTTGCTCTTGGGAGTCGGGACTGTGGATCACTGTGGCGATTAAAGCGGAAAAAAGGCCGAATCATTCACGTCTTTGGTGGAAGAATCTGGCCTGGGGGACCCGACATGACGTTAGGAGTCACCGACTTGGGACCTCTTTTCGCCATTCTTAAATATGGTGGAGCACTGTAATGCATTCATTGCCTTGCACGATTTTGAGTTTGGTAGGTGGCCGCTGCAGTTCTTTGACAAACACGTGCAGTTCTTTAACAAACACGATGAGGAGGACGACATGACGTATATTTTATAAAATGGTCAGCATTTCTCCACCCAACATATAAACTAGCAATTGCACCAAGAAAGTGCAATAATACATGATAAGGTTGTTGTACCAGAGTAAAAAAAAATTGAAAAGGGAACTAAAATCGAGTTGTTGTAGACACGACGATGTACCTTGATGAACTTCAAAATTTAAAACTTTGAGGTTATAAATTTATAGCAAGTTCTAGCATCAGACAGTATACTTAAAAAATTACAAAAAATTTTAAATATATTTAGAGTATGCTCATTTTGACCTGCCCATAATTGTATAGCAAGTGTGATTTTTTTTGTATAGCATATGTCTACCTTCCCATTGTCATAGAATAGAAGGAGGAGGCACATAGCTAGTGATCTGATAAGAACATTGTTGATGCAGATAAAAGACACAAGCAGTGCCAGCCTAGAAGGTGTTATTTGCAAAGAGGAGTTTCATAGAGTTTTCAAGCAATATAAAGAAAATAGAGCCTATCCTATTGGAGCTATGGCAGAGAAACATTTATGGGTCTTCAAATTCTCTGAGAGTTCCCCTAGAAGACCTACAAGCGTAGCTAAACAATGCCTCCAAGTTCATAAACATGTATACTTCAGGGATCTGGATGTATCTGTTTCTCAAGTGTAGGTTTCTACCAAATGAAATGAAAGAAATTACCCAAAGAATAGAATAGTCTTTGAATGCTTTTAGAATTGCTACTTTGGACATTTCATTAGAGATCAAGGAGAAAATAGTTGCTTTGTGTGAGACCCTAAGGAATGCAGAGTTCTAGGGGGAGGTTGGAAGCGAGCCTCTTGCAACTGAGATTGAGAGAGAAATGAAAGAGATGCACAGTTATAGCCAACAAGTGTTGCAGTTGATTGTGCAGGTGGCCAACGCCATGGGTGTGCCAACAGATCAGTGCTTCCAGTCTGATATTGAGGTTGTAAGAAAGAAGAAGGAAGACCTCGAGAGTGAGAAACATAGGGACGAGACTTACATGCTCAATCAAATACATGAATTTCTCTGTAGGTTTGGTATTGTTTCTGCTCCTTTCTCCTTTTTGTGCCTTTGCATTTCTATTGCCCGTTAGACAACACAATAATGGAGAATCCAATGAATTTGGATTCAGGGATTACTTATGAAAGATATGCCATTGAAAAGTGTTTTCTAAGTGCCAACACTGCATGCCCTGTCAAGAAATACAAGGCCACGACTAGGCACTTGACTCCTAACCACAATTTGAGGGAGCTCATACAAGAGTGGAAGGAGAACAATACCAATTTCAGATTTGAAAATGCAATAGAGACATTGGTCTCATCAAGAGGAGGTGATGACTAAGAGATAGAGGCAACCCTTGTATAGTTGTGTAGTTTATGTCAAGAAAGGAGCTTCTTCAGTCAGATAATTGAAGAGAAGAATTTGATCCCCAAAAAAATAGATTTAACATCCTCTCACTTGGAGTCAATTCATCCTAAAGCAATGTAATGCTTATGTTATTTTGCAATGCAGGACAACAACATGGAAATTGAAGTAAAACATGTAGACATAGGAGTAAGGCCCAATAAAAAACACCAAACCTGGGTTGTCAAGCTTGTCTTGATTACTCATTTCCCATTGGTCATGATTTTTTATTTTTTGTCATCTATGAATAGTAATAATTCAAGGGTTATTGATTTTATTATGATCTTTTATAGCATATATATTATATTCTACAAAAGAGAAGATCACCCAATCATCTCAAGTGAATATCAGATGGGGAACAACATCTTTAGCTAATAGGAGAGAGTGTCTTACTAATCGATATGCTCCTGGCATATGATGGGAAATTTGCTTCTGTTCAGTACCCAGATTGTCTAATATCAAGGATTCTTGCATATGTCATCTTTGTTAAACATGATTATTATCTATCAAAGAGAATTGTTTATTGTAAGTCTGTAACTCATGCAAATTCAAAGGTGTTTGTGAATCCTAGGCCATGTCCTTATTATCTATTGCTTTTGATGTTGAAGCATTCATAGCTGTCTTGTCAAAATCAACTATACCAGTTATCTGTCAGACGATAAAGCTATTTGCACAAATAACATACATTAACAAAATATACCAAATTTTGGTAATTACCAACTTTTTGAGGCATGGATCTGTAATTAGGTTTCCATTTTTCTGAAGCCAATATGTTTACCAGGTTTTATAAGCAAAATTATCCTAAAATCAAAAGTTATTGTGTCAACAGATGCTAAAAATTGATTGTGTCAAAAATCACTTTCTACAGCCCAAGTGGGTGAGATGTGTCACATTTGTAACACTGATGTGATACATGTCACATGTCTTCCCCAAAAAACAAATATAAAAAAATTAAGAATAAAAATAAAAACACATAATAGAATAAAATCAATCATTTTTCATTTATAAGGTACACTTTCACTATATATATATATATATATCATATATAGTCTTTCTGATATTGACCTTGGTACATGATAGAGGTGGTCTTGAGTTGATAATACCATGCCGATTCAATAGTGTTTTGTCAGAAGGAATATTTTTTTGGAGGTAATTATTTGTTTTCTAAAAGGTTGTTTGACTTTTTCATTGGTACTTTTTGTTTTCCTGTTGAAAGAAATGGTGAGTCGTTCACACATTGTATTTGAATCCAGTGAGAAGTTCAATGGTCACAACTTCGATGTTTACAAGCAACACATGATTGCCATCTTCTAATACAAGAAAAGAAAATAGAGATCGCAATGATGAAGATCAATAAGAAGAATATGCTTCTAAGAATAGAGAAGCAATGATGTTGATAAGTTGTCTGTGATAGATGGAATTTCCCCAAAAGTGCAAGATGTGGAGGATTGTTAAATTTTCAGAATTTACTTCAATCTGATCTAGGTTCTTAACTGAGAGAACAACATGTACAGTATATCTATAGCATATCAATCATGGACACAATAATGCAAGCACACAAGAGACACAGAGTTTACTTGGGGAAAACCATAAAGGTGAAAAACTCCAATAACTTCCTTAGAGATAAATAGAGCAATGATACAACCAAAGTAAAAGAGATAGTCTTCTCCTAGCAGCAGCTTCTCCTCCTCCACAACGCCACTCTCTAGTGTGTGTAAGAATAGAATGATGAAATAGAGTGCCTCCCGCACTCTATTTATACTTGACTTGACTTGCCTAGTAACCTTTACTAGGTCGGCCTTAACTTAACCACATAACATAATGTTGACTGGGCCGACACCCAATAGGGTGGTCTAAAAACCCTTTGACCCACATGGCCAACCCCCAATAGGGTGGTCTAATAACCCTTCGACCCACATGACTTATACAGGGCCAACCCCAACAAGGTGGTCTAATAACCCA
The DNA here is from genome assembly GCA_027924585.1 of Larix kaempferi. Lineage (NCBI taxonomy): Eukaryota > Viridiplantae > Streptophyta > Pinopsida > Pinales > Pinaceae > Larix > Larix kaempferi. Next base: position 3,176,536 of record BSBM01000150.1, read on the forward strand.
TCAAGTATAAGTTACGACACTTACAATATAAATGACGACACTTCCGTATAGAGGAATAATAACATCTCTATAGGAATACAAACACTTCCGTATAGAGGAATAATACCATCTCTATATGAGTACAATATACATATATGAAATACATTCCGAAGTTACATATACATCAACACTCCCTCTTAACTAGGAAGGTATTTCTCGACACAGGTCTTCTAGCACAAGTCTTCTTCTCTGGATCATCGCCAATGGATAATCATCATCGAGTCATCGTCATCGTCACTGCTGCTGCTATCTCAATCAATCTATGAATCTACTTATCATAGGAAGTTCTATAGAGCCAGTCCTTTTTCATATTGGATGTAGGCCCAGCACCTACAGGTCTTCATCATCATTGGCCATACTGTGGAATCCTCGGGACTTATTACGTGCGTCACAAAACCTGGCTGCAGCATCCCAGGCTATTACAAGCACACAACTCTACCTATCGGATCTCCCAGGAGCACATTACATGTGACCCATCACAAAACCTGGCTGAAGCATCCCAGGCTATTATGAGCACACAGCTCTATCTGTCGGATCTCCTAGGAGCACATTACATGTGATCTCACCACAAAACCTGGCTGAAGCATTTGAGGCCTTTTTTATCCTGTCCAGATCTCCAAGGAGCAAATTACATGTGGTCCACCACAAAACCTGGCTGAAACATCTGAGGCCTTTTTCATCCTATCCAGATCTCCCAGGAGCAAATGACATGTGGTCATGGAAAAACCTAGCTGAAGCATCTGAGGCCTTTTTCATCCTGTCCATATCTCCCAGGAGCAAATTACATGCCATAGGACAAAACCTTGCAAGAGCATCTCAGGATGTTACAGGTACACAACTCTGACCTGAAGATCTCCCAGGGCATAAATTACATGTCCTCCCAGAGCAATGTCTTGAAAGAGCATCCCAAGCTGTTACGGGTACACAACTCCGACCTATAGGATCTCCCAGACATTCTCATCTTCACAACCTGATCCACAGTCACAAAGTATCATCCTGATACTCATCATACATCATACTGATGTACACATGATCCTCCTGATCATCATCACTGCAACATCCTGCTGCATGTCATCTGGAGCAACATCCTGAAGCTCGTTATCTATGATCATCCTGATCATACACTGCATCCACCTGATGCATACCAAGTATCTACCTGATACATATCATCATACATGATCTACTTGATGATATAATGTATCCACCTGATACATACACAGATACACGATCCACACAATGTATCCACCTGATACATATCAACATACATGATCTCAGTATCCACTTGATACATATACAGATACATGGTCCAAGCATCCAACATGATGCATATATACATAAATGATCCAACTGATCATAACAAGCATCCAACATGATGCAATGATCCAACTGATCATAACAAGCATCATCCTCTTTAGATCATCTCGTCGTCCACGAAGCACAACCTAGATGCACATCATCCAGCACTTACACCACCGACATGGGAGAACACATCTACCACCATTCGGGGAAGGCTCCAGCCTTTACTTTTTCACCATGGGAGAACACATCTACCACCATGTGAAAAATGGCTCAGCAATTACATCACGACCAAGGGAGAACACATCAACCATGTCAGAAAAGCTCATGTGCATCTGCATCTTCCGGACTCATCACTTCCCTTTGGAAGGAACCTCGATCTGAAGTGCACTAAGCCTCTCTCTGAAGTACTCAAACTGCACTCTGGCCAACATCTTGGTCAATACATCTGCAACCTGCTCATCTGTCGCAACATACTCTGCTTCGGCTGTACTCAGTGCTACGCAGGACTGCTTCCTACTAAACCAAGAGATCACACCTGATCCCTATCTGTAGCACTGCCTGCCCAATATGAATCAACATAACCCTGTAGGTTAAAATTTTGATTCGCATCATACTTGAGCCCATAATCAACTGTACCCTTCAGGCACCTCAGAATATGCTTTACAACAACCAGGTGAACACTCCTCGGATCCGTCAGGAACTGGCTCAATGTGTTCACCGCAAAGCAAATATATAGTCTCGTGTTCGTCAGGTACATCAAGGACCCAATCATCTGACGATACATAGTGATATCAACCGGCTTAGATGAAGCATCACACAGAAGCTTCAGGTTCGATGATGTGAAGCACCTGCAACAATTAATTAATAAGAATATGCGAAATAGCATAAATGACAGAACTCAGAATCACTTTTATATTGATCAAAGGCCACTTTGAGGGGGCAACCTCCTATGAGCAAGCTCAATACAAATAACTTCACGGTGCCTTCATAGGTCTCAACACACACTTATATACTAAGTCTAGGTGCCAATACTATGGGTCAAAACCATGGGCCACTACAAACTATGGATCAACAATACTACGGGCGACTTACAAAGCATATGTGCCAACAACAATAACACAAACTATTGATCAACAAATACTACAGGACGACTTACAAAGCATATGCGTCCAACAAAAATATACTAACAAAGTAAAGACATGGGTTCCTAACATCCCCTCCCCCTTAAAAAAAGATTTGTCCTCAAAGCTTTAGATGTGGAAATTGTTGTTGAATCTGAAGGAGTGGTTCCCATGTAGCATCCTTTGGTTGCATGCCATGCCACTGAATTAAGACCTCTGTGATAGAGCAAGAGCGAAGCTGACGAGTGCGCTGATTGAGGATGGCCTCCGGCTCCAAAAGGATGGATCCTTCATTATCCAGTTCAGATAAAATCGTTTGTCCACTGAAGTTGGTGCCAAGAACTTTCTTTAGACAAGAGACATGAAAGACTGGATGAATGCGGGAAGAAGGAGGAAGTTCCAATTTATAAGCAACGGACCCAATCTTCTGAAGAATCCGATATGGCCTATAGAACTTTGGAGCGAGCTTATGATGCCCTTTGATTTTCAGGGAGGATTGCTTGTACGACTGGAGATGAAGAAAAACCATATCGCCTACTTAAAAAGTGCGCTCAGAACGGTGCTGATCATCTTGTTGCTTCATGCAATTTCTTGCCATGTGAAGATTGTCTCACAAAATGCGAAGAATTTGATCGCGGTTTCGAAGGACCGTGTCAACTTCCTGAACTGGTGAACTATTGGGGGTGTATGGAAGAAGAACTGGAGGTGCCTAACCATAGAATGCTTCATATGGGGTAATTTTAGAGGTAGTGTGGTAAGAGGTATTGTACCACCATTCAGCGAGAGGGAGCCACTTTTCCCACTGATGTTGTTCAGAGGTGAAGCAACGAAGATAAGTTTCCAAGCATTTATTAATAATTTCAGTTTGACCATCTGTTTGTGGGTGATACCCTGAACTCATCTTCAGTTTGGTGCCAGTGTGGAGAAATAGTTCTGTCCAAAAATGACTGGTGAAAGTCGCATCATGATCCGAGACAATGGAAGAAGGGATGCCATGAAGACGAAAGATCTGGTCCAGGAAAATTTGAGAAACTGAGGAGGTTGTATAGGGATGGTTGAGAGCACAAAAATGACTATATTTGGAGAGGCGATCAACCACAACGAGAATCATTGTCTTCTCGCTAGATTTAGGGAGCCCTTCAATGAAATCCATAGAAATATCTATCCAAATCCGTGTAGGTATGGGAAAGGGTTCGAGCAATCCTGGAAGGAGTGTTGTTTCACCCTTATTACGCTGGTAGGTATCACATTCAGCCACCATCTGTTGAATTGTCCTTTTCATGCCCTGCCAAAAGAAGTTACGCCGTGCCCGTTCATACGTTTTGAGGAGCCCAGAGTGCCGTGCCGATGGAGAAGCATGGAGTTCATAGAAGACAACCTATTGAAGATCTGTGCTCTGGGGAAGCACCAGACAACCCTTGTATCTTAGAGAAGCACCATCCCAAGAGTAATGTGGTACAGCAGAAGGGTTGTTGGTCAAGCGTTGGATGATTTGAGATAAGGAAGAGTCATTGACATAACCCTATTGAACAGATTGCAACCAATTTGGAATAGGCATAGAAATAGCTGAAAGAGAACCTTGGGCATCAAATGTGTGAGAAAGAGCATCTGCCACAATATTGTCTTTAACCTTCTTGTAAGTGATCTCATAGTCATAACCCATGAATTTGCTAACCCATTTCTGTTGTGCTGGGGAGGAGACACGTTGTTCCAAGAAATATTTTAGACTCTGGTGATCAATCTCGATGCAGAAATGATTCCCTAATAGGTATGGTCGCCACTTCTGTACTGCATGCAAAATAGCCATCATTTCCTTCTCATAGGTAGAGGCAGCTAAATTCTTACCTGAAAGGGCTTTGCTGGTGAACGCAATGGGGTGTTCATCTTGAAGGAGAACAACACCAAGTCCATTGCCGCAAGCATCACTCTCAGTAGTGAAGGGCTTGGAAAAATCGGGCATAGCTAGAACAGGTGTAGTACACATAGCTTATTTTAGTTTGTCAAATGCACACTGAGCAGCATGTGTCCATGTAAAATCATCCTTTTTCAATAGAGCATTTAATGGAGCTGCAATCTTTCCATAATCCTTGACAAACTTGCGGTAGTAGCCAGTCAACCCCAAAAAACCACGAAGGCTCTTGAGTGTCTGAGGATGCGGCCAATTGTTCATGGCATCGATTTTGGCAGGATCCATGCGAACCCCTTGTGCTGAGATAATGTGCCCGAGATACTCAACTTCCTTTTGTCCAAAAACACATTTAGAATGCTTGGCGTGGAGATGATGGTCAAAGAAAAGTTCATGACAAGATCCAGATGCTGGAGATGTTCATCCCATGTTTTACTGTAGATGAGGATATCATCAAAGAATACCAGAATGAATTTCCGCAATTAGGGTCGAAATATTTTATTCATTAAGCCCTGGAATGTGGAAGGAGCATTAGTGAGGCCAAAGGGCATGACCAAAAACTCATAATAGCCATCATGTGTGCGGAAAGCTGTTTTAGGGATATGATCCTCATGAACCCGAATTTGATGATACCCAGAACGAAGATCCAACTTGGAGAAAAAGTGAGTCCCATGAAGCTCATCAACAATAGGAATTGGAAACTTATCCTTGATGGTGAGGTGATTAAGTGCTCGGAAGTCAATGCAGAGGCGCCATGACCCATCTTTTTTGCGAACAAGAAGAACTGGAGAAGAAAAGGAACTAGTGCTTGGGCAAATAATACCTTGCTTCAATAAGTCCCGAACGAGCATTTCAATCTTTGTTTTTTGGTGAAATGGGTAGCGATAAGGCCTAATGTTGGGAGGAATGCTACCAGGAAGGAGCTGAATACGATGGTCTTCTGGCCTTGAAGGTGGAAATCCCACTGGTTCAGCAAAGAAACCTGTATATCGATCCAGAATTTGTTGTAGATCCAAAGGAGTAGTGGAGACCGTTGATGGTTGCATCTGAATGGAATGGATCTGAGCGATGACACCATGTGAATTCTTCTTGAGGATTTTTTCCATGCGATGTGAACTGATGATGCTGAGAGAACCTGGTTTTAATCCTGTCAATGTGTGTTTTTTTCCATTGAGGGAAAACTGCATCCAAAGTTTAGCAAAATCCCACAAGATAGGGCCAAGTGTGCGTTGCCATTGAGCGCCCAAAACCACATCACATCTGCCTAAGGTCAAGGTAAACATGTCAGAGCGCAAGGTATAATATCCCATAGAGATACACACATTTCAACACTTCCCTTTGCAAGGTAAGGTGCCCCCACTAGAAACCACGACTTCAAAGTTGGAGCAAGGATGGATAAAACAATCAGCTTGTTTGGCGATCCGAGGGTCAATGAAATTATGAGTGCTACCAGAATCAATGCGTATTGTAAGAGGAAGCTTCTTGAAGTAACCCTTGACCCGCATTATTTGGGGGGTGGTGATTCCAGCTAAAGCATGGAAAGATATCTCTGGCTGGTCATCCTGAGATGGAGGGTCAATAGGCGGTTCCTGAATGTTGACCTGAGCATCCATTGTTTCTGGATCTTCATCGCCAATTTCAGAGGTAGGCGGAGAATCCACATCCAAGAGATAGAGATTTTGCTGAACACATCTATGTCCACGAGTGAATTTCTCATCACAATTATAGCAAAGCCCCTTTTCTCTGCGTGCTTGCATCTCTGTTTCAGACAAATGCTTGATAGGAGTTGGTCAAGGAGCCTGTGGTATAGGTGGTCATTGAGAACCCATATTTCGGAAGGGAACAAAAGTGGGCTTGGAGCGTTGTTGGGCTGCAATCTTGTCTTCTGCTAACTTAGCCAACCCTAGGGCTTCCATCATTGTGTTGGGACAGAACATTTTGACCTCAGAGCGGATGGCATCCTTTAGACCACTGATAAAACAACTTCGGTAAAAGTCATCAGACAATCCTTCAGTGTGGTTGGCTAGTTTCTCAAATTCGGTTTGATACTCTCTCACAGTGCCAATTTGGCGAAGTTTAGTGAGGGCTCCTGTGAAGTCATCAAAAGCACTAGGACCAAATCGTTGCAAAAGGAGCTGGCAAAAGTCTGGCCATTTTGGCTCTTCATGAGCCTTGATGTACCAACGGTACCATTGAAGAGCTTCCTGTTCCAAATGAAAGGATGCAAGCAGAACTTTGTTGACATCAAAAGTATTATGCAGACTGAAATATTGTTCTGCATGATAGATCCATCCAGTTGGATTAGTACCATTGAAGCGAGGAAAATCAAGCTTCGGACCACGGAAATTGTTGGAAGAAGAGAACCCATTGTCTGATGAATACTCGGACTGTCGTTTGTTGTTCATAGCTGAATGTTGAAGATGGAGGTCGAGAAATTTTTCATCCAGATCCTGGAGTTTGGCTTGGATGGCTGCAAGTGCTTCTTCCATGGTTTTTGCTCCTGCACGGGTGACAACCATAACCAGGAGTTTTTTTTTTTTTTTTGGTTGACTGGGTAGGAAAACAAAAACAGAAACTGCTTCAGTAAAGGAAAATATGGACTTGGGAAAAAATCTGAAGGGTAATTGGGGTTTGACTAGGTTTTGGACACTGTTGAATAGATAAGGAAGCAAAAAATGAGGATTTCAGAAGCAAGGTGAAAGAATGAGAAAGTTTGGCAGAGGGAGACAAAGAAGCAGAATTCAGAAAGGAACTCTGTGGTAAAATTTGAAGGTGATTGGGTGAAATCTGAGGAAGTTATGGCAAACCCTAAAAATAGAAAAATGTTGGATTTCGGGCTTTGATAAGGGGAATTGGGGATAGGGTCCTCAGGTATGAAATTTGCAGAATGGGATGACAGGAGTTTCCCAAAAATTTCAAGGGAAATAGAGTGAAAATAAGGGAGATTTGGAGAAAAAACTGAATTTTATACTCTTTTTTTTTATAATTAGACTGGAGTGGCTATAGCTCGGAAGGGATCTGAAATAGATAAATCTACAATGGCCCAGAAGTGAGTGAAAATAGAGGGATCTGAAATGGTGCCGAATGGATTGAAAACGGCTGGATCTGGAATGGCTTTCAGAATGGATCTGAACGACTGGATCTGAAACGGTGCAGCAGTGATCGACAACAGTTCAGCTAAAAATAGATATGGACCCCAGGTATGTGTGGCTTCCTAACAGTTCAGGGGTTTCACTCGGTCACCAATGCTATTTGACGGCTTGCGTATTGGGGCAGTACCCCTCACTCCACGGCTCAGGTAAAACTGATAACCGCTTTTCCACAAACGACAGCTCCTGGTTTACCTCACGGGTGGGAACTAGTCAATCAGGTAGGGGTCGTTGCCTTTTTCGTTGGCAGGTCCTCTCAATGGTCCAGCTACTTCGGGGTTCCTGTGGTACTCCTCACAATGAGTTTTAGGACTTATACCCAAGTACTTCCCACAGTTAAGCGGATAGGGATTATTTCCAAATCCGAACCTGCAACAGATGCGAAATTTTTTTTTGGCAAAAATTTCACCCAGCGAGCCCAAGAAAGTGCTCTGATACTATATGTGAAGCACCTGCAACAATTAATTAATAAGAATATGCGAAATAGCAGAAATGACAGAACTCAGAATCACTTTTATATTGATCACAGACCACTTCAAGGGGGCAACCTCCTATGAGCAAGCTCAATACAAATAACTTCACGGTGCCTTCATAGGTCTCAACACACACTTATATACTAAGTCTAGGTGCCAATACTATGGGTCAAAACCATGGGCCACTACAAACTATGGATCAACAATACTACGGGTGACTTACAAAGCATATGCACCAACAACAATAACACAAACTATTGATCAACAAATACTACGGGACGACTTACAAAGCATATGCTTCCAACAAAAATATACTAACAAAGTAAAGACATGGGTTGCTAACAGATGCCATAGGTGTGGCCATAGCCTTGCAGTCCATCATCCTGAACCTCTTCAGGATCTCTACTGCATACTTCCCTTGTCCAAGGAAGATTCCATCTGCACTCTGCCACACCTCCATGCCAAAAACAAATAGTGCTTCATCCCCAAGTTCTTCAACTCGAACTCGGCAGCAAGCTTCCGTTGCATGTCGGCAATCAATCTATCCTCACCTGTTACAAACAGGTCATCCACATAGTAGTATCATTGGATTTCCTTCCTCAAACTTGTAGTAAAGGTTGGAATCCGCTTTATTCTCGGTAAAGCCCAAACTGGATAGAAAGTTGTCTATCCTACCATACCATGTTCTGCACATATATGACTCCCTGTCATGTGTCTTAGAACCAAGTGGTTGCACCACATACACTTCTTCTTCAACTACACCATTCAAGAAAGTGTATCTTCCTCTTCATCACTGCAACATGCTTGATCTTGTACATCCTCTTGGAAGTCACTACAGACTCCCCTTCAGGTCTTGGGACTGCATCTCAAACATCTTCATGATCGACTGGTACTCCTCGATCATGGCATTCTTTCCAAATCCTGGGAAATTCAATATCTTCAATATTTTCAATAGATAACTTTGTTGCTGAACAAATGTTGCAGTTCTTCTTTTGTATGTGATGGTATATGATCTTTCCTACACAACAAGTTACATTGCATGATTATAAAACATCTCATAGTTTTCAGAACAAATTCTTACACATAAAGAAATATGTCATACGGTCATGCAATTATCTTAGCCAATGCTTCAATACAACATTTATCCATATTCCGTAACTTTCTAGATGCCTTCCATTCTCTACCAGAACATTGTTAAGAGTGTGCACAACTCCTAACATGTTAGCAAAGGGGTTTCATTCTAAATAAGTAGCAATGGAATGTTGTAAAGTGCCATAGGCCACTTACCCATGTATATTAGTAGTATACTGTTCATCAATGCAACTATTCTAATATGCATAATACACAACCTAATTCTAGGAACATAAGCATATACATCATTGAATAACCTTATGTAAGAAATGACAATTCAAATACTTATCTTTGTTTGGTTGCTGGGTGGACTCCCTCTGAATCTTTGCAACTCCATTCTGATGTGGATTGTGAGAAGTGGTCAACTCCCTCTGAATATCTGCATTCTTGCAGAAACTACTGAAGTGTGCTCCTTTGCTTTCTTGCAGGAACAACTGGAGTGTGCTCCCTCTTGATCTTTGCTTCCTGGATTACTTGTCCTTGAACTTACATCCATCCTTAATCACTATGCATGCTTATTAGTATCATCATTGTGTTATCTTTGAGGTCTCATACATAATCACACATTTATTAGTATAATCTTAATACTATCAAAACACAATAATCTTAAACATGTATATTCATGATCATTCACAGATAATAAACATTAGTATTCAAGGTTTCAGGGAAGTCTTCTTTTACTCATGCATATTCTTATTTGATCATAGGACTTTTCTGATTAGTTAAATCATCAATGCATAAACCCGTGATTACTCAAACCTATACCTTCATGATTCTTCTGGTTAGTCATATCATCAATTATGGTAAGAAACATAATATGCATACAACCATGACTATTCAAACCTATGACTTCATGAATTATCATTATCAACAACACAACAGTATAAGATCCTAAAACACAAGGTAGGATTCTAGCTTGATATAGGAAAAACATACTTGGATTAGTTTGCTAGCTAGTTATGTCTAACATACCCGCATAATATCTTCTGGTTCTCTTCAGTGACTTGTGCTAGTAACCTGCATGTCTCATAGGTTAACCATTGTAGAACCAAATTATACATACCTCGAAAGTAGATCTTCTATGTGATCCATGACAATGGATGAATCTTTGTCTTCATGTCACAATGATCATATGTTCTTGAAGTAGAACATGATTTGTCTTTCTTGGTGTACCTTTTATGTTAGCGAACAACATAAACCTCATACAACATCACAATGCATTAGTACATTCATAAGTGTCAAAACCTTAATCAATGAATATCTTCTATTAAGGTGATACGACAAGTCTAGTAATTAATCAATATTGTACTGTAATGATATGAAGACAAACATATGATAAACTTAACCATGAAACATACTTGTAAGTCATACCTGTTAAGATTGCTTGTAATCTTCTTATGGAAGGCCTTAGCCTCATCTCCCTCTAAGACAGGAACTTCTTCACTTATGCAGGTGACCAATCCATCTTCTTCTAGGATTAACCCAATCCACTTGATTTGCAAGAACTGGACCTGGAGCTGGATTAGGGTTTGTCAAAGAAACCCCAAAAATTCAAACTTTGAATTTCAAAGTTCTGAAAGGATAGAAATATGTGCCTTGATGAGCTGATCAAGTTGGTATATTCATAATTTGAAAACTGCAAAGTTTCACCACTCGAAATTGCCTTTTAGATTTCTGGATTCACTCGGGAGGACCCTGAATTAGGGTTTGAGTTTCCCGGAGCTTCACCCAACCAAAATATTTGATTCAAAGCTCTAAGCTTCGATTTTTCTGAGGAGCTTCCAGTCGTGGTCACAGATTTCCAAAATTCCAATTTTTGCAGAAGCCCTAATTTTCCATCTTTCCGATCAAAGTCACGAACTGGGGTTTGATCAATCCCGGCCTTCTGCCCAACCAAAAATTTTGATCTTGGTCTCTAAATTTTTATTTTTATGGGTAGCATCCATCCGTGGTCTCCGATTACAAAAATTCCAACTTTCTCCGAAGCCCTAAATTCCGAAAGCCATGAATAAAGGTGCTAAAAAATAATTCTATTTTGATAGAAATATGTACTTGATTGTTTCTGGTGTAACTCCGAACTTTTCGATCCACAGGGTCTGAAAATTTTTCCTGAGATAGCCTGACCTGTTATCTTTCCATCCCGATAGGTTTGACCTCAATTGGATTCTCTGAGAGAGACTTATGCCAAGTGTTACAACGTGACCTGTTTATGGGATAATACAGGAGAGCGAACTTGTACGGTGTGCCACATGTCACTGGTTCAACTTTGGCCTCTGAACAATTTTCTTGATATATCCAGACCTATTATCTTTCCATCTAGACAGGTATGACCTCAATTGGATTCTCTGAGAGAGCTTTATGCCAAGTGTTGCAACGTGACCTGTTTATGGGATAATACAGGAGAGCGAACTTGTACGGCATGCCACATGTCACTAGTTCAACTTCGGCTTCTGAAAATTTTTACTGTGATAGTATAGTCTGTGTACTACCTGTCACTTTTTATGAAATTTCATTTGGAGCTTCCTAGCCCAAGTTATGACCTTTTTCCCAAGGTCACCTGATTTTGACTCAGATCTGGAAGAGGCAGAAACCCTATATTGTACAAATCATAAATCACAAAGTACAACGAATTAGAGGTTGGCCTTTGGACACAAGGTACATGGGGATCTGATATTCGACCTGTAAACTTTTCAGATCCTAAAACTTTTCCAAAATGGATTTATAGCGAAATTTCTATGATGACTGGTTTTTTCTATATCAAGCCCTAGCATCATAAGTGCAATAAGTGTCATACATGCCATATCATGCCTTCTTTCAGGCTAACTCTGATACCATGTTAAATTTTCAGAATTTACTTCAATCTGATCTAGGATATTAATTGAGAGAACAACATGTACATCATACCTACAGCATATCAATCATGGACACAATAATGCAAGCACACAAGAGACACAGAGTTTACTTGGGGAAAACCATAAAGGTGAAAAACCCCAATAACTTCCTCAGTGATAGATAGAGAAATGATACAACCAAAGTAAAAGAGATAGTCTTATCCTAGCAGCAGCTTCTCCTCCTCCACAAGTGCGCCACTCTCCAGTGTGTGTGAGAATAGAATGATGAAATAGAGTGCCTCCCGCACTCTATTTATACTTGACTTGACTTGCCTAATAACCTTTACTAGGTCGGCCTTAACTTAACCAGATAACATAACGTTGACTGGGCCGACACCCAATAGGGTGTTTTAATAACCCTTTGACCCACATGGCCAACCCCCAATAGGGTGGTCTAATAACCCTTCGACCCACATGACTTATACAGGGCCGACCCCAACAAGGTGGTCTAATAACCCATCAAGTATAAGTTACGACACTTACAATATAAATGACGACACTTCCGTATAGAGGAATAATAACATCTCTATAGGAATACAAACACTTCTGTATAGAGGAATAATACCATCTCTATATGAGTACAATATACCTATATGAAATACATTCTGAAGTTACATATACATCAACAAGGATTCCTTCATAGTTTGGTTGAAATTGTGCGAAATGCACAAGACTTTCAATGAAGGTAGGGACTTTTACCTCAATTTTTTTTGTTTTCGATGTAGATGGAGGAGGTTGAACTTGATTCAATATCAAAACACTTATTGAAATTGAAAGTGATTCAGGATCAACTGTGTTATGTAGGCAGAGAAGTAATTGAGAAAGTTCTTATTGTGAATTACTTTGAAGAACATGGCTCCTTTTCGAAATTTTGTTGAAACCTTAAATGCCATCTTGGAGTCAACTGTCATCATATTTGTGAAGTCGTGTAGTTAGTTATTATAGGACATGTGGGAAACAGTTGAAAAACAATTCAGAAGCAACAATGGAGCATTCGAGAGTTTCTTTGCAGCAAGATTAAGGGCAATGAGAAGCAAAGAAACGGGGAAATAATAACATCAATGACAAATATTTGGTTCAGGTAAATCAACAAAGAATGTGAAATCATAATTCATTTTTGGATGTGATATTTTGGTGAAAATACTTTTTAATTGATAAAATGAGCAATAAGAAGATTTTGTTTGGTTTAAAGGAGAACAGATTGTACATGCTTGAGAATGATGATGTGGAAAATTCATATGTCTTTATGACCAACAATAGAATTAGCAACAACATAAACAACAATTTATGGCATCAAAGATATGGGCATTTGAATTTTCATTACTTTTTCCTACGGACAAAGGGTAAAATGGTGGGAATGCCAAATATTTGTGAGAATAAGGAAGAAGTTTACAAAGCATGCCTAACAGAAAAACATCACAGATTGTCCTTTGATGAAGGAAAGGCTTGGGGATCCAAAGGCATTTTGGATCTTGTCCATCGTGATATCTACAATATATGCAGACCTATGTGGACAACTCTATTATTGGAGGAGAATTCAACTCTAATCAAATTGATGATTTCTATAAGTAAGAAAGCATTAAGAGGAAACCTTTTTCTCTATACAATCCCCAACATATTCGAGTTATGGAGAGAATATATTGCACGGTTGTTGAGATACCTTGGTGTATGTAGGACTGTAAGGTGGTGCCACATATGTATTGGGAGAAGCAATATATATTGTTGTATATTTGCTCAATAGGTTCCTTGTAAAAGCATTGTAGGAGGTCACCCCAAAAGAGGCTTGGTTAAGAACAAATCCTCAAACAAGTTAGTCACCTTAATTACTTTTGGATCCGTTGCTTATGTTTTAGTTCTAGAAGATAAGAGAACCAAATTATATGCTAAATGTAAAAAGCTAATGTTTATTGGCTATAATGGCCAAAATAATGCTTATAGATTTCTTGATATGACCACTGAAAAGCTGATAATAAACAGTGATGTGATTGTGGATGAAATTACACTGATTTTCCAGCCTGAATCAGATTTGAAATCTGATCAAGAATTTACTAATGGTTGTTGTTTTGAGGCTGAAAAATCAGCGCACTTGCATGGTAAGCAAGTGTAGGTTGAAGGAATGTCATTGAGTGGTAGTTCATAACGAACATAATGAAGATGAGGTTGGAAATGATCCAAGGTAGACTGATATCAGTTCCAATTTTAAGGGCATGATAGAGAAAAGAGGACCTAAGTGGTACTACATCACCTTGGAGGATAGGTAGTTGGAAAAATTTCCTCAACCAAGAGTGGAATGGCCAAGTGGAAAGCCTATGAGGAAAGGTAAGCAATAGGAGCAGCTTTAGTTTAGTTTATTTCCAGTTGTAGAAAACTCATTAGTATATCATGTTGCTATAACAAATTAGTGGAATAAAGTCCTCAAACAGGGTCAAGGAAAAATTGCTTCTACAATGAAGCAAAAAAAAAAATTACTACCCACGGGAGTTCAATTTAGTTGGAGGAATTGCAAAATGAATGGAAAGAGTGGTGAAATTCAGCTAGAGGTGCGGTGGATAGGTTGGGGTTTCCACAGTTGGTAGGTTCAAAAGGGATGGTTTTTCATCATCAATTTTTTATGCTACCAAGGCATAGAAGAGGTGCGTTTATTGGACAAACCAAACTCCGCATTAATGGTAGAAGGGTTGAGTTTTTCAGCCATCAATGAGTCTAGTCTGGCTCATGAGTTAGTGGATGATTATGTAGATGACTTGGTATCAACATTGTTGGATACATGTTTTGCAGTTAGTTTTTATTCTTGTGTTGTGGAAACATCAAAGAGAGGTAGGTGGTGCATAGAGAAGATAGAACGTGTACCAAGAGAATCTGATTAGATCTAAATAGACACTATTTTCTTGATTTGGGTAAAATACAAAATAATTCAAAATTTTATTAACAAATATATATGGAGACCAATATTGAATATTTCCTTGGGTTTAATATGCAACTTCAAAACTTAAAATCAACAATTTAAACTCAATTTAAGTCAGTGTCACTTTCAAGTAAACTTCAGAGTGGAGTGTTACTACATTAGTCCATTATAATTAACAGAAATAATTATTCATTGAAACAATTTAATATAATGATATTTTGATTTGTAAAGATGGGCGTAAAGAAAAAGAATATTCAATTTAAGCTTGATCTAAACTTTAGGTCATTGTTTAAGTATGCCTCTTCTCTCTACCTTCTTCAATAGTGTCATAAAACATACATCAGGAAGAAGTCTATTAAAAAGTTGCTACATCCACATATTGTTGAAGAGCCACTGGCACCGCATATTGTTGTGGTGTCTATCCTGGACTTTCATTTACAAAGACCAAATTCACCTGTTAGTGTCATTCCTGCATTAGAAAAATTCAAAGAGATCATCAAACAACTTCTACAGTTGCATTTGGACAAAAAAACTTACACAAGCATTTTTAAGATGAGACAATTTAACCAACCTCGTATGGGTGGAGTCCAGAGCCTTTGGTGCTTCTTCTTGTGATTGGTAGCCGACTACAGATCTTCTCAATGAGGGTTTCTACAGCTGAAATTTATATGAATCTTTAGATGTTTCATTCCTGATAAAATTCAACTAGTATACCACAATAATTGTGCGATCCTGACAATTATTTCGGTGCCAAATTTGTCAAACCCGTCTGAGATTTGTCTCAAAAAATGAATTTCTTAACGGCTGTATTTTACGATGAGGATGGATCTTCGTCATGTAAGAATTCATAGGATTTGGACAATCTAGACTGGTATGTGATCGACGGTTGGGACAATCAGATTCAGCCTCCAAAGCCATAGAGGGTTCGACCATGCCTCTTAAGGGAGTAGACGACACCCATGGTTGTCACGATATTTCTCCTTGTGTGCTTTGTGTATGTCACAGCATCTCTAATCACATTCTCCAAGAAGATCTTCAATATTCCTTTGGTTTCTTTGTAGATGAGGCCGATGAATCGCTTGACGCCTCCTCTCCTAGTGAGATGCCTGATAGCAGGCTTAGTGATTCCCTGAATGTTATCTCATAGCACTTTCCTGTGCCTCTTGGCCCCACCCTTTTCCAAGCCCTTTCCTCCCTTTCCACGCCTAGACATCCTTCCTTTTCCCTGTTGTTGATCTCAACCAAAATGAAAATGATAATAGGTCACTGATTCCTAAAATATAGTAGAGCAAGAAGGATATATACAATAGATGCGAGCGAAGAGCATATACACAGAAAATCTCTCCCACCTCCCTGCTTCACTTCAAATGCCTCTCATCAACGACTGAGAAGTCTCGATTCGTTGCATCTCAAAATTCTCGTTGCAAACTGTAGATGAGAATTTATCAACGGTTGCAATCAAATCGAGGTGTCCAGGAAAAATTCCTTCTAACGATGGAAATTAGGGCTCGAGCGCTAGATTCTGGATCCTTGGAGGCATTGTGAATTCTTTGACCTCAAAATCATAAGAAGTTATTGAATCATATCGCCGTGATTTGGAACAATTTCGTTCAAGGTTGTAGAAGGAAACAGAGGCGATCCGCGAAGTTGCGAGCCATGCTGTGAAAGATTTGCCAAATTCTTTGGATGTGGGGGCTTATGTGTGTAGGAATCCCTAGAGTTCGTGGAACAGGTCATTGACGAATTCGGGATCTCGGTGTAGCAAGGGATGAATAACATTTTGGCTAAAGGATTTGGACGCAATGTAATTGAAGGAACTTCTGGAACACACATTGTCGACAGGATTTGGACGCGATGCAAGGAAACTTCCAAAACACTAAGAATTAACCCGTGTTAAAACCCTTATCTCGAACATCAAACGTGGCAGCTTCTTATTCGCGAAGTGTGTGGCATCTTTTCATTTTCCAGAGGGACGATGAAAAGCTACATTGCTTTTCAAAACTCCCCTCGGGAAAAAACTTCTATCAACGTAATAAAACTACAGAGGCGTAGAAATTTGCATTTGTATATTATTTTATCAAAAATATCCACATTCTATGAACCTGAATACAATTAGAATGCTCCTTCATTTGCTTAAAAGCATGGTTTAAATTAAATTAACAAAAGCCGCCATTGATTTGATCGACTTGGGTCAAAGTTTAAAGTTTTGTTAAATCAGAAGTTGAAGTGTTTACTTGCTAATCTGGAAGTTGATTTGATTTTCTTTGGGATCATGTGGAAGTGTGTGTGGTTAATTTAGAAGTTGTTTTCATTGTATGTTATTGAGTAAAAAGCCTCATTGATTTGAAAATATAAATCTATGAGTTGATGTGAAAACCTTGTTAATTTGGAAGTTGACTTTATCGTATCATTAGGTTGAGGTAAAAGCATGTGTTTAATGCTTTATTGCTATGTGGGCAGCAGAAACCCAATAAACAAAGGAAACCCATTAGAAAAAGGCAATGTTTAGGTTGAGGTGAGAACATATGTGGTGTGCTTTGTTGATATATAAGCAACCCATTAAACAAGGCCACTTAGCTCAAAAATATGCATGTTGAGAAATAATATATCACAGAGATTAAAGGTTCATGGAGATTGAATGTAGAATCAATATTGGGAAGTGTTCATAATGTTGTAATAACCATTATGGAATGAATGTTTCATAAAAATGTTAGATGATGACCCATATGGGAGTTAAGGTTTCATATCAAAGATAGGGAGGGACTCTCTTAGTTTATCATAGAACGTTATACCTAATGGGTAAGAGAGGAGTTGGTTAGGTAGAGAACCATCGTGTGTTCTTGAAGGAGACTTTGTACTATGCTCACAAGCACTTTTTCTTAGCCATTTTATTAGTGTTGGGGTATTACGGTTGGAGTAGTTGTTGCTTTTGAAAAGGCATTGCTAATCCATTGGAATCATGCCCATGGATTTTTGGATTTGAGTTTTCGTTGGACCTAATGTTGTCATTGATGTCAAATAGGATTGGAATGCATGTGAAGCTTGAAGACAGTTTGAATAAGTAGATTGTCATTGATGTTAACAACAACGTGACATCAAGAACAATGAGATAATTGTTGAAATGTGTAATTAGCAAAATAGGAAAAGGATGAAGATGTGTAAACAAGCAAGTGAGAAAGACCACCGTCAAAGTAGTAAAGGATGCAGATGTGTACACAAGCATGCAGATGTCAAGTGCATACAAAAAGCCGACAGTCAAGCTCATAAAGCAAGTAAAGCTTATGAAATGTTGAAGTGTGCAGTTGGTAAAATGTCGAAATGCACAAGTTGGTGGAATGTTGAAGTTCACAGTGCATGAAATGACAAAGTTCGTAGTGTGTGGGATGTCGAAGTGCACAATTGGTAAAATGTTGAAATGCACAAGTTGGTGGCCCATGTTGAAGTTCGTAGTGCATGAAACGATGAAGTTCATAGTGTGTGGATTGTCAAAGTTTGCAGTTGGTAAAGTATCGAAATGGACAATAAAAAATTGAAGTACTAATGAAATGACAAAGTCATCAACAAGAAGAGATCAAATCAACTAAAAAATCACTTCAAGAAAAAATGCAGACGACTCAAATAGTAATATAAATGACAGTGTGAAGATAGAAGGTAGCACACCAACAAAAGATCAAGACAACTGCACAGATGAAAGTGGATAATGAAAGCTTTGGTTGGCTCAAGTTAGTTGTTTGGAAAACTAAACCATGAATATAGTATATGGGAAAACTTGATTATGAAAGAAGAAAGATGGGATGTCGTTGACAAAGAGAAGCCCCTAGGGGTGGTCTACTTAAGAAAACCATGTTTAAAGGAAAAGTATTTGATATCAAAATCAATATAAATAAAAAAATATTGAAGCATCTTTAAGTGTGGAAATATTTTGTTAGTTCAAATAGTATGTAGATAACACTCTAAGATTGCGAAGATGAAGTCAGCCGAGGACAGGTATTAGCTTATTGATCCGGGGTATACTCGCTAGTGAAATGTGAGGAGAATGGAGTGACAAGGTGATAGATTGACGAGGATTCAGCTTGAGGAAATAATCATATTTTAGGTTAACATAAACGAAGTAACTTGGTTCCAGATCAACAAGGATACAATAAAATAAAAGAATAACATTTTAGATTGAACAAAATGGTGTCACAATGATGGAGAATCAAGAATAGTATTTCATGTTAATAGAAATATGAATGGTAGTATGGAGAAAATATAGTAGTTTCTAGGTGAAGCACACAATGCATAATGAAACATCAGACAAGTTGTCCAATGCGCATATAGACTCGCAGATTGAATCACACAGTGAATGAAGGATTTACAAATTAAAGAATGTGACACCAAAAGGACTTATAGTTTGAGGATCATAGTAAGAAGGAGCAGTTGTATTAGTATAACATCCTCTTCAAGTGTAGTTGAAGGAACTATG
The DNA here is from genome assembly GCA_027924585.1 of Larix kaempferi. NCBI lineage: Eukaryota > Viridiplantae > Streptophyta > Pinopsida > Pinales > Pinaceae > Larix > Larix kaempferi. The sequence goes on from BSBM01000150.1 coordinate 3,195,915, forward strand.
ATGACACAACTCTGCACCAGTCACGACTAGTGTCCTTCATTGGACATTAGTTTCTCCACTTTACAAGTTGGGTCTTGCATCGAGGATTGGATTCCTCATGACAAGTTGGATTCTATCTACAAGCTGGGTCTTGCGTCCGGGATTGGATTCCTCATCCCTCAGTTGGTGCTGAGAACCATGAAGATTGGTGTCTTCTACAAACTAATGTACTTGTGAATGATCAAATATTTAAATACATATCTTATGTGTCTCTTGTTTGTGATGCTTATTGTATACATATTGCAACATTAATGATACATGCTCAACAATAGTGCTTAAACATAGAAAATTAAAGTTAACAATGTGAGACATGGATTCAACCCCCCCCACTTAGTGTCTTGGTGTGTTCAACAATTGGTATCAGAGCCAATTACTTCACAACAACTAACAACTGGAAGGATATTCTTGAATATACAAATGGATGGGAAAATAATATTGTCTACAAACGAAGCTCCATTCTTTGATGGGACAGATTATTCTTTTTGGAGGGAAATAATGAAAGGATATTTGAATTCAAGAGGATTTGGTGTTTGGGAAATAATTGCATGAAAATCTACTCCTGCAAGGAACCAATCAAAGCATCTAGCTAAAAGGGAAGAAGGAAAAATGTCTCAATGGCTTTGGAGGTTATCCTTGACAGTTTATCAGGTCAAATCAAAGAAAAAACGAGACAGTGCACATATGCTAAAGAACTATGGCTCAAGCTGGAGAATCTCTATCAAGTCGAAGTGAACAACATAGAATCCAAGCTTAATAGGGACCAAAATCAATGTTCAGGTACAACAGAAGCACAATCCAAGGATGAAAAAACAGTTGATGAAGGTAAGTACTCTCCTAGATATTTAAACTGCACTGATTTGAAGAGTTGTTGGAATATTTTATATTCCTTGGAAGGTAATAATGTCTTTGTATTATGTCGGAAGATATCCACAATCTTATGTAAAAGAGTAATACATTTATCCCATATTCATTATGGTAAAATATACTCTGGATATTCATTATTATATAAAGAGATGTTATTATGGAGAATTATATTATCCCACATGTAATATGTGAGAGTAATTCCTCCTCATCTCTTGGTATATAATAGAGTCAAGGGAATCTCTCACATTCAGTCATTTGTGAATCATCCATTCATCTTTTGTGGATCATCCATTGTGGATCACATCATGATCTTTCTATATTGTATTGGGTTATTCGCATTTCTCTCTGTAAGCTTGAGGGAGATATTCTAGAGATAATAGAAGGCTACCTTCCCGTGGACATAACCCAATTGGGTGAACCACGTATATCTGGTGTACTATTTTCTCTTGTTTTCTTTCTATACTTATTGTTGATATATTATTGTTTTGCATAGATAGGTAAGCTAGTTTAGTTAGATCCATATCTATGACATGGTATCAGAGCTTGTTGCTATGATCCAGCACCTTCTATTGATTTCAAACAATATTTTATCATTTGGGCATTGATTATTTCTTGTATATTTGCTTTCTATCTGGTAGCCATTAGGCTTCTCTTCAAATCTGGGCATATTTCTGCAGTTTTTTATTTCTAACCCTAACCTTGTTGTGTAGATTTTTGCAGAAATTTTTCAAGGGTTTCTTGATGTTGTTTTTGTAGATCTATATGATTTTGTGTTTCTCCTCAAGGAGATCTATCTTCCGGTTGTCAAAACGGCAATTTTTGTCCAAGTTTGTTAGACTTTGTGCAGGTTTCCATCTTTAGCAGATTCAACATTGTTTTCGGTCTCATAACTTGGTCAATTTTTATCGGAATTTTTATTATAACCTATTTTTGGAACTGGAAAAGCTGTTATGGATCCACCTAGGTGAACAAAAAAGAATTCTGGGCTTCCGAGTTTCCAAAACGATAACTTTCGTTCAATTTTGGTAAACTTTGTGCAGGTTTCCGTCTTCGACAGATTCGACACTATTTTCGGCCTCATAACTCAGTCAATTTTTATTGGAATTTTTATTATAAGGTGTTTTTGGAACTAGAAAACATGTTATGGATCCACCAATGCGGACAAAACGGAATTCTAGGCAAGTTTGGGCACTCAATCAAAAGGGTTGTAAGTAAAAGTTTCTCTTTCCTTTACTGTTTTTCTAACTGTGTTTTTTGCAGGTTCAGATCAGTACGGTAAAGTATTTAAGTTTTCTGTTATTCATCTTTTTGCGTTTAGGTTTTGCTTCTAATCATGTTTACCAAGAGATTATTTCTTGTTCTTGGTATATATTTGTCTAACCTTTCTATATGGAAACATTGGCATCTTTTAAGGGCATGGATCTCTAGTATTTTGTCATGATGGTAGATATAAACTATCTAATGCTTAATATGTTAACAAGACACTTAATAATTTATTTGTTCTTGTCTTTGTTTAATCATGTTGATTTCTAATCATGTCATGTTTATAAAAGCAATTTTATAAGAGCAATTTCATATGTGTTATCTTGTGATCATTATTTGCTTTATTTATATGTTATTGCTTACCTTTGTGTAAAAGAAACTTCATTGTTTTATAAGTAATATGTTTATGATAATCATATTCTCTTGCTAATTAAATTCTTGAGTAAAGTCAATTTTTGAATCTATGTGATATCATGATTTTTTTGGTTTGTCATAAGTTATTTAATTGGGATATAGTTTCTTTCTCATGTATTGCATAGATTGTATCTACTTCCTGCGCTATTTGTCTCTAACATTCCTATACGGAAGCATTGACATGTGTTGTTTGTCTCTAACATTCCTATATGGAAGCATTGCATTTCTACAGCATTTCATCTCTTGCATATTTACATAGTGTTAATAAGAAATGAACCCATGATTAAGACCTTTAGTGACTTGTCATTTCATAAATTTTTATAAGTGATATCACGAGTTGATCATAATTTGTTATATGTTGATCATAGTAACCATTTTGATTTATATATATAATGTCATATTTATTTCGATCATCTTTTACTCAATATTTATATGGCTTTGAGCAATATTTTAATCTTGAAATATTTATCATGAGCACCTTGTTTTTGTTGCAATGAGATTTCTATTCTTATGATTGCAGAGGTTATCTTGTTCTTACTTGTCTCTAACGTTCCTATATGGAAGCATTGACATGTGCTTCTTGTCTCTAACGTTCATAAATGGAAGCATTGAAATTTTCAGGACATTCATCTCTCGCATATTAACATCATACTAATAAGAAATGCACCTATGATTCATATTAGTTGCTTGATGACTAAATTTTCATATATTTAAGTGAAATCTTGGGCTCACTATTTATATATTGTGGCTGAAACTTAATGTGTAAAAGTAACTTCATTTCCTTAATGAGCAAGTTAATCTTTTATTTGATCATATTATGTTGTTGTCCTTTAATATGATGTTTGCTAACCTTTGGTGTATAAGCATTTTCATTTATGTATGAGCACCTTTATTTTATGATCTTTATATGCTTTAATCTTAAAAGTTCTTGTGTAGATAAGTTCTCTATTTAGGCTTTCATCTCATTCTAGACATTTTAAAGCACCATCTTCTACTGTTAAAGTCATGATGTTCATCTATATGATATCATTTTCAATGTATAGACCATTGCGGTCTTGTTTCTTCGATGTTTGAAGTCTTCTAGAGATATTTCTATTTGCACCTTGATTGGAAGAATGTCCGATATCCGCATGTGTATTGGCCATCTGGGTATTTTTGTACACTGTTGTGGTGTTCTTAGCCACATGTTCTGTTGAATCAACCGTCATAAGGTATCTGTACACTGGTGTGCATGTTATATCAAATTTCTTCAGCTATCAGTTATGGTCGTGATGATTCTTGTGGTGATCTAGGCATCTTGTGGATATAGTAGCCATGTTGGCTTCTCTTTAGATCTGGGCACCTTTTTGTTGGATTGCGTCACATGTTCTTGACATCTTGTGGATGTAGTAGCCATGTTGGCTTCTCTTTAGATTTGGGTATCTTGTTTTTGGTATTTCATCGCACAACCTGGTTCGTGTGCAATTTCATGATTCAGTGAGAAGCGGTTGTTCTTCATCAAATTCCATCGGCCAAAGTGTTCTTCTTTTGCAGCTTTGGTTCTTCTGGAAGTTGTCATCAAGGGGGAGCAGTAATGACTCCTTCCTTCCTTGTTAGTAGGTTTTTCTCCTAGCCATTATTAAGGGGGAGTTGGAATATTTTATATTCCTTGGAAGGTAATAATGTCTTTGTATTATGTCGGAAGATATCCACAATCTGATGTAAAAGAGTAATACATTTATCCCATATTAAATATGGTAAAATATACTCTTGATATTCATTATTCTATAAAGAGATGTTATTATGGAGAATTATATTATCCCACATGTAATATGTGAGAGTAATTCCTCCTCATCTCTTGGTATATAATAGAGTTAAGGGAATCTCTCACATTCATTCATTCGTGAATCATTCAGTCATCCTTTGTGGATCACCCATTGTGGATCACATGATGATCTTTCTATATTGTATTGGGGTTATTGGCATTTCTCTCTGTAAGCTTGAGGGAGATATTCTAGAGATAATAGAAGGCTGCCTTCCTGTGGACGTAGCCCAATTGGGTGAACCACGTATATCTGGTGTACTCTTTTCTCTTGTTCTCTTTTTGTACTTATTGTTGATATATTATTGTTTTGCATAGATAGGTAAGCTAGTTTAGTTAGATCCATATCTCTGATAAGAGTGAGGTTAATTGTTCTGTTACACATGAAGAATAAGACATAACAAAACTTAAGAATGATGTTATAGCCGCATTAGAAGAAGAGAAAGGATCATACTGTGATGCATATGTCGAAGTTTCAAGGGATGATATCGATATTCTTAAAAGCAAAGTTATGTGTGTACTAAAAGAGCTAGAGAGAGCTCAAAGGAAAATGCGTTATTACAGTGCCAACAGTTCGAGGAATCTAAGAGAAAGGAACAAGAAAAACATGAACAATTCACCAAAGCCATGATTGACTTAAAATTCCAAGGTGAATAAGCCTTGAAAACCAAAGAAGAAGAAATCATGAATCCGAAGACATAAATTGATGATCTAACAGAGGAAGTAGAAATGCATAAATCAAATGACAAGCTCAATAAAAACACAGAAATCCTGAAAAATACAAGAGAAGTGGCCATTGGATTAAAAACACAACTTGAGGAAGCTAAAGAATAGAGGAAGTTTTGAAAAATCAGCTAATGGAGGAAAAAGACATATTTCACAAGATAAGATTGGAAATAGAAGAGTTTAGAGGAAATACTAAGGAAGCATATGCTAAGCTCAATCTCAAGAACAACTCATCAATTTTGGATGAGATACTAAATAGGAAAAGGTCACCTACTGACAAATCTGGTCTCGGTTACAACAAGATAGTTGAAAAGTTCAAAGATGATAAATGGACTCTGAGTTGGAAGCAAGAGATAAGTTTTCCCTCTTCAAAAAGAAAAGGTGAAGTTGTAGATCAAGAATATGCTTTGAATTCTATCAACCAACAAACCTATGAAAGAATAAGTAAGAAGGAACATCAAAAGGTGAGTTCTTCATATCAAAACAATTTGGGAAAAGATATGTCATCAGAGTGGGATCAAAAGACCAAGCATGGGAATTTATTTAATGGTTATTGTTTTTCTTGTTATGAGTTCGGTCATAAAGCATTGGAGTGCGAGAATAATGGAAAGAAAAAGTCCAGTAATACAATAAAATGTTGGAGGTGTAATTAATATGGCCATATTGCAATATTGTCATACAATGAGATGCTACAGTTGTAATCGTTTTGGGCACAAAGCTCAGAATTGTCGAAGCCCAAGAAGACAGTCAATGAATACTTCATACAATATAGGAAGGAAAGCTAAGGTGCAATATCAAAAATGGCATTCAGAAAGGCCTGTGCACTCTAAAAAATGGATAAGAAAAACTCCAAATCCATATGTTGATGAAATTGATAATAGTAGTCTTGAAGCAACAAAAGATAACTACATATCCTTCTCATTTTTAGAATATCATGTAAAGATCGTTGAGATCAAATGAAACACTATATATAAAGCATGATTTCAAGGACAATATATATATATATATATATATGTTGAATAATGTTGATGAAAGAAAATTCGAAGCCAGATAACATTTGAAGATTGCCATACAAGAATGGATTCATTCACATCCACTGAAATAATCAAAATTTATATTATACATAAAGGAGCTACTGTCGCAAAAGCCAAAAAGGTACATACATTCAAATCGACCATTACAAGCAAGTTTATCAGTGTCATTAGTCTACAAAATTGTTGTTCCCTTCTCATGTACAATATTAACAATTGAAGAACAAGTCAAAACTATAGTAATGTTTGTGAAGAAATTGCTGACAGCCAAAGATCAATTCAATATCTAGGATCCTGCAAAGGCAGGCGTAATGTAGTATCTGTGGAAGGCTTCTCTTTGAAACATGCACTATCGGGCATCATTCGAAATTGTTTCAAAAGAACTAGAATATTCTCATGTTGCCTCTCTAACCGTTCCATTAGATTCTTTAGAGCTGCAATTTCCTCTGTATTCCTCGAATTAACTTGTGCCTAATCATATCATTCTATGATGTCAGCCTCCTTCATTTAAGAGACCCAATTCTCCAATTTCTTTCTAAGGTTCATGAATTCGGTTTGCTATGATTTAACTACCATGGAAATATTGGCTACAAAATAATTGACTTAATGCAAAGGATTAGACATTGTGATGAAACCGTTAAGAGAATTTGCACACAGGATAATTGGACACTAGAAAAATGGAACTCGGAGCAAATGCACTAGAAAGACTCGTATGAACTCGATGGATTTGAAATGCAATTGCTAAACCTGTTAAAATTTATTATTAATCATCTCTCATAAATGAGCTTAAATAATTTATGATTGCATGCCTCTAGAAAGGTTGAAAAGATGCAAAAGTAAAATCACATTCATTTTGGGCATGAACGAATTGATAGTTTCTTCTCTATATGCATTATTGTTTGGTTTGCACGCTTATGTGAGACATTTAACAGGAACCAAGGACATTAAATGATTGATTCATGCATATGTGACAATATTTGACGACAAATTTGAATCATGGGTGATCCGGAAACAAGATCTTTGCTACTCTATGACGTTAACATGAATTGCATAAAGAGCATGAATGAAGCTCACAAATCCATAAGAAGAGAACCAAACATCATAGACAATACACACATAAAGACAACAAGTTGATAACGGAGTTCGTCCAGGATGGACTACGTCTCCGGGCCTGCTTCTCAATAGGAGGGCCGATCTATAATCTCAGCATAAAGGCAAAATACATGGCAAAAATACAATGATACCTTGGCGACAATGGCCAGGAAGAGAACCGCTGCCCAAAACAAAACAAGACTGCTTCCAGCAACTCCGAAGCCTGAAGACGGTGTAAAACGAGTATAAACACTCGTACCTTCCTCCTGCAGAGCTACACAATCTCCCTTCTCTCCTTTAGCTACAAAGTCTCTACTCCAAAGCATGAGTGGGAAATGGCAAATGAATGGGTTTATATAGGTTGGCTTTCCCTTCTTCACATGACTCTCATGGATTCCTTTGGTTGCAACTAATTTGCCTATCTTGGCCTTGGTTACAACTTCCCTAAGTTGGTTTCCATGTGGTTGGGCTTTTAAGAACATAAACCAAAAATATGGTTCATGCCCACATGTCCATGGGTTTTCACATTTAGTTACTTCCCCATAATGACATTTACAAAATCCAACAATAATCCATTACATACCAAAATCCTTCTTTTAAATAGCATGTTGGTTTTTTTTCAACCATAAACCAACTTGTTACAACTTCTTTACAAATATGGCATGTTTGTTTTTGGTTACAACCATGCATTAACTTCATAACAACTCAAGGAATAAAATAAATGAGTAATATGTGAGTAATTTTTCCACTCACTTCAATGATTAATCATTTTACAATTTCTCATGAGTAAATGCATGAATTTCCTAAAACTCATTTCAAGCACAAATGCATGCATGCTAGTCATCATGCCACTTCATCATGCCATGTCACCATGCCACATCATCATGCCATGTCATCATGCCACATCATCATGCCATGTCATCATGCCACATCATCATGACACATTATCATGCCATGTCATCATGCCACATCAGCATGCCATGTCATCATATCGCATCATCATGCCATTTAGCATGCCATGTCATCATGCCACATGTCACCTTGTGATTGGTCTGTACTATATGGATGCCATGTGTCATCCTCTGAGTGGTGCCACATCATCATGTTTGTATAGTACGGATGCCACGTGTCACCTTGTCAGTGGTGCCACGTGGCACCTCTTTTTGCCAAATTTGCCTGTTGACCTTATGGAACAGAACGCGATAACTTTCTCATACGGAGTCCTTTTGAGGTGAAACGAACGCCGTTGGAATCGTCTCGACGAGCCCCTCGATATAGTGCTAGTTTTACTGAGATTGGAGGACTTCAAAATTTTGCCTTCTTAGATCCTCCTGGATCATTCCTCCCCATTGAGAAGCTTTTGGCCTCCAAAAGCCTTTACTAATCAACAGATAGGTGAGGGAATCGCTCCCTCACTTTCTCCTTCTCAATCCACTTGGCTTTGCTTGGATGAGTGCCTCTGATGCCCACTCGAAGATAATCAACATCACCTCTGCGAGAAGTCCTTGTCCTTCTGTCCAAGATGACATCTTCCTTTAGCTCATCCATGTACTCAGGAGCAAATTCATCAACTGATGGCAATGAGACATTCTCCCTTTCATCCATGATCATGGGAGGCTCATAGAGTTTCAAGTTCTCCACATTCACCACTGAGTAGATCTGCATGTATGGTGGTAGCTCTAAGCGAAAAGCATTCGTCCCAATCTTCTCCAAGATGGTGAAGGGACCATATCTAATAGGCTTGAGCTTCTTGCCTTCTCCTTTCATCCTCTCCTTGCTGATGTGAAGCCACACTTGATCTCCCACCTGAAATTGATGATCAACTCTATGCTTGTCATGGCGAGCCTTGTACTGGGCTTGACTCTTCTCCAACTACTCTTGCACTGCTTGATGTACCTGTTGAACTCTCTGAATGAACCTGCGGGCTTTGTCTTCATCCTTGGAAGTGCTTGAATCAACCTCTCTGCCATAAGTCAAGTCCAATGGAGTCTTTGGAAAGTACCCAAAGCATGTCTCAAATGGTGAGCTCTGAGTGGAAGAATGTATAGCCCTGTTGTAGGCATGCTGCACATACTGGATCTGTTCATCCCATAACTTAGGATGCTTGTTGCAATAGCCTCGAAGCAAATGTACAACTGTCCTGTTGACTACCTCTGTCTGTCCGTCGGTCTGTGGATGGAAAGCGGTGCTCCTCTTTAGCTTGGTGTCCATCATACACCATAATTTTGTCCAAAACTCTCCAAGGAATCGGGAGTCTCGATCCGAGATAATGGACGTAGGGAGTCCAAAGTGAACCCATACATGCTGAAAGAAAAGAGAAGCAGCCTGCTCTGCAGTGACCTGCTTTTTACATGGCATAAGAATACACATCTTGCTAAACCTATCCACGACCACATACAAGTAGTCATGACCCCTCCTAGACATAGGCAAACCCCCCACAAAATCCATGGAAATGCTTTCCCAAGGATGGGAAGGAACAGGAAGTGGTGAGTACAACCCCAATTTTCTATTAGTGGGATTACAAGTAGAGCACATCACACACCCCTTTACATATTTTGTTACAATGTCTTTCATGCGAGGCCAATACACAAGTCTTTGCAAATGAGCCAAAGTCTTACCTACCCCAAAATGCCCTGATACAAGAGAAGTATGAGCTTCTCGTATTACATGGACTCTTTCACTGATAGGAACACATAACTTGCCCAAATGATAGAGCAACTTTCCCTGCAAATAGTAGTCTTCCACCTGTGTGCCATTGGTTAGCTTCTCGTAAATATCCTTGAAATCATCATCAGTAGCATACTGCTCAATATAACTTTCACGGGACAAAGAAGCATTTTTCAAAACAATAGATGCAACAATAGGAGGTCTAGCAAGCATATCTACCACTTTGTTACCAGTACCCTTCTTGTACTTGATAACTGCGGACAACCTGTACATGGCCACATTAGGAAGAGGGGCATCCTGCTGGAGATGAATATCATGTTGAATCTCCCTTTTGGGAGGCAAACCTGTAGGTTCCTGAAATATATCATCATAGTTAGCCACAATATCAATCATAGCCTTTGTATGAGAAGGATCACAACCTTTGAAAGCATCGGATGCCTCTGCATCTTTTGCTCTCACAACCATGAACATGTATCTCTTGTTAGTGTTGATGAGTCTCTTCATCTGTCCTGCACTAACAAGAGTGGTGTTAGCCTTCATACTGTGAGTTCTCACAATGTACTCCACCCCATTTTTGGTGAGATGGTACTTGTTCTCATGACGAAAGAATACTGCTTGTCGATCATACAAGTATGGGCTTCCCAATACGATACCGCAGATGTCAAGAGGAACAACATCTAAGTCCACCTCATCGATCAACTTTGAAGCAATTGCAAACCTTACCCTGCATTGCTTAGTCACCTGTAGCTTAGCATTATCACATACCCATCCAAGAGGATAAGGCTTGGGGTGAGGTTTAGTTTGTATGCCCAACTTCTTAACAACTGATTCTGAGATCAAATTTACTTGAGAACCCGGATCAAATAATGTTTCAATCTTTGTATGCTTAGACACAACTCTGATGTGAAACAACTCACTTCTTCTTTTATCATTTTCTTTAGAAACATGAGTAGAACTTGAACCAGTATGAGGAGTTTTGTTACCTTGCATTCCCACGGCTGTAATCCTGGTTTCATCACCTGAGTCGGAACCCAAATCTTGTTGCGCTGTTGCAACGGTCTTTTTCTTCTTTTTGCCTCCAAAATGCTTTGGCCTTTGTTCAGGATGCAACTTCCAACAACTTTCTTCATCATGCCCATCAGTGTCACAATGGTTGCAATGGAGCTTTCCTCCTTCCTTCTTGGCAGTAGCTGTCTTCTTGCTCTTGTCTTTTTCCTTGAACTTGTGGTTGTTGTTGTGCTTGAAAGGCTTCTTCTGATGGTCTTCTTGCAAATGATTCCCCCTGCTCTCAAGATGAGTAGCCTGAACACTTGCTTCATCCACACTAGTAGGATTCAACAACAGCAAAGTATGGCGTAGATAATGATGAAGAGCACCAATGTACTTCAAAAGAGTGTCAGGAGAATCTAAAGAAATATTCAACTCTAGAGCTTTCTTTCTAAATTCTTCAGTAAAATTCTGAACACTCTGACCCTTGCCTTGTCTAAAACTTTGCCAATCCATCATTGCCTTCTGAACATAACCCAACGGATAAAATTGCTTACGTAAAGCAGAAATAAAAGCAGACCACGATGAGAGAAGATTACCCATTTGTTTGCTACCTTGCTGAAGCTTGATTTCCCACCATACAAGTGCGGTGCCTGTCAGCCGAAGTGAAGCCAACTGAATCTTCACATCTTCTTCTTCGATCTGCTAGACTCGGCAATAGACCTCAATTTGCCTTATCCAATTGTTTAACTTCTCTGCATTCGCTTCCCCATTGAACATGGGAAAATCAAACTTCACATCGAGCTTCAATAAGGGCTTCTTTTGAGGCTCTTTGTGAGGAACCTTGGAATGCTGAGAATGAGATGAGGAAGAAGCACTTGAACTTGTGCTTGAAGCTGAAGGCGAAGAGGGAGGCTCAGGAGGCTCTTCGCCACCTTCCCCTTGGTTAACTGAAGCGTTGCCTTCGTCCTTCACTTCTTTGTCTTCCTTCTTTACTTCACTACCTTTTCTTTCTTTTGCCATGCATTCTTCATAGTCTGCAAACAACTTGTCTACCTTGTCGGCCATCATATAGAAGACCTTGTGAAAGTTTGCCTCCATCTCAATGCGGGCATCATTAGCATCCATCTTCCTCCTTCGGTGTGCATGTCCGATCTCGGAATTGTAAGGCTCTAATGTACCCTCACCGGCTTGCAGTTTAGCCCTCGTGAGCATCCACACTCACAATCCAACGTCAAATAGACCTGCTCTGATACCACATGATCCGGAAACAAGATCTTTGCTACTCTATGACGTTAACATGAATTGCATAAAGAGCATGAATGAAGCTCACAAATCCATAAGAAGAGAACCAAACATCATAGACAATACACACATAAAGACAACAAGTTGATAACGGAGTTCGTCCAGGATGGACTACGTCTCCGGGCCTGCTTCTCAATAGGAGGGCCGATCTATAATCTCAGCATAAAGGCAAAATACATGGCAAAAATACAATGATACCTTGGCGACAATGGCCAGGAAGAGAACCGCTGCCCAAAACACAACAAGACTGCTTCCAGCAACTCTGAAGCCTGAAGACGGTGTAAAACGAGTATAAACACTCGTACCTTCCTCCTGCAGAGCTACACAATCTCCCTTCTCTCCTTTAGCTACAAAGTCTCTACTCCAAAGCATGAGTGGGAAATGGCAAATGAATGGGTTTATATAGGTTGGCTTTCCCTTCTTCACATGACTCTCATGGATTCCTTTGGTTGCAACTAATTTGCCTATCTTGGCCTTGGTTACAACTTCCCTAAGTTGGTTTCCATGTGGTTGGGCTTTTAAGAACATAAACCAAAAATATGGTTCATGCCCACATGTCCATGGGTTTTCACATTTAGTTACTTCCCCATAATGACATTTACAAAATACAACAATAATCCATTACATACCAAAATCCTTCTTTTAAATAGCATGTTGGTTTTTTTTCAACCATAAACCAACTTGTTACAACTTCTTTACAAATATGGCATGTTTGTTTTTGGTTACAACCATGCATTAACTTCATAACAACTCAAGGAATAAAATAAATGAGTAATATGTGAGTAATTTTTCCACTCACTTCAAATATTAATCATTTTACAATTTCTCATGAGTAAATGCATGAATTTCCTAAAACTCATTTCAAGCACAAATGCATGCATGCTAGTCATCATGCCACTTCATCATGCCATGTCACCATGCCACATCATCATGCCATGTCATCATGCCACATCAGCATGCCATGTCATCATGCCACATCATCATGCCATGTCATAATGCCACATCATCATGACACATTATCATGCCATGTCATCATGCCACATCAGCATGCCATGTCATCATATCGCATCATCATGCCATTTAGCATGCCATGTCATCATGCCACATGTCACCTTGTGATTGGTCTGTACTGTATGGATGCCATGTGTCATCCTCTGAGTGGTGCCAAATCATCATGTTTGTATAGTACGGATTCCACGTGTCACCTTGTCAGTGGTGCCACGTGGCACCTCTTTTTGCCAAATTTGCTTGTTGACCTTATGGAACAGAACACGATAACTTTCTCATACGGAGTCCGTTTGAGGTGAAACGAACGCCGTTGGAATCGTCTCGACGAGCCCTTCGATATAGTGCTAGTTTTGCTGAGATTGGAGGACTTCAAAATTTTGCCTTCTTAGATCCTCCTGGATCAATGGGAGGTAGTCTGCTACACAATTCGAACCTATCAAGAGCCGAAGAAACAATATGACAGGTTGAAAAAATCAAGATTGTTGTTCATGGCCAAGAAAGTTCAATGTTGAAGAAATACCAGGTGTACATCACATAAAAGAAACATAAAACAATGAAATAAGGTTTAGAAAGAGAATTGGAGCAGTTTTGCTGATACTAGAACACACTGACATAAATTATTGTTGAGCAGATGGATGATTATATATTTGAGGCAGAGTTTTGGTGATTAAATGAGTGAGGAAGAGTTAGTGGATGCATAACCCCAAACTTGAAGAAGAAATTTCTTGAAACACACATAACCATAATCAATGGGACTCATAATGTGTGTCACATGATAGGGTAAGCAGTCAAGATTGTGTGGAATCTTCTCAGGTAGCAGCATGAAGGCTTGTGATGGTCATATGTAGTGAATTCTCAGGAGCAAAATATAGTAAAGACCAACAAAATGCCAAGATGAAATAGTAGAAATCTAGGCATATCCCAAGGGGGAGCAGAATCATAACAAGTATATTCTCAGGGGAACTGCAAAAGGACAAGTTCAAGCTCAACAGATCCCTTTGCCATTGATGTCAAAGGGGGAGAAATTAACAAAAGGGGAGAAAGTAACAAACAGATAGGGGGGGGGGGACATGAAATATGATCAGTGCTTACACTGAGGGGGAGCTCTTACACTCAAGAGATCTACGTTTTACTTGGTGTTGAAATCAATGCCAAAGGGGGAGATTGTTGGACCTAATGTTGTCATTGATGTCAAATATGATTGGAATGCATGTGAAGCTTGAAGACACTTTGAAGAAGTATATATAAAAATATTTTCATTGAAGTTAAACAACAGTGTGACAGCAAGAACACAGAGATAATTGTTGAAATGCGTAGTTATAAAAAAAGGCAAAGGATGCAGACGTGTACAAAAACAATTGAGAAAGACCACAATTAGAGTAGTAAAGGATGTAGATATGTACACAAGCATGTAGATGTCAACTACATATATAAAGCTGACAGTGAAGTTGACAAAGCAAGTGAAGCCTATGAAATGTCGAAGTGTGCGGTTGGTAAAGTGTCAAAATGCCCAAGTTGGTGGAAGTTCGTGGTGCATGAAATGACAAAGTTTGTAGTGTGTGGGATGTTGAAGTGCACAATTGGTAAATTGTCAAAATGCACAAGTTGGTGGAATGTTCAAGTTTGTAGTGCATGAAATAATGAAGTTCGTAGTGTGTCGATTGTTGAAGTTTGCAGTTGGTAAAGTATCGAAATGCATAGTAATAAATTGAAGTACTGACACAATGACAAAGTCATCAACAAGAAGAGATCAAATCGACCAGAAAATCACTTTGAGGAAAAATAAAAAGGACTTAAATAGCAATACAAATGATAATGTGCAGACAGAAGGTAGCATGCTGACAAAATATCAAGACGATTGCACAGATGAAAGTGGACATGCTACATTTTGGCCTCTTACTTCACTATAGTTGGCATCATAGTCAACAGTTCTTATAGAAGATAGTTATAGAGAAGTTATGATAACAAAGTGTCTTTAGACATACAAGTCTTATTAATGATTAAATATATTACATCAAAGAATATGTGAGGGCCAATGTACAAAACCAACCTCGCATCAAATGGAAGTGAATATAAATAACTCAACTTCTATAAATGTAAAAAGTAGTTTCTAAAATTAACATGGACACCTAATCACATAATCACATGAGTGTCATAAATGACCATTTACATAAATATTTTATTCTCTAAGCTATAGTTGTAAGTTGACTTTTAGGGTCACATTTGCTAACAATGTCACCTTTCATCGAAAATTTCCATTGAGAAAACATCAAGTTCAATTCTAAAATTAGAGAGTTTGATTCTTCCAAGAGGTTTGGTGAAAATGTCTAAAGTTTAATCTTCTATTGGACAATATTTAAGTTTGATGATTCCTTTTGTGACAAGCATTAGAATGTTTAACATACTTTGTATTTGAGTTAAAAACTAGATTTTTCGGCTAGCTTACTCATTGAATGATTATCTATCAATAATGAAATAGATTCATTACGAACAATACCAAGATCTTGCAAAATTTTCTGCAGCCCAATATTTCACATGTTTCTTCCCAAGCCAAAATATATTCTTCTTCTGTTGTTGAATTTGTAGATGTATCTTCTTTCTTAGAACTTGTTATAGTCCCAAGATATAGCAACTGATCCCATATTATTTAAATACCTTGAATTAGAAGCCATATCATCTTTGTCTCCAACAAAAGATGCGTCTGAGATCTAACAAGTCTTAAATTTTTATTTCTTTTGTACAAAGCCCAAAATATTTTATTCCTTGAAGATATTGAAGTACCATTTTAGCTGCATTTCAATGAATTTCTCTGAGTTCTTGCATATACATTGAAAGAATGACAATGACAAAATATAAGTCAAAATCAGTGTTTCTCAAATAGATTAAAATTCCAACTAATTGTCAATACTTGGTACTGTTGACAATTCCCTCCTTTCAAGCTTTGAGAGTTTTAAGTTTTGTTCCATGGTCCAGTAAGGGAAAGTTTATAATCCTCCATTCCAAACTTCTTCAATAACTTTGAGACATACTTAGATTGCAAAATAAATATACTTTGATCGCTTTGTACTAATTCAAATCTAGTATAGTAATGAATTAACCCTATGATCAGTCATATTAAAACATGTTTTAAGTTCCTGCTTTACCTGAATGATATGACCATCATTATTTCTTGTTACAACAAATCATCAACTTACATCACCAAAATGAATGAGTGATTTACTTGAAGATGAACATATAAGGTATCATTTGATTCGCTGCTCAAAAAACCAACTTTCTGAAGATATGCATCCATTTTATCATAGCAAGCTCTCAATGCTTGTTTCAATCCATATAATCCCTTAACTAATTGGCAAACTTTGTTTTTCTATCCTAGAGCTTCAAATCCTGGTTGTTGAATCATGTATACCTTCTCCTACAAATCACCATTGAGAAAGGCACGTTTTACATCCTTGGTGCACTTTCCATCCATTTTGTGTGGCCAAGGAAAGCACCATCTGAATATTGTTCCACTTAACTATTGGAGTGAAGGTTTCTTCATAGTCAATCCCTTCTTTCTAGGAAAAATGCTTTGCCATTGGTCAATCCTTAAACATATCAATTTCACCATCTGCCTTATATTTTATTCTTTAATCCCATTTGCAAACAATGGGTTTTATAATGAGAGGATAATCAACAATTTTCCAAGTTTGATTCTTAATCACTACCTCATATTCACTTTCCATTGCGTTTCTCCATTCTTCATGTTCAATCACCTCTGCAAAAGTGGAGGTATCATTAGTCACATTAGCAGTGAGAGAAAAATTCCTTGGACCCAACCTCAAAATTCAAGTACTTGTTTGGTATCTTTTATCAAAATTGACTTCATTACAGACTTGAGATGCCCACTTTGGAACCTTGTGTGCAACCTATGTTGGATTTGATGTACCACTTAGAGGAATATGATCCAAGTTAACTTGAGTTATATCTAGTAATTCAGCTTCTGAAGAGTTTTGTAACTCTTAATTTTTCAAACCATTGTTTATCATTTGACTTATGTACATGTGTTTCATTCTTTGTTGCATCTTACTCACCCTTTGCTCAAATTGACTAAGTAGTTTATCAATTTCTTCTGCACTAAGAATTTTTGTTTCATCACAAATAAAATATCGACTAATGATTAATTTTGCATCTAATATAAGTTTATGCCCCCATATTTTGTTTAGAATACATGATCATTATGTATTTTATAATCCTTGAATATAACTTAGTTATTTTATTCTTTTGGCATAAGAGCGTAGCATGCTGAACCAAAAATTATAAGATGCTTGATTTTTGGTTTGAATCCATACCAAGCTTTAAATGGATTAATTCCATCCAAAGAAGAAGAAGGGTATTGAATCCTCAAATAAACAACTATATGAACAACCTCGTCCCCAAAATTAGAGTTCATCTTTTTCAAAATCAGCATTACTCTAGCCATGCCTATGAATGTTTGATTCATTCTTTTATTTACGCCATGTTTTTGAGGAGTGACGTAGGAGTTAGTCAATATATCCTAACTTTATTTTCGTGGTAATATTCTTGGAATTTAGTTGAAGTGAAGTCTCAACCATTATTAGTGTGTAAGGTAGCATTTTTTTCTTTTACTACCATTTCAACTAGATTGTTATAACATTTGAGCTTCTCAAATGCCTTTGGTTTTTCTTTTAAAAAATACAATTAGATCATCTTGCTAAAATCATCATGAAATTGTTAAAACATTTGAGCTTCTCAAATGTCTTTGGTTTTTCTTTTAAAAAATACAATTAGACCATCTTACTAAAATCATCAATGAAAAGAGGAAAATATTTACATCCCCGAAGGGAAGTATCAAAAAGGTCCATAAATATAATTGTGGACAAGATGTAATCTTATATTTTCCGTCCAAGTACTAGTAGGAAATCATAGCATCATTGGTTTTCCAAATGCAAGCTCAACACTTTACATTCTCTTTCTGAAATGTTTTAATCCCTTCACCATTCCTTGTTGAATAAGTTGAATGAGACTATCAACATTCAGATATCTAAAACAAATATGCTATAACCTGTTAGGTGTGATTCCATTCTCAACTACCCCTGCAAATTCCTTCATTCGTGGAATAATTCTTCCTTTCATTCTAAGAAGTTTTCCATCTTTATATCCTTCCATAACTTCCTTTAATCCATCCTTTTTTGAGTTGATTTTAATAATAACTTTTTCCATCATAATTTGATGTCCTAATTGGTGAATTAATATCAAATGCAACAATTTTTCCTTGAATGTGAGTATGTTCCAGACATTAGAAGCATTGTTTCCCTGATTCCTAGAAAAAAAAATTTAATCAAAGCTTTTCCACTTGGCTTGTGCATGGTATCATCTGCAAAAAACAATGAATTTAAGTGCAATCCTAATAACTCCAAAATAAATCATTGTGATGTTTGCTTTTGGATTACATCGTGTTCGAATTTTGGAAACCCAACATTTCGGGTGGACACTCCACCCATCATCATGGGGATAGAAGAAGCTTTCTTCTCTCCCCTTGATGATGGGTGGAGTGTCCACCTGAGACATTGGTTTTCCAAAATTTGAACAAAGTGTAATCCCAAAGCAAACATCACAATGATTACCCACTGTGAAAATCTACATGCTCAAATTACACAATAAATATTTTTGAAAGGTCACATGTTGAGTGGCCTTTGTATCCAAAATCCATGCATCCTCATAGTCACTTCGAAAAGAATAATTTGTTATCATTAAGTTTGTTTCCTTTGTTTGATCAGGTGTCATGAAAACATACTCAAAATTCTCATTTTATTCTACATTTGCATATTGTTCCAAAGATGATGAAGAAGTATTCTTTTTTAGCTTTTCATAAGGAATTCTACAATATGAGGTGTAATGTCAAATTTTATGATAGAGAAAACAAGTTATTGTTTTCTTTCCTCTTCCTCTTCCACTAGACTATGAATGTTTATTTTTTTCTTCTTGAGATGAACCTTTATGAGTCATATTTCCTTTGTCGCTTCCTCTACCTATTTCGCAACCTCGACCTTGACCTTTGTTAGAATACTGATTTAGATTTTGTTGAGTTTCGTTACCCGTGGTAGGAAAAACACATTTGTTGGTTGAAGCAACAACAATGTGTTCTTACTTATGCTAACATCCTTGCTTTTGTTGGCAACCAAAACATCCTCCCATGATTGTGTCTTCTTACAAATGTTTTATTATGGGTTTCTTGCAACTCACTAAGCTTGTCAAAAGTTAAGGTATCCAATTTTTCACTGATTTCGAATAATTCTAAAAAATTCTTGTATGATTCTAGCAATTGTGATCTATCAATATTGTAACCATGAAACTATCCTGTACTTTAACAAGCCTTGTTGTAGTAATTTTCTTGTTTAATATTTTTTATTCATAAACATATTCCATAGAATCTCCCCCTTTAGTTAACTTTTATTGCAGTAACTTTAATTGAAGATCAACTCATTTGACCTTAAGCTACATATCAAAAAAATATTTAAATATTTAAAGATTTTCAATGTTGACCATGCATCATAACAATTCTCAATGGGAACAAAAGCCTCATTAGAAGCAATGCTTTGAATAAGTGAATTTTTTTCTAATTATACAACCTTAGTGGATTTTGTGAATTGTAAGTTACAAATACCTTTCCATAATTCATTGTATATTAAAATGCTTTAAATGTAATGAGACTAGACTTTATAATTCTTTTAACACTCCAATTTGTCAAAATCATTAAAAAGACTAACAACTTTAGACAAATTATAAAGTCAATTATACAATCGTGATCTTCTGTCTTGATTATGCCCATACTTGTTTGAAAAATATGTGAGGTACCAATAAAATACAATCAAATGAAGACCATCACTACGTCATGTACAACTCATTCACCGTATGCACCATTCTCAACTCATATAACCAAATGATTAATCTTTAGCGTGCTCTAATCTACACTTATATATACATAAAAATATTGAATAATATAGAGGCTACAATGTAAAAGAAAACTTAAAAATATTTTGTGACTAACCTTTCAAAGTCTAAAGAGTGAAATATCTCATTATATCACTTTGGTCTAAAGAGTGAAATATCTCATTATATCACTTTGTTCAAAACGGCAATCCTTATCTCGTTTGCATTTTACAGCATTGTTATTACTATTTGCATTTACACCTCTCACTTTGTTGCTGTGGCTATGCAGATTTTGGTGGTTACCATCCGATTCAATTTTCCAACATGACGGACCTTAAAAGGTTTTGTGAGAGAAAGAAGGATGTTGTAAGAACATAGATCATTTCCTTGGGGGGTTTACCTTCATTGGTATCTGTTGTACAGTTAACATGACAAGAGTGTTTGATGCAAACTTTCTAAATTGGGTTCTGGAAAGTTTGATTTATTAAAAGATAATTGTGATTGTGTCAATCCTTGACTGTAAATGGAGTTAAATGGTATTACTCACAAAGTGGAAGTGATCTTTAATTTTCCAAAACGTATATTAAGAAAGTGGTCCAAAACGTATATTAAGAAAGTGGACAATGGAGACTATTATGTATACAAAAACAACTTCACAATGTGCAAACAATTTAAGCTGCTTTTGAAGGAACATTTAATTCCATGTTCGAGAGAATTTTAGCGTTAAAAATATTTTGTTTTAAGACAATTTAAATGGTCCAAATCTAATCTTTAATTGGAAATTGGAAATGTTTTTATTTATCATATATATTTCCTTTGCTTCTAACTTTATCATACCATGAGTTGAGGTTCTTGAAAAATGGTACTCGAAGTTTGAAGTTCACATGATAGTAATTTCACAATTATCTTTATGATGATGATGATGATTAACATCCCCTAAGACCCATTGGTCTATCCGACCTTAAGAAAAGCGAAAGGAATTACTTGGATTTTTGTAAAATTTGATTTCTATGATGGAAAAGTTGAGATAAAAGCATTCTGAGGATCCCATAGTTTTGAGAAGTTAGAAGATCATGGAGATTAGAGTTGTAGCAAATATTAGGAAATTGTGATCGAATGTGGGTGTACGCAGGGCACTCTAGAAGAAAATGAGATTCGTCCTCAACGCTCATGGAATCACAAAGCTGGCAAATCGTTTCCTCCCATGGAGTTTTAGGAATTGTTCAGCATCCTGTTTCACTATAAAGCTCATGGGAGTTTGTTCTTATTTTGTATATGCTAATCTTCTTCTTTGAGCTAATTAAGACAGAGAGGTACGTTTGATCTTCCAGATTAGGATTAATGACTTCCTTGTAATATCTTAGCTTTATTTTACCCTCTAAATCCTTCTCATCCCACATTCTCACTTTGAACTTATATGTGATAGTTTTTTTGAGGTTGTTGATATCTTGCAAAGTGGTGTTTTCGTCGATCCCCCAATCATATAGCCAAGCCATGGTGTCTTTGTACCAACCTCTCTTGAGTCGAAGATGACCTTGAATAGAATTTAAAGCAATTTTAGGGAGTCCTTGGTCTTCCATGTTATTTAGCTTATTCTTGTACGTCAGGTATCTATACATAGCGATGCTTTCGATAGGGGGAGGACCCACTTCTATCAGAAGAATAGGATAGGGTGTATTGTTTTTAATTTTGAGGTTATACATGATAAAACGTTTTTGAATTTGTTTGATCTTTCTCTAGGACTCTTGAGAGATGCTACAACCCCAAAATTCATAGTCGTATAATATAACAGGAGTGACGAGAGTTTCAAATAGGAACTTCTTTTTATCCCACATCACCAGATTTGTTGATTTACAATTTTTTTCTAGGCCAAAATAAGCTTTCCACCCTCCGTTAATCCTTTTCTCAATGCTCTAGTCCCAGTTGAGCTTGTGATGGATATCAATTCCGAGATATTTGTAAGAGGACACTTCCTCCAAGTTGTTATTGTCATAAATAAAATTAGCATGAGTGTCTTTCTGTGATTTGATTATCATAACTTTAGTTTTGTTGGTGTTAACAGACATACGCATGTTAAAGCAAAAATCCTTGAGAATTCTTAGTTGATTATCAAGGTCAGAGGGACTCCTTGCCAAAAGAACAATATCATCGGCATAGAGAAAGATGATTATGACTATTCCATCTAAGGTCATTCCTTTGCAACTTGTTTCTTCTAAACAACTTTCTAGCTTTATAAAGTTACCTTTATAAATGGTTTTATAGATATAAATCGGTATTCGAAGTACGAATTACTTTTAAACCATTCAAATTATATCATTAATGTTTATCTCAATTTTCAAAGAATAATTCTTTATCATAGTAATTATTTAAACATTTTAGATTTTGTTGATCATTCATGAAATTGTTTATTTTAAGAGTTTGATCAACAAACAGTTTTTACCTAATCCTATCTTTATAAGGTATCTTAATTTGTTGTCTTATTATATTTGAATCATTTTATTGATTTGTTAATTTTTTAATGGATGGGTGGTAATATATTTATTTTATATTTTAGTATATTATTATATTATATTTTTTATCATAAAAATAATGGTGATATTTATTGATGTTTATTAAGATCAATTTTAATTTATTAATTTTATTTAAAAAAAATTAATTATCTTATTTTAAAATCTTACTCCATTCACATTATATCATCAATATTTATTTCAATTTCTACAAAATAATTTTTTATTTTGAGAAAAATTGGGCATCTAAAGGAGAAGAAACTATATATTTTTTTATCATACCCAGTATTCAAAAGGATAAGATAACAATCTATTGAATCATAAAGTTTCAAAAAACCAAGTCCAAAAATAAAATTAGCTTGCCTCTGGGGAAACTAGACTATAAAACAGGGTTTCAAAGATAATTTTAAACATCCATGATAGAGAACTCTTTTGTAGGCTAATCACATCAAAATATTTAATCAATTTGAGATGTTTATAATCTAGCCTAAGCTGTCTATACTTGAAGAAACATAAAATAAATTAAGGGTTGTCTTCATTAGAGACATGGATGACTTGGCAGCTTGGAGTCTGTTGAGTTTGTTGAATCCGTTGGGTTCGTTGAGTTTGTTGGGACTGCTAGGTCAATGTAGGATTCAAAATGTGGGATCCTCCAACTATTGCTCATGCTATAGAATGGGCATTTTCTTCAAAGACGGTCATTGCTCTGATCAGGATAACTAGCTTCTGAGTAAAAATTCCCCATTGAGTCTACACTTGGTCCATTCTGACATTCAAGTTCCCCAATTGGGTCTACACTTGGTCCATTATTGCATCGAAATCCTCCATCTAGTTATGGAGATTAGCCATATTTGTTTCCATTTGGTCTAGCTACAAGAGGACATCCTTCTTGTCCTCCTCCCCATCTACTATGGCTTTTCCCATGAGGGATTTGAGTTTCCATTAGAGAAGGATAGTTTTTGTGTGCTTTGTTTCTCTTGTGCGAGATGTATTTTCATCCTAGAACCAACCTTCATCTCGTCTTTCTCTTCTATGACTTGAAGAGTGTCCTATTCAGTTCTTACCCACCCCTCTCCTTTCATAATTTTCTTTTTTATTTTCTCTGGCATGAAGGTATTGTTGCAGGATTCTATGTCATTGACTTCCCCTTTAACTCTTGGCATGTGGTCATAAGACATCTTTCTCTTTCCTTTTTCTTTCCAAGTGGGAACCATTTTCCACAACCTCTTGAAGAGGAGAGAGTTTTAGCTTGGGTGGGTGTCTTCTAAGAAGTTGTAGGCACTGGGATGATTCCTCTTGATAAGGATTTTCTTGGTGGGAGAGTCTGTTCGAAGAGATTAAGAACATAGGTTGAGGAAGTATAGATTCGAAGAGCCACAACATAGAAACCTTTTGATAGAGGTTACGAATTTCTTTGAATTATATGGTGAGGCATTTCTTGATTGTTAAGGTGGGATTTTCTTGATTCCTTTTCGAATTCCAATGAATGTATGGAGTACCTTCATAATGTTCATTGATTCTTTTCCTATGTGTACTAAGAGTCATGTAGAGGAGGATAAACTGGAGGGTGTGAGACAAATTTAATGATCATCGCTACTTGATGTTGCGATGACGCAAGGATGATGGATATGTTGGAATATTCTCACCATAATTTTTTATATTTGCATGCCTGCATGCAATTCTACATGCATCCAGTCATCATGCATGCATCTGCATGCATCCAATCATCAGTATGGTAGTCCCCTAGCACCTAGTCCTTAGTTTTTCATCCCCAGGAGCCTGTTTCTACTCAGTTCTAGCCCTCCTAGTGTTAGGAACCCATGTCTTTACTTTGTTAGTATATTGTTGTTGGACGCATATGCTTTGTAAGTTGTCCCGTAGTATTTGTTGATCAATAGTTTGTGTTATTGTTGTTGGCGCATATGCTTTGTAAGTCGCCCGTAGTATTGTTGATCCATAGTTTGTAGTGGCCCATGGTTTTGACCCATAGTATTGGCACCGAGACTTAGTATATAAGTGTGTGTTGAGGCCTATGAAGGCACCGTGAAGTTATTTGTATTGAGCTTGCTCAAAGGAGGTTTCCCCCTCGAAGTGGCCTGCGATCAATATAAAAGTGATTCTGAGTTCTGTCATTTCTGCTATTTCACATATTCTTATTAATTAATTGTTGCAGGTGCTTCACATCTGGTATCAGAGCACTTTCTTGGGCTCGTTGGGTGAAATTTCTGCCAAATTTTTTTTCGCATCTGTTGCAAGTTCGGATTTGGGAATAATCTCTATCCGCTTAGCTGTGGGAAGTACTTGGGCATAAGCCCTAAAACTCATTGTGAGGAGTACCACAGGAACCCCGAAGTAGCTAGCCCATTGAGAGGACCTGCCAGCGAAAAGGGCAACGACCCCTACCTGATTGACTAGTTCCCACCCATGAGGTAAACCAAGAGCTATCGTTTGTGGCAAAGTGGTTATCAGTTTTACCTGAGTCGTGGAGTGAGGGGTACTGCCCCAATACGCAAGCCGTCAGACAACATTGGTGGCCGAGTGAAACCCCTGAATTGTTAGGAAGCCGCACATACCTGGGGTCCATATCTATTTTCAGCTGAACTATTGTCGATCACTACTGTGCCATTTCAAATCCAGGCGTTCAGATCCATTCTGAAAGCCGTTCCAGATCCAACCGTTTTCAATCCATTCGGCGTCGTTTCAGATCCCTCTGTTTCCGTTCACTTCCAGGCCGTTGCAGATCTATCTGTTTCAGCTCCCTTCCGAGCCATAGCCGCTCCATTTGGAAAAATTATAATAATAATAATAATTTTTTCTCCATATCTCCCTTGTTTTCACTCCATTTCCCTTGAAACTTTCAGGGAACCCCTGTAATCCCATTCTGCATATTTCATTCCTGAGGACCCTATCCCCAATTCCACTTCCCAAAGCCCTAAATCTCACATTTGTCTATTTTTAGGGTTTGCCATAACTTCCTCAGATTTCACCCAATCACCTTCAAATTTTACCACAGAGTTCCTTTCCGAATTCTACTTCTTTATCCCCCTCTGCCAAATTTTCCTATTTTCACCCCGCTTCTGAAATCCTCATTTTTTGCTTCCCTGTCTATTCGACAGTGTCCAAAACCTAGTCAAACCCCAATTACCCTTCATATTTTTTCCCAAATTCAGATTTTCCATTAATGAAGCAGTTTTTATTTTTTTTTTTCTACCCAGTCAACCAAAAAAAAAAAAACTCCTGGTTATGGTTGTCACCCGCGCAGGAGCAAAAACCATGGAAGAAGCACTTGCAGCCATCCAAGCCAAACTCCAGGATCTGGATGAAAAATTTCTCGGCCTCCATCTTGAACATTCAGCTATGAACAACAAACGGTAGTCCGAGTCTTCATCAGACAATGGGTTCTCTTCTTCCAGCAATTTCTGTGGTCCAAAGCTTGTTTTTCCTCGCTTCAATGGTACTGATCCAACTGGATGGATCTATCGTGCAGAACAGTATTTCAGTCTGCATAATACTTTTGATGTCAACAAAGTTCCGCTTGCGTCCTTTCATTTGGAACAGGAAGCTCTTCAATGGTACCGTTGGTACATCAAGGCTCATGAAGAGCCAAAATGGCCAGAATTTTTCCAGCTCCTTTTGCAACGATTTGGTCCTAGTGCTTTTGATGATTTCACAGGAGCCCTCACTAAACTTTACCAAATTGGCACTATGAGAGAGTATCAAACTGAATTTGAGAAACTAGCCAACCACACTGAAGGATTGCTTGATGACTTTTACCGGAGTTGTGTTATCAGTGGTCTAAAGGAAGCCATCCGCTCTGAGGTCAAAATGTTCTGTCCCAACATAATGATGGAAGCCCTAGGGTTGGCTAAGTTGGCAGAAGACAAGATTGTAGCCCAACAGCGCTCCAAGCCCACTTTTGTTCCCTTCCGAAATATGGGTTCTCAACGACCACCCATACCACAGGCTCCTCGCCCAACTCCTATCAAGCGTTTGTCTGAAATAGAGATGCAAGCACGCAGAGAAAAGGGGATTTGCTATAATTGTGATAAGAAATTCACTCGGGGACATAGATGTGTTCAGCAAAAGCTCTATCTCTTGGATGTGGATTCTCCTCCTGCCTCTGAAATTGGTGACGAAGATCCAGAAACAATGGATGCTCAGGTCGACATCCAGGAACCGCCTATTGACCCTCCGTCTCAAGATGACCAGCCAGAGATATCTCTCCATGCTTTAGCTGGAATCACCACCCCCCAAACAATGCGGGTTAGGGATTACTTCAAGAAGCTTCCTCTTACAATACTCATTGATTCCGATAGCACTCATAATTTCATTGACCCTCGGATCGCCAAACACGCTGATTGTTTTATCCATCCTTGCTCCAACTTTGGAGTCATGGTTGCCAATGGGGGCACCTTACTTTGCAAAGGGAAGTGTCGAAATGTGCGTATTTCTATGGGAGATTATACCTTGTGCTCTGACATGTTTGCCTTAACCTTAGGCAGATGTGATGTGGTTTTGGGCTCTCAATGGCTACGCACACTTGGCCCTATCTTATGGGATTTTGCTAAACTTTGGATGCAGTTTTTCCTCAATGGACAAAAACACACATTGACAGGATTACAACCAGGGTCTCTCAGCATCATCAGTTCACATCGCATGGAAAAAATCCTCAAGAAGAATTCACATGGTGTCATCACTCAGATCCATTCGATTCAGATGCAACCATCAGTGGTCTCCACTACTCCTTTGGATCTACAACAAATTCTGGATCGATGTACAGGTGTCTTTGCTGAACCAATGGGATTGCCACCTTCAAGGCCAGAAGACCATCGTATTCAGCTCCTTCCTGGCAGCGTTCCTCCCAACATCAGGCCCTATTGCTACCCATTTCACCAAACAACAGAGATTGAAATGCTCGTTCGAGACTTATTGAAGCAAGGTATTATTCGCCCAAGCACTAGTTTCTTTTCTTCTCCAGTTCTTCTTGTCTGCAAAAAAGATGGGTCATGGCCCCTCTGCATTGAATTCCAAGCACTTAATCACCTCACCATCAAGGATAAGTTTCCAATTCCTATTGTTGATGAGCTTCATGGGGCTCAATTTTTCTCCAAGTTGGATCTTCGTTCTGGGTATCATCAAATTCAGGTTCATGTGGATGATATCGCTAAAACAGCTTTCCGCACACATGATGGCCATTATGAGTTTTTGGTCATGCCCTTTGGCCTCACTAATGCTCCTTCCACATTCCAGGCCTTAATGAATAAAATATTTCGGCCCTACTTGCGGAAATTCATTCTAGTATTCTTTGATGATATCCTCATCTACAGTAAAACATGGGATGAACATCTCCAGCATCTAGATCTTGTCATGCAACTTTTCTCTGACTATCATCTCCATGCCAAGCAGTCTAAATGTGTTTTTGGACAGAAGGAATTTGAGTATCTCGGGCACATTATCTCAGCACAAGGGGTTCGCGTGGATCCTGCCAAAATCGATGCCATGAACAATTGGCCGCATCCTCAGACACTCAAGAGCCTTCGTGGTTTTTTAGGGTTGATTGGCTACTACCGCAAGTTTGTCAAGGATTATGGGAAGATTGCAGCTCCATTAACTGCTCTATTGAAAAATGATGATTTTACATGGACACATGCTGCTCAGTGTGCATTTGAAAAACTGAAACAAGCTATGTGTACTACACTTGTTCTAGCTATGCCCGATTTTTCCAAGCCCTTCACTATTGAAAGTGATGCTTACGGAAATGGACTTGGTGCTGTTCTCCTTCAAGATGAACACCCCATTGCGTTCACCAGCAAAGCCCTTTCAGGTAAGAATTTAGCTGCCTCTACCTATGAGAAGGAAATGATGGCTATTTTGCATGCAGTATAGAAGTGGCGACCATACCTATTAGGGAATCATTTCTGCATCAAGACTGATCACCAGAGTCTGAAATATTTCTTGGAACAGCGTGTCTCCTCCCCAGCACAACAAAAATGGGTTAGCAAACTCATGGGTTATGACTATGAGATCACTTACAAGAAGGGTAAAGACAATATTGTGGCAGATGCTCTTTCTCGCACATTTGATACCCAAGGTTCTCTTTTAGCTATTTCTATGCCTATTCCAAATTGGTTGCAATTTTTTCAACAGGGTGATGTCAATGACTCTTCCTTATCTCAAATCATCCAACGCTTGACCAACAACCCTTCTGTTGTACCACATTACTCTTGGGATGGTGCTTCTCTGAGATACAAGGGTAGTCTGGTGCTTCCCCAGAGCACAGATCTTCAACAGGCTGTCTTTTATGAACTCCATGCTTCTCCATCGACAGGGCACTCTAGGTTCCTCGAAACGTATGAACGGGCATGGTGTAACTTCTTTTGGAAGGGCATGAAAAGGACAATTCAACAGATGGTGGCTGAATGTGATACCTGCCAGCGCAATAAGGGTGAAACAACACTCCTTCCAGGATTGCTCGAACCCTTGCCCATACCTACACGGATTTGGACAGATATTTCTATGGATTTCATTGAAGGGCTCCCTAAATATAGCGGGAAGACAGTGATTCTCATTGTGGTCGATCGCCTCTCCAAATATAGTCATTTTGTGCTCTCAGCCATCCCTATACAGCCTTCTCAGTCGCTCAAATTTTCCTGGACCAGATCTTTCGTCTTCATGTCATCCCTTCTTCCATTGTCTCGGATCGTGATGCAACTTTCACCAGTCATTTTTGGATAGAACTATTTCGCCACACTGGCACCAAACTGAAGATGAGTTCAGGGTATCACCCACAAACAGATGGTCAGACTGAAATTATCAATAAATGCTTGGAAACTTATCTTCTTTGCTTCACCTCTGAACAACAACATCAGTGGGCAAAGTGGCTCCCTCTCGCTGAATGGTGGTACAATACCTCTTACCACACTACCTCTAAAATGACCCCATATGAAGCAGTCTATGGTCAGGCACCTCCATTTCTTCTTCCATACACCCCCAACAGTTCACCAATTCAGGAAGTTGACACGGTCCTTCAAAACAGCGATCAGATTCTTCGCATTTTGTGGGACAATCTTCACATGGCAAGAAATCGCATGAAGCAACAAGCTGATCAGCATCGTTCTGAGCGCACTTTTCAAGCAGGCGATATGGTTTTTCTTCGTCTGCAGCCGTACAAGCAATCCTACCTGAAACTCAAAGGGCATCATAAGCTCGCTCCAAATTTCTATGGGCCATATTGGATTCTTCAGAAGATTGGGTCCATTGCTTATAAATTGGAACTTCCTCCTTCTTCCCGCATTCATCCAGTATTTCATGTTTCTTGTCTGAAGAAATTTCTTGGCACCAACATCAGTGGACAAAATATTTTACCTGAATTGGATCATGAAGGATCCATCCTTTTGGATTCGGAGGCCATCCTCAATCGGCGCACTCGTCAGCTTCGCTCTTGCTCTATCACAGAGGTCTTAATTCAGTGGCACGTCATGCAGCCAGAGGATGCTACATGGGAACCACTCCTTCATATTCAACAACAATTTCCACATCTAAAGCTTTGAGGACAAATCTTTTTTTAAGGGGGAGGGGATGTTAGGAACCCATGTCTTTACTTTGTTAGTATATTGTTGTTGGACGCATATGCTTTGTAAGTCGTCCCGTAGTATTTGTTGATCAATATTTTGTGTTATTGTTGTTGGCGCATATGCTTTGTAAGTCGCCCGTAGTATTGTTGATCCATAGTTTGTAGTGGCCCATGGTTTTGACCCATAGTATTGGCGCCTAGAGTTAGTATATAAGTGTGTGTTGAGGCCTATGAAGGCACCGTGAAGTTATTTGTATTGAGCTTGCTCAAAGGAGGTTGCCCCCTCGAAGTGGCCTGCGATCAATATAAAAGTGATTCTGAGTTATGTCATTTCTGCTATTTTGCATATTCTTATTAATTAATTGTTGCAGGTGCTTCACACCTAGCCACAGATGCTCCCTTGTTTTCATCACTGGAGTACAAGTGTTCCCTCTTCCACCTATTTAAGAGATTCTTCAGTTAGTTCCATGATTAGTGGATCTGTTCCTTGATCTGAGGACTGATTACTAGTTTAACTGACTAAACCACTTAGATAGACCTCCAGAGAGACTAGATCAGCTATACTAACTAATGACATCTCCTCATGCACCGTCATTGGAGTCTCCTTCCCTAGATTAGTGCCCATGCACTTAGTTAGACTCATTTGACTGACTAGTTGACTATTGTGACTACTGCCACTGTTTTGGATGATGTCTCCAATGCTATCAAAGCCACACATTGAGGAGAATTCGAATGAACTTAGTGGCATTCAAATCCATTTTATTGTATTCAGTTATTATTCACTGTTCAGAGTTCCAGCTCACAACTGATGTATGATACAACAATTTTTTTCATTTCTTGTGTATGAGTGATTATTGAATCTCCATTTCATCTTCTTCTTTCTGCACTTCTTGAGTGAGTTTTAGTGAGGTCTGCTACAACTGAGTGATCCTACTTCTAAAATATCACATGGTATCAGAGCTTACAACAACTATTCGAATTGCAGCAGTAGCAGTTACAGTAATTCCTTGAGAAACTGTCTTTCATTGAGCACCAGAAGCCTCCGGGTTTCCATAGCAAATCCTGGTGCTATTTCCTTGAATTCACTGGAAAAATCCAATGAGGTCTATCCAGGTGTGAAGGACCCAGTCACATGTGCTCAGTGTCATAAGGCAGTGTTCAATTCTAATTGCAGCAAATCTCCATTTCATAATTCTCATTTGTTTTGTAGCACTATCCCCTTTTCAACTTCGAATTATTCAGTATCATGGATCTCAAGTTGAATTCATTCATATAATTCGAATGGAAGGAAAAGATGGACATATTATTGAAGTCAAAGAGCCTTTCTAGAGTGGTGAATTGATCTGCAGTTGAGCCCACTGGTGTAGTAGAGAAATCCAAGTACTTAGACAAGCTTGATGAAGCAGTAGGACTGTTGCTACTTAGCATTTCTGAATACCTACACTTTCATGTTATCGATCTAAAGACTCCAAAGGAGGTTTGGGACAAGCTCGAATCTCTTCTTGGTTAGAAGTGTTGGTTGTGTGAGCTATCTCAAAGAAAACACCTAATATTTAATTATCGACCGAGGTTGGTAATCTTAGAGTTGAGGCAAAATATATGCTAAGGTAGAATGGCACCTAAGATTTTCGGCTTGTCAGACCTTAAAAATATTTAATAAAGAAAAGATCGAAAGATATTTCAAAATGAAAAACCAAGTCAAACTTCAGGAAAATAATAAGAGAACTAAATCAAACTTAGTTAAACAGATGAACTAGAATAGTATCAAATCATACTACTCTATCTTATAATTGAATAATGGAAACTGATTGAAAAAGCAAACTATGAACTATGAAAATGGAAACTATACAATTTTAGATTCTAAATTAAGAATTAGAAAAACAACTGTAAATAAATTATAGACCTATCTATGAAATGGATTAATTCGATGATAAATTACATAAGCAAAAAGCTATGATAATCAAAGCAAATTACAAACTATTTAATAATTTCAACAACTATTTCAAGAAAAACATCTATTCCCATGTAACAGGAACTGGAGTGAATGTATCATAATGGCTTTCAAATGTAATAGCAAAAAAAAACGGAAGTAAATCTAATCTAACTTCAATAAAGAGACGTAAACTACAAAGAGACAAATTACAGTTAACTTTAAACATTCTAATCTATCTACTATCCATGAGCAGAATAATAATATAAAACTAATGAAAACTAGAAGCAAGTAGAAAACTTAATAAAGATATTTACTTCTGAATTTGATTTGGAAGCAAGTAGAAAACTTGATAAAGATATTAATTTTTGAATCCAAATCCTATTCCATGAACATCTTCATTATTTATCTAAATAAGAAACTGATCCTAATCTTAATGAAGGAAATTATCAAAACTAGAGTACTTGAAGAATAAAATTATTAACTCTAATCTAACTAAGTCTTAAGAGCATGAAGTAAACTAGACAAGGAATAAGACTGATAAGTTTTGAAACAAAAACATATTAGTAAATTAAATATGAAAGACATAATTTAAAAGATAGTTAAAGCAAACTAAGAATGATAACAAGACTTGAATTAAAACTTTATGGAATGTAAAACAAGGGCCTAAATATGGTTAAGAATACTAATTAAGAGTAGGAAATATTACAGTAAAGAAAACTAAGGAATTGAATTCAAACTAGCATAAAAACAGTGCAGAAAGAGTACAAGTCCGAACGACAATCCTAATGCAAGTCTGAACGACAATCTGAATGACAGTCCGAATGGAG
Source organism: Larix kaempferi (assembly GCA_027924585.1). Classification (NCBI taxonomy): domain Eukaryota; kingdom Viridiplantae; phylum Streptophyta; class Pinopsida; order Pinales; family Pinaceae; genus Larix; species Larix kaempferi. The sequence goes on from BSBM01000150.1 coordinate 3,228,882, forward strand.
GAAAAACGAATTAAACTAAGGAAAATAGTAGTTTTGATGATTTTGATGTCAGCTGGCGAATGTAGATGAACCTACAATGCAAAGAATCAGTGAGAAGACCTGTTGAGAAGCTAAGATAATAGAAAGCAACCTATTTTAATCATTGTTGGAGAGATAAACTATTCCTATTCTATACTAAAGCAAGATTGAGATGAGAGAAGAGAATTAACCTACAGCGACAAAGAAGAAACTAATTAAACTAATTCCAATCAGAACTAAGCTGGAAACAATAACTAACTAAGTCTATCTAATTGCAGAAGATTAAAAAAAAAAACTATCTAATTATAAAAGACTGAAATTAAACTATCAAAACTATGCTATTGGTCGACCATTTGCTAATTCTGTAAACACAAACTATGTTAGCAACACAATATAAATTACATAAAAGAAAGAAATATCATGTATAAGAAAATAAACTAACTAGTTGCAGAAAAGAAAATACAGAAAACAAATACAAAACCTCCGGTTGATGAGGGGCCCTTCCCAACAATCAGAGATGGAAAACTGAACTGATTAGCTACTTTAGAACATCAACAAACTGGAACTTCCATTAACTTGAGAAAATTATAAAATGTCTGCTATCTGCTGCAACTTCTACGAACTATCTGCTAACCTGATGATTTTCTCCAACTAAAGACTAACTAGACTAACTCTGTTTCTCTATACAAGCGTCTATTTATACATTTACAAATGGATGAGAAGGTCGATAGAGTCGACCTCTCTAATAATAGAGGCATTTATGGCTGTAACTGGCTGCTTTAAGTGATGCGTGACAATGCAGGAAGCATACACCAGGATTCATGGGGTCGATTCCTTCACGAGGCAACTGCAGCGTCGATCTTCCTTTGACATGGAAGAGAGGTAGTGCGCTGGCGAACTGAACGAATGGAGGAGAGGGATGCTGGAACATTGACGTGGGCGAAGCATTGTGTTGGTAGGCTGAGCGTGGATGGACGAATTCTTCTAGAACACCGACGTGAATGGGCATGCGTGATTCCAGAATGAACGGACGAGAGAACTGGTGTGTGGAGTGTCGACATGGAGGAAGGATGTGCTGTCGATTTTAGCAGGCCTGGGGACGAATCTTCCAGAATCAGAGCTCACTAACCATAACCATCACGTGGCTAACAGAACCCACGTGCCTGATCTTGTCTTTAATGGCCCGAAGCATACCAACCGTGGATTTCGTGGGCTGAATGCGAGGCTGAACGATGAGCTGAACGCGATTGAACATTGGCAATATAAACACGCAGTCTGAATGAAGGGTCATTTGAGAAACCGCATCCTGTCAATCAAAACTAGATGCCATGCATGACTGGAATTGTTAATTTAATCATTAATAAATCACAATATAGCGAGATTTGACCAAAATTCATATGATAAACGAATACATGCATACCTGGTCTGTTTGATGAGCTGAATGGCTAAAAGAATAAATTATTATATCAAAAATAATGAAATTAACACCATTCAGAGTAGATTTGATGATAAAAAATAGTGACAAAATGGACACCAACAAGAAGGATGACTTGAAGGGTCATAAGTTAGAAAATTAGCTCATCTCCTTGAGCCCAAGCAGTTTTGAAACTATGACTGAGTTTCTCAATAAATTCAAGAACTTGATTTCACAATTGAAGAGGTATGGGATTGAGAAGGAAGAAAAACAACTCATCCTTTCCATCCTATCGAAGCTAGGCTCTGATTATTCAGTGTTTGTTTCGACCTTCCAGTTAGCAAAGTTTTCCATTCCAAGATGGAAATTCCCTTCGCTTGAAGACTTCATCCAATCTCTCACACTTGAGGAAGAGAAGCTAGTGCACATGGGAGTGATAAAAACCAAATTGGATTAAGCTCTTGTAGCTACTGAGCCAAGAAGAGAGAATGGTAAAGGAAAACAAAAAATTTGTTATAGGAAGTCGAATGACCAAAAGCAGAAGGAGGCTCCAAACCAAGTAGAAGGAGCTTCGAATCCTAGGAAGGACAAGCAAACTCAAAAGGGAAAATCCAAGTGCACATACTATAACCAAGGATATCACCCTGAGATCTCATGTATGAAGAAGACCATAGATCTCATGGCTTCAATTCTTGAAAAAAATAATCTTCTAGTACCTGCATGTGCTAGAAAGAAAGAGAGTGAACCATCTGGATCTGAGAACAAAGAGAGATGCTATGCCCTCATGGAAAGTGCATCAAATCAATCCTCCTTCACCATATATTCTGGAGCATTAAGACACATGTCTTCCTCCAAGGATCTCTTCACTGGATTTGAAGCTACTGTTGGACCATCCATCATGTTGGGGAATGATTATGAGGTCTCCTCTGAGGAGATTGGAAGAATCAAACTTGATCATGGGTACTTCTCAGATGTTCTCTATGTCCCCACTCTCACTGCTAATCTACTTTCAGTATATCATATGACCCATACTGGAGAGCCCAAGAGGGTGATCTTCTCTCCAAATGAAGTCAAAATTCAAGACATGGTATCAGGTACTACCATTGCAAAAGGTGTTGCAAATCATAAGTCAAAACTCTATGAGTTCTCCCACTTTCTACCTCTCTCTAAACAGTCTTCTCTTCACACTCATGCAAATGAAGAGAGTAGGCTATGGCATGAAAGATTTGGGCATCTCAACTATCAATACTTGCAAGACATGCATACTCAAGAGATGGTTGAAGGGATGCCCAAGATCAAGTTTTCCAAGGGAAAATGTCATGGTTGTTTGATGGGAAAGCATCCTGAAAATAAATTTGAGAAGGGGAAGGAAAGGAGAGCCTCTCAACCTCCAAATCTGATTCATAGTGATGTTGCCGGGCCATTTCCAGATCTATCTTTGAACAAGGCAAGGTATATTCTAACTTTTATTGATGATTATTCAAGATTTACATGGGTATACTTTCTCAGATTAAAGTCAGAAGTATTTGGATTCTTTAAGTTTTTCGAGTCTTCTGTAGAAAAGTTTTCACATAGAAAGATCAAGCCCATTCACACTGATAATGGAGGTGAGTACATCAAGGGTGACTTTCAAACCTTTTGTGCTAAAGAAGGAATTGAGATGCAGCATACTGTTCCCTATACACCACAGCAGAATGGTGTTGTTGAAAGGAAGAACAGAACATTGAAAGAGATGGCCACCTGCATGCTAAATTCGAAAGGGTTGCACCCTTGTCTTTGGGAATAAGCCATCAACTGTGCCACCTATGTTCAGAACAGAGTTCCTCACAAAGGACTCAAAGATATGACTCCTTTCTAAGCATGGATGGGATACAAACCTGATGTGTCTAATCTTAGAGTGTTTGGATCCAGAGCATGAGAAAGGATTCGAATTGATAAAAGGAGAGCCCTAGATACACAAAGAAGAGAGTGTATCATGGTGGGTTATGCATTGAATGAAAAGGCCTACAAGCTTCTTGATCCTTCTACTATGAGAACATTCCTTGATAGAAGTGTACATTTTGAGGAATGGCCTCTACATGATGCTCATCCTGTTGAGCAAGAGAGCTTGCCTACCACACCTCCATTGCTTGATGAGCTCCAAGAGAGAGAATATTCATCACATGACGGTTCATATTCAGAGTATGAGAGTGAAGATGATGAAGAGAAAATGCTAATCCACAAGAACCTAAAGATCTAGAACCTATTAGTGAATATGAGCAAATGGAAGATACAGATCCACAAGAACCTGATGATATTGCACTTGATGATCATCCTCTTCCTATATGGGCATCCACTACTCTTAGATCTGGTAAAGATCTTGTGGGAGATCCACTTGATTGGAGGAGAACCATATATGATTCTCAGAATGGAAGGTTTAATCCTTCTCGCATTATAGATCCATTTCTTTCCAATAGATATTTCTTCAGTGGAGAAGTGCACTTACCATTTGGGGTGAGTGATGTACATGATTGATCATCCTACCATAGTCTATCTTGAGGGGGGGATTTATTCCCACTGGGTTTTCCCTCTTTCCTCACTTTATTTATTTAGATTGTTGTACAGGGTGACCTTTGGTCTTGGTTACCAGGTCCCTACCATTTCATTTGTTCCTCATAGTTTGGCTTGCGGGGGGGTTTTGGAATATTCTCACCATAATTTTTTATATTTGCATGGATGCATGCAATTCTACATGCATCCAGTCATCATGCATGCATCTACATGCATCCAATCATCTGTATGGTAGTCTCCCAGCACCTAGTCCTCCGTTTTTCATCCCTAGGAGCCTGTTTCTGCTCAGTTCTAGCCCTCCTAGCCACATATGCGCCCTTTTTCATCACTGGAGTACAAGTGCGCCCTCTCCACCTATTTAGGAGATTCTTCAATTAGTTCCATGATTAGTGGATCTGTTCCTTGATCTGAGGACTGATTACTAGTTTAACTGACTGAACCACTTAGATAGACCTCCAAAGAGACTAGATTAGCCATACTAACTACTAACAACTCTTCATGCGCCCTCATTGGAGTCGCCTTCCCTAGATTAGTTCCCATGCACTCGGTTAGACTCATTTGACTGACTATTTGACTATTATGACTACTGCCACTGGTTTGGATGATGTATCCAATGCTATCCAAGCCACACATTGAGGAGAATTTGAATCACCTTAGTGGCATTTGAATCCATTTGCTTGTATTCAGTTATTATTCACTATTCAGAGTGCTATCTCATAGCTGATGTATGATACAACATTTTTTGTCATTTCTTGTGTATGAGTGATTATTGAATCTCCATTTCTTCTTCTTCTTTATGCACTTCTTGAGTGAGTTTTAGTGAGGTCTACTATAGTTGAGTGATCCTACTTCTAAAATATCATAGGAGAGGGGAGGTGAATAAATGTTTCTTTAGGGGAAATATTTGTTGAGAGAATTGTTGGAGTGGAGCATGGGAAAGTTAAAGAAAATGGTTGATGAGGTGGACCTGATCCTCCTTGTATTGATGGCATGGTTTGAGCTTAGTGTTCTATGCCTATCCTGCTGATTTGATGTGTCGCATGTTTGATCGATGTCCAGAGTGTATTTCTGATTATAGGTGGAGTCATTTTCTTGAGAGATTTCATCTCTGAGCCAAATGTCTTCTATTTCCTATGATCACCAAAATTGTTACCTATTCATGTACATACACCATCACTAAAATGTCTATCATTGATTGCAAATTAAATGTTGAAAAATGAGTTTAGTCAATCCAACTTTATTTGGACAATATTAGAATATGCATAATTTATTTGTAATTCCATTTTAAGTTCCCTATCATCATCATGCAAGTTACCACATGGGAATTATCAATATCCTTCTACTTCCACATTTGTGCAAGAGGAGCTAAGTGCATGTTTAGTAGAAAATCTAAATTAAATTTATATACTTAGGAGACATGATAGGCTTCAATGCTGGTAGTTTCCCAACACAATAGAATTTTCTTAGGAAGTCATGACTTTATAAAAAATAATCAATTGAATATCAATAGGTTGTGGCAATGGATGAATTAGCCATTGCTAGAATATTGCATATTGTACCCCTATTCAGGAAATTAAAACCCTCAATCTAAATAAGAGAACTAGATCTTAATGATTGCATAACATGTGACTTTGTCTTTCTAATCTTAGATGGTGAGCTAATTCATACATCATAGAATCATTAAAGGAAAAGGTTATGTTTGCATGGGTCTTATATGTGTATACCGAAATTTAAATGAGCCCATGCACTCAAACCAAATCACTGAGAAACCCATGCACTTGACCCAATTATTCCATCATATAGCAGAGGAACCCTTTCTTTGGAGACCTATTGAAGAATTATTGACAGAGGAGGTAGGAATCAAAAGCTTGAAAATGGGGAGGCGTGATCCAAATTGGATCCTAGAAAATCTCTTTTGTAAAACCTTGTAATCAACATTTAATTACTTTGTAAATTTGAGTGAATAGTCTTAAAAAATTACAACTTTTTAATGGGAAATTGGAATAATAACATCTACAATTTGCAATTTCAACAATTAATTTATTGTAGTTTCGATATTTGTATATCATAATTTTAGAAATTTTGTATTCAAGTTGTAATTTCAATTTTAGGGAAATGCAATTCTATCAGTTCTCAAATTCAACAATAAAAGGATTGAGGAGAAATTTCCATTTTGACAACTACAAATTTGAAATTTCAACTAGTTATATGATTGAGGAGAAAGTTGCAATTTTTTAACGAAAAGTGCAATTTCAACAATTAAGTGAAATAAATTTCGGTGATAAAGATTAGCAGTTTCAACAAGTGGAGAATTATGAAGGTGCAATTTTACCATACATAGATTCCAATTTCAATAATTAATTGATTGCAATTTTGATATCTGCAAAATTGCAATTTTAACATCCAGAATTGTAATTTCGACAATTTTAGCCATTCATTGTTTGCCATTCCAATAATTGAATATTTGTAGTTTCAAGAAAGTTTGATTCAAATTACAATTTCAAGTTAAATAAATTGCAATTTTGAAAATTAGTATTCATAAATGTAACAATAAATTTGTGTTTTTGGAAACTACAAATTCACGATTTTAACAAGTAGATGAATGAAGAGAAATTCAAATTCTTTTAAAGAAAAATTGAAATTTCAATAGTTGTTTTATTGCAATTTCAGTGATCAAGAATTGAAATTTCAACAATTAAATGTTTGAGCGTTTGAAATGCGTCAACAAGCATGGCTCATATTGTAGACATCCAATTCAAAATATCAATTAAAAAATTGTTAAAGTTGATTTTTTTTTAATAAATTACAATTTCAAATTTAGGAAAATGCAATTTTGACAATTAAAATTTTGAGAATTTCAAAAGTATATGATTGAGAAGGGATTCAAAATTTTAAAAGAAAAATACGATTTCAACAATTGATTTACTACAATTCAAATAATTGAAAAATTATAGAAGTTGCAATATCTTATGAGAAATTGCATTCAAAGTGCAATTTCAACAATTAATTGCACCAATAAAATTTTGATTTTGACAATACAAATTAGCAATTTGAACTAGTATATGGTTGAGGAGAAATTTATGTTTTTTTAATGAAAAATAATATTTTAAGAATTGGTTGATTTCATTTTCAACTACCAAGAATTATGAAGATGAAGTTAGAGAATTGGATGATTGTTCCAAGGAGAGGTAATATTTCTGTGATGGAAACCTAGGGTTTATGTGTTGCAGGTCCTTCCTTCCATGGAGGACATTTTGGGAACCTTGGTTGATTATTCTGATGATTTAGCGTCAAGTGGAATAATTTTTAGCAGAGACAATGAGGTTAAATTCTTGTTGGAGGAATCATTGTGTAACGTCACCCTCACCCAATCTGACCATAAGGAGGGGACATTACCTGAATTCGGGCTCTCAAAATTTGCCCCAAAGCCATAATACAAAATTCAAAAAATAAAATGTGTGTTGAAACGTAAATAAACATACACAGCAGAAATGAAATCGATCCACACACATCTAGCATGCAAATACAAGCATAAACATTACATGCATCAAATAAAAACATTTCAGATTCAAATGCTTGAGAATACTTATCTTTATCCAATGCAGATCTAAGCAATTGACTATGTAAGAGCGATTTTCCACCCAACCATAGGCACTTTGTCCAGCATATAATATTTCCGCTGAGAGGCCACCCCCAAGCTAGGCTATGAGGCCACTAGGGTGAAGGAAACACCTACAGGATTCTATCTCTCATCCCACAGCCCATTCTTCTCTCTATGCTTAGCCAAATGCTCATACAGTTCTCTACAGGGTCTCACTCAGCCCTCATAGCCTTGGCTTCCACAATACCTACCCCACACAACACCCTTCTAGCTCAGGCATCCCCTTTATCGATCCACAATTCTCTAGGGTGATCCATCTTGTTAGGTGCTTCCAGTGTGTGCATAGAAGAAGTCTAATATGGTAGGTGCTGCTATAAGACCACCTGTAGGCTCTTCAATTCGTGGCTTGTCAAGCACCTACGAGCATTAGAAATCAATGGGTAAGGGTTCCTAGCTTCCCTAACCTCTTTGCTCACCTACAACCATCAATTTTCCCTTCCAAATATGCAACATGGTCTCCAAATTTGAATTTATGGGTTCATAACAGTCTGGTAAGTTCATGGACAACAATGGAGAGATCTTCCTAGTGTAGATCTACATGCCAAAATGAGAGAATGAGGGTTAACTCCAAGGTATAGGAGAAAATGGTGAAAAGACAACTGACATAACTTCTGACAATAGAAGAAAGGAATCCTGGCAGCTGCAGACTGACTTATGTCATGACATAATTGTCACAAAAGTGCAGTCATCCCCATGCTTCAATAACTACATGAGGTGACTTTTCCCACCAACCTTGCACACGCATTCAATGATTGGAGAATAGTAAAAAATGAGATAATTGGATTATTCAAGGAACATGATAGAATTTGGGTGAGTTCTAAGGTTGACACTTGGCAGCAAGGATTCAGTCTCCCATAGATCCCCTTTCCTCTTCCCCTCTAGTGGAATCATAGCCCCTTTCGTGCTCTTTACACGACCATTCTTGTACCATTTTATTATTTATGCACATAATATTTACATATTTTCTAAATTAGCATGATATAGATATTCCATAACACCAGATACAGTGTTACAACAAGTCAACCAAACAGTCCAAATAGAAATATATACATCATACATGCCTAGTCATTCACTAGTCGGGCCTTGGCCTTGAGCTCCACACCAGGAATTCGCATTATATTTACATCATTTACATAATTTTGGATAACATATTCCAAGTCAAAACTAGGGGTATTACAAGTTGTGGAAGAATGAAGCGGATGAAGGTAGGCATAGGGCCCTAGTAGCCATGCAGGAGGTTAGTAGTGGAATGTTGCCATAGGTTTCTACTATTAGTGGCAATACGAATTTTTTTGGAGAGCTCCTTCTGACAATCTCGATGGATTTATCTCTGGGTCCCGAATGAAAGGGTGCTCGTATGGAGGGGATGACGCCATCATTTCTCGGTCTAGGATGACATAAATGACTTTGAAGGTACTGTTAGAAAAATAGGATCGCAGAGCAATAACAATACACAGAAATGCAAATATAATCACACACACATTACAAGAGAGACATAGATATATCATGGTTCACCCCAACTTGGGCTACATCCACACTGAAGTTGCCAGTCCTTATTGTTATTCCGTCCATCAAAGTGAAGGGATACAACCTACAATACAGCCGCTGCACTTCCTCTTCACTGTCTCACAGTCTCTCTCTTTTGATCTCAGAGATATTTACAATGCATAAAACCTAATACATCATTAACCCTATCCGTATTACAATGTATTTCTTTTATAAGGGAAATACAATGGGAAAATACCATGGGATACCCAAAACCATGGGCCGGTAAAACAACTGGCAAAAACAGCCCCAAAATTTTTTCTCGGGGGCGTTGCCCTCGAACCCCCATTCATGGGGGCTCCACCCCCACACCCCCATGACTTGGGGGCATTGCCTCGAACCCCTAAAAATGCAAAATGAGTGTACAGTCCTCCGGGGTGCATGGCTAAGACAATATCATCTATGAGACTAGAAGATCTAGCTCCACAACCAACAATATCACACTTAGAGAATGATCACAACAACTCCACCACTACTGCACTTGCTGGACTTGGACTTGGCAAATTTCTCCTCTTCACCTTCATGCTAGAAGGCCAACTAAAACCGAGCAAGAACTCAGTTTCTCTCTGGTCGCTACCTTTGTGAACATGTCTGCAGGATTCTAGCTAGTATGTATCTTTTCGAGCTTCAACAATTCATCTTCCATAACAGAGCGTATGAAATGGTACTTGAGATATATATGTTTAGTCCAAGAATGGAATGCTGAGTTCTTTGCAAGATGAATGGCACTCTGGCTGTCACTATACACTGCTATCCTTCTGCTTCTTAACCACTTTCTCCATAAACCTCTGCAACCAAATCATCTCTTTACTAGCCTCTGTAATAGCAACATAGTCTACTTCCGTTGTTGAAAGTGCAACAACCTTCTGCAGTTTCGAAATCCAGCTTACTGTTGTTCCACCTACAGTAAACACATACCCTGTGGTGCTCCTCCTGCTATCCTTATCACCTATCATATCTGCATCAACATATCCCTGTAGAACAGTGTCTGAACCTCCATAACATAATGCCAAAGTGGTTGTACCTCTCAAATACCTGAGAATCCACTATACTGCCCTCCAATGTTCTTTACCTAGATTGTCCATATATCTGCTCACAACTCCCATTGCATGTGCAATATCTAGTCTTGTGCACACCATGGCATCCATCAAGCTGCCAAGTGCTGATTGATAGGGAATCTTGGACATGTAATCTGTCTCTTCTTGTGTCTTGGGACACATTTCCTTACTTAGACTGAAATGGTTGGCCAAAGGTGTACTAACTGGTTTTGCATTCTGCATTCGGAACCTCTCCAACACCTTTTGTATGTACTCACCCTGAGACAATGTCAATTTGTGATTTTTCCTGTCCCTTGTTATTCTCATACCAAGGATTTGCTTTGCAGCACCCAAATTATTCATCGCAAATGAATTAGCTAGCTTCCTTTTGAGTACATTTATATCCTGCATGTCAGACCCTGCAACAAGCATGTCATCCACATACAATAACAAGATAATATATCTTTCATTGTCTAGCTTCTTGAAATAAACACAGTGGTCAGAATGACATCTACTATAACCTTGTTCTGTCATAAACTTGTCAAATTTTAGATACCACTGCCTTGGAGCTTGCTTCAAGCCATACAAGCTCTTTTTCAACCTACATACCAAATCCTCTTTCCCTTTGACCTCATACCCTTGTGGCTGCTGCATATATATCTCTTCCTCCAAATCCCCATGGAGAAAGGCTATTTTTACATCTAACTGTTCAAAATGCAAATCTTCTACCACCACTAGACTTAAGATAGTCCTAATTGAAGTCATCTTAACAACAGGAGAAAATATTTCATCAAAGTCTATACCTTTCTTCTGTGCAAACCCCTTTACAACAAGTCTCGCCTTGTACTGCTTCTTACCTCCTTCTTCTTCCTTCAACCTGTAAATCCATTTGTTCTGCAATGCTCTTTTACCATCAGGCAACTGAACCAGATCCCAAGTCTGGTTTCCTACCAATGAGTCCATCTCCTCATTCATGCCTTTCTCCCACTTCTTTCTAGTTTCCACCTGCATTGCTTCTTCATAACATTTTGGTTCACCAGAATCAGTCATCAATAAATAATACATTGAAGGAGAGTATCGTTCAGGGAGTCTACTTAACCTGGTAGATCTTCTTACAGTTGCAGGAGTTTCAGGTACTTGCTGCTGTTCTTGATTTTCTGGCACCTTTGGAACTTCATTTTCTTCAATTTCATCAAGTACTGTGTACTCTGTGTTTTCCTTTTCCTGTTTCTTTCCCTACAATTGATCTTTATACATGACCTTTTCATTGAATATTGCATCTCTACTCCTGATGATTTTGTTATTTTCATAATCCCATAAACGATAACCAAATTCATCAACCCCATATCCAATAAAGGTACATTTCTTGGATTTAGCTTCAAGTTTTGTTCTATTTTCTTTATCAATATGGACAAATTTTTCACAACCAAATGTTCTCAGAAATGAGTAGTTTACCTTTTTATTTGTCCATGCCTCCTCTGGAATACCACCATCCAAAGCACTTGAAGGTCCTCTGTTTATTAAATAAACAACAGTATTTACAGCATCCACCCAAAACTAGAAGGGCAACCCTGCATGCAGTCTCATACACCTTGCACGCTCCATGATCGTTTTGTTCATTCTTTCAGACACACCATTTTCTTGTGATGTTCCTGGGACTGCCTTCTCTCTACGAATCCCATGGTATGAACAATAACTATCAACCTCCTTGCCGCAGTACTCACCTCCATTATCAGATTTGAGACACTTCAACCTTTTTCCTGTCTCATTCTCAACCAAAGCTTTCCACTTCTTAAAAGTAGCAAATACATCAGATTTCTGTCTAATGCAATATACCCATGTTTTTCTAGTTGCATCATCAATAAATGTAACATAATAATGAGAGCCACCAAGAGATTGTACCTGAGCCAGTCCCCATACATCTGTATGCACTAGCTCTAACTTTTCATTCTTCTTCTATTTCCCAACCTTGAGAAATCTGACTCTCTTCTGGTTTCCATAAACACAGTTCTCACAGAATTCCAAACTTACCTGCTTCAAATCTGGCAGCAACTTCCTTGAGTGGAGAATCTGCATCCCCTTCTCACTCATGTGGCCAAGCCTATGATGCCACAATGCTATATCTGTTCCTGTGGAAGCTAAATAGATAGAATGGTCAGTATTATGAGGACATACATACAACGTACCTACCCTGTCTCCTTTTGCTATCACCATTGATCCTTTAGTGATCTTCCACCACTTTTCTCCAAATGTAGATAGACAGCCGCCATCTCCCAACTTCCCTGTTGAGATCAGATTTCTTTTCATAGCAGGAAGATTCCTAACATCTTTCAACAGTCAGTCAGTTCCATTCTTAACTTTTATCCATACCTTACACATTCCAACAATTTTACATGGCTCATCATCACCCAATAAAACATGTCCAAAATCGCCAGGAACATACTCATGAAAGTATTTCCTATGGGGTGTAGCATGACATGAAGCTCTTGAATCTACTACCCAATAATCACTAGTATTATCTAATGCAAGAATCAAAGCATCTTGTAACACATCACCTGCTACATTTTCTTTCTGGGTAGTTTCCTTCTGTGCATCTCCTTTCTTCTTTAGATATCTGCAGTCTTTCTTCAGATGTCTTTTCTTTCCATAGTTCCAACACTCTATTTTTCCCATTCTGGACTTGGATCTGCCCGTTTTAGACTTGCCACGATTACCTTGGCTCTTTCCTCTCTCCTTTTGTCTTCCCCTGCTCTCCATGGTCAACGCATTACCTGATGTCTCACCTGTGCTTTTTCTTCGCATTTCCTCGCTAAGAATAACACCAATAACATCATCAAATTTCAAGGTGTTTGAACCAGAGACGGAGTTACTTACAACCATGACCAAGCTATTCCAGCTTTCTAGCAATGAACACAAGATTAGAAGAGCCCTAACCTCATCATCAAAGTTCATACTTATAGAAATTAGCTGATTTGTAACCGTATTAAACTCATTTAAATGATCAGTAACAGTTCCACCTTCAGACATCTTCATATTAAAGAAACATTAATTAGAAATACCTTGTTGGAAGCCGAGGGTTTTTCATACAGCTTACCCAGTGCGCTCATCAATCCCTTTCTTGTCATTTCTTTTGAGATATTGAAAGCCACCGACAAAGCTAGGCTCAGCCGTATTGTTCCCAGAGCCTTTCTGTCAAGAACCTCCCATTCTTCGTCCTTCATGGCGGCTGGCTGCTTTGCTCTTCCTCCCAACGGTAGGAATATATCCTTCTGGTACAGATAGTCCTCCATTTTCATCTTCCATAACTGGAATTTTTGGCCATTAAACTTCTTGACCTTAAAATTTCCTTCTTCCGCCATTGCTCCCACTCGAACCAGAAACCCTAGCTTCCCGCGGGTTTATCTGCCAAATAGACCTTTGGCTCTGATACCAATTGTTAGAAAAACAAGATTGCAGAGCAATAATAATACACAGAAATGAAAAATATAATCACACACACATTACAAGAGAGACATAGATATATCGTGGTTCACCCCAACTTGGGCTACGTCCACACTGAAGTTGCCAGTCCTTATTATTATTCCATTCAACAAAGTGAAGGGATACAACCTATAGCACAACCACTGCACTTCCTCTTCACTATCTCACAGTCTCTCTCTTTTGATCTCAGAGATCTTTACAATGCATAAAACCTAATACATCATTAACCCTATCCGTATTACAATGTCTTTCTTTTATAAGGGAAATACAATGGGAAAATACCACAGGATACCCAAAACCATGGGCTCGCAAAACAGCTGGCGAAAAAAGAATGGGTGTACAGTCCTCCGGGGTGCACGGCTAAGACAATATGATCTATGAGACTAGAAGATATGGCTCCACAACCAACAAGTACTGCATAGTACCTCTACCATCTTGTCATTGCTACCGTCGAGGAATCATGGCTTGGTTTGTGCGTTGTTTTTTGCCTAGAAGGTTAGTACTCCTATTTCTCCTATCTCTTCCCAGAAGTTTCAGTTTTCTCTTGCTGTTTCGGATTTTTTCTCAGGGTTTTTCTCCTCCCTTTGTGGATTTTGAACCTAGGGGTGGAGGTTTTATTGGAAAAAAATGCACTTAGATGAATTTCAATCGGTCTTGGCTCCTTCTAATTCGGTGGGTCACAAGCGTAAGAAGGTGTTTCTCAACAGAGGTCCTAGGCGCTCTTTGGTGGTAGGAATTGACCTTGCCGTGATGGAGATTTTGTGACTTTCTAGTTGTATGCTTATTGGTAAATTCTGTGGCCACCGTTTTTCTGAGGGGGCGGTAAAGAAATGGATGGTTGCTTCGTGGGGGTTTGATAGTTTTAAAACTTAACAATGCAGTAAAAATTCATATAGATTCTTAACCATAAACAAAAAATACACAATGTCACACTCATAACACAGAGATTTTCACCTGGAAACCTTTAATCGGGAAAAAACCAGCAAAACTTAGAGCTGCACAACTCTTTTCATTATATGTTTTCTTAACCATTTACAATACAATATATAGTATTCGCAGCATCTAAAACCCTAATCCCTTTACCGGGATTAGAAAGAATACAATGGGCCAAAACAGGGGATCGTGGTGTACACGCACCCACCATGTGAAGAGATATAAAACACCCAATAGGTCCGTGGTGACAAAACTGCCAGAGTTTCTTTTCCTCACCGAAGGATGGATCAATTTTGAATTCCGCTCGCCTAAAGAGGCAGATAGCATTTGACACTAGGTTCGGTTGAATGGGTTGGCTCCTCTTTCTCTTAAACCATGGCATCCTTTATTTGATCCTAGTTCGGACTCTCTGGAGTCATTCCCTATTTGATCCTAGAATTTTGGTCCTCAGAAGGATTCAGAGCGATTGGGGATGTTATAGGTAGATTTGTGGCTGTCGATGCAGATCTTTTTTACTCTCAACGTAGGTTGGTGTCAAGGATATTGGTGGAGGTGGATGCAAGGCGGGGATTATTTGAGTCCATTGACCTAGTGGAAGCAGATATTATTTTTACACAATAGTTGGACTATTTAAACGTCCCTTTTAGGTGTGCTCGGTGCCATCTCATATGGACACGTGGTTACAGACTATTCCCACAACTTTTCTAAGAAGGTATGGACTAAGAAAACTGTGCCTATTGGAGATGACAAAACCACCTTTTATATGAATGATTATTCCATGCAGGGTGACGAGGTGAAGGTGGTAAAGAATTTAGACCTTGGGGAGGAATTGATTCGTGATTCTGTTTTTCGGACATAAATTATTCCCCCTGTCTAGAACGAGGCAAAAATCCTAGAATTTTTTTCAGGATTTGGATTTATCAAATAGTCAGGTGGAAACACTTCAAAAAATTTGGGAGAAGTGTGGAGAATCTGTGCTGAGATTGTTGGTGGTTGAATCCCCTATGCAGAAGGTTATGGACATGCTAGAGATAGTTGCTAAACAAGATGTGTACCTACCTCTTTCTATTTCTGGAGAAGAGGTTAATGTTTTGAAGGATACTCATGTTATGCGTTTGGCCTCAGAGAATTGTCTGGATTCTCTGCAAAAGACTACATCAATGCCAGAAGGTAGTGTATTGGGGTCTAGCTCTAGAGGGATGTATTTCCTTTGATATTGATTGAAAGGGTTTCTTTTATCAAGGGGACTGGAAATGGATTCGAAATTGGTTTCTGCTAAGGTTGGGAGAAAATCTAAGATGTCTTAGGCTAAAGGACGAGCCATCATTTGAATGCCACCCTCCTAAGACGTCAACTGAGGTGCATATGCAGATGTGGGGACAAGTGATTCCCAAGAGGGGGAATCCTAACTTCCCAACATGGATCACATCAGCGGTGTTGGAGATGCTATCTAGTGAGGAGGACCAATCTACTTATGATGTTCTCCAATCTACTTTTTCTCATTTTGGAGGTATTGATGCCTCTACTAATGGACGGGATATCTTATAAAATTTATTGAAGTAGATATGTATATTTGGCATGTATCATGAGTTTGATATTATTGTTCACACACACACACACACACTACATTTTTCATGTTGATGTCTTTTTATATATGTTGATGGTGATGTGTATGTTAGGTCGGGTTAGATATTTTTTCTAGGTGTGCTTGATAGTTGTGTATGTTAGATGGTGTTAGATGTGTGCATGATGGTTGTGTTAGATAATGCAGCTTGTGTTTTGTTAGATGTCATTATTAGATTTGTGTGTTAGATGATGTTTAAATCTGTTAAATGTATATGTTATATGATGGTAGATTATGTTTAAATCTGTTAAATGTATATGTTATATGATGGTAGATTATGTTTACATATGTATGTTAGGTGATGTTTGATATGTATGTTAGATTATGTTAGCTATTTTTAATTTGTTTGTAAGATGGTGCTTATGTGTGATAGGTGATGTAGATGTATATGCCATTAGATGATGTTTATGATACTTGTGTGATGGTTATGTTAGATGATGTTTATGTTTAGTAGGCGGTCATGATGATTATGATGATGGTATGCTACATGATGTTAGGTGATGGTAGTGGCGACCATTGATTTGGTGATCACACTGTAATATTTTTTATTTTTATGAATATCTATGGATTTTTTTTATGAACTCAATGGGCTGTAAAATTATTTTTTGATATTTATTTTCATGTGTATGATGTATTTTTTTTATGTCGATGAGTGTGATTCATGTTTGCGATGTAATTATATTTATTTATTTATGTATTTATGTCAAAGTATTTTATATTAGCTATAATTATAATTACAAATTGTGCATAATCACAATTATAATTCCAAGTTACAATCTCAGCTATAAATACAATTTACAATCATTATTACAATTTTACAACTACAAAATACAATAAGAAATTGCTAATTATATTTACAAGGTACAAATTACAAATTGGAAAATTACAACTACAAATTTAGAATCACAAATTGCAGTTACAGTTACAATCAAACCATGCAAATTACAATTACACATTTGCAATTATAATTACAAATTAATTTACAAATTATAAAATTATTACAAAATTGAAAAATTACAAAATAATTTACGAAATTGAAAAATTACAATAATTTTAATCATCTTATCAATTAGTCGATTCTCGCTATCTCATTCGGTTAAGGTGTGGGTGTTGTCAACATGGTGAACAAGGTTTAATTTCCCTTAGGGGCGAGATAGTTGGGAGGATACACCCAAAATGAAACCAATTGAGGGTTGGTGTGTCACAGGTCGAATGCAATCCTCGAGTGATTTTGACGGCATAGATGCCCATGGGTCATGGTTTCTTAGACCAAATGCCACTCCTGGAAGTCAGGGAGATTCTAGTAAACAAAAATATACACCTTATCAATTAATTATGGGCTGGTCAACTATAAAATATTTAATTGATCAACCAATGATTTAAGTATTTTACGATATTTCATGCATTATATGTGTAAGCCTTAACTAATTGAAGTTTTAATTACTCTAGCTAAAAATCATAATTGCATCTATGTATCATAACTGTAAACTCAATGATATAAATACAATATTTAACAATGTGATAACATTATTATAATAATTTTATTAGAAGATGAAACATCCATAAAACATATTTCAAAAATGGTTTTTAATAATAGAGGTTTTTTTTTTATGTTCACAAATAAAGTCTTGTACGACTACCATTATTGTAAGATTTAGTAATAGCATCGAGACTTTGTTACAAATGGGGCGCCAACAAGGAAAATACCAAAAGGACGCACTAATGATGAAAATAATAATTAATAAACTATTCTATGATTAGAATGTTTCCTCTAATCAAACCCTACAAGTATTTAATTGATGATTAATTAGATAACATACTGCTTGAATTTCAATTTGACATTAATAATTAATTATCCCATCCACATAAACCACACATAACCTAGAGGATGGGAGCAATTAATCTATCTCTCACACACATACATACACATAAACTAGAAAAGAGAAGATAAACATGGCCAAGGATAACCAATGAAAACATGATTATAAATCCACTATCCATTAACAATTGCTTTACCTACAACTAAGTGTGTCTCTCTAGAAAGAGTCATGTTAAATAACCAAAATTCATTTGATAGTACTTGGATTGACTTGCCATTTTTTTGCAACAACTATTATCATTATTTTTTAAAATGATGAAAATTTATATAGATAAATAAGCTTAGTCATGGTTTAACCAATACAACTGTAATACAATGGACCCAAGCAAATTCAAAATATCTTCTAAAATCAAGCTTTCTCCCCATCCCCAGACATGATAGGATTGGGTCAAGTGTTTTTTATTTTCTATAGAATTTTTTCTTTATCCTCATGAGCAAGGTAGATCGTTACAAACTAATTATGTAGAAACAAACATAAATATTACATTGAAAACACTATTTTGATTACCTTGATGTCAATCCTTCCGTGTTCATATACATGTTAGGTCATCATGTACTTATAATTGACCTTGTAATTCTTTTTAAATTTCTTATTTTTTCACTAAATAAAATCCTTGGGATCTTTCTAGAACAAAGTGCATGGAACATTGATAGGAGTACATATTTTTCCCCTACTTAATTCTCCTCACTAGTTCCAATAGCTTCATATTTTAATTTTTCCTTCAACATCCAGTTAGGAACCTTCATTTGTGAAGGGTCTATCATGTCCCTAGGTTGCTCCTCCTCTAAAATTTGGGTTCCCTCGAAAGGGGAGGGGATCAATTTTTTAGTGTATAGTTATACATCCTTTTCTTGTTTTACATTAGGGCATCTAATTTAAAATCTAGGTGAAAAATATACACTACAACCTTCAAATTCCACCAAGTATGCTAATGGATGTTTGACCTTTTAGTGAGTGTCTTGACAAAATTTCGGTGTTCCTTCTTAATTTCATATTTTCATTTAGGGAAAATCACTATTATGTCTTCAAAGCAATATTTACACTAGAAATAAATATTCTCATAGCCTAGGTTTTGCACATAGTCAATGGATTCTAACAACATGTCCTATGGTAGTCCTCGAGCAGGTTAATTTCCTTTTTGTAAGAAATTACATAATAAATTGGCAAACCTTCAATCAAAGGGTGACGGAAATGAAATTGTTGATCATGGCCAATACAATGGAAGGAAATTGTTGTATCCTTGAAATATTTCTCATATCTAATAGCTTCTTCCATTTCTAGAACTATGGGGCCCAATATGTTCAATAAAGAGATGCAAACCTGGGAGGAAGAAAAGAATCCTAAGTTGAAGAAGGAACCTTCACACTAATGAGGGAAGAACTATCTACATAGAGACACATCCCTATTTTGGATCAGTCATTCAAATATAGCTTTGAAGGATGATGGAAATGTTAAGCAGGAGACTCAAGTTAGTGACAACTAGGGTAGAACCTAGCTACATGGAAAATCTGAGTTCAAGATTTCCATTATCATATTATAAAATTATAGGTATAAAAAATATTATAATTATTACAAGTATCGTATGTCTCTATTATTCTTATATTCTCTTGCAAAAAAAATATTCCATTTTTTTATGGTTTTTGAAAACATATAAAGGTGGGGACTAAAAATCTCAACCAAATCAATTGAAACAAATACTTCCCTCCCATCCCTCAGCCTTAAAATACAACCCATTATGTTGATTCTCAACATTTCAGTGGTCATGTATGGTGGAGGCTGAATATAAATAGGAAAATTCAATCTTACCTATAACTACATTCTTATTTTGAGGCTTAATTAATGACATTCAAGCCATGATTAGTGTAACAAAAAATGCACAATTCCTACATTTCTAGACAATACACACTTCAATTTCAAGGGGTTCTTGACTTATTCTCTTTATTAAAGTATCAATAAAATTACAAATTCTTTTGGTTAAACAATTTAATTCTCTAACACACTTAGTTCCAATTGTTTGTGTTCCTTAACTATAACTTAATTGTCCACATTCTTTGAAATTCTCGTACATTTTATTTCACATTCCATCAAAGGACTTTTGGATGTTTTGAAGGGACTAGTTTCATCTATCATTATTTCTAATGGCCAACATAGGTGGTTGAGTCAAATATGTGATTAAGGTCCACTAGGGACACAAATCATGATTAAATAGTATCACTAGCAAAAAGGGGGTATGCAGTACTATTGAACATTAACTTAATCTTGCAAGTTTTTCTTGATATGATGGTTCTTTGATTTGTGCAAACATTCATTTGCATATTATTGTTCATGTCCAAAATGTTGATATGGGCATAGTGAATTTTAATATTATTATTCATGTCCAAATTGTTAATATAAGAAGCGGTTTTTTCGTATTCAACTCGAAAAAAGTACGAATAATCTGTAAAGGATTACGAATCAAGAGAAATTCCATATCCTCGAACTGGAGGCTGTAATTAAATACGACAACCGTTATGAATTATTTTCTCAATGTTGGGAATTGGAATAACATCCCATTTATTTTAAACAAAATAAGGGTCACGGCTCATGATTCGGCCCGCTGCTCATTATCATGATCTTGAAGTTTGAGCATTATAAATATGGAATGACATCTACTTTGAGCTTCCTAAATAAGGAATAAAATATTACAATAGTACTTTTTAATTAACAATGGCGTTCCATAATGAAAACAACCGACCCAATGCAACCTGATTAAATAAACACACCAGTGGTGCAAAACCACATACGCACTATCCTAGAACCATCGCAAAAAACCCTGCAAAACAAATAATCCACTATATTTGATAGCAGATAGTTATCTATATAGGCTTCAATATTGTTGAAACCAGTGTGCTCAGTATACAATGGCGCACCGGTGCAACAATAATTTTTTACGCACTGCAATATGATGCTTTTAATTTTTTTATGGTATGCCAATACGGTGCATCATGCAAAACATAGAGTGGCGGTGCCTTTATGTATTTTTGGTGCACCATTATTCCAGGATTTTTTAAAATATATATGCACAATGTGTTTCATGTTGTGACACACCGATGCACGTCTGTAAGTAACACATCGATGTCTAGAAAATTGAAAATAAAAAATCACACGAATTATTTTGCCATAAACTAAAAAAGAAGCGGAAATTTCAATTTCAAGAACATTTTATAAGGTAATAAAAAAAACCAATCACTATTTCATTATTTTGTAGAAATTTTGAGGGGAGAGTTTTGGAAGGGAGAGTTATCGGGGAGGATTTTGGAGCAACCATATTATTTTGAATATCGAAACTTGTAAGGTATGTTGAATATAAAAAAAACCCACATAGTAGAAATTTCAAGTTTGTAAATAATCACTATTGATCACAATGGATGGTTTTTTTTTCCTATTTATATTTTCTTGTTGCTTCCTTTCATTTTATATGGATGCAAAAATTTATGGTTTAAATCCCTCTATTGTTTCACAATTAGGATTTTTCTTTTTAGGAATTTTAGATTTAATGGGTTTGGAGTTTAATATATAAGTTGTTCGGTATGATGGGACCACTTCTTGGGTTGAATTTGAAACCCAGTCGGCCTTATCAGTTTTTTTTTAAGTTAAAAAAAATGCTTACGTAGTTTTCGGTGTGTTCGATTTACTTAAATGCACCAGGGCATTTATAGTGATAGTGCATTGGTAATTTCGGGCATGTCAATATTTTTATTTAAAAAAAACAAATGCATTGCTCATTTTGTTCTACTTGTGATAATTCATCGCTGCATTCACATCTGGCGCCCCCGATGTTGTATGGTAAGACAAGCCTCGATCTGTTTCGTATACTTAATGCACCGAAATGGCATACTGTTTATTTTTATTTTGAAGATAAGTATTTTTTGTATAATATACTTAATAGTTTCTCTATTTAATATTCCAAGTTGTTTATTAATAGAAAATGCATGATATATGTTCAGTGAACAACAATTCTGGTCGACATGATGGGAGCACATCCAAAGTCACGAAGAAGGAAAATTATTTGTAATTTATATATAAAAGTAATATCTTTAAATTATTTTATAAATTTAACTGTGTTGATGCCTCGAAAATCGTAGCATCAATCAGCAAGGGATTCTCCTCGGTAAGCAAGCCCAATTAGATCGCTCACCATTTGGTGTAGGGAACCCGTCTGGTTAACGGTTCCGGCTACTGTTTTAAAGATGATATGCAAGTGCTCTAAACTAAATGCAGCTAACTAAGAAGAATTAATCTAAAACTGTGTAAGGAAATCTAATCTATCCTTGTAAGGAGCAAACTTTAAAGATGAGTAATAAACTGAAAGAAACATCTAAGGATCAGACAGATAGCTATTCAATCATAAAGATGCATCTACAGCAGAATAAAAAAAATATTAAAGATAGTTTTAATTCAGTTAATACACTCCATTACTCATTTGAGATAAACATCTTTGCACAGAAAGTAGGAAAACATTCATCACATATAAATAATTCATAACAGTAAGGAAAGATCTCACAGTAATGTATAGATGACATAGGAGTAATCCAGCAAGCATTTAAAACATCCTTTAGGAAAAAATGCAGTTTCCCAGGCTTTCTTTAGGTAAATTCAAATTTCATATACATGACGTAAAATAGTTCACGTACAAGACAAAAAATGTCTTTCACCTGCCAGAAGTCCTTGTACTATTCTCTAAACAGCTATATATAGCTTTACAAAATGCCTCTAGGTTTGCCACCTGTCTCCTCCCTAAATAATTTAATTTTCTTTTAAAAATCTCTTACAAAACTAGAGTAATTCGTGGCCCCCTTTATACAAAAGACAAAAAGGACAGCTGTCCCAAATACTTCATGACCTAGTAATAGAAAGGTAAAAACTTCAGCGTATTATGGCTGCCACGTCAGCTCTAAGGTGGTGCCTCTGTTTCAGCTGGAGCTTTTATCTCAGAGGGCGCTTTTGTCTCAGCTTGTGCTTCTGCTCCAGATGGTGTGCCTTTGTCGATTGATGCCTTTGTCGCTACTTTCTTATCTTCTTCTGCTATATAGCTGAACCAAACACTTGTGTCTCTTATAACAACATTGGCAGGTGAAGGGAGCATGATTTTCTTAGAAGTCACATGTTTGTCAAGTTTTGCCTCAATGTCTTGCGTTTATGCTACTGCAGTCTGGAGGATTTCATGAAACATCTGAGCGTGTACTGAAGGCAGCACGATGCATTGATGGAGATCATATGTGGTTAACACATCAATTCTCCTCACATATTCCATTTGGATGTTCAGTTCATCTTTTAAATTGAATAGGCATTGTTCTTTACTTGGAAACTCTTCAAGAGTTTGGGGAAATGTCACTTTGCACCTTACATGAACTTCTTGAATCTTTTGATAGAGGCCATTGCATTTTCCCATCGTTACTTGGATCACAGTGATTAATTTTGCACCGCGGTTCCTACAAAATTCCATGAAGGTTACGTCTTCCTTAAAATCAGCTACAAATTTGAACGGGAGGTGCTTGGGGAAATTCACTTTCCCTTCTCTCCACTCCATTTGTCTTAAAATATCCGCTTTTACTTGTGTGTACTTAAGGATTTTAGGTTTCCGTGGTTTGCAGTGTTTGAAAAGGTATTCGGATGATCCACGGTGGTCATTTTCGTAGTCGACGTTTCGAATCCCAAGCTAGATTCATCATCAGGACAGAATATGTTGTAGGAAGTTGCTCATCTGCATATAAATAGTTAGAGATGCCTTCTCATCTTCTCGTCTTTTCATCTTCTACATCTTCATCTTTTCACATTCAGCTTCAACCATGATGTTCTAAAAATTCTCCAATTTCTCCAAATTCCTCTTCGACAACGAAATTCTAGAAACTTAAGAGTTGATCTCCTTCATTCTGTCTACCATGGCCTTTAGCCTGCAAATCTCTTCAGTAAGTAGTTCTTGTTTCTCATGCATTTGCTTAAGCATGTCACAAGATTGCTCGTGAAAGGGAGTCATGTCCATTTCTTTGTTGTTTGCTTGTTTTAGCTGCTCAACCATTTATTGCTTATCCTCTTCTAATTGAACAACTTTAGCTTCCGAATAATTCTTTTCTGCTTCAAGTACCATCATTTGGACTCCCAGGTGTTCCTTTTCCTCCTCCAAGTGTTGATATTTATCTGACAACTCCTTATGATTGGATAAAATGAGATTGTATTTCTTCACCACGAGATCCCTATAGGCTTGCTCATTAGCCACGGTGTGTTGCAACATACGAGCCATTTTCTTGGTTGACTCAAACTCCTTAACCATTCCGATTACGTTGTCTTCACTTGCTTTAGCTGCTACTACAGTAGCAGATGTCGTAGCCACGGGAGCCTTATTCATGTTTTGCATAACAGTAGTTTCCCGCCAGGTGATGATGTCCGGCTCAAAAGGCCTCTTTAACCTTGTCTCTGACTTTAGCACAATGGACTTCCTATTCTTGTTGTACACAAATCTATCCCACTTGGACACAGTATGATCCTTTGATGGGGTGAAAGGGATCTGTTATCCCTAAAGTTGAACTTGACTACTTGGGTCAAGCTTAGAGAAATCTTAGATGGTAGATATCAGACATCTACTCAGTAATTTTTATGATGTTCTGGTGGCAGATGAGTATGTAACAGAGATCAAGCAACTTAATGATCAGGTAGTAGGGAGTACATGGGTTTCAAAGCATGGACAGAAGATGACTGTGATCATAAACCTATGAATATAAGAGCTCAAATATCATCTCTTGATGGTGGCATAGTTTTATACTAATCAGAAGAATTGAAACATGAAATTTAGACCATGAGTCAACAAAATACTGACAGCATATACTTCATTGATTAGAAATAAAACAGGCTCAAAGATCATACTTTATTTCAGAAATATTCATCTTCTGCAAAAATTAACATAAAAAATAGCATAAATGCTGGTACACTTCTGTATCAGACTGACCCCCTACCTCAGCCCTCGGCTAGAACTCTGCCCACCTCCTTTTTCCTTTACAATTCATAGAATTTATACAAAATAAACTATTGCCATTTTTTAGGAAACAAATGATAACAAAAATCTAAAAATAAAAACAAATCTTGAACAGTTGCAAAAATCTTGAATTGATGGAATTGCTGACTGATGAATCCTCTGCCACTTGTGCGTTTGAATCTTCTTTTTGGCTGCGGGATTTATACTTGGAAATATGGAATGAAGTTTAACCAAGATTTTCAACTGTTACCTCAATCGTGGAACTGCTAGAAATCTAGTTTCTTTTTGCAAAACTTTGTAGCTGCCAGGTTCTCGCTTTGACACTTGTATTGATGCGTGGAATGAGCTTGGAATGAAAACTGGATGATATCTTTTGAATATTTACTGGCATCTGACAGCATATTTGTAAAAATTTCCATAATTTGAGTGATCTCAATCCAGCAAATTCAGACATCATTCTTGAATTACATGGAATCGTAAGAGCTGGATGAAAATATACTAGACTGAAGTCTTAGCTCTGATTTTGTTTCCAATAGACTGGTGCTGGCAACTTTACAAAACCACACCCACTATTTCTTATTGATGAGATGGAAAATTTGAGTTATCTCTTTATGCAGGGAATGATTTAGAATTGGCCCTGGTTATCCCTTCAAACCGTAATTTGACTTCAATTTGCCAATATCACATGGCATTCTCATATGCAGATCTGTGGCATTTTCAATGCTTGGATTGACATGTATTTAGAATAGCATTAAGGCTGTAAAACTTGACAATGTAATAATATAGCATTGGATCATGATCATCTAGAAGCATTGCTTGTGTGATCACCTTAAAGAGTGAACAACAACAAAACTTGGCATTGTCGTACTGTACATCGTAGTTGGAGAAGGGAAGCATCGTGGCCATTTGCTATCTGATGAAATTTACTGACACTCTAGCTTTCATTCCCAATTGCCGTCTTCCTTTGATACTGTACAAAATAGATTTTGTCATTTTTAATTTTGATAATACTTAAGCCACCATTTTCGATGGAATTCGGCTTTGAAATATATGTATCCATAATTAACTGTGTGCTCGACGCCCTTTGAATTTGGTAATTTTAACATACACTGTTAAATAATGTCCATAGATGAATGGAATTTGAGTGGAATTTCTTTGCAATTAGGCAACCTCCCTTGAATGTTTTTGCTTTAACATTATCTTTCACTTCAACCTGCAGCTTTCCTCTTCATTTTTTATGCATATGATGATATCAACATCTGGCGATATGTTGATAACCTGATCTCTATTCTGGACACCTGCGCAATCACTCTGAGTATCTGGCAATGAAAATCATTCAACTTAACATGGCCACTTGGAGCTGTAACGCTTCATGCAGCATAGTATGATGATTGGCTTCTGTAGGGTCCCCTTCTTTCATGGTATGATTTGATGCTTGGTGCTATATGTAATTGCTAACCCTTATGTTGAATTTATGACAGGTACTCGAAGACTTGGAAATTGGCCGAAACAACAAAACTCAAAGTTCTAGATGCTGCCAGGATCTGAAATTTTATGGGATAAATCTGGAGATAACATATTGACTTATCTGGGGATGGCATGCTCCCTGCAAGCTACCAAGAACTTGCAGACCTGTGCCTTATCATTGGGTTATACGGTCAACTCTTCAATCAACCCTTGGAAACTTCTGTAATCTATCACCACTTATTCAAACCAAAATAATTGATAAGCCTGGTAAAAATCTAATCACACTGTACAAGCTGTAAAAATAAATGCTCATGGATGAGCTTATTTATCAACACTGCTACTCTAATCTTGCAGAGATCAAGCTGATCATGTGTAACTTGATTTCCAATGGAACCACGTTAAGAATTGAATCAGCAATTGAAATCCTGGAGCATGCTTCTGTAAAATAAAAATTAAAGAATTGATAGGCAATTTATCATAGATCTGAAATCCATATTTGCAACTGAACAAAATTGAATGGCTTGAATTGATAAAAAACTCGAGATAAGCAGCCACTGGATCATAAAAATAATTAAAAACCATGTTTTGATCAGATATCCCTGTTTCTTCTTGAAGATAAGCAAGCTGCCTCTGGATAAACTCTGACCTCACTATCTCCATAACACCATCCTCTTCATAATCATTTGAAAACCACTTTCTACTTTCTAAGATATGCAGATTTAATTCTTCATTCAAAACCACGCACATAAAAATGCTTGGAACAACATCAGTAATACTATCATCTTGAGAAGTCTTTTCTGACAACCAACTTTCATATTCTAACTCAAATGCTTTTAAGATCTTCTTCAAAAAATCAATTTTATCTTCTTCACTTGAAATGTTATCAGAATCTAAAAAAGAATACAATTCTTTGTTTAATTCATCAACAGAAGACATACTCATCCATTCTCGAAAACCTTGAAGAAAAACATGATCTACCTCAACCCCGGTAGTCTTGGTACAGGAAGTAACTTGCTCAGCAACTGAATCTTGCATTTTGAAACCAGTGGATTCATCAGGTGAATGTCGCAGCCACTATGTCACCGGCCTTCGTTCACCATCAAAGTCTGGATATATTCATTGTCATACAACCCAGGGAAGATGGCTTCGTTCCTCCGTCCCCAGCAACGACACCAAAAGATGTTATCCCTAAAGTTGAACCTGATTGCTTGGGTCAAGCTTAGAGAAATCTTAGATGGTAGATATCAGACATCTACTCAGTAATTTTTATGATGTTCTGGTGGTAGATGAGTATATAGCAGAGATCAAGCAACTTAATGATCAGGTAGCAGGGAGTACATGGGTTTCAAAGCATGGACAGAAGATGACTGTGATCATAAACCTATGAATATAAGAGCTCAAATATCATCTCTTGATGGCGACATAGTTGTATACTAATCAGAAGAATTGAAACATGAAATTTAGACCATGAGTCAACAAAATACTGATAGCATATAGTTCATTGATTAGAAATAAAACAGGCTCAAAGATCATACTTTATTTCAGAAACATTCATCTTCTGCAAAAATTAACATAAAAAAACAGCATAAATGCTGGTACATTTTTGTATCAGACTGACCCCCTACCTCAGCCCTCGGCTAGAACTCTGCCCACCTTCTTTTTCCTTTACAATTCATAGAATTTATACAAAATAAACTATTGCCATTTTTTAGGAAACAAATGATAACAAAAATCTAAAAATAAAAACAAATCTTGAACAGTTGCAAAAATCTCGAATTGATGGAATTGCTGACTGATGAATCCTCTGCCACTTGTGCATTTGAATCTTCTTTTTGGCTGCAGGATTTATACTTGGAAATATGGAATGAAGTTTAACCAAGATTTTCAACTGTTACCTCAATCGTGGAACTGCTAGAAATCTAGTTTCTTTTTGCAAAACTTTGTAGCTGCCAGGTTCTCGCTTTGACACTTGTATTCATGCGTGGCGTGAGCTTGGAATGAAAACCAGATGATATCTTTTGAATATTTACTGGCATCTGACATCATATTTGTAAAAATTTCCATAATTTGAGTGATCTCAATCCAGCGTATTCAGGCATCATTCTTGAATTACATGGAATAGTAAGAGCTAGATGAAAATATACTAGACTGAAGTCTTAGCTCTGATTTTGTTTCCAATAGACTAGCATTGGCAACTTTACAAAACCACACCCACTATTTCTTATTGATGAGATGGAAAATTTGAGTTATCTCTTTATGCAGGGAATGATTTAGAATTGGCCCTGGTTATCCCTTAAAACCATAATTTGACTTCAATTTGCCAATATCACATGGCATTCTCATATGCAGATTTGTGGCATTTTCAATGCTTGGATTGACATGTATTTAGAATAGCATTAAGGCTGTAAAACTTGACAATGTAATAATATATCATCGGATCATGATCATCTAGAAGCATTGCTTGTGTGATCACCTTAAAGAGTGAACAACAGCAAAACTTGGCATTGTCGTACTGTACATCATAGTTGGAGAAGGGCAGCACCATGGCCATTTGCTATCTGATGAAATTTACTCACACTCCAGCTTTCATTCCCGATTGCTGTCTTCCTTTGATACTTTACAAAATAGAATTTTGTCATTTTTAATTTTGATAATACTTAAGCCACCATTGTCGATGGAATTCGGCTTTGAAATATATGTATCCATAATTAATTGTGTGCTCGATGCCCTTTGAATTTGGTCATTTTAACATACACTTTTAAATAATGTCCATAGATGAATGGAATTTGAGTGGAATTTCTTTGCAATTAGGCGACCTCCCGTGAATGTTTTTGCTTTAACATTATCTGTCACTTCAACCTGCAGCTTTCCTCTTCATTTTTTATGCATATGATGATATCAACATCTGGCGATATGTTGATAACCTAATCTCTTATTCTGGACACCTGCGCAATCACTCTGAGTATCTGGAAATGAAAATCATTCAACTTAACATGGCCACTTGGAGCTGTAACGTTTCATGCAGCATAGTATGATGATTGGCTTCTGCAGGGTCCCCTTCTTTCGTGGCTATGATTTGATGCTTGGTGTTATATGGAATTGCTAACCCTTATGTTGAATTTATGACAGGTACTCGAAGACTTGGAAATTGGCCGAAGCAACAAAACTCAAAGTTCTAGATGCTGCCAGGATCAGTGGAATATTTTCTATGGGGATGTTCTCTTCCGCGAGACCTGGGGTCTGGACCACTTGGGATGAGTCTACATCCATATCCTACGTGTTAGAACCACCAGCTTGTGCGTCTTCATTGGCTTTATTTTCTTCCTCGGCTTTAAGCCGTCTTTCTTCTTCTTTGGCCCTTAGTTGGTTCTCAAACGCCTCCCTTTCTTCTTGCTCTTTAGCAGCTTGTAATCTTTTCTCTTCGAATTCTTGATCTCAAAGCCTCTGGGATTCTTCTTCTTGCAACCTAAGAGTTTCTTCCTGTTGAAGCTTGTACTCTTGCTTCTTTCACATCTTATCGGCAACTTCTTTCTGGATCCTCTCTACTTCCTCATTTAGCCTTTTCTCTTCATTGGCTAGAGCTTCGGATGCTTCCTTCTCTTTCTGCAGTTTGGCGTCTTCGGTATCTTGGACAACGGTAGAGCTAGAACCAACTCCACCCTTGTGACGATAGATTTGCAACTCAGTCATGTTACTGATTCCCCTATATACCTCCTCATCTTCATCGTAGTAATGAGCATAATCAAAGTGAGCATGTAACTCTTTGCAATGATCTACAGTTTTGTTCCGCCTGTCATTCCTATTGAAGACCACTTCCCCAAAGTGAAATCCTTTTAACTCCAAGATAAAATCTTCAGCCGATGCAACCCCTGAGAACTTGTAGGCTCCAATATAGAAAGGAAAAGCAGGAAATGAAGCCTTCTTCAACCTATTCAGAAATCTGCAACTCCATTAAGAAACACTTTCCTAAATACTTCTTTCAAGACTATGTAATCAGTGGCATACCTGGGCAAGATATAAGGTGGCTTGGATCATCCATACATTCTGATATAAGTACCATTCTCTAAAAAGTAGAAATCACCGTAGTTCTCCATAACTTCCATGGAATTCTCTGATAAGCAATTTGGTTCTTCATTAAAGATTAGCTCATACAATGGTATGATGAATTCTTCACAAATGAGCTTGTACTATGTCCTGTAATTCTAGGCCCAAAGTATTTTATAAGTTGTGTACACTGGGCTATTGGCCTGATCCCAAACGCAACCTTACTTAGGAAAATGAAGCTTTTCCAAAATGCAATCTATAAGATATGACGACATATAAATTCTGAATTTTTTTGGATCGGACCTTCTTTGGAAGCGGTTATGGCAGATGATAGACTATCAGAGAGGATAGTCTCCCAATTAAAAATCATTCCCTTGAATGCCACATAATGAATTATGGGAACCCATTGTATCTTGTAAATGGTTCCGTCAGCCATGCCAAAAATTGTGCTTAACATAAGGGCAATCATCCGGAAAGGGCCCCTCAGGTTTTGTACCTCATACTCATCACTATTTCTTTTCCTTAGTTGCTTTCCTGTGATCAACAGCTTCTTAGCCATTTTAAAATGGTCCATCTTGATCTGCTCCAGCCATTCATCGTTCAGTGGTTGTTGAGCACGCGGTATTTTGTAAGCTGCTGCAATGTAAGCTGGATGAAACGAAAAAAAGGCTTCTCCAATGCTATCAGACAACACTCTTGTTTCAGGGTTTGCATGTCCCAGGATCCAACCGATCACTTTTGAGCAAGGAAAGAACTCAGGGCATGTGGAAGCTTTAGATATACCAGAGCTTCTGATGTTTTTGTAGATATGCTCTTCCTCCAAGAGTGCCCCAGGTATATCTTGGTCTCTGATCATACAGTATACATCTCCCCACTTGGCTTCGGGAGGGACACCTATGATGGACTTGGTGTCTTCGAACAAAGTTTCAACTCTTGCCTCTACTAATTTTGGCTCAATCATCTTAGCTTTCTTTCTGCTACCCTTCGGCATCGTGGCTTAATCATGTCTAGCAACCACGCATAAGTAGACATAGAATATAGCGAAATGTAAGAGCGGAAATATTGGATTAGCATAACAACACGGCTGAAATATGTAACAATGTCAAATAACAATGTGTTGTAAAAATAAAGGAAGGAATTAAGAATTTTGCTAAAACAAAACCATACTTCTCCCTAGGATGATAAGCGGTTTTGGAGAAGACACTAAATGAGCTTCAAAAGAGATCAGGTTCAGTATGTCCTTAATGAAAGTGCAAGTGAGGTGGTAGGTCAGTGCTGCCCAGGAAGGCTGAGTTTTGTAGGCTCAAGGGACTAGGAGAAAGTCGTAAGGGCTTATGGCTACACGTTTTATGCTTGGAAATGGCCAAACAACAACAGAAAAAGGAACGTCCATAGGCCATGCAGCTGGTGCGATGATAGTGATATCGAGACTGGCTTGATATTAATCAAAAAAATAAAACAACAACAACGTTAGAACCACCTACCTAGTAAGAAATGGTTGGTCTGATGGTGGTTGACTAGGCTGCAAATGGGCTGAGATGGAGCATCTTTACACAAGCTTCAGACGGAGTTCGCATAGCATGAAATTCTACCAATGAAAACACCACAACCACTCAAACCCTTTATATAAAGACTGACACATGTGGGAATTCAATGGGTTGGTGGGGTTTTAAAACGGCATTGAAAGGTATGTACGGCGGGGTCACCTTGGCACACTTGGCATTTAAGGTAACCGCCGAAATCGAAAGAAAATGGTGAGTTAGCCCAACGTTGCGGTGAGGACTCTTAAGTCCTAAGCACTGTTTCAGCGAGAGTTGCTGAGTTTTTCCGCTGTTGCGGGAAGACTTCCCAAGTCTGCCCATCCGTTGTGGCAAAAACATGGAATGACTTTACGTTTTAATAAAGTGCCCGCCCGTCGCGGAAAACTTATAAGTGTCGTTCCGACGTTACGGCGGAACTCAGCGATTTTGCCCGACGTTGCGGCGGAACTTGCCGAGTTCGCCCGAAAAAGTGGCTTCGTGCCTTGGTAAGAAATTAAAAACCTTCCGCCCGTTGCAGCAAAACCTTTTGAGTTGTTCTGCCATTGCGGTGAGACTCATTGAGTTCGCCCGCCGTTTTGGGTGAACTTGGTGAGTTTGCCCGAAATTCACAAGGTCAAAAGAATTGACAAAAAAAGAGGCGCCCGTTGCAGTAGAACTTTGCGACTTTCACCATTGCGGGTGAAAAGGTTGAGTTTGGCCGTAGTTTTGAATGAAAAGTTGAGTTTTGACTTAGAAGAAAATACCAACAAACTCAAAAAAATGACTTCTCTAGAAAAACTAAGTATAAAAGACTTTCTAGGTAAAGCTTTAGCTCCTAAGTAAACTTTCTAAGCAAAAATAATAAGGAGGGACCCCAATATTTACAAAATTTTTTTGGGGGGGGGTGTTGCAGCAACAACAATTGATGATTCTCTGACGAACACAGATCTCTGAAAAAGAACTCTCCTTAGGGGTAGAAAACTTACAAATTGCTGATTTCAATGGGCGACAACATGTCTTCATAGTTCAGTTTCCGTTAATATAGTTATCACTCTCATCATCATGGTCATTTTGGGAAAGGGAAACTTAGAATCATAATTCTTCTCAACTCTCTCAGGGCCTAAGTATGGAGTTCATTTTGGAATTCTTCCTCTTAGAGATCAACTTAAAAAGACTCCACAGGATCGTAACAGTATCTCACAGTCATATCCGTTTGTTCTTGATTCCCATGCTATTTGCATCCTTTTAGATATTTCTTGATGACTTTTGTCTTTTGAGTCTTCCAGAAATGAATTTCTTCAACTTGCATATTTGATTTTGGTTCTTCAATCCATAATGTCCTTTTGTGTGAGTGATAAGTTTGTTTGATTATCATGCTTCACGGACGGAGAAGAACCTTGTTGGGCTTTCTTGATTTAATGTACTTTGCATTTCTCTTCCGTGCTTTGATTGAGGCGAGAATTTATGGAAATCAAACTCTTTAGTACAAGCCCTTTTGGCTTTCATTTGTAGCATGGGATCATTTTGAATGCCATATATCTATGAGACATGCTTCCTTTCCATGGGTCTAATTATAGTGAACTCCTCGAGACAGATATTTATGTTAAAGTGAATGGAGCCCCAAGATAGTAGGAAAGAACTGCTGAATCTTAGTTATTAAAACAAGGTTATTTCGACCAATCAGAGAAAGGATCTCTAAATTCCTGAAAATTCAACATTGAAAACAAAGTTACCAAAACATTTCTTTGTAAGTAGGTTTCAACCTTACAGGATTTTGAGTTTTGCTCGAAGATCTATCTTATACCTTTACCAAAAGCTGAGCTGAGTTTTGCCAAAGAATAAAGAAAAATATGAACATAAAGAAAGGTAGAAAACAAAGCAAGCTGACTGAGGAAAAATATAAAAGATAAAACCAAACAAGCAAGCAACCAGAAACAAAAGAGTTTATTTATGTAAAAAAGGAGTCCTCAAAGGACTAAGAGAAGTACTGTTTCAAAGCGAGGCCATTGAGAGGTAGGGTTACTTCCTCTCCTTGTAAATCCTTTAGCTTGTAGGTAGTTGGGCCGAGCTTTTCAGAAATTTGGTAAGGGCCTACCCATAAGTGTTGAAATTTTGTATGCATTCCTTTACCTTCATGTGGATGGTCCCATTTCAGAACTAAGTCACCTACTTCAAAACTTCTTTTGCTAGAATTCCTTTTATCGAACCACCTTTTGACTATGTCTTGGTGTTGGTGGAATCGGTATTTGGCTTTATGTCGGGCTTCTTCAAGTTTCAGCAGGGTGTCAGTTCTAGATTGTAAAACCTGACTACTGGAACCTCGGGAGGCTTGGACCAATTGCAAAGATGGGAGTAAGATGTTGGGAGGGAGGATGGCTTCTTTACCATAGAAAATGGTATACGGGGAAACCCCTAAATCATTCTTTGGAGTAACCCTATCTGCCCATAAGGCATTGGAGAGAGCTATGTGTCAGCTTCTCTGATTTTCAATTACAGTTTTCTTGAGAATCCGGACGAGATTTTTGTTTGAAGATTCAACTAATCCATTTCCTTGGGGATAATAATTGGCTGAATAATGTAACTTAATTCCTCTCTCATAAAAAAATTCATTTATCTTAAAGGACGAAAAATAAGTTGCATAATCAAAGACTAGGGAAATTGGAACCCCAAACCTGGTTATGATGTTTTCTTTTAAGAAACTGATAAATGCATCCTCGTTGATTTTGCGCAATGGGACGGCCTCTGTCCATCTTGTAAAATAATCTGTGGCTATTAGGATATACCGGTGTTGTAGTGAAGAATTTGGTTTTATTTATCCAATGACATCTATGCCCCATTGTTCGAAAGGTTCTGAGATAATAACTGGTTGCAACGGTCCTGCTGCTTTGGGTAATTTCCCAACACTGCTTTGGCATACATCACAGTTCCTTGCATAGGTATGAGTGTCTCTGAACAAGGTGGGCCAATAATATCCATCCCTCAATACTTTGTGAGTTGTTGTATCTCTGAAATAATGTTCCCCAGTAGGGCCATCGTGTAAAGCTTTGACTACTTTACTCGCATCATCCTTCTCTAAACATCTAAGAAAGATGCCATCATAATTTTTCCTGAAGAGTACTCCCTCAATGATTTGATAAGCTGCTGATTTCAAACGAAGTGCCCTTCTCTGCCTACAACTACAGTGCTCTGGTAAGTATCCCTGTTGCAAATAGTGCACTAGGCCTCTATACCAGGATTGAGGAGCTATGAAAATAGGACATACCTCAACCATGTTCAGTTCAACTTCATTTTCCCAACTTTGTTCTTCATCAACTGGATGTTTAGTGAGCAATTTACATAGGCCCTGACCTTTAATGATAGTAGTGGGTTTAAATTCTAAATCATATTCTTGAAGAGATGTGACCCAATTTCCTCTTCTTTCTCCCAATTCCTTTTGAACGAAAAGAGATCTGACAGTTGGATGAGGAATTACAACTTAAGTTCTGTTCTTAAGAATATATGGCCTGAACTACTTTACCGCTTTGAATACAGCATATGCTTGTTTGTCAACAAAAGGATAGTTCAGCTTAGTGCCTTGCAGACCAGTGCTCATGAAGGAAATTGGGTATTAATCACCTGATTCTACCTTTTGTGTAAGCACAGCTGCGAGAGAGTCGTCTGAAGCAAAAGTATAGAAAATAAAATCCTTGTCGAAATCTGGACTTCTCAGAGAAGGAGTGTTAGCTATGGCCGCTTTGATATCCTTAAATGCATCCTTTTCCAAGTCTGTCCATTTGAACTATATGCTTTGCTTGACCATTTGTTGCAAAGGTTTAATGGTTTGTGCAAAATCGGGAACAAACCTTCGAACAAAATTAATAGTACCCATAAACGATTGCATAGATTTTTTGTTGTGAGGCATGGGAATTTTGTTAATGACTTGCACTCTTTCTTGATCTATCGAAATTCCTTTCTTTGAAATAATGTGACTAAGAGTTTACCCTCAAGAACGAAAAAAAACACTTTTCTTAGGGTTTAAAGAGATACCATACTTTCGGCAGCGATAAAAAATCTGTTTTAAATGGAAAACATGG
Organism: Larix kaempferi; assembly: GCA_027924585.1. NCBI lineage: Eukaryota > Viridiplantae > Streptophyta > Pinopsida > Pinales > Pinaceae > Larix > Larix kaempferi. The sequence goes on from BSBM01000150.1 coordinate 3,265,137, forward strand.
TCTTCTCTCTTCTTTGAGAAAACTGTCACATCATCTAGATAGACTACAACACAATGACCGCCCAATCCTTGGAAGGCAATGTCCATTTCTCGCTGGAAAGTAGCTTCTGCATTTATCAAGTCGAACGACATTCTTTGGTATGCAAATGTTCTCCACTTAGTGCGGAAAGTAGTCTTAAGACGGTCCTATTCAGCTACTAATACTTGATTGTAACCAGAGAAACCATCTAGGAGAGAGAAAAGCTCTGATCCTGATACCATCTGTAAAATTTGTTCCATTGAAGGAACCGGATAGTTATCTTTATCAGAGGCTCTGTTCAAATTTTGGAAGTCAACACATAATCTTATTTATCCTGACTTCTTTCTTACGGGAACTAGATTAGCAACCCATTCCGAATGCCGGACTTTAAAATTGATCTTAGCATCTAATAATTTCTTCAACTCCTTTTGAATTAAAGGTTCGAGAGTAGGATGCATCCTTCATAATTGTTGTTGAAATGGCTTAGCACCTACTTTCATTGGTATGACATGCTAAATGATACGAGTATCATATGTTTTCAGATCCTCATAAGTCCAAGCAAACACATCTTTATATTGTCGAAAGAGCTTAATGAACTTATTCCTCTCCCCTGGTGAACAACATTTGCCAAGGTTGACATACTTTGGTTCAACTTCTGTGCCCAGATTTACTAGCTCATACTGCATAGAGGAGCTATGAGTTTTGACATTTGGCGGCTTCTTGAATTTGCTCTACAGATTGAACAAACTTTCAAGTGATCTCACTCCTTTGGGCATGAAATTCCCTTTGGCCGCGTCTTTGTTTTGCAGATCAGAATCATGCTTTTCTTCATCTATAACAACCTCTTGAAACATGTTTTCATTTGTGAGAAAACTAATGATCTGATCATCTGTTGATGTATATGTAACTTCGGAATGTATTTCACATATATGTATATTGTATTACTATAGAGATGTTATTATTCCTCTATACATAAGTGGTTGTATTCCTATAGAGATGTTTATTCCTCTATACGGAAGTGTCGTCATTTATATTGTAAGTGTCGTAACTTATACTTGATGGGTTAGTAGACCACCTTGTTGGGGTCGGCCCTGTATAAGTCATGTGGTTCAAAGGGTTATTAGACCACCCTATTGGGTATCAGTCATGTGGGTCAAAGGGTTATTAGACCACCCTAGTGGGGGTCGGCCCAGTCAGCATTATGTTAAGTGGTTAAGTTGAGGCCGATCTAGTTGAGTAAAGGTCAAGTCAAGTTAGTGTATAAATAGAGAGTGCGTCTCTCTCATTTTACACATTCTATTCTCTCACTCACACTTTGGAGAGTGGCGCACTTGTGGAGGAGGAGGCTCTGCTGCTAGGAGAAGACTATCTCTTGTATTCTGGTTGTATCATTGCTCTATCTATCTCTGAAGAAGTTATTGAGGTTTTTCACCTTTATGGTTTTCCCCAAGTAAACTCTGTGTCTCTTGTGTGCTTGCATTATTGTGTCCATGATTGATATGCTGTAGATTTTATGTACATGTTGTTCTCTCAGTTAAGATCCTAGATCAGATTGAAGTAAATTCTGAAAATTTAACATGGTATCAGAGCTAGCCTGAAAGAAGGCATGATATGGCATGTATGACACTTGTTGCACTTACGATGCTAGGGATTTATATAGCAAAAACCAGTCATTGTAGAACTTTCGCTATAAATCCGTTTTGGCATTTGAAAATTTTACAGGTCGAAGATCAGATGACCATGTACCTTGTGTCCAAAGGAAAACCTCTAATTAGTTGTACTTTGTGATTTATGATCTGTACAATATAGGGTTTATGCCTCTTCCAGATCTGAGTCAAAATCAGGTGACCTTGGGAAAAATGTCATAACTTGGGATAGGAAGCTCCAAATGAAATTTCATAAAAAGTGATAGGTAGTACATAGATTGTACTATCTCAAGAAAAGTTTTCAGAGGCCAAAGTTGAACCAGTGACACGTGGCATGCCGTACAAGTTTGCTCTCTTGTATTATCCCATAAACAGGTCACGTTGCGACACTTGGCATAACTCTCTCTCAGAGAATCCAATTGCGGTCAGACCTGTCGGGATGGAAAGATAACAGGTCGGGCTATTGCAGGAAATGTTTTTAGACCTTGTGGATAGAAAAGTTTGGAGTTACACCAGAAACAATCAGGTACATATTTCTATCAAAACATAATTATTTTTTAGTACCTTCATTCATGGCTTCCGGAATTTAGGGCTTCAGAGAAAGTTGGAATTTTTGTAATCCGAGACCACAGCTAGATGCTAGTCATCAAAATCAAAATTTAGAGACCAAGATCAGATTTTTTGGTTGGGAAGAAGGTCGGGCTTGATCAAACCCTAGTTCGGGACTTTGATCGGAAAGATGGAAAATTAGGGCTTCTGCAAAAATTGGAATTTTGGAAATCTGTGACCACGGCTGGAAGCTTCTCAAAAAAATCGAAGCTTAGAGTTTTGAATCAAATCTTTTGGTTGGGTGAAGCTCCGGGAAACTCAAACCCTAATTCAGGGTCCTCCCCAGTGAATCCGAAAATCTAAAAGGCAATTTCAAGGGGTGAAACTTTGCAGTTTTCAAATTCTGAATATACCAACTTGATCAGCTCATCAAGGCGCATATTTCTATCCTTTCGGAAGTTTGAAATTAAAAGTTTGAATTTTTGGGGTTTCTTTGACAAACCCTAATCCAGCTCCAGGTCCATTTCTTGCAAATCAAGTGGATTGGGTTAATCCTAGAAGAAGATGGATTGGTCACTTGCATAAGTAAAGAAGTTCCTGTCTCAGAGGGAGATGAGGCTAAGGCCTTCCATAAGAAGATTACAAGCAATCTTGAAAGGTATGGCTTACAGGTATGTTTCATGGTTAAGTTTATCATATGTTTGTCTTCATATCATTACAGTACAATCTTGATTAATTACTGGACTTCTCGTATCACCTTAATAGAAGATATTCATTGATTAACGTTTTGACACTTATGATTGTACTAATGCATTGTGATGTTGTATGAGGTTTATGTTGTTTGCTAACACAAAAGGTACACCAAGAAAGTCAAATCATGTTCTACTTCAAGAACATATGCTCATGGTGACATGAAGACAAAGATTCATCCATTGTCATAGATCACATAGAATATCTACTTTCGAGGTATGTATAACTTGGTTCTACAATGGTTAACTTATGAGACATGCAGGTTACTAGCACAAGTCACTGAAGAGAACCAGAAGACATTATGCGGGTATGTTAGACATAAATAGCTAGCATGCTAATCCAGGTATGTTTTTCCTATATCAAGCTAGAATCCTACCTTGTGTTAGGATCTTATACTGTTGTGTTGTTGATAATGATTATTCATGAAGTCATAGGTTTGAATAATCATGGTTGTATGCATATTATGTTTCTTACCGTAATTGATGATATGACTAACCAGAAGAATCATAAAGGTATAGGTTTGAATAATCATGGGTTTTATGCATATTATATCTCTTATCTTGATTGATGATTCAACTAACCAGAAGAGTCCTATGATAAAATAAGAATGTGTATGAGTAAAAGAAGACTTCCATGAAACCTTGAATACTAATGTTTATTATCTGTGAATGATCATGAATATACATGTTTAAGATTATTGTGTTTTGATAGTATTAAGATTATACTAATAATTGTGTGATTATGTATGAGACCTCAAGGATAACACAATGATGATACTAATAAGCATGCACAGTGATTAAGGATGGATGTAAGTTCAAGGACAGGTAATCCAGGAAGCAAAGATCAAGAGGAAGCATACTCCAGTTGTTCCTGCAAGAAAGCAAAGGAGCACACTTCCGTAGTTTCTGCAAAGATGCAGATATTCAGAGGGAGTTGACCACTTCTCACAATCCACATAAGAACGGAGTTGCAGAAAAGAAGCAAAGACTGAGAGGGAGTCAACCCAACAAACAAACAAAGATAAGTATTTGAATTGTCATTACTTGCATATTTTATTGTTTAAATAATACTGTTCAATAATGTATATACTGATGTTCATAGAATTAGGTTGTGTATTATGCATATTAGAATAGTTGCATTGATGAACAGTATACTACTAATATGCATGGGTAAGTGGCCTATGGAACTATACAACATTCCATTACTACTTATCTAGAATGAAACCTCTTTGCTGACATGTTGGGAGTGGTGCACACTCTTAACAATGTTTTGGTAGAGATTGGAAGGCATCTAGAATGTTACGGGATATGGATAAATGTTGTATTGAAGCATTGGCTAAGATAATTGCATGATTGTATGACATATTTCTTTATGTGTAAGAATTTGTTCTGAAAACTATGAGATGTTTTCTAATCATGCAATTTAACTTGTTGTGTAGGAAAGATCGTATGCCATCACCTACAAAAGAAGAACTACAACATTTGTTCAACAATAAAATTATTTATTGAAGATATTGAAGTTCCCAGGATATGGGAAGAATGCCATGATCCATCGATCATGAAGAATGATGTTTGGGATGTAGTCCCAAGACCTGAAGGGAAGTTTGTTATGACTTCCATATGGATCTATCAAGATCAAGCATGCTGCAGATGGCAGCATAGAGAAATATAAAATTGATGAAATAGAAGATACACCAGATGGATTTCAAGATAGCTTTCTTGAATGGTGTAGTTGAAGAAGAAGTGTATGTGGAGCAGCCACTTGGTTCTAAGACACATGATAGGGCGTCATATATGTGTAGAACTTGGGTATGATGCACCACTTTCTAGGTATGGAGGTGTGGCAGAGTGCAAATGGAATCTTCCTTGGACAAGGGAAGTATGCAGTAGAGATCCTGAAGAGGTTCGGGATGATGGACTATGAGGCTATGGCATCGAACCTGAAGCTTCTGTGTGATGCTTCATTTGAAATGGTTGATGTCACTATGTATTGTCAGATGATTGGGTCCTTGATGTACCTGACGAACATGAGATCAGATATTTGCTTTGCGGTGAACACATTGAACCAGTTCCTGACAGATCCAAGTAGTGTTCACCTGGTTGTTGTAAAGCATACTCTGAGGTACCTGAAGGGTATAGTTTATTATGGGCTCAAATATGATGCGAATCAAAAGTTTAACCTGCAGGGTTATGTTGATTCAGATTGGGCAGGCAGTGCTACAGATAGGAAGAGCACTTCTGGGTGCTGCCTTAGTATGGGATCAGGTGTGATCTCTTGGTTTAGCAGGAAGCAGTCCTGCGTAGCACTGAGTACAGCCAAAGCAAAGTATGTTGCGACGGATGAGCAGGTTGCAGATGTATTGACCAAGCCATTGGCCAGAGTGCAGTTTGAGTACTTCAAAGATAGGCTTATCGAGGTTCATTCCAAAGGGAAGTGATGAGTCCGGAAGATGCAGATGCACATGAGCTTTTCTGACATGGTTGATGTGTTCTCCCTTGGTCATGATGTAATTGCTGAGCCATTTTTCACATGGTGGTAGATGTGTTCTCCCATGTTGAAAAAGTAAGGGCTGCAGCCTTCCCCGAATGGTGGTAGATGTGTTCTCCCATGTCGGTGGTGTAAGTGCTGGATGATGTGCATCTGGGCTGTGCTTCGTGGATGATGAGATGATTTGAAGAGGACAATGCTATGATGATCAGGAGGATCATGGATGATGAGCATCAGGATGATGCTCCAGTTACTACTCTGTATATGTATATATGCATCATGTTGGATGCTTGTTATGATCAGTTGGATCATTTATATATATATGCATAATGTTGGATGCTGGATATGATCAGTTGAATCATTTATGTATGTATGCATCATGTTGGATCATGGATATGATCAGTTGGATCATTTGTATGTATTTTTTATATGCATCATGTTGGATGCTTGGACCATGTATCTGTATATGTATCAGGTGGATACTGAGATCATGTATGTTGATATGTATCAGGTGGATACATTGTGTGGATCATGTATCTGTGTATGTATCAGGTGGATACATTGTATGATTAGGTAGATCATGTATGATGATATGTATCAGGTAGATACTTGGTATGCATCAGGTGGATGCATTGTATGATCAGGATGATCATGGATGATGAGATTCTCCAGATGACATGCAGCAGGATGTTGCAGTGATGATGATCAGGATGATCATGTGTACATCAGGATGATGTATGGTGAGTATCAGGAAGATACTTTGTGGCCGTGGATCAGGTTGTGCAGATGAGCATGTCTGGGAGATCCTATAGGTCGGAGTTGTGTACCCGTAACAGCCTGGGATGCTCTTTCGAGACATTGCTCTGGGAGGACATGTAATTTGTGCCCTGGAAGATCTTCAGGTCGGAGTTGTGTACCCGTAACATCCTGAGATGCTCTTGTGAGGTTTTGTCCTATGGCATGTAATTTTCTCTTGGGAGATCTGGATAGGATGAAAAAGGCCTCAGATGCTTCAGCCAGGTTTTGCCATGACCACATGTAATTTGCTCCTGGGAGATTTGGACAGGATGGAAAAGGCCTCAGATGCTTCAGCCAGGTTTTGTGGTGGACCACATGTAATGTGCTCCTGGGAGATCCGATAGGTAGAGCTGTGTGCTCGTAACAGCCTGGGATGCTTCAGCCAGGTTTTGTGGTGAGATCACATGTAATGTGCTCCTGGGAGATCCGACAGGTAGAGCTGTGTGCTCGTAACAGCCTGGGATGCTTCAGCCAGGTTTTGTGGTGAGATCACATGTAATGTGCTCCTGGGAGATCCGACAGGTAGAGCTGTGTGCTCGTAATAGCCTGGGATGCTTCAGCTATGTTTTATGATGGGTCACATGTAATGTGCTCCTGGGAGATCCGACAGGTAGAGCTGTGTGCTTGTAATAGCCTGGGATGCTGCAGCCAGGTTTTGTGATGCACGTAATAAGTCCCGAGGATTCCACAGTATGGCCAGTGATGACGAAGACCTGCAGGTGGTGGGCCTACATCCAGTATGAAAAAGGATTGGCTCTGTAGAATTTCCTATGATGAGTAGATTTAGAAATTGATTGAGATAGCAGTAGCAGTGACGATGATGATGACTCGATGACGATTATCCAATGACGATGATCCAGAGAAGATGACTTGTGCTAGAAGACCTGTGTCGAGAAATACCTTCCTAGTTAAGAGGGAGTGTTGATGTATATGTAACTTCGGAATGTATTTCACATATATGTATATTGTATTCCTATAGAGATGTTATTATTCCTCTATACAGAAGTGGTTGTATTCCTATAGAGATGTTATTATTCCTCTATACGGAAGTGTCGTAACTTATACTTGATGGGTTATTAGACCACCTTGTTGGGGTCGGCCCTATATAATTCATGTGGGTCAAAGAGTTATTAGACCACCCTATTGGGGGTCGTCTATGTGGGTCAAAGGGTTATTAGACCACCCTAGTGGGGGTTGGCCCAGTCAGCATTATGTTAAGTGGTTAAGTTGAGGCCGACCTAGTTGAGTAAAGGTCAAGTCAAGTTAGTGTATAAATAGAGAGTGTGTCTCTCTCATTTTACACATTCTATTCTCTCACTCACACTTTGGAGAGTGGTGCACTTGTGGAGGAGGAGGCTCTGCTACTAGGAGAAGACTATCTTTCGTATTCTGATTGTATCATTGCTCTATCTATCTCTGAGGAAGTTATTGGGGTTTTTCACCTTTATGGTTTTCCCCAAGTAAACTTTGTGTCTCTTGTGTGCTTGCATTATTGTGTCCATGATTGATATGCTGTAGATTTGCTATACATGTTGTTCCCTCAGTTAAGATCCTAGATCAGATTGAAGTAAATTCTGAAAATTTAACATCATCATCATCGAAAATTCTGAGATTTGTGACATTATCTGGAACAGAAGGCCTGAAAACCAATTCAATAGAACATTTATTATTAGTGGGCACTCGCCTAGAAGCGGAAGTAGCTAATAAATCAACCGCAACATTCTGTAATCTAGGAACAGATTTTATATTAAAAGCATCGAAGTGCGTAATTAAATCCCATACCTCAGACTGATAACCTTTCAAATGTTGTGAAAGACAATGAATTGTATCTCTCACCTGTCTGACGACTATTTCCGAGTCACCATAGACTTTGAGGTATTTAACGTTTAAACCGATGGCTTTCTTGAAACCGTGGACTAAAGCTTCATATTCAACAGTATTGTCAGTACAATCGAAATCTAATCTACAAGACAATAAGTATTTGTTGTTTCCAGGATCAACTAGAACACAACCAGATCTGGATCCTTCCTGAGTTTTGGAACCGTCAAAGTATAAAATCCAAAAGAAATTCTTTGATCTAATTAAGTTAGTATCTTCACTATCTAATTCAATAACTAAACTAACTATGTTACAGTCAATATCATCAGTCCGAGAAAATTGGAGATTGGACTGTTCATCCGATTCATGGCTCACATTTTCTGATTGATAATTAACCGGCTCAATTTCTAAGAAACAACTCCCTAAAACAGAAGATGAGAAAGCTACTGCTTCATTCTTTTCTTCTAGCTGAGTTACATTTTGCTTCATGTGCGGTTCTCTCAGTACTTTAATTTGATTTTTCCTATTCTGATATGGAAACCATAAATGGGACCTGTCAGTTGTGAAATAACCATTTAGTTTTGTAGACCAATCTCTGCTCAAGATCAAACCATAAGCTTCAGGAATATCAACTACCATTATATCAATAAATTGACACACTCTAGGATCTGCTGACAACCTAATAAGGACATCTTTCATTTCCCCAATGACTTTAATAGTTGTTCTATCTAGCTGGATAATCTGAGCTGGGGATGGAATTGGCTGCCCATTAATCCTTTTGCAGATTGATAGTGGAATGACATTTGAGGAAGCTCCAGAATCTACCAAACAGTTATGCACATTGTGATTGAAAATTTCAAAAGTTAACAAGAAAGGAAATGTTTGAGATTTGGATTTCTCGCCAATACTAGCTTCATTTATTTCAAGATCTTCCTGAGTATTTGCTAACGGAGAGCTAGATTGGGGTTCAAGAGCTTGTAACAGCTTCTTTCGTTGTTGAGGCAAACTACACATGTCAAATATGGAAACATTTTCTTTTACTTTCTTTATGTCTTCAATTATATCATATCCCATGTCACATTCCTTTACAACTTTGGGTTGATTGTTTGTTTTGTTTAAAGTTACTTTTGGTTGCTGAGTTGTTTCTATGTTTGGTTGTTTGGTAGGTATCTGGCTAGCTTTGGGCTGTGGTGGAATAAACCTGATGTGCATTTTAGGTACTTCTTTGGAGACTTTAGGATTGGTCGTAGTCGATTTTAAAATCGGATCAGCAATTGGACCTCTACTGCGAGTCTTGATGTTTATAGCTGAGACTTGGCTGTCCTCAGGATCATCTTCAATTAACTCAGTTAAAGGCACCCAGTCCCATAACACCATAGTGGTATCTGGATCGGGTTCCTCTAATTCGAGAATTTGTTCTCCTGGAGGATTATCTTGATCTGGAATTTGTGAGTCCAACATTTGGTTCATTACCAAGCTCATTGAATTTACCCATTGCGGATAGCTCTTTTCAGAGTGCGGTTCTTGATGAAAGGTATAGAAATGTTCCATTCCTACTTCATTTAAATTCAAAATAGGAGAGTTTTTCATAGGTGGATGAGGTTGATCATTTTCTTCTTTTTTCTTGTAGAAAGGTTTGAAAGGCTTCATAGATGTGTTAGCTGCCTTATCCTTTTCAAGATCTACAATTTTATTGGACAATTTTTGCATCATTTTGACTACATTTTCCACATCCGGTGATGGATCTTCTTTATTCCTAGTAAGCAGTAAGGTTTTCTTACTAGTTGTTGGTTTTGCTTCCATGTCTACAGAATGTTTAGCAATGATGTCTGCTTCTTCTTCTACTTTCCTAGCTTTTTCGAAATTCTCTATTAGGGTAGTTTTCTCGGTTCTTTTGACAAGCATTGCTATTGGAGGATCAAGTGCTGTAGTATAGTACTCAACCAAGGATTCTTTAGTTGGTCTAGTTGCTCCACTAAAGTTATTTAATAATGTGGTGAATCTTTGGTTGAATTCTTGAACCTTTTCTTTATTTTCCATTCTCATGGACAACAACTCTTTCATGAGTGTAGCTACAGTTTTATTATTCCCATATTTTTTCAAAAAGCATTTTTCAAATTCTTCCCAATTCGATATTGAGCTAGCTTGTAAACTAAAATACTAGGAAGAAACTTTAGGTTCGAAAGTATATGGAAAAATCCTATAGACAACATCCTCATGCTGCACATTTAAAAGGCTCGGAGCTAAATAAAATCTCTTAAGGTGATCTTCAACAGAGATACCTTTCCCAGGATCATACTTAGGCAAAACTTTCTCTGGATTCTTAGGCAGATTGTGAAAAGGTCCAGCCAAATTCAAAGCTCCTCTTGCTCTCCATGCAGGTACAACCATGGCTTCTCATGGAGAATTAGGTGGAGAATCGTGTGGAGTATGAGGTGGAGAATCCTTTGGAGTGTGCAGTTCTTCAAGATCTAGAGGATCTTCAAGTTCTATTTCTCCAAGAGGCTCTGTGATTTCTTCCAGAGATAAATCTACTAATTCTTCAAAGTTTTGAACAAGAACTGAATAACGTGTGTATTGCCTTTCTCTTCTAGGGAGAAAAGGAATTGCGTTTAAACTGCCAAGCTGTTTAACATAAGCACGGGTATGCCTTCTTAAGTCTACTACTTCAGCAAAAGGTACAACATACATCATTTCTTGTTGTTCAAATTCAGAGTTAGGATCTTCTTGATTTGTTACTTCAAGATCTAAATTGTCTAGAACTACTGTTTCATGCAGGTTTCCAGTAAGATCTCCTCTAAAGGAAGATTATCCTCTGCCAGCCATGCACTGGTGGCCCTCCTGCTAGCGCCAAAAACTGTTGATGCCTCAAAAATCGTAGCATCAATCAGCAATGGATTTTCCCTGGTAAGCAAGCCCAATTAGATTGCTCACCGTTTGGTGTAGGGAATCCGTCCGATTAACGGTTCTGGCTATCGTAAGATTTAAAGATTCTTGTTCTTTGCACTAGTTGCAGCCCAATCCATCGTTTGTGTATTTTATTTTAAAAATGATATGCAAGTGCTCTAAACTAAACGGAGCTAACTAAGAAGAATTAATCTAAAACTATGTAAGCAAATCTACTCTATCCTTGCAAGGAGCAAACTTTAAAGATGAGTAATAAACTGAAAGAAACATCTAAAGATCAGACAGATAGCTATTCAATCATAAAGATGCATCTACAACAGAATATAAAAAATATTAAAGATAGCTTTAATTCAGTTAATACACTCCATTACACATTTGAGATAAACATCTTTGCACAGAAAGTAGGAGAACATTCATCACATAGAAATAATTCATAACAGTAAGGAAAGATCTCACAGTAATATATAGATGACACATGAGTAATCCAGCAAGCATTTAATACATCCTTTAGGAAAAAATGCAGTTTCCCAGGCTTTCTTTAGGTAAATTCAAATTTCATATACATGCAGTAAAATAGTTCATGTACAAGACAGAAAATGTATTTCACCTGCCAAAAGTCCTTGTACTATTCTCTAAATAGCTATATATAGCTTTACAAAATGCCTCTAGGGATGCCACCTGTCTCCTCCCTAAATCTTTTAATTTTCTTTTAAAAATCTCTTACAAAAATAGATTAATTTGTGGCCCCCTTTATACAAAAGACAAAAAAGGATAGTGTCCCAAATACTTCATGACCTAGTAATAGAAAGGGAAAAACTTCAGCATATTATGGCTGCCACGTCAGCTCTAAGGTGGTGCCTCTGTTTCAGCTGGAGCTTTTATCTCAAAGGGCACTTTTGTCTCATCTTGTGCTTCTGCTCCAGATGGTGTGCCTTTGTCGACTGATGCCTTAGCCACTGCTTTCTTATCTTCTTCTACTATATAGCTGAACCAAACACCTGTGTCTCTTATACCAACATTGGCAGGGGCAGGGAGCAGGATTTTCTTAGAAGTCACATGTTTGTCAACTTCTGCCTCAATGTCTTGCATTTCTGCTACTGCAGTCTGGTGGATTTCGTGAAACATCTGAGCGTGTACTGAAGGCATCACGATGCATTGATGGAGATAATCTGTGGTTAACACATCAATTATCCTCACATATTCCATTTGGATGCTCAGTTCATCTTTTAAATCAGACGGGCGCTGTTCTTTCCTTGGAAACTCTTCAAGAGTCTGGGGAAATGCAACTTTGCACCTTAGATGAACTTCTTGAATCTTTTGATAGAGGCCATTGCATTTTCCTATCGTTACCTGGATCACAGTGATTAATTTTGCACCGCAGTTCCTACAAAATTCCATGAAGGTTACGTCTTCCTTAAAATTAGCTACAGATTTGAACGGGAGGTGCTTGGGGAAATCCACTTTCCCTTCTCTCCACTCCATTTGTCTTAAAATATCCGCTTTTACCCTTGTGTACTTATTTCTTAGACTAATAGCTTCAAAGTTGATCTCCTTCATTCTGTCTACAATGGCCTTTAGCCTGCAAATCTCTTCAGTAAGTAGTTCTTGTTTCTCATGCATTTGCTTAAGCATGTCATAGGATTGCTCATGAAAGGGATTCATATCCATTGCTTTGCTGTTTGCTTGTTCTAGCTGCTCAGCCATTAACTGCTTATCCTCTTCTAATTGAACAACTTTAGCTTCTGAATCATTCTTTTCTGCTTCAAGTACCATCATTTGGACTGCCAGGTGTTCCTTTTCCTCCTCCAAGTGTTGATATTTATCTGACAACTCCTTATGATCGGATAAAAGGTGATTGTATTTCTTCACCACCGGATCCCTATAGGCCTACTCATTAGCCACGGTGTGTTATAGCATACGAGACCTTTTCTTGGTTGACTCAAACTCCTTAACCATTCCGATTACGTTGTCTTCACTTGCTTTAGCTATTGCTACAGTAGCAGATGTCGTAGCCACTGGACCCTTATTCGTGTTTTTCATAACAGTAGTTTCCCGCCGGGTGATGATGTCCGGCTCAAAAGGCCTCTTTAACCTTGTCTCTGACTTTAGCACAATGGACTTCCTATTCTTCGTATACACAAATCTATCCCACATGGACACAGTATGATCCTTTGATGGTGTGAAAGGGATTAGTGGAAGATTTTCTATGGGGATGTTCTCTTCCGCGGGTGGGGTTTGGACCACCTGGGATGAGTCTACATCCATATTCTCCGTGTTAGAACCACCATCTTGTGCGTCTTCATTGGCTTTATTTTCTTCCTCGGCTTTAAGCCGTCTTTCTTCTTCTTCGGCCCTTAGCTGGTTCTCAACCGCCTCCCTTTCTTCCTGCTCTTTAGCAGCTTGTTGTAATCTTGTCTCTTCTAATTCTTAATCTCAAATCCTCTAGGATTCTTCTTCTTGCAACCTAAAAGTTTCTTCCTGCTGAAGCTTAAGAGCTTCTTCCTGTTGAAGCTTGTCCTCTTGCTCCTTTCGCATCTTATCAGCAGCTTCTTTCTGGATCCTCTCTGCTTCCTCATTTAGCCTTTCCTCTTCATTGGGTAGAGCTTCCGCTACTTCCTTCTCTTTTTGCAGTTTGGCCTCTTTGGTATCTTGGACAGCAGTAGATCTAGAACCAACTCCACCCTTGTGATGACAGATTTGCAACTCATTCATGTTACTGATTCCCCTATATACCTCCTCATCTTCATCATAGTAATGAGCATAATCAAAGTGAGCATGTAACTCTTTGCAATGATCTGTAGCTTTGTTCTGCCTATCATTCCTATGGAAGACCACTTCCCCAAAGTGAAATCCTTTTAACTCCAGGATAAAATCTTCGGCCGATGCAACCCCTGAGAAATTGTAGGCTCCAATATAGAAAGGAAAAGGAGGAAATGAAGCCTTCTTCAACCTATTCAGAAATCCGCCAACTCCATCAAGAAACACTTGCCTAACTACTTCTTTCAAGACTATGTAATCAGTGGCATACCTGGGAAAGATATAAGGTGGCTTGGAGCTTCCATACATTTTGATATAAGTACCATTCTCTGAAAAGTAGAAATTACCATAGTTCTCCATAAATTCCATGGCATTCTCTCATAAGCAATTTGGTTCTTCATTAAACATTAGCTCATACAACGGTATGATGAATTCTTCACTAATGAGCTTGTAGTGTGCCCTGTAATTCTTGGTCCAAAGTATTTTATAAGCTGTGTACACTGGGGTATTGGCCTGATCCCAAATGCAACCTAACTTAGGGAAAGGAATCTTTGCCAAAATGAAATCTATAAGATATGACGACATATAAAATTCTAACTTTTTTAGGATCAGACCTTCTTTGGAAGCGGTTATGGTAGATGATAGACTATTAGAAAAGATAGTTTCCCAATTAAAAATCATTCCCTTGAATGCCACATAATGAATTATGGGAACCCATTGTATCTTGTAAATGGTTTCGTCAGCCATGCCAAAAATTCTACTTAACATAAGGGCAATCATCTGGAAAGGACCCCTCAGGTTTTGTACCTCATACTCATCACTATCTCTTTTCCTTAGCTGCTTTCCTATGAGTAAAAACTTCTTAGCCATTTCAAAATTGTCCATCTTGATCTGCTCCTGCCATTCGTCATTCAGTGGCTGTTGAGCACGCGGTAACTTGTAAGTTGCTGCAATGTAAGCTGGGTGAAATGAAGCAAAGGCTTCTCTATTGCTATCAGACAACGCTCTTGTTTCAAGGTTTGCATGTCCCAGGATCCAACCGATCACTTTTGAGCAAGGAAAGAGCTGAGGGCATGTGGAAGCTTTAGATATACCAGAGCTTCTGATGTTTTGGTAGATATGCTCTTCCTCCAAGAGTGCCCCAGGGATATCTTAGTCTCTGATCATACGGTATACATCTCCCCACTTGGCTTCGGGAGGGATGCCTATGATGGACTTGGTGTCTTTGAACAAAGTTTCAATTCTTTCCTCTACTAATTCCGGCTCAATCATCTTAGCTTTCTTTCTGCTACCCTTCGGCATCGTGGCTTAATCCTGTCTAGCAACCATGCATAAGTAGACATAGAATATAGCGAAACACAAGAGAGGAAATATTGGATTAGCATAACAACACGGCTGACATATTTAACAATGTCAAATAACAATGTGTTGTAAAAATAAAGGCAGGAATTAAGAATTTTGCTAAAACAGAACCATACTCCTCCCTAAGATGATAAGCGGTTTTGGAGAAGACGCTAAATGAGCTTCAAAAGAGACCAGGTTCAGTATGTCCTTAATGAAAGCATGAGTGAGGTGGTAGGTCAGTGCTTCCCAGGAAGGATGAGTGTTGCAGGCTTAAGGGACTAGGAGAAATTCGTAAGGGCCTACGGCTACGAGTTTTATGCTTGGAAATGGCCAAATAACAACAAAAACAGAACATCCACAGGCCATGCAGCTGGTGCGATGATAGTGATACCGAGACTGGATTGATAGTAATCGAAAAAGTAAAACAACAAAAATGTTAGAACCACCTACCTGGCAAGAAATGGTTGGTCTGACGGCGGTTGACTAGGTTGCAAATGGGATGAGCTGGAGCAGCTTAACACAATCTTCAAACGGAGTTCGCACATGGAGTTGAGCCTATACGTTTTAGCGAGACACGCTGAGTGGAGCCGACACAGTCAGCAAATTTGGCTGAGCTGCGCTGACAAAGTTGCGGAAGTGCCCGAGGAAAGGAAGAAAAATTTCAAAAATTTTCTAAGTGTCTTTCGGCGGCAGAACTCGGCGAGTTGGTCCGCAATGGCGGAAGAACTCGACAAGTTGGTTCGAAACTGCGGAAGAACTTGGCAAGTTGGTCCGCAACGGCGGAAGAACTTGGCAAGTGGGTCCGAAACTACAGCAGAACTCGACAAGTTGGTCCAAAATGGCGGAAGGACTCAGCGAGTTGGTCCAAAAAAATTTTCTAAGTGTTTTACAACCGAAGAACTCGGCAAGTTGGTCCGAAACTGCGGCAGAACTTGGCAAGTTGGTCTGAAACTACGGCAGAACTCTGCGAGTTGGTCCAAAATGACAGAAGAACTCGGCAAGTTGGTCCGAAATGGGGGAAAAGATAGATGAGTCCGCCAACCAGCGAAACTCGGCGAGTTGGTCTGCAACGGGTCGGAAGAGAATGGCGAGGTCTGCCGAAACAGGGAATTTAAACCATTTTCTAGGGAGATTTTTCAGGTGCCGAAAGTTGAAAAATGACCTTGAACTTATACGCCAGAATGCGCAAAATCGAAAGATTTACAAAAAAAAAAAAAAACAAGGGCACTTCCCTCGACCTGCCCTGCAGTGGCAAGCTCCCTTGACCCCTGTTGTCCCCCGGAGACGGTCGTGAAAGTGTGAAATGCATTCTCTATGCTTGGGATGAGAAGCAGGAATTGCATAGAAGGTTGTGGAGGCCTTATTAAGAGTAATTGGTTGTAATATGCATTGCAGAAGAGCAATGGGAGCAGTAAGGCAGTATTGATAAGAGAGAAATTCTTCACCTTAAACTATTTTTGTTTATAGCATAAGAATTGCATGTCTGAAAAATAGCAAGAAATAAATGTTATACACGTATGTATATATATATTGGATTGCTAATTGGTGAGAAATCATGACTAATGAATCCTTGTGTGCTTGGTAGGAAAGCCAAGAAAATGATCAGCTATGATGTGGAGGAGGAACTCCATGTCATAATGAGGAATTGGGAAGGGAGAATTCCTTAACTCCTCTATTGCTATTATATTTATATTTTCCAAGTTTTATATACTGGAATATTATGGCGTAGGGATGTTGGAAATGCAAGAGAATAATGCATATGAATTGGTGGGCATAATAAGAGAATCGTTGCATAATGCATGTGAATTGCTTATGCATGAGCATGATGTTGCATATGGGTAAAGGTAGTGAAGTTACACATGCAATGGCCCACTAATGGTATTGTCTATGGTTGATGACAACTAATGTTGTAGGAACTAGATCATAGAAGCATGATTGAAAATACAGGAGATATTTGGATAGATGAGATGAATATGCACTAGATGGCATATTAATAAACATTGCATAGTGCATGTGAAAATGTTTTTGCGTGTATATGATATTGCATATTGATAAAATAGTGAGGTTTTACATATGCAATGAGCCACTTAAGATCATTATGGTGGTTGCTAATAATTAGTTGTGTTTGCATTGGTTGTAGGACCAAAGACAACCAAAGCATGGCTAAAGATGTGGATGATGTTGTTGCATATGACCCACAACCTTATGAGGAAAGGATGGTGCAACAAATCTATGATCATGAGGTTGGAAAAAGGATTGTGAAGCCTTGGTAAGAGGCCAACTGATTAGGTAACATCAAGCGATGTTAATAACAACCATGCAGGTAATGGTTATTTGTGCTTAATTGCATGAATGTTGAAAGAGGATTTGGTGAGATCCCTTCAACTATGTTTAAACTATGTTGATTTGGTTTGCATGTGGTATTGAGTGCCTAAATGTGAATGTAAACCTACCAAGTATGGTGAGGTGTGGGTAAGTGAAGCGAGAGAGCCTTACACCCTATAGTTTCTTAGAAACCTTAATGCATTCATATGAAATTATATCATACCATTTGTGTATGTTGGTTGCGAGTTTAACAACCAAAGCAAGTGATGACTTATGGTCCTGTTGTAGTGTATGCCATACGAGATAGGCATGGTTAGGCCATAATATGTTGGAATGCCTAGTATTCATGGATTAATGCAATATTGTATTGAGAAGTTATGCATTGAGTGAATGCACACCAAAATATTATGTAAGTGTTGTGAATGTGCATGCATATGTGTGGGTGCACATGTGGAGATGCATTGTGTGAATGCATGGTTGTGATATATATATATATATGTTTCAATGCAATTAGATAATCGATGAAATGGTGAACCATTTTTAATACTAAGACCATTTCATGAGCTGTTGTGGATGCAAGAGGATGATTGCATGAAGAAGGTAGACATGTTGATGGGATACCAAAGCACTTTGTTGGATGGACAGAGTTGCATGGAATGTGAAGTAATGAGTATTTACAATTTTATTTAAATTGCATGGATAGTGTGAGTGTGTCTTGCAATTTTATTGTGATAATGATGCATATATAGAAAGGTATATATTTCATTGCATTTCAAATGTTAACAATTGAAGATGTTTGAATTATTGAGTGTTATAATTCTGAGATTGCTTTAGTGACTATTGTGACAATGAAAGGATTATATGCATAAATACTCACAACGTGTTTGGCTGATTGAAGTTTCAGTTTTCAAGTAGAAAATTCTTGTGTATGGCAATGAGGATAAGTCCATAGAAAAGATCGGGATCTACCATGTCCAAAAGCCAAACGTTATGAGAAGGTTCTCATGGTTGTAACTTATGCATGAAACAAATCTGAAAATTGTCTGATTTAAGTTTATGAGAATAATCTCATGGTTGCAAATCTAAATTCTGTAGGAAAATAGATTTGAAATTTTGCTAATAATTGCTAATGATTGTTTGGCTTATATAAAATTGTGTCAGGAAGACATGTTTTAGGTGGATGTTCATGTATGGTAGCAAGGGTGAAACCATAATGGACAGAGTGATACCACTTATGAGAGCCAAACAATATGAGGATAGCCTCATTGCTAAGCAAATTAATTTCTGTAGTAGGAAGAACTGCAAATTCATATTGAATTTAATTATTAATGACATTGATTAGTTATGGAACAATCACATTTGAAGTTTATTGTTAAATGCTTATGACTGTTTGGCTATTTGATAAGTGTGCCAGGGTGACACATTGCAGGAAGACCATGTGTGATGGCTTGCAGAAGCCAAACTAGATGGGAAGGATCCCATGCCATGGAAATGGGTTTCGGGTGAAACGCCATTGTAAATGTTGATAATGTCTCAGTTGAACTACATGTTGGTAAACCATGTGAGTGAGACAGTAAAATTATGCCAAGAAGGCATGTGTGGGTTATGGAATGTGAAAGGATTGGGGTGGCAAACCGAAGTATTGTTGACGCAGAGAAGGGAGCCCCCATTCTTCGCAAATGAAGGAAGGATACATCTAAAAAGGGATAAGTATTATGTAACCCTAACTCAGAATATACATGTCTGGTTATTAGATTTAATATGCAGAGCATGTTTTATTATTTTGTTATTATTCCAGACTGCTTGAGTATGATTAGGGCCTACATGTCTCACATCCGAAAGGGAGTGCACACCTTTCTGGTGCTGGGTTATGATAGGGTTTTCAATATTGACTACACCCTAAGGGAGTGGATGCATTCCCGGTGTTTCAATACTTGATAGTGAATGTTATGAAATATGTTTACAATTTTGGGACAACAATACTGATGAGCTTGCTTATCCTATTTGTGCTACCAGCTTACACAGATGCAATTTGGTGCTACACATGGATGAAGCAAAATGAAAGGTTGTTGTGGAGGTATTGACGAAGGGTTGTTGCATGCCTAATGAACCCAGACAGTGTACTGGTTTGGCATTATTTACTTGGTTGTTGTGGAGGTATTGATGAAGGGTTGTTACATGCCTAATAAACCCAGTCAATGCACTGGTTTGGAATTATTTTCCTGGATGTTGTGGGTATTGTGGGGCCATGATGGCCTGCAGTTAAGGAAGTCACCTAAAGAGTTCCTAAAGGGAACCATTGGTTTTGCACAAGAGAAGGAGTGCCATCCTTGTGTGTATGAAGAATTGTTATGCGCATGAAGCGTTGTGACACGTGTGAAAGATTGATGCAAGTCTAAGGAAAAGTGGTAGAGCCTTGACCTATAGTGGTTGGTGGCACGGTTTCCTTCCGTTGGTCGATGACCCAGACGAATGTGCTAGCTCAGCAATGGAGAGGGCCAACCAGGTATGGGACTGGTTGGGCACCACAAATGTTTGGTAAATACAGTCAGCGTGAAGGTGTACTAGTTGGGAATTAACTATTTGATGTTGTGGAGAAACATGTATGTTGGCCAAACATCCAAGTCCATAGGTGATCCCAAGGCTTGCAAAGCGAGGCAGGATCCTATGGACCAGAAAGGAAATGCACAATACAGATAAGTATTCATTTTCATTTATTTCCTATTTGGAATAATGAATATTTCAGGTATAAGTCTTCTAACAGCTAAGCTGATACACTATTGTTTCTTTGTTAGAAACCTTGGTCATCGCAGGAAAGCAAGGACCCTGAAAGAACTATGAAATTCTTGGTAAACCAGAGAGTAACTGGTCGGGCGCAATAAAATTCTTGGTAAACCAGAGAGTAACTGGTCGAGCGCTATAAAATTCTCGGTAAATCCAAAGAGTAACTGATGCTCGATAAAGTCAGAGAATAGTTGGTGGGAGCATTAACCACTTGATGTTGTGGAGTAGTCGGCGTGTTGGCCAAACATTCCTTAATTAATTGATAAAACCCAGTCAGGGTGCTAGCCTAGAATTGCCTATTCGAATGGTTGTGGAGTAGCCTGCGTGTTGGCACAACATTCATTATTGTATCCACGAGAAATCCAATGCTTGTAAAGAAAAGAAGGAGCATGTGGAATAAAGTGAAGACATCCAATACAGGTAAGTATTTGGTTATCTTGCAGCTTTTTTCGTATTTAATATGAATATACGTGTGTATATGATTTGGTTATGATTTCTTAAACTATTGTTTGGAGATAAACCCTATGAGAATAAACTAAACATGTGAATTGATTCAATGTTTGAGAGTAGGTATTACTGGAAGCAAGGACTATGAGGGCATCCTAGGGATGCATGTGGACATGTGACCCTCCTAAAAGAGCTCGATATGAGCAATGATGAAAGATGGTGCTAGTGGACATGTGTGGGTCCTAGCAGCCAAAGGTTCTGTAAGCAACAATGGGGAAGGGTTCCCTAGTTGAAAATCCTCAGACAGACCTTAGACACTATGTGTCATAGCCAAGAAAGGGCAAGTCAAGCATTCACATTGAAGTGAAAGAGGCTAAGGAGCATAGAACCATAGTGATGGTGTGGCTCTGGATCGGAACAAGACTAAGAGGTGGAAACTCTTACTCTTCTATTTCTTTTTTGATTAATGCATTTCGGAAACAGAGGATTGCTGAATGCATGTTATGAAATTTGAGTGTGTTTATTTGCTTGAAATGAATTGTGAGTGCTGAAATAGTTAACTTCCTATGAAAGGATGAACATGAATGAGTTCATGAATATGTTTGGAAAGCATAAAAGTGTGGAAGCCTCATGAGAAGGGAATGGACTTTCCATGTCAATTGGGAAATAATTGACTAATTTTAATATTGTGTTATGTTTGTCCTAATAGGAATTGCTATGATGAGTCTCATAGGTGAGAAATTGAAAGCCATTGGTTGCAGCTGCTACCAGCCAAGTGTTGCTAGTAAGCAAAGTGAGAGCCAGTTGTGCACCGTGATCATAGCAGCAGAGCAGAAGCTATCTATTTTGGGATGGAAATATTCCTCAACAAGTTGCCATGATGGCAAGAAGGATGGTAGCCATGAAATTCCAGAATTATAGATCAGCTGGAAGGTAAATAAAAGGGAAGGGATTGCTGTGGAGCAATGCCCACCTATAGAGATGGGATATCAAAGCCAACAGGAGCAGTTGTGGAAGCCAAAGGACTTGGTCCCGAAAGCTCAAAGTAAAGAGATGAAATGCAGGATAGACCTGCCACCATTTGTGAATTTTGAGGCATGTGTAAAGTGGGTATTTATTCCTAAGTATTGGAACACCGAGGACGGTGTTATTCCAAGGGGGAGGAAAATGTAATGTCCCCATCTTGACCCCATTATATTAAAATGTAAATGATGTAATATTGTTATAAGATCATGGTGATGAGCTCAAGGCCAAGGCCCCGCCATCTATTTAGTGATGCATATGGTTTACGTGCTAGCCAGACACATTGGAATTTCAAACATCATGTAAATATGCATTTTAATAAAATACCCACAACTAGCTATGCAATGCAACAACGAGATGGGGGCATGATTTACAAGGAATTGGGAGGGGAATATTCAAACCCTTGGAGCCAATCAGGTCGAGCCAAATGTCAATGCGATAACCCATCAAACCCTCAACTACCCATGTTGACTTTTGTACCCAATCGTTGATTTATCCCAAGAGATTGGTTGAGGTAGTTAATGCCTTGGGGAATGAGAGGTATGGCTGTCCAAATTTGGGTATGGGCAAGCCACCCTGCATGGAAAATCGTGTTTTTTCTTCTTGGGCAAGAAAAAGGCCATGAATTGCTCCCCAAGCCATTATCCATCAACCAGTTTTCCTCCCTCACAAGTTGGGAGCTACCTGGGCGTTTTCCAACCATTTTTTTAATGTGTTTTCCTTGATCCTCAGCTGGGAGAAGGGCGTTTTTGTGCTGTATACCAGTGGGGAAGAAGGGGAATGGAATTGGGGTTCCATAGAGACAGTTTTGGTTATTGAATGAATAGTGAGTTGGCAGAGAATTCGTTTTCCTCCCTGTGAATGTTTTTCCCCATCCCACGACTCGTTTTTGGTTGGAAACGATTTGGGGAAAGCCCATGGCCATCCTGCTTGTACATCCCATTGTTAAGCATGTGTATCCATGCCCATGACTGTGTTTTGTTGTGCGTGTAAAGAGTATGCTAGGGTATGGGTATGTGGTATCCATTGGTTTGGCTTGAGCTTGAGTGCAAGCATCTAGGGTTCAAATGTAGCCTGATAAACCCAGCTGTAGACTGGCTTGGCTCAGATGAGATGATTAATTGGGTTGTGCATGAGCTTGAATGTCCCATTTTCCTTGTAAGAATCATGCCCAGCTCGGGGGGTGGCAGTTGTGTTGAGAGATTGATGAACACAACTGGCCTATGGTTGGGTGGAACATTGCAGCAACATAGCTAGTTGTCTGGGACAATTGCACAATGAAGATAAGTGTTTTTTTGTCTATGTATTTACTTCTGCAATGTTTAAATTCATGACTGTTTTGATATGTGTGTGGATGAGTTTCAATTTCGTTGTACATATTGCTTAATTTGCATCTGCACACTTTTGAATTTATGTGTATGAATCTAATGAATGGGCTGATTTTTTTGTAAAAGCCCAAATATTGGCATCATGTACCCTTCCCGGAATTGGGTCCACAGGTGGGTACATTACATAGAACCACCAGCTTGTGCATCTTCATTAGCTTTATTTTCTTCCTCGGCTTTAAGCTGTCTTTCTTCTTCTCTGGCCCTTAGCTGGTTCTTAACTGCCTCCCTTTCTTCCCGCTCTTTAGCAGCTTGCTATAATCTTGTCTCTTCTAATTCTTGATCTTGAAGCCTCTGGGCTTCTTCTTCTTGCAACCTAAGAGTTTCTGCCTGCTGAAGCTTAAGAGCTTCTTCTTGTTGAAGCTTGTCCTCTTGCTCCTTTCGCATCTTATCGACAGCTTCTTTCTGGATCCTCTCTACTTCCTCCTTTATCCTTTGCTCTTCATTGGCTAGAGCTTCGGCTGCTTCCTTCTCTTTCTGCAGTTTGGCCTCTTCGGTATCTTGGATAGTGGTAGAGCTGGAACCAGCTCCACCCTTGTGACGGCAGATTTGCAACTCATTCATGTTACTGATTCCCCTATATACCTCCTCATCTTCATTGTAGTAATGAGCATAATCAAAGTGAGCATGTAACTCTTTGCAATGATCTGCATCTTTGTTCTATCTGTCATTCCTATGGAAGACCACTTCCCCAAAGTGAAATCCTTTTAACTCCAAGATTTAATCTTCGGCCGATGCAACCCCTGAGAACTTGTAGGCTCCAATATAGAAAGGAAAAGGAGGAAATGAAGCCTTCTTCAACCTATTCAGAAATCCGCCAACTCCATCAAGAAACACTTGCCTAATTGCTTCTTTCAAGACTATGTAATCAGTGGCATACCTGGGCAAGATATAAGGTGGCTTGGAGCCTCCATACATTCTGATATAAGTACCATTCTCTGAAAAGTAGAAATCACCGTAGATCTCCATAACTTCCATAGCATTCTCTGATAAGAAATTTGGTTCTTCATTAAACATTAGCTCATACAACCTAATTCTGGGCCCAAAGTATTATATAAGCTGTGTACACTAGGGTATTGG
Source organism: Larix kaempferi (assembly GCA_027924585.1). NCBI lineage: Eukaryota > Viridiplantae > Streptophyta > Pinopsida > Pinales > Pinaceae > Larix > Larix kaempferi. The sequence goes on from BSBM01000150.1 coordinate 3,289,255, forward strand.
CCTGATCCCAAACGCAACCTAACTTAGGGAAAGGAAGCTTTGCCAAAATGCAATCTATAAGATATGACGACATATAAAATTCTGACTTTTTTAGGATCAGACCTTCTTTGGCAGGGGTTATGGCGGATGATAGACTATCAGAGAAGATAGTTTCCCAATTAAAAATCATTCCCTTGAATGCCACATAATTAATTATGGGAACCCACTGTATGTTGTAAATGGTTCCGTCATCCATGCCAAAAATTCTGCTTAACATAAGGGAAATCATCCGGAAAGGGGCCCTCAGGCCTTGGACCTCATACTCATCACTGTCTCTTTTCCTTAGCTACTTTCCTGTGATTAACAGCTTCTTATCCATTTCAAAATTGTCCATCTTGATTTTCTCCATCCATTCGTCGTTCAGTGGCTGTTGAGCACGTGGTAACTTGTAAGTTGTTGCAATGTTAGTTGGATTAAATGAAGTAAAGGCTTCCCCATTTCTATCAGACAACACTCTTGTTTTAGGGTTTGCTTGTCCCAGGATCCAATCGATCACTTCTGAGCAAGGAAAGAGCTCAGGGTGTGTGGAAGCTTTATCTACACTAGAGCTTATGATGTTTTGGTAGATATGCTCTTCCTCCAAGAGTGCCCTAGGGATATCTTGGTCTCTGGTCATATGGTATACATCTCCCCACTTGGCTTCGGGAGGGATGCCTGTGATGGACTTGGTGTCTTCAAACAAAGTTTCAACTCTTGCCTCTACTAATTCCAGCTCAATCATCTTAGCTTTCTTTCTTCTACCCTTCAGCATCGTGGCTTAATCCTATCTAGCAACCACCCATAAGTAGACATAGAATATAGCGAAACGCAAGAGCAGAAATATTGGATTAGCATAACAACACGGCTGAAATATGTAACAATGTCAAATAACAATGTGTTGTAAATATAAAGGTAGGAATTAAGAATTTTGCTAAAACAAAACCATACTCCTCCCTAGGATGATAAGCGGTTTTGGAGAAGATGCTAAATGAGCTTCAAAAGAGACCGGGTTCAGTATGTCCTTAACGAAAGCGCAAGTGAGGTGGTAGGTCAGTGCTGCCCAGGAAGGATGAGTTTTGTAGCCTCAAGGGACTAGGACAACGTCGTAAGGGCCTATGGCTATGAGTTTATGCTTGGAAATGGCCAAACAACAACAAAAATAGAACGTCCACAGGCCATGCAGCTAGTGCGATGATAGTGATACCGAGACTGGATTGATAGTAATAAAAAATGTAAAACAACAACAACGTTAGAACCACCTACCTGGAAAGAAATGGTTGGTCTGACAGCGGTTGACTAGGCTGCAAACGGGCTGAGCTGGAGCAGCTTAACACAATCTTCAGACGGAGTTCGCACAACATGAAATTCTACCAATGAAAACACCAAAACCGCCCAAACCCTTTATATAAAGGCTGGCACGTGTGGGAATTCAATGTGTTGGTGGGTTTTTAAAATGACATTAAAAGGTATGTACGATGGGGTCACCTCGGCACACTTGGCATTTAACGTAACTGCCAAAATCGAAAGAAAATGGTGAGTTAGCCCGACGTTGCGGCGAGGACTCTTAAGTCCTAAGCGCTATTTCGGCGAGAGTTGTTGAGTTTGCCCGCTGTTGCGGCAAGACTTCCCAAGTCCGCCTGTCCGTTGTGGCAAAAACATGATATGACTTTGCGTTTTAATAAAGCGCCCGCCCATCACGGAAAACTTATAAGAGTCGTTCCGATGTTGCGTCATAACTTGGCAAGCTCGCTCGACGTTACGGCGGAACTTGCCGAGTTTGCTCGAAAAAGTGGCTTTGTGCATTGGTAAGAAATTAAAAACCTTCTGCCCATTGTGGAAAAACCTTTTGAGTTGTTCTGCCGTTGTGGTGAGACTCATCAAGTTCGCCCACCGTTTCGGGTGAACTTGGTGAGTTTTCCCGAAAGTCACAAGGTCAAAAGACTTGCAAAATAAGAGGTGCCCGTTGCGGCAAAACTTCGCGAGTTCTTCAGCCGTTGCGGGTGAAAAGGCTGAGTTTGGCCGCAGTTTCGGATGAAAAAGTTGAGATTTGACTTAGAAGAAAAGACCAACAAACTCAAACAAATGACTTCTCTAGAAAAACTAAGTATAAAAGACCTTCTAGGGAAATCTTTAGCTCCTAAGTAAACTTTCTAAGCAAAAATAATAAGGAGGGACCCCAATATTTACAAAATTTTAGGGGGGGTGTTGCAGCAACAACAAACTGATATGTATTGGTTAATGTGTGACATGCATAGCGAAAAAATGAGGAAACTCAGTAAGATTCTTTGCAATCTAAGTGCAAAAGAGCTTAAAACCTTGATGGAAAAGTTGCAGAAGGATGAATCAGGTCAATAAAAAAGAAATCAATAGGGATTTTTTCTTGAGTTTTGAGTAATACTATAGTTAAGAATATTTATTAATATCTTTCAAACATTCTAATTCACATATGTTGAATGTTTGTAGGGATTGGCAATGGAAATTAACACAACTGCATTGTAGGACGATCCATCTCAACAACAACGTGCTTCAAACCTATGAAATCTTTGAAATTTTCTATTATGTATATCTAATTAATTAATTTAGCATTAAATATTGATTTTCAATTGTTTTATTGCAAAAAATAAAACAAAATGGAACCCATTTAGCACACAGGAGAGGACGAAAAGGAAAGAATGGGCCGGTTGATAGCAAAGTTTGTGAGTAGTTGTGATTTTAATTTCCATTCATTTGTATTGTCTATTTTAATTTTAATTATTCGCAAAAATGTATATTCACTCATTACACTCTATTTTTATGTTTGTAGATGGAAGCTGAAGAAGAGGAAAACAATCGAGGTAGTCAACAAAACATTTGACCAAATAACACAAGTCATGCAAGTGGCTTGAGCACTGACAATAGTTCCAACGAAGAATGATGATCCATTTTGGATGTTAATGGAATTTGTTGTATATTTTGAAATAATTGTTTGTAAAAAACCGACATTTTGTATAATGTACTAGACATAGTGTCCCAATTCAAAGTCATCAGGTTACAATGTAACAATTATGTGCGTATTTTCATTTTCATGATTATTGTGGACTTTATGTTGTCCCATTTTGTATGATAAAGGGCCTCTTATTGATATATAATAACATGAAGTTTTTTATTCTATTGCATTTTCTAGTGTCTTGAAATGTTACATTAGCAATTAAATATATGGATGATTAAATATCACAATATATGCAAAAAATTGTGATATAAAAATTAATTCAAAAATCATATCCATACACAATAATACAAATTCAAATGAATATTACTATAAAAAATATTTCAATTTCTGATGAATAATGGAATTAAATAAAATAAAAATAATATATATATATATATATATATATATATATATTCCAGTGTGATGTCAGTAGTCACTATTCACCAAACAAAAAATAACCGCCAGTGCATCTAATCTTATTAATCACATTGGAGCTTTTTGGACAATGTAGCACTAGTGCGTTTTCTATAATGTTGCAGCGGTGCACTAATGTATAATAACTGGAGAATTAATTTTTAAAATATAGCACCAGTCATCATCCCGGTCAACTTTACTGGTGCATTTTCCCAGTTATCCCACTGGTGCATTTTCCTCCAGTTATCACATCGTTGCTTTTTAATAGTTTGTAAGCACCAGTGCTTTATAATAGTTTGTAGGAACTGGTACAACATGTAATGTAAAGCACTAGAGCTTCTACTATGGAAGGGGCAAGTGCATTTTAATCGTTCCTAAGCACCAGTGCTACAGTTATTATAAAGCATCGGTTCCAGTTAAAATTTTGGTATGCATTGATGCTATATGCATTTTCAAGCACCAGAGCACAAATTTGTATGTGCATCGGTGCTTGTATTGGTTTGAAGTTCTCCGGTGCATTTTACATGTGTTAACATCATGTGTTTTATTCAATAAAGTGCATCTAAAATAAAACCTCCACAAAATCCTTTGATCTCCCAAGTTTTTTTAGTTATAATCTATTTACGTAAGAGCCTCTACTAAAACCTATGGTATAATCCATTTCCTTGTAGTGGAATAATATTATATGGTCATTCACTAATTATTTTATGGTGGTAAACCTTGACGACATCATCATATTTAACAGATCTTAGGATCAGTATATGAACCACACTCAACAAGTATTGTTGAGCAACACAAGCCTTACACAAACCTAGAGAAGTGCACAAATAAAATGTAGACAATTCAAAATATGGGGCACATCATGGATAAGCATAGTGTGAATTTGGACCAACATTTAAGTCATTTGTAACTAGCCAACTTTGAATACACTAAACATAGATTTGCAACTTCTTGGGATTCACCAAATTTTAACATAAGTTAATTTTGGGGTATTGTTTAACTCCTAAGCTAATTACGCAATGTTGAAGTGAATGGCAAGTTTTCTCTTACCAGGGCACAATGGAAATCATTTCGGGATATGAACTCTGCACAACTCTAGTCTTGATTCTTCTATATTTGCAACAACCATTCAAATCGAGGTACAAGCCTCAAATTTTGTTGTTGGTCCAACTCCCACACCTCATGGACATATGGTATCCTATCACAATAAGACACTTTCTAATGCAGTTTGTAGATACCCCACCTATGACAAAGATATTTTCTTTATGGTTCAAGCCTCTTAACATTAGAAGCATAATGATATGTGAAAGGAAACAATATTCCATATTAACCATATAACTTTACAATTCATGCAAACACAAGTCAATTTGTAGAATGATCACCATCATCAAAGTGGTGCACATACCTTCAACAGTTTCATCTAAATTTGAAGTACAAAAAGGGAAGCCACAATTACGTTGTAAACTTTCTTAGCCAACCCTTGATTATGGCATTGGACACAATCCTCAATTCTTATATGACACTATACTTGTACTAGCTTCAAGAGGATGTCAAGAGCTATATGTGATCTTGCATTTCCTATGCCATTGATATACCTATAATCAAGAAGTAGAGATTATATACTCGTTTTTACACTCTAGGTGAAATGAATTTGTATGGTTTTACCATCATATGGATTTCAACATTTTTAAAATCACAAGTCAATGAAAAGTTCTCACAAATCCCTACGTAACATTAATAACTATAATTCATCACTAAATTTCAGTACAATAGGCTAATCTTAGAGCAAACATACTATTCTAAGTTTAATACTAAGTTTAAGATGATCAAAATACCATTCATCACAAAAATTGGGGCAAAAGGTTTTGCAACATTTTAAATTGACCCATATACTCACACAATCATCTGAGTTCCAAATTGACTAGAAATTTGACATGTTTGAAGGTTGCAGGGGGTGCTGGAGAAAAACAAGGGATTTGCAACACCACAAGAAAAACATAGTTTTGGCTCCAAACAAAAATCACGTGATCCATACAACAAAGTAATGAAAACAAGGCTCTATTATACAGAGTAAAAACATTCTACAACAATTTATATAAAAAATAAGATAAATGCTTAGTTTACTAACTCAAAAAATCAGGAAAAAAAAAAAATGCTCTAATCTCAAACTGAACTCTTTAATTCATTTTTCTCCACTATCTCAAAACCAGAATTACACACATGTATATATATGTATGTCTATCATATACAAAAAATGAGTTGCCCCTTGGCTTGACTCTTTGGAGGTCATAAGAGGAAAATTTTAATTAAATTTTCAATGTCGGTGATCTGCCCCTTCGAAATTTCAATTAACAGAACTAAGGCGACGATGGCTATTCAAAATCGATGTAGCCAAAATATGATGGCATTTCCCATTTTCTTATGTAGAACTTAGGTGGTGATGCCTCTTCAAAAATCCAATAATGCAAACAGTGGAAGCTCCTCAATATTTCGTTGGTTGATTCATTGACAATGAAATAATTGTTATAGCCTGATTTTCCACACTCTATGCAACATGCCTTGATGGTCTACCATGTCCCTCTATGGACTCATATTATCCCTCTTGCTTAGTAAAACCCATAAAATTCACATTTTGGTTGATGTATGTGGGTCACCATCACTAAAACATGAGTATATGCAAGCTGTTCCATTTCATCATGCGTACATAGGGTTTCATGCTCAAAATTAAAAATTTGTGGGTTTTCCTTCCCAAGTAACGACCATTTTGATCCTTGGCCTTCCATATGCTGGAAAACGCTCCCATTCGACCCTCTAGATCCATTGAGGGTTATATATTGAGCCATTCTGGAGCATTTGAGGGAGGATAAATTAGAGAGCAAGTAAACTCTAGAGTATTTTTTCCCCATTGCCATTTCCTTGAGTTTCCATCCCTTTGTCCTTGCTATTTTGAACTCTTTTATGTTCACCTCCCAATCTCTTTCCTATCTTGTGAAGGAGGAACCCAATTACTCCTTGAACTTGTGAGCTTGCCATTGCATGGAGGATTGAAGTGGTAGAAGCCTAGGTGGAGGAACTTAGTTTCTCAGTTCCAACGAGTAACCAACAGAATGTTGTCACTATGTAATTATGTTCATTACATTAATAGAAATATTCTTTTCTTGTCCAATTCACGTTACAAATGTTTATGCAATTCTCATTGGGTATATTTGTTTAATATGATAATGGAATATGCTAGTTTATATGCTAACAATTGATATATATATTATATATGCTCGTATATCTTGGTTGTTGAGGACAAGTTGTACTTAAGGAGCATTGGATTGCAAGCTCAACGATGGTCTTCTTTGAACATCTGGTTGAGGTAAGAGTTTTCTCTTTGTTATTGGAATTTCATATTTATATAGCATACTTGAGATTTGAGTTGATTTCTGGTGTCACTCTATTTGTTGTGGTTCTGCCCCAATCCATAGGAAATGTTTCTCTGTAACAATAATTACTAATTTCCAACATTCTTCCTCTTAGTTATTTCACCTAAAAAAAAAATTTCAATTTCAAATTGTTGTTATACCCAAAATTGTTGTTACAAAAAACTGCTACAACATTAAGAAAATATTGTTACACAACACAAACCCCTATGTTTTCTCTGTGAAATTCAAACAACTCCTTTCCCAAGGGTACTGTAAACAAAGTTGAAAACTGATCTTCTGAAATGCAAAACTCAACACTAATTATTATTGTTTATCAGTTCTTTAATAAAATGATACCTTTCATCGACATGCTTACTCTTTTTATGAAAGAGATGATTTTTTGATAATGCAATAGCTGATTTATTATCACAAAAGATCTGATTTAGTTATCCTTGTTCATGTTGTAACTCATAAAGATTATTTTCATCCACATAGTTTGACATGCAGTGGTTGTTGTTGCAACATACTCTACTTCAACAAATGACAAAGTCACAATGGGTTGCTTCTTTGAAGCCCATGCAACTGATTTTGATCAAAAAATGAACACATATACCAATGTGTTATTTCTATCATCAACAGAACCTGCAAAATCACTATCAGTATATCCAATCTACTTAAAATTTGAATTTGATGTATATAGGATACCAAAATTTGTTGTTTCGACAATGTATCTCAAGATTCTTTGTCCAGCTTGCCAATGAGTACTCTTTAGAGTCTCCATAAATATTGAAATTAAACTTACTACAAACATTATGTCAGGCCTTGTTGCAGTCAAATAAATGAGACTTCCAACCAACCTCTTATACAGTGTTGTATCAACATTTGACCCTTCATCCTTCTTACTGAGTTTTGTGCCAATTGCAATTGGAGTTACAACTGGCTTACAGTTCACCATCTTAAATCTACTCAATATATCATATGCATACTTAGATTGACTAATAAAAATGACATCTTCAGATTGATTTACTTCAATGCCAAAAAATTACTCAATCATTCCTAAATCAGTCATCTCAAACTCTATTTTCATGGCAGTTTTAAAATTATTTATTGAGGGATCCCCGGTGAAAATCAAATCATCAACATACAAGCAAACTATCAATATTTCACCTTCTTGATTTACCTTTGTATACAAAGTTGGCTCACTTGGACTAAGGAAAATTTTAGGGGCGAAATTTAGCCCATGGGCTATTTTTCGACCTTTTTTTTCCAAAAAAAACATTCGCCAATTTGCCTTTTCTTTTCAAAGATGATTTGCCGAAATTCTATGGGATAATTTTTTTCACTCTAAAAATCGCCAAAATTGTCTAATTACTATATAAAGTCCTTATATATTTGATTTTTTTTTTTTAAATTGCCAAACATTTTATAGTTGCAAATTTAACAATAGTAAGATTTGCCAAGGTTTCTACACTTTCAAAAAATTATGGATCCTTAAAATTTTCCTTGACTTGGACTTTTGCTAAATCCTTCACTATTCAAGTATTCATCAATTATGTTGTACCATACTATAATCCATACAACGTTTTCTTTAATCTGTAGACCTTACCTTCTTGTCCATCAATCTCGTATCCTGGAGGTTGTGTTACAGAAAACTCTTATTCCAAAAATCCATAAAAAAATAGACTTAACATCCATTTGAAACCTGCTCCATTTATTCTGAACAACAATAGCTAACACCATTCTCACTGTATAAGGTCTGGCTACTAGTGCAAAGATTTCATTATAATCAATACTAGGTTGTTGATTGAACCCCTGATCTACAAGTTCACCATCAACATTCAACTTGGTCTTATAAATCCAAACACCAATACTATTTTTATTATCAGGAAAATCTACAAGATCCCAAGTATTATTTCTTTCAATGGCATCAATCTAGTCATCCATAGCTTTTACCCAAACATCTTCTTTAATAGCCTCATCAAAATTTACAAAATGACATGCAATCAATGCAAAATTTGTAACTTGATCTACTTCTTCATTTTGATCATATAGTTCCCTTAAAATTCTAGTCTTCTGAACTTTGATTCTATTTCTCAATGAAGCTAAAGTTCGATTTTATTCATTACTTACCTTTGATCCTGTTGCTTGTTTTCCACCAACACTTGATGGTTCGCCACGCACTTGTGTTCTAGGTGTTGTATACTGTGATGGGATGATTGTTGATGATTGTATTACATGAGTTATTGTTGCTAGTGTAGGAGAATTTGGAGTCAACTATCCACCCTGTACGATCTGCTCATATCCTTCATCATACGCATGAGGTATTATATAACCCTCTGCAACCGATTTATCTATGCTGCCATCCCAAACTTCCTCTTCCTTAAACTCAATGTCTCTGCTGATAATATACTTCTTGGTGATGAGATTATAAATTTTATATGCCTTAGAATCCTATATGCCTGAGATTATAAATTCTATATGCCTATGAGATTAACACACTTCGAGCCATGTTCATAATGGTTCGATTTTTTCTTTCTGCCACTCCATTTTCCTATGGAGTGTAGCGAGTAGTAAACTAAATTTTGATTCCATGATATTGACAAATTCCAAGAAATTATTTAACATATAATCACCTCCTATGTTTGATCTCAAGACTTTAATACATCTACCACTCTCATTTTCAACCATGGCATTAAACCTCTTGAATACTTCAAAATCTTGAGACTTTTGTTTCAGCAAATACACTCAATTTTTTCGACTAAAATCATCAATGAAAGTCATAAAATAAACATTACCAGTTAATGAAGATGTTTGCATCGGCCCACACAAATCTGTGTGTATACCCAACAACTATGGGGCTTTTTCTCTGTAAGAGACTCCAAAGACAAATTTATGTCTATGATGCTTTGCTAATATGTAGCTCTCACACGAGCTTGCTGGATACTGAATATTGGGAAACCATTTCACCATTTGCTTCTTCTGTAGCAAATATAGTCCACCAAAATGTAAATGGCCATACCTCAAATGCCATAACCATGATTGATCTAAACTCTTAGTTTTATAAGCATTCAAAGAGTTAGTCAAATCAGTTCTCATAATAAGCGGAAACATTATATTCTTTGGCATCTCTACACTGGCTATCAACTTCTTACTTGGATACTTATCATAGATAGTACATACCTTGTTCTTGAAGAACAATTTGTACTCATTTTCTAGCAGTTTTCCAATGCTCAATAAGTTACATTTTAAACTAGGTACAAAATAAACATCATGTATTTTTCTTCTTCCACCATTCTTGGCATACACATAAATAACACCTTTACCATTAGCAATTACATTGTATTCATTACCAAGATTTATCTCAGACTGAATACTGGTGTCAAGATTGGAAAATAATTCTTTATTTCTAAACATATGTTTGCTACATCCATTGTCCAAAAACCACACATCATTCGAACATTCCTAGGTGACTTTACAAGTCAAAAAAAAAAAAATTTGATCTTCTTCAAGCTCCTTTGTAATGTGTGCAAACTGCTTTCTAGCATCTGCTTGTTTCTTCCAACATTTGTTATCAAAATTCCCAAATTTCTCGCAATAGTAACATTGAACTTTAGATATATTATACCTTTGATTTCTTGGATACCATGTTTTGCTACTACCCCCCTTAAAGTAAGAGAATTCCGCTAAAACTTCCCTCAGATTCTAACTCATTTTTGTTGTTTGTATGATCAATAATTCGGCCTCTTCTTCCTCTGTTACTAGACCTTCCTGTTAGGAACCCATGTCAACCCTTCTCTTTACTTTGTTAGTATATTGTTGTTGGACGCATATGTTTTGTAAGTCGTCCCGTAGTATTATATGCTCCATGGTATTGATCCATATTTTGTATTAGCCATAGTATTATATGTTACATGGTATTGATCCATAGTATTGAATGCATATGCTTTGTAGGTCATCCCGTAGTATTATATGTTCCATGGTATTGATCCATAGTATTGGTGCATAGACTTAGTATATAAGTACATGTTGAGGCCAATGAAGGCTTCCATGAGTTATTTTGTATTGATCTTGCTCAAAGGAGGTTGCACCCTCGAAGTGGCCCGTGATCAATAAATCTCTTCTGTGTTCTGTATTTCTGATATATCGTGCATTTTCATTAATTAATTGTTGGAGGTTCCTCACATATGTTATCAGAGCACTTTGTTGGGATTGTTGGGTGGAATTTCTGCCAATTTTTTTTTCTCATATGTATTGTTCCTTTCAATTGCAGGTTTGGTCCAGGAATAATCCCTATTCGCTTAACTGTGGGAAGTAATTGGGCATATCCCTAAAACTCATTGTGAGGAGTACCACAGGAACCCGAAGTGGTTGGCCCGTTGAGAGGACCTATCAGCGAAAAGGGCAACGGCCCCTACCTGATTAACTAGTTCCCACCCGTGAGGTAAACCCAGAGCTGTCGTTTGTGGCAAAGTGGTTATCAGTTTTACCTGAGCCGTGGAGTGAGGGGTACTGCCCCAATACGCAAGCCATTAGACAACATTGGTGGCCGAGTGAATCCCCTGAACCTTTAGGAAGCCGCACATACCTGGGGTCCATATCTATTGCCAGTTGATAAATTACAGATTGCATCTGTCCAGAATTGTTGCAGATCCATTCTAAGCCGTTGCAGATCCATTCTGTTTTTTCGCCATATCTTCTTTGTTTTAACTCTGTTTCCCTTGAAAATTCACTGACACCCCTGCAATCCCATTCTGCACATTTCATTCTTGAGGACCCTATCCAAAATTCCACTTCCTAAAGCCAGAAATCTCACATCTGTCTATTTTTAGGGTTTGCCATAACTTCTTCGATTTTCACCCAATCACCTTCAAAATTTTCCATAGTGTTCATTTCCTATTTCTGCTTTGTTGTCCCTCTTTGCCAAATTTTCGCATTATTTCACCCTACTTCTGAAATCCCCATTTTTTGTTTCCCTGTCCATTAGAAAGTGTCCAAAACCTAGTCAAACCCCAATTACCCATCAAAGTTTTTCCCAAATCCAAATTTTCCTTTAGTAAAGAAGTTTCTGTTTTTGTTTTTCTACCCATTCACAAAAAAAAAAACTCTTGGTTATTGTTGTCACCCGCGTCGGAGCAAAAATCATGGAGGAAGAACTTGCAGCCCTCCAAACCAAACGCCAAGCTCTGGATGAAAAATTTCTGAGCCTCCATCTTCAGCATTCAGCCATGAACAATAAACGACAACCAGAATCTTCTACATACCCTGGGTTCTCTTCTTCCAGCAATTTTCGTGGGATGAAGTTTGATTTTCCTCACTTCAATGGTCATGATCCGATTGGATGGATATACCGCGAAGAACAATATTTCATTCTGCATAATACTTTTGATGTCAACAAAGTTCCACTCTCATGCTTTCATTTGGAACATGAAGCCCTTCAATGGTATCGTTGGTACATCAAGGCTCATGAAGATCCAAAATGGACAGATTTTTGCCAACTCCTTTTGCAACGATTTGGTCCTAGTGATTTTGATAACTTCACAGGAGCACTCACTAAACTTCGCCAAATTGGCACTGTGAGAGAGTATCAGAAAGAATTTGAGCAACTGGCCAATCACACAGAAGGATTTTCTAATGAATTCTACCAGAGTTGTTATATTAGTGGTCTCAAGCATGTAATCTGATCATAGGTTAAAATGTTCTATCCCAACACAATGATGGAAGTCCTAGGGTTGGTTAAGTTGGTGAAGGACAAGATCACAGCCCAACATCGCTCCAAATCCACTTTTGTTCCATTCAGAAATATGGTTTCCCAACAACCTCCCATCATGCCAGCTCCTTGATTAAATCCTATCAAGCATTTGTCTGAAGCAGAGATGCGGACACGTAGAGAAAAATGGCTTTGCTATAATTGTGATGAGAAATTCACTCGGGGACATACATGTGCTGAGAAAAAGCTCGATCTCTTGGATGTGGATTCTCCGCCTGCCTATGAAGTTGCTGACGAAGCTCCAGATACAATAGATGATCAAGTCGACAATCAACAGCCTCCCATTGACCCTCTGTCTATGGACGACCACCCAGAGATATCTCTCCATGCTTTAGCCGAAGTCACTACCCCACAAACAATGCGGGTTAGGGGTTGCTTCAAGAAGCTCCCTCTTACAATAATCATTGATTCTGGTAGCACTCATAGCTTTATTGATGCTCAGATCATCAAACAGGATGATTGTTTTGTCCATCCTTGCTCCAACTTTGAAGTCATGATTGCCAATGGGGGCACCTTACCTTGCAAGGGGAAGTGTCACAATGTGCGTATCTCTATGGGAGATTATAACCTGTGCTCTGACATGTTTTCCTTGGACTTAGGAGAATGTGATGTGGTTTTGGGAGCTCCATGGTTACGCACACTTGGCTCCATCTTATGGAATTTTGGTGAAATTTGGATGCAATTTTTAGTCACTGGGAAAAACACACACATTGATGGGCTTACAACCAGGGTCTCTCCGCCTCATTAGTTCACATCGCATGGAAAATATCCTTAAGAGGAATTCACATGGTGTCATCGCTCAGCTCCATTCCATTCAGATGCACCTATCAATGGTCTCCACTACTCCTTTGGATCTACAACAAATTTTGGATAACTATGCAGGTGTCTTTGCTGAACCAGTGGGATTGCCACCTTCAAGAGCCCTTTCCGGTAAGAATTTAGCCGCCTCTACATATGAGAAGGAAATGATGGCTATTTTGCATGCAGTACAGAAGTGGCGGCCATTCCTATTAGGGACTTATTTCTGCATCAAGATTGATCACCAGATTCTGAAATATTTCCTGGAACAACGGGTCTCCTCCCCCGCACAACAAAAATGGGTTAGTAAACGCATGGGTTATTGTAATTTTTCTGTGATTTTAAACCCACCCGGTTTCAATGTCAATTTGTCACTGTTTAATTCCCAACCCAAAAATTGTTTATGGCTGGAAATTACACATAAATTTCAGACATGTAAAACACTGCTGAAAATCAAAATTTACAGGAAGAAAATTAATTTAACCATGCACACCATAAAAAATTCAGACTCATAAATTTTTGGCCAATAGCCCTAGAAAAACAGCCATGGGGAAAACCAATTAGAGAGAGATATTGTATTACTTCTTCAGTAATCTTCAGTACATAAATTTTATAGTCAAAATGTACTTATCTCAACCAACCAAAATCACCAAGAATGTTGCCTTGATTTTTGTGCCAAGTTGCCTCAATTTCTGTGCATAAATTCTTCTCGAAATTCATGCAAAAACTCAGCCAACCTCAACCCTCTATTTCTGTGCGAAACTCCTTCGGAATCATGCCCAGAATACTGTACGGAATAACAACAATTAATGTTGCTATACGGACATTGATAACTGTGACACTACCTTGGAAAACACACCCAGAAAAATTGCCTCGAAATCTGTGCAGTATGGTACAACATTTATTGCTACTGTACGATCCTCGAAAATCGTGCCACCAACCTGCTATACGGTGCCTCAAAAACTGTGCCAATAACTATTGTTGTACGGTGCCTTGGGAAACATGTTGTACCAAAATTTCTCTACCTCAAAAAATGAGTTGCCTCGATTTTTGTGCTGTTGGAAAACTCAATCCTCCCTCGAAATTCGCATCACTTCTCTCTGCTCTCTCCACTTCACTCTCATCTCAAAATTGAATGCCCAAATGCCTCCTCTTTCCTTTTTGGTGAAAACCCTAGGGTAAGTGAGTGGTTTCTAATCCAATGTTGGAGATTGAGTTGGATGAGTGGATGAGATTAATTTCTCATTAAATCTCATAAAAATTAATTTTTACTCACTTCACTTAAATTTTTCCAAAAAGTGACTTTATGTCCTAAAGTCTAATTAAATTCTCATCTCAAGTCATTTAATGCAAGGGTCACTTTATTCCCCCCTTTAAGTGACTTAGACAAAAAGTCACCAGGGAAACACTTTCCTAGGTACAAAAATCAACACTCCCTCTTACCGAGGAAGGTGTTCTGCACCACTCCCAACTTGTATCTGAAGAAGACAAACTTGCCCCTCCCCAAAGATTTCATAAAAATATCCGCAACCTGCTCATCAGTGGAAATGTACTGTAACTCCACAGCTCCTCTCTGAACATAATCTCAGATGAAGTGGTATATGATCTCAATGTGCTTAGGCCTGTCATGGAAAACTAGATTCTCAAAGAGCTGGATGCAACTCTGATTGTCACAGTAAATCACCGTAGGTCTCAGCTCCTAATCAAACAAATCAACCAACAAGTAGCCTGACTGGAAGCCATATACTCAGCCTCAACAAAACTCAAAGCAACAGACTTTTGCTTCCGACTGAACCACAACACTGCTACTGAGCCCAAACTGAAACAACACCTGGAAGTGCTCTTCTGATCCCTCACACTGCCTGCCCAGTCTGAATCTGTGAAACCAACCAAACTGACTCCACCCGAACCCTTGTAGTCCAAACCATAGTCCACTGTCCCTGTAAGGTATCTCAGCACATATTTCACGGTTGTCCAGTGCACACTCCTAGGCTCCACCATGAACTTACTAAGAGTGTTCACCACAAAACATAAGTCTTTCCTAGTGTTGACCAGATACATCAATGAACCAATGAGATGACGGTATAGCGTAGGATCCACCAACTTACCCTAATAAGCATGAAGCTGCTTCCAGTTGGTGATCATAGGTGTGGACATCAACCTGCAATCCTCCATCCGAAATCTCCTCAGAATATATACTGCATACTTTCCCTATCTCAGGAAAATATGACCAGGCTCCTGCCAAACCTCAATCCCCAGATAATAGTGCATCAACCCAATTTATGTCATCTTGTACTCTGTAGAAAGGTCTCTCTTGTAATGTGCAATGAGACGCTCCTCCCCAGTGATAAACATATCATCAACATATAACAAATGAATGAGAGGATCTCCACCAACCACAATATAGTAAAGGTTTGGATCAACCTCACTCTTCTGAAAACCCATCGATGTCAAATACGCATCAATCCTGGAGTACCAAGCTCTAGGTGCTTGCTTCAGTCCATACAAGGCTTTCCTCAACCTACACACATGAGAATATCTCCCATGAATCTCAAAGCCCCGTGGCTACTCTAAGTAAACCTCCTCCTGCAGAAGACCATTGAGAAATGCGGTCTTCACATCCATCTGGTGGATCTTCCAACCCATCTCTGCTACTATGGAAATCACTGCTCTGATGGAAGAATAACGAGCAACCGACGCAAAGGTCTCATCATAATCAACTCCCTATATCTGTAAAAACCCCCATGCCACAAAACGAGCCTTGTACTTCTCCACACTGCCATCCGCAGCATGCTTCACCTTGTAGATCCACTTGGAAGTCACAACAGACTTCCCCTCTGGTCTCGGTACAATCTCCCATGCATCATTCTTCATGATGGAATGGTACTCTTCCATCATGGCATCTCTCCAAACTTGATGCTGAGAGGCCTCCTCAAAAGTGGAAGGCTCTGAATCATGAAGACTCGTAACTAGAGCAATGCCCAATCTATATGGCATTACAACTGTCCTGACCTCCTCCTGGAGCCTACCAAATTCCTCTGCTTCCTTCAAGGTCTCCTGAAGCCATTTAGGCTTCCTCTTCCTTGAAGGCTCCTCCCAAACTGGTCTCTCCTCATCTGAAGAACTACCAGAAGCAGATGGTCCAGCAACCTGTCGACCAGTAGCTTGTGAACTAGTCATTGATGAACTTGTAACCTGAGAACCAGAACCTGTCCCTGGATTACCTGTTGATTGAACCACTGAACTTGTAGAACCTGTGCCTGTAACTTGTGACCCAATCACTCTGTAAACCTCTGGACTTGTGATCTATACTGAAGATGCCTGTGTCACCTGAGATGTGGAAGCCGGTGGCTCCCCATGCTCCAACTCTCTAGACTTCTTGAAGGCTCTCTCCTCATCAAACTTTACCTCCCACCTCACAACAACCTTCTTCTGGCCAGGAAGATAAATGTGGTAAGCCTTCGAAGTCTCATCATATCCCACAAAGATGCCTCTCTCTACAGTGGGATCAAACTTTTTCCTCTTCTCAGAAGGGACATGAGAGTAAGTCAAACAACCAAATATGCGAAAATGGCCAGCCTCAGGCTTCTTGCCTATGAACATCTCCTTAGGAGTCTTTCTCCCAAGGCACGGCGGGGACTCCTGTTCTACAAGTAAACTGTAGTGCTGCATGCCTCTGCCCAAAGAAAGAAAGGAATACTCTGATCATGAAGCATAGCTCTCACTGCTCCCAGAATAGCCCCGTTCTTCCTTTCCGCTACTCCATTCTACTGAAGAGTGTAGGGAACTGTCAACTGTCTCTGTATACCCTCCTGTCTGCAAAAATCATCGAACTCATTGGAGGTACATTCACCCCCATTGTCCGATCTCAGGACCTAAATCCTTCTCCCTATCTGATTCTCCACAAGATATTTGAACCCTTGGAAGACCCTCAATACTAAGGGTGACTTCTTGCTCCTGAAGAAGTAGATCTAGGTCTTCCTGGAGTAGTCATCGATGAAAGAGATATAATACTCAAATCCAGTCAAAGAAACTGATGACATAGGACCACATATATCTGTATGGATCAAATCAAGTACTCATGTTGATCTGCTGTCACTGCTCGGAAAAGCAGTCTTGGTGTACTTTCCCAAAGCACACCCCCTGCAAACGTCACTCTGCTCTGTGCTAAACTCTGGTAAACCTGTAACCATGCTCCTCAACAATCTCAAAGCTGGGTGATGTAAGTGGGCCATCCTCGGATGACATAGCTCACAAAGCTCAATGCTACTGCTGTGTGCCAAAGCATGCTAAGGCTGAAACAAGAGCTTGTATAGTTTTCCACATCTACCCCCAATGTCCATGGAGGTAGATAATCCTGTCATCTTGGGTAATACCTGCACTCGCCCATCTAAGAAACAAACCCCAAGACCCCTATCCTCGATGGTGGAAATTGATACTAAGTTCTTCTTCAGCCCAGGGACAAATAACACATCCCTTAGAATCATAGGACTCATAGACTCCCTCTGAAAGGTAATGGTCCCACAACCAACTGCTCTGACAATGGTGTCATATCCTAGTACAACCTCCACATCTGTACCTATCTTTGAAAGCTCAGAGAACATCTCTCGAGCACCTGTCATGTGAATCTAAGCTCCGCTGTCAATATACCAAGTGCTAGTGGTGGATGCACCCATCTGATAGCCAGTCAACAAAGAATACTCCATCTCCATATCCAAATCAATGCTGGTAACTATAGAGGCTCTCTCTCTCTCTCAACAAGTCCAACACAAAGAGAAAACTCTCTTTGAAATCTATCTCCAAAATAATCAACTTTCGTTGAGGCTGCGGTCTGCTACTTCTTCTTCTTCTTTGGACATTGAGAAGCATAGTTCCCAAAAGTCTAACAACCATAGCACTTGATTTTACTCAAGTATTTCTTCTGCCCACCCTGCTGCTGTTGCTGCTGCTTGGCCCCACCCTGCTTGGGGCCCTTCTTCTTGTTCTTTCCCTTTGCTGTCAATGCCACATTATCCTCATCCTCCCTACCTTGTGAAGAGATACCCTGTACAAGACCTCTCCTGGTCTCCTCCTATACAAAATCATCCCACAGTCTATCCCAAGAAGGTAAGTTCTCCCTACCCACTATGGCCTGCACAAAAGCACCCCAAGACTTGGAAGCTCCATTCACTGTTGTCCGCACAAGCTCAGAGTCAGAAAATACCTCCCCAACTGCTGCTAGCTCATCTCTCACTTGAGATATCCTAGTAAGGTAAGATGCCACTCCCTCTCCACCATTCATCTTTATACCCTTCAACTTCTCTCTTAGAACCATCTTCCAGTTCTCATTGGTGCTATGGTATAAACTAGTCGAGACTGCCTACATTTTAAATGCACGGTCCTTACTTGAAATGTGGGGAATGATGTGGTCTTTAACTACATCTAAGATAATTTTTCTAGCCTTACAGTCTTTCTTGTTGAAGGCTGACAATGCAGCTGCATCTGTAACAACGGGAATCTGAATGGGGTTGGCTGTAGTATTGTTTATCACTTCATCCCATAACTCATTCTCTTCCAAAATCAGCATTATCCTAGCTTTCCATGGAACAAAATTCCCTATCCCATCTAGCCTATCCTCCAACCTAAGTCCTGTAGCCATCTCTCTGTCAACCCAACAAGGTGCTTCCCACTAACAGAAGAAAATACTGAAATCTGGAAATTTCTGTGTGTCTGCAAATTATTAACTTTTCTGCCAACCTCGCTCTGATAGCATGTAAGTTTTCTATGATTTTCAACCCACTTGGTTTCAATGTAAATTTGTCACTGTTTAATGCCCAATCCAGAAATTGTTTATGGCTGGAAATTACACATAAATTTCAAACATGTAAAACACTGCTGAAAATCAAAATTTACAAGCAGAAAATTAATTTAACCATGCACACCATAAAAAATTCAGACTCAGAAATTTTTGGCCAATAGCCCTGGAAAAACCCCCACAGGGAAAACCAGTCAGAGAGAGAGAGAGATTTTATTATTTCTTCAGTAATCTTCAGTACATAAATTTTACAATCAAAATGTACTTATCTCAACCAATCAAAATCACCCAGAATGTTGCCTTGATTTCTGTGCCAAGCTGCCTCAATTTCTGTGCATAAATTCTTGTCGAAATTCATGCAAAAACTTAGCCAACCTCAACCCTCGATTTTTGGTCCAAACTCGGGAATCATTCCCAGAAAACTGTACGGAATAGCAACAATTAATGCTACTGTATGAACATTGAAAACTGTGCCACTACCTTGGAAAATGCACCCAAAAAAATTGCCTTGAAATCTATGTAGTACGATACAACATTTATTGTTATTGTACGATCCTCGAAAATCATGCCAGCAACCTATTGTATGGTTCCTTGAAAACCGTGCCAATAACTCCTGATGTATGGTGCCTTGGGAAATGTGCTGTACCAAAATTTCTCTACCTCGAAAAATGTGTTGCCTCAATTTTTGTGCTGCTGGAAAACTTAGTCCTCCCTCGAAATTCGTGCCACTTCTCTCTGCTCTCTCCACTTCACTCTCATCTCAAAAGTGAATGCCAAAATTCCTCCTCTTGCCTTTTTGGTGAAAACCTAGGGTAAGTGAGTGGTTTCTAATCCAATGGTGGAGATTGAGTTGGATGATTGGATGAGATTAATTTCTCATTAAATCTCATAAAAAATAATTTTTACTCACTTCACTTACCAAAAAGTGACTTTATGTCCTAAAGTCTAATTAAATGCTCATCTCAAGTCATTTAATGCAAGGGTCACTTTATTTCCCCCTTTAAGTGACTAAGGCAAAAAGTCACTAGGGAAACACTTTCCTAGGTACAAAAATCAACAGTTATGACTCTGAGATCACTTAGAAGAAGGGTAAGGACAATCTGGTGGCAGATGTTCTTTCTCGCACATTTGATGACCATGTTTCTCTTTCAGCTATTTCTATGCATGTTCCAAATTGGTTGCAATATGTTCAACAAGGCTATGTCAATGACACCTCATTATCTCAAATCATCCAACGGTTGGCCAACAACCCTTCTGTTGTACCACATTACTCTTGGGATTGTACTTCCCTGAGATATAAGGGTCATTTGGTGCTTCCCCATAACATAGATATTCAACAGGATGTCTTCTATGAACTCCATGCTTCTTCATCGGAAGGGCACTCTGGGTTCCTCAAAACATATGAGCGGGCACAACGTAACTTCTTTTGGCAGGGAATGAAAAGGACAATCCAATAGATGGTGGATGAATGTGATACTTGCCATCTCAATAAGGGTGAAACAACACGGATTTGGACAAATATTTCTATGGATTTCATTGAAGGGCTCCCTAAATTTGGAGGGAAGACAATGATTTTGGTTGTGGTTGATCGCCTCTCCAAATATAGTCATTTTTGTACAGCCTCCTCCGTCACACAAATTGTCCTGGACCAGATCTTCCATCTTCATGGAATCCCTTCTTCAATTGTCTTGGATCACGATGCAACTTTCACCAGTCATTTTTGGATAGAACTATTTCTCCACATTGGCACCAAACTGAAGATTAGTTCAGGGTATCACCCACAAACAGATGGTCAGATTGAAATTACCAATAAATGTTTGGAAACTTATCTTCATTGCTTCACCTCCGAACAACAACATCAGTGGACAAAGTGGCTCCCTCTCGCTGAATGGTGGTACAATACCCCCTACCCCACTTCATCTAAAATGAATCCATATGAAGTAGTCTATGGTCAGGCACCACCAGTTCTTCTTCCATACACCCCCAACAGTTCACCAGTTCAAGTAGTTGACATGGTTCTTCGAAACCACTATCAGATTCTTCGCATTTTGCAAGACAACCTTCACATGGCAAGAATTCGAATGAAACAACAAGCCGGTCAACACCATTCTGAGCCCACTTTTCAAGTAGGTGATATGGTTTTTCTTCATCTACCACCTTAGAAGCAATCCTCCTTGAAACTCAAAGGGTGTCATAAGCTCGCTCCAAAGTTCTATGGGCCCTATAGTGTTCTTTATAAGATTGGGTCTGTTGCTTATAAATTGGAACTTCCTCCTTCTTTCTGCATTCATCCAGTATTTCATGTCTTTTGTTTGAAGAAAGTTCTTGGCTCCAACATCAGAGGACAAACTATTTTACCAAAGCTGGATAATGAAGGATCCGTCCTTTTGGAGCCGGAGGCCATCCTCAATAGGCGCACTTGTAAGCTTTTCTCTCGATCTATCACAAAGGTCTTCATTTAGTGGCATGAAATGCAACCAGAGGATGCTACATGGGAACCACTCCTTCAGATTCAACATCAATTTCCACATTTAAAGCTTTGAGGACAAAGCTTTTTCTAAGGGGGAGGGGATGTTAGGAACCTGTGTCAACCCTTCTCTTTACTTTGTTAGTATATTGTTGTTGAACGCATATGCTTTGTAAGTCATCCCATAGTATTTTATGTTCCATGGTATTGATCCATAGTATTGGATGCATATGCTTTGTAAGTCGTCCTGTAGTAATATATGTTCCATGGTATTGATCCATAGTATTGGAGCATAGACTTAGTATATAAGTACGTGTTGAGGCCAATGAAGGCATCCATGAGTTATTTTGTATTGATCTTTCTCAAAGGAAGTTGCCCCCTCGAAGTGGCCCGCAATCAATAAATCTCTTATGTGTTTTGTATTTCTGATATATCGTGCATTTTCATTAATTAATTGCTGGAGGTTCCTCACACTTCCTCTGCCTCTGCCTCTAGTAACGTGTAGTTGAGATTTGAAGGCATTCTCTAATGGAGTATCATCATCCCTATTCATTATATATTCATGACCAATGAAAGAACCAATCAACTCATCAATATGCATTTGACTAAGATCTTTAACTAATTCTATGAGTACAACAACAACTTCAAACTTCTTTGGCGAGCATCGACTAAGCAATTTCTCAATAACTCTCTGGTCTGAGAGATCTTCACCATATTGTCTCAGTTGATTTACAACATTCATGACTTGTGCTATGAAAGTATCAACACCCTCATTATCCATCATCTTCAAATTCTCAAAGTCTCTTCTCAAGTTCTACAACTTGACATTCTTCACCTTAGTTACACCTTGATAACTGGTTTCAAGAATGTCCCAAGCTTTCTTTGAAGACTCAACACTAGATATCTTCGGAAATATAGATTCACTTAGGCCTTGTTGAATAAGACCAAGAGATTTGTAATCCTTCTTCCTTTTCTCCTTCAACAAGGAACGCTTAGCATTTGACAAAGCCAATTCCGCAGTTTGATCAACAGACTTCGGGGGTATCCAATAGTAACAAACTCCCAAAGATCTTGAGGATGCATAATTGTTCTTAGTCCTATAAACCATGTATCATAGTTCATTTTAATTAAAATAAAAATCTATGGTTACAACAAACCACTGTTGATGGCCATCTTAAATCAGATTAAAAAACACAATGAATTGGAGCAAGAAAGAAATAGATCTTACTCACTCTAATACCAAATTGAGGGTTGCAGAGGGTGTTGAAGCAAAACAAAGGATTTACAACACCACAAGAAAAACAAAGCTTCAGCTCCAAACAAAAATCACTTGGTCCATGCAACAAATTAACCAAAACAAGGCTATGTTCTAGAGAGTAAACACATACTATAGCCACATGTAAAAAATCTTATAAATGCTCACTTTACTAACTCACATTATCAAAAAATACAAACCATAGTTTGCTACAACAGTTAAAAAAGATGCTCTGTTCTCAAATTGAACCTTTCAATTCATTTTTCTCCTCTATATAAAAGCCAGATTTACACGTTTATCACATAAAAAACGAGTTGTCTCTTGGCTTGACTCTTGGGAGGTAATAAGAGACAAATTTTAATTAAATTCTAAATGCGGGTCATCCGCCACTTGGCAATCTCAATGAACAGAACTGAGGCGGTGGTGGTTCTTCAAAATCTATGGAGTCAAAGTCTGATGGCAGTGCCCCTTTGCTGATTCACAACTAGGCGGTGATGCCGCTTCAAAAATCCAATGGATTAATGCAAACGGTGGCGGCTCTTGGCGGTTAATTCATTGGCCGTGAAATAATTACTGATTTCCAGCAATGTTAAATGGCCGACTTCAGACAAAAGAATGAAGACTGCTACAAATTTAGGCCATTTAAAATTTAAAATTGTGCCAAAATCGTACCCAATTAAATTCCAAGTAAAACCATAATCCATTACTAAATTTGTAATTGACTCATACTGTCAAAATTATATGAAGAATGGAGTGTTTGAATTCGCCCGCCAGATAATAAGATTAACGGTTGACTTATGTGTTGCTTTTTTGTTGATTACGATTTGGATGGTTTTTTGGTGGATTAAAAGTTTAGTTTAAAAATTTTACTATTTTAAATGGAAAATTTTGATTTTTTTTTAAATTTTTACTTTGAAATTTTGCGTGTTTTAAAGGTTTTTATTTTCTACCATCAAAATTACTATTAAAATATAGTTAAATTTAGATTATACAAAATAACTATCAAAATCATCATTAAAACACAGTTAAATTCAAATATTCAAAATAATATGTCAAATTCCAATGAAAAGCCTCCTCTAAATCTAATAGTCAAATTTTTAAACTTGATTAAATACTATAACCTGTAATTTTTTTACTTTAAATAAGTTAATGGAATATTAAACCTTACATATCTATGCACCCACAAAGACAATGCGCCCTACCACACAAAATTGTTTGCAGATGCTTCCCTGTGATCCTGGAGTACCAATTATTTTGCAGCCAGATTTCTATTTATTTGGTTGAGGGCCAAAGTCCTGTCAACTGGCTAATTAAAGATCACTCTTAAAATATGAAATATTTCCGATGGGGTACTGTGGGACCATAACGCAAGGAAGTTGATCAAGCTCTTTCACAAAGTCTGTAAGCTTTTGATCATGACACTTTAACCCTTTTCATTGTGGTTGCTGCTATAGCTTTGAAGGTTAGAACATCAGAGGAGAGAGCCCTCCTCCTGCTGTTGCCATGAGCCCATGGTAGCGACCTATCTCACTTGTTACATTGTTTTAAAGATTAGAGCTCTTATTGCCAGAGGTGATGCGTGTAAGATTTAGAGAAGCTTTTGGTAATATCTATTAGAGTATTATAGAAAAGAAATAGAAGTTGTTTTTTGTATTTTATTTTTTAAATTCTATTGAAATTATTGGAATTAGTGTTGGGATTTTACAATTTAGGTGGAAGATAGGTTTTTGGGTGTTGGGTCCATTTTTATAATAAAAAAATGGATTCTAAGTAATGAAAAGTTATGATGTTAAAGATTAAATTTCATTAATAATGTTTAGAAAAATCAAAATTTTCTATTCATTTGAAAACTTGTAACACATCTATGTAAATTACTTAAATGAACTCATCTGTTAATAATAATTGCATAGAAAATCAAGTGTGACTGCAACTTCACTCTAGGCCTTACCAAATCCTAAAAGAATTTGGATGCATAGTAATTTCATATTTGTTAATTGCTTCCAAGTTTGTATTATAAAGTGGTTAGAATTATATAATTATACATAGAATCATTACATTTTTGTGAAAAAAGAGATTTAATAATCTAGATAAGGGAGATGTGTAAGAAAGAAATACAAACTTAAGAAAAACATTGTAATGGTTATCAAAATGATGTTGTTCTGAGATGTGAAAGTATATAAAGGAGATACTAATGAGTACACAGGTAAAGAAAAAGAACACAGAAAGACAATACTCATCTGGATGAAAGAAAAAGAACACAGAAAGACAATACTCATTTGGATAGAGAGAATGGTTCAAAGTTTGGGGCAAGAGAAAGAGGCACGAAGGGTAAAATTTGGCAATATCATGTGAACTCAAAACTAAATCATGCATGAGCATTGATGCACATTTTTGGGGGAAAAAACAATAACCATAATATAAAGTTGAGAAAAATTAGAAAAATCAATACTTAAGGAAAAAGTGAAGAAAACCTAAGCTTTTCCTCAACCTTATTCTGCTATGGGATTATGGCCAATAATCTCACACAATGATCCAAGTTTTAATTTCATCATGCCATCAACTCATGCATCCACCCATATAACCCATCCATAACCTTAAGAAACGTGTATATATATATCCTAACCAGTCAATATATTAACTACTCTAATTTCTTTGTCAATCATTTCTCATGGATATCAAAAACTCATTACATTAATTATTCTGTTGCTGGCATCCATCCTTTCTCCCTTTCACAGTTACCGTTACTCTCACGGGAATATGCCTGAGTTATTAGTGATTTCCATCTGTAAACTAATTTCCAGTGTAATATGAAAACACCTGTGTTGTTATTTGTTTTTAGCTGTCTTCAACGTTTTCTGGAATTGCTTCCGTCAGTTGAGTGCTTGTACTCAACCTTTTATTCTATAATGTTATGGAAAACTGGTACGTTATTACTAGAAGAAAGTATTATGTCAATTTTAGAGTCAGTAAATCAGGAGAAATTAATTTGTGGCAAAGAGTTTGCAAACCCGGATGACATATGTTGTGACATTGTTTTATGTACGAAAATGTAACCAACCAATCATCTATAAATGTCTGTTTTAAAGGATGTAAGCAAGTATGTCTTAAACGATGTAAACTATCTTTGAGAAGATTTAAAAATAAAATAAAATTGAAAAATTGTCAACAAACAAACATATAAATACTTAGTAGAACATGAAAAATTTGCATAGAATTGTCAACAAACAGATATATATAGTTGTATAAAAGATGTTTTAATTCTGTTAAAAAAAAAATGAATATATTGCAAAGTGATAACAGAAACTATGGATGTAAATTTATTGCGATCTTTTTATATTTAGTTTTAATGAAAGTCAGTTTCTTATCCATGCATTACTTAAGTGTTATTCATGCATTGGTTAAATGTTAATTTCAAATTTTGAAAGAATATCATAAAATCAATTTGGACAGTATAATTGTTTTATCATTATGCAATTTAGGAAAAACATAGATAACAGTACACTCTCAAATTCTAAAATATAAACACCTATCCATGTAACTACATTAACTTTAAATCAATTAAATCTGCATATATCCGATTTGGATTT
Organism: Larix kaempferi; assembly: GCA_027924585.1. NCBI lineage: Eukaryota > Viridiplantae > Streptophyta > Pinopsida > Pinales > Pinaceae > Larix > Larix kaempferi. The sequence goes on from BSBM01000150.1 coordinate 3,315,730, forward strand.
CCAATTTGGATTTCAGTTGTTTTGAAATAGATTACCATGATGCAGACCATCAGATTTGGATTTCACACAAGTATGGGATGGATTAGCATGATTTGCCCTGACCAACCAGGAGCAGTAACTAACGTAGGAGAATGAAAATCCAAATACATTATTGAGAAGCTAAGCTAGAAACAAACAGAAGAAGCCTTTTACTACAACATTTTGGGGTTTCATGCATAGAGGACAGCTCTAATAAATTAAAAAGAACGCAGAAATAGAGATACCAGACGATGAACAGTAGGTAGTAATATGAATATCAGTAGCACTCATAGAGGGTGATATTCACGCGGAGACGGAAGTAAACATCTCCCTCATAAGCATCGGTGGAGATTGTGGCGATTCCTCTTGCCATTAAGAAATCACCTGTGCCTCCGACCACCGATATATCTCTGTATTTTGTAAGGATTGGATCGGCTCCAGCGAACGTGATGGTGCCTATGTAATCTGTAGAGTTGAGCACAAAGGTGAATCCGAGCCAGGCGCTGAAGGTGTTTTTCATGTCATAAAAGTAGAATCCCTGAGCTCTGCCCACCGGAGGGGAGTGGAAATTGTTATCCAGCGTAATAGGATCGTCGAACACCGCCAGATCTCCAAAGTGGTTGTCTTTTCCAGTGAGCATTGTGAGATTAGCCCCCTGTGGAGCACCCACAAGCGTAGATGTTGCGTTGTCAGCGTTGAAGCCATTGTAGATTACATCGTGGAAATACAAAACCAGATTCCTACAAGGCTCTTTGAGAGGTTGCTTCTTCCAGCTATAACCATCACTAGTTTGCAACAACACAGTGGACAGCACAAGCCATACAAAGCACAAGGGCACAGCGCTATTACTCTTGATTGCCATGGCCAATCTTATTGACGAAAATGAAATAGAAGAAGATGTGGGATCCGAAAATGAATGGGAGGCTAATTGGAATTCGGAGAAGAGTAAGACTCAATTAACGAGAGAATGTACTCTATCTGTGCGAGAGAGTAATGCCCATACCTCTCTATATATACATTTTTTCAGTAGAATAGTCCCTATTAGTATAGGAAAATGGCTTTGTCAAATAAGTTTCCCTTTCGGTTTGAGTAGGTGTGGAATTAATATTGCAGGAGTATATTGTGTATTTGGACACAAATTCCAGTCGACATAGGTGTGAGAGTGAATGAGGACATAGGTGTGAGAGTGAATGAGGAGGTGGAAAATTTTCTTTTTTTAAGATAGTGAGAAGTGAGAGTGATGGAGGAGGTGGAAAATTTTCTTTTTCAAGATAATAATATCTTAATAGTCAATAGTAAAAAAAATTGCACTCGGTTTATTTGTTTGTTTATATAATGATAGGTGTTTATATTTTAGAATTTGCAATGGACTATTATTTATGTTTTTCTTATATTGCATTAGGATGAGACAAGTGTACTGTTCATAGTGATTTTATAGTAGTAGTTCCAAATTCAAAGTGATTTTATAGCAGTAGTTCCAAATTCAAAATAAGTGATAGGTGTTTATAGGTGTTTGTTTTTATAATGATAGGTGTTTATATTTTAGAATTTGCAATGGACTACTATTTATGTTTTTCTTATATTGCATTAGGATAAGACAAGTGTACTGTTCACAGTGATTTTATAGTAGTAATTCCAAATTCAAAGTGATTTTATAGTAGTAGTTCCAAATTCAAAATAAGTGATAATTGATGCATGGATAACTGGTACTAGCTGGTGCATGGATAAATCTTAATCGACCCATAGATAAATAGCATACAATCTGTTTAACTAAAGCAAGGCTAGTGATAAGATGTAGCTAAATCATAAACAAGTGATGATTACAACTAAACATAACCCTTTTAAATAGATTTAAACATCTATTTCTTAATAGCTTTCAGGACTGTTAGGAAGTATTAAAATAGCAACCTTTCACTGAACCTCAACCTACGGGTCATTATTTTTGTACTTCTCACATATGGCGATCAATACCTTCACATACCCAGATTCGACCTCCCAAAATCCTATAGACCTGAGGAGGCCGGGTAACCCACTGAACTACAGTTTAAATTCAAAATACTTGAAGGGTCATTATTTTTGTACTCTTCTTCACCCACGTGGACTCGACCTCCCAAAATCTTATAGACCTAACGAGGCCGGGTAACCCACTGAGTTACATGCTAAATCCAAAAGACTTCAACGTTCTATCCTCTAAACAACCCTGCGACGTTGTACATATCGTCCCGTTTTCGATGAGTTGTTCAAATAGTAATTTGGTTCATGCGACCGATTCAGAGACTTTACAGTGTTGGGTGGGTTACATTGCAGTTTTACAAAATCCCACGGAAATTCTGCAGCACGTTGGTGGAACTCGGATGTCGAGAACGGTTTGAACGTTCGGGTGGTTTTGTCATATACTGAAAAGCTGGATCAAAACAAAATTTCAAACAGTGACTCGTCCTCGTCGCATGCGGATTGAATTTTGAAGTATTACAAGTGAAGATGACAGATGAATGTGACATTATAAAATACAAAACAATAATAGTCATCACTGTGGGGCTGAAGGGAGGAAATTTTGTAACAAATCTCATCCATATATATTTGCAAATTTGTGTAAAGTCTCCTAGAAGATGTGGTGATAGTTGAACGGTGCTAAACACCACCGCCAATTTACAGTCGTGACAAAATAAGTGATATTTTAATGTTTATTGAAAAGTCGCATTTAACAAAGATAACACAATGTATGAAATCATAATGAGTAAGGATAACACAATGCACTTGATTATGTAATTATGATGAGTAAAGACAAGACAATACACGTATGATCAAATAAGTGATATTGCAATGTCCATTGAAAAGTTGTTTTTGATAAAGATAACAGAATGCACTTAATTATGAAATTAGGATGAGTAAGGATAACTATGTGCATTTGATTATGAAATTATGATGAGTAAAGATAACACAATGCATTTGATTATGAAATCATTGTCTGACAAAATAAGTGATATTGAAATGTTCATTAAAAAGTTGTATTTGACAAAGATAACACAATGCACTTAATTATGAAATCATGATGAGTAAATATAACACAATGCACTTGATTAGAAAGCATTATGAGTAAAGATAATACAAGTGTGGCAAAATAAGGAATATTACAATGTTTATTGAAAAGTTGCATTTGACAAAGATAACATAATGCACCTAATTATGAATAATTATGAAAAAATAAGTAATATTACAATGTTTATTGAAAAGTTGCATTTGACAAAGATAACATAATGCACCTAATTATGAATAATTATGAAATCATGATGAATAAAAATAACACAATGCACTTGATTATGAAATCATGATGACTAAAGATAAAACAAGTGTGACACAATAAGTGATATTACAATATCCATTGAAGTTCAATGCATTTGACAAAGATAACACAATGCACTTAATTATGAAATCATGATGAGTAAAGATAACACAATGCACTTTATTATGAAATAATGATGGGTAAAGATAACACAATGCATTTGATTATGAAATCATGATATTGCAATGTCCATTGAAAAGTTGCATTTGAAATAGATAACACAATGCACTTAATTATGAAATCATGATGACTAGAGATAACACAATGCACTTGATTATAAAATCATTATTCAAGTAAAATAATGTAAGAGAAAGGTTAAATTTGTTTGAACAATTTTATCTTATAAGTTGTAAGAAGATTTAAGTTAAATTAAATTAAGGATTTGAAATTATGAGAGTTAAAGAGTAATTTTATTGGCACAATTTATGTGACAATTTATGTGCTGTGTAAACAAGAAAGAAATGTAAGAAACTAGAATTTTTTTTATTAAATCAAGAATTGATTTTTTGAATTGTAAGAGTAAAAAATGGGGATGGTTAAGTTTTGTCACTATCATCCCTTTTATTTAATATTAAAATTTAACTAATTTAATATCTTCTACTTCTCCAACCTTTCCCTCAATCACTCCCTCTGGTTCCACAAACTTTTAGAAATTTTTGGTTGTGTATTTTTTATGCTACAAAAAATGCTACGATGAAAGAGAAGAAGGGGTGTAACTATGGAAGTTGTTGCAAACTTCTTAGATGACATTTTCTTGTGCACATGGTTTTGCTTTACAGCACATGCTTCGATTATTTTTATTAATTGTTGACTATTCAAAATGGTTGGATAAAATAATCTTGTATGTGTGCCTTTCTTGTGTGGAAACAATGTAATATGGATTTTTATATTTTAAAAATGGCATACCCTCATTAAAGCAAAATTTACGATTTACGCAATTAAAAGCGGCCAAGTAAAATTTTATTTGTGTTTATGATTTTTGTGTTAAAAGAATATGATTTGCCATTTTTTTATTGAAATTTAAACTATTAAAAATTACCTCAATCAAACTTTCTAGTTTGCTGAAGCTTTACAACTCGATTAGCCTATAGAGATCGATCAACGATTTACCTAACCCAAGCTTACAACTCGATCGAGAATTTCTGTTGATAAAGAAATCTTAAACAAGGGCTTATTTAAGCACTTGATTGAGCACTTGAAATTAACTTAATCTAGAGTTTGAAAAAAAATTACAAGCTTTCTCTCACCATGAAGTGTTACACATCTTCATGGATTCACCTACTGATGTATATTCAATGTGAAGAAGTACATAAGGGAGGTACATCATCCATATCCAGTTTCAAGAAGTACATATGCAGACATCAGTCCACCAAGTCACACTTCTTCAAGGTAAAATCCAAAGAGCTGGTTGGACAAAGGTACAAGTGCGCAAGTAAGCCAAAGAGATGGTCGGACAATGATCGGGAGTGCTCAAGAAACGTGGAACAAGAAATGGGTGAACAATTGTACAAATCCCGGAAAGTGCGCAAGTCTCACCAATCGAGGAAAGCTTTCAGTTAATGAATCGCGCCCAAGTTCCATGAAGTGTGTAGCGATAAAAATTAGTATATGTGCAAACTCCACAGTCGATGATACAACAATTGTGCAAGACCCACAAGTGATGGTACCACAAGGGTTGAATTCCCACTATGTCAAGGACCATGTATGCGTGAGACCCACAAAGATTTGACACATCAGTAGTGCATAAGATGACATGTGAAAAAAAAAAATGTAAAGCAAAGAAGAAGGAATGCCACAACCAACTTGTGGACATATGTGATGTACCTGCAATAATTAATTAATGCAAATACACGAGATATCAGAAATAATAGAACAGAATCGCTTTTATATTGATCACGGGCCACTTCGAGGGGGCAACCTCCTTTGAGCAAGCTCAATACAATTAACTTCACGGTGCCTTCAATGACCTCAACACACACTTATATACTAATTCTATGCCCAATACTATGAGTCAAAACCATGGGACATATAATACTACGGGACGACTTACAAAGCATATGCGTCCAATACTATGGGTCAATACTATGGGCTAATATAAACTACGGATCAACAAATACTACGGGACGACTTACAAAGCATATGCGTCCAACAACAATATACTAACATAGTAAAGAGAAGGGTTGACATAGGTTCCTAACATCCCCTCTCCCTTAGAAAAAGCTTTGTCCTCAAAGCTTTGGTTGGAGAAATTGCTGCAGAATCTGAAGGAGTGGTTCCTCAGTTTGCATTTCGGGCCACTGACGCCTTTGGAGTGTCAAGGAGGATTGCTTGGAAGGCTGTAGATGAAGAAGAACCCTGTTAGCTGCGTGGAAAATGCGCTCAGAACGGTGCTGATCGGCTTGTTGTTTTAGGCGAATTCTGGCCATGTGAAGATTGTCCTGCAGAATGAGAAGAATCTGATCACGGTGTCGAAGAACCGAGTCAATTTCCTGAACTGGAGAGCTGCTAAGGGTGTATGGAAGAAGAACAGGCGGTGTTTTTCCATAGCCTACTGCATATGGTGTCCTTTGAGATGTGGTATTGTACCACTAGAGCGCTGCTAGGAAATCCATAGAAATAGTTGGCCAAAGCTGTGTAGGGATGGCCACGGGTTTGAGCAATCCCGAAAGGAGTGTCGTTTCCCCCTTTTTGACTTGGAAAGTATCCTCGTCAGCCACCATCGGTTGAATTGTCATTTTTAGTCCCTACCAAAAGAAGTTACATTGTTCCTGGTCATACATTTTGCAGAACCCAGAGTGCCCTGTTGATGAAGAAGCATGGAGTTCAGAGAAGAGATAGCCCTGTTGAACATATTGCAACCAATTTGGAACAAGCAGAGAAAGAGCTGTAAAAGAAACTGGGTCATCAATTGTGCGAGAAGGAGCATCTTCCACCATATTGTCCTTACCCTTCTTGTAAGTGATCACATAGGGACAACCCATGAGTTGGATAACCCATTGCAGGTGTGTTGGGGAGGAGACCCATTGTTCCAAAAAAATTTCCAGACTCGGGAGATCAGTCTTGATGCAGAAATAATTCTCTAATAGGTATGGCTGCCACTTCTGTACTGCATGCAAAATAGCCATCCTTTCCTGCTGAGAGGTAGATGTGGCTACATTCTTACCGGAAAGGTCTCTTGAAGGCAGCAAGCACATTGGTTCAGCAAAGATACCTGCATATCTATCCAAGGAAGTAGTGGAGACTGTTGATGGGTGCATCTGAATGGAATTGAGCTGAGCGATGACACCATGTGAATTCTTCTTAAGGATTTTTTCCAGGCGATGTGAACTGATGATGCAGAGAGACCCTGGTTGTAAGCCCATAAATTTGTGTTGTGCCCCATTGACTTTGAACTGCATCCAAAGTTCCGCAAAATCCCATAAGATGGGGCCAAGTGTGCGTAACCATTGAACGCCCAAAACCACATCACATCCGCCTAAGGACAAGGCAAACATGTCAGAGCGTAGGTTATAATCTTCCATAGAGATACGCACATTGTGACACTTCCCCTTGCAAGGTAAGGTACCCCCATTGGCAACCATGACTTCAAAGTTGGAGCAAGGTTGGACAAAACAATCAGCCTGTTTGGAAATCCAAGGGTCAATGAAGTTATGAGTGCTACCAGAATCAATGAGGATGGTAAGAGAGAGCTTCTTGAAGTATCCCCTGACTCGCATTGTTTGTGGGGTGGTGACTCCGGTTACAGCATGGAGAGAGATCTCGGGTGGGTTGTCCTGAGATGGGGTGTCAACAGGCAGGTGTTGAATGTCGACCTGATCATCTACTGGATCTGTAGCTTCTTCACCAAGTTCTAAGGCAGGGAGAGAATCCACATCCAAGAGATAGAGCTTTTGTTGAACACATCTATGTCCCCGAGTGAATTTCTCATCACAATTATAGCAAAGCCCTTTTTCTCGGTATGCCTGCATTTCTATTTCAGACAAATGCTTGATAGGATTTGGTTGAGGAGCAGGCGTGATGGAAGGTTGTTGGGAACCCATATTTATGAAGGGAACAAAGGTGGGTTTGGAGCGTTGTTGAGCTGCGATCTTGTCCTCGGCCAGCTTAGCCAACCCTAGGACTTCCATCATTGTGTTGGGACAAAACATTTTGACCTCTGAGCGGATTTCATCCTTGAGACCACTGATAAAACAACTCCTGTAGAATTCATCAGACAATCCTTCTGTGTGATTGGCTAGTTTCTCAAATTCCGTCTGATACTCTCTCACTGTGCCAGTTTGGTGAAGTTTAGTGAGTGCTCCTGTGAAGTCGTCAAAAGCACTAGGACCAAATCACGGCAAAATGAGGTGGCAAAAATCTGTCCAGTTTGGCTCGGGATGAACTTTGATGTACCAACGATACCATTGAAGGGCTTCCTGTTCCAAATGAAAGGATGCAAGTGGAACTTTTTGAACATCAAAAGTATTATGCAGACTGAAATATTGTTCTGCCCGGTATATCCATCCAGTCGGATCAGTACCATTGAAGCGAGGAAAATCAAGTTTCGACCCCCGAAAATTGCTAGAAGAAAAGAACCCAGTGGCTGCAAAAGATTTTAGCTGTCTGGTATTGCTCATGGCTGAATGCTGAAGATGGAGGCTAAGAAATTTTTCATCCAGATCCTGGAGTTTGGCTTGGATGGCTGCAAGTGCTTCCTCCATGGTTGTTGCTCCTGCACGGGTGACAACCATAACCAGGATTTTTTTTTTTTTTTTTGGTTGACTGGGTAGGAAAACAAAAACAGGAACTACTTCAGTAAGGGAAAATTTGGATTTGGGAAAAAATTAGAAGGGTAATTGGGGTTTGACTAGGTTTTGGACACTGTTGGATAGACAAGGAAGCAAAAATGAGGATTTCAGAAGCGGGGTGAAGGAATGGGAAAATTTGGCAGAGGGGAACAAAGAAGCAGAATTCAAAAAGGAACTCTGTGGTAAATTTTGAAGGTGATTGGGTGAAATCTGAGGAAGTTATGGCAAACCCTAAAAATAGACAAAGGTGAGATTTCGGGCTGTAGGAAGGGGAATTGAGGACAGGGTCCTCAGGAATGAAATATGCAGACTGGAGCGGTTTTTTTTTTTTTTTTTTTTTTTTTTTTTTTTTTCCAGACTGGAGCGGCTAGGGCTCGGATTTTTATTTTTATTTTTATAGACTGGAGCGGCTACGGCTCGGAAGGAATCTGGAACAACGCCGAACTGTTGGATCTGGAACGGCTTGCAAAATGGATCTGAAACGGCGCAGCAGTGATCGACAATAGTTCAGCTGAAAGTAGATATGGACCCCAGGTATGTGCGGCTTCCTAACAGTTCAGGGGTTTCACTCGGCCACCAATGTTGTCTGACGGCTTGCGTATTGGGGCGGTACCCCTCACTCCATGGCTCAGGTAAAACTAATAACCGCTTTGCCACAAACGACAGCTCTTGGTTTACCTCACGGGTGGGAACTAGTCAATCAGGTAGGGGTCGTTGCCCTTTTCACTGGCAGGTCCTCTCAATGGGCCAGCTACTTCAGGGTTCCTGTGGTACTCCTCACAATGAGTTTTAGGGCTTATGCCCAAGTACTTCCCACAGTTAAGCAGATAGGGGTTATTCCCAGATCCGAACCTGCAACAGAAAAAATTTGGGTAGAAATTCCACCCAATGTTCAAAAACCGGATCTATATTGCTTAGAATCACTATTATAGCATGTTTCCGGAACTGGAACAACCACTCTGCTTCTTCCCATGAGAGCGGAATAGAAATCTGGGCACTCGGTCAAAAGATTTTCTCGCCGCAATTTCCGCGTCCGTCACCGAAATTCTGAAAAATTGTTGATTTTAAATCCGCGATATCTCCACTTTTAGAACTCCAAATGCGATGATTTTTTTTTTGAAACTACGTATTTTTGAATGAGGAATTCAGATATGCAATCGGTTTCTTCTGATTTTGTGTAGAAAGTTTCAGAAATTGATCTGAAAGTCACCGCCCAAAAAAAGAAAAAAAATTTCCCACTTGTGCCAAGGAAAGTGCTCTGATACCAGATGTGATGTACCTGCAATAATTAATTAATGCAAATACACGAGATATCAGAAATAATAGAACATAATCGCTTTTATATTGATCACGGGCCACTTCGAGGGGGCAACCTCCTTTGAGCAAGCTCAATACAATTAACTTCACGGTGCCTTCAATGACCTCAACACACACTTATATACTAATTCTATGCCCAATACTATGAGTCAAAACCATGGGACATATAATACTACGGAACGACTTACAAAGCATATGCGTCTAATACTATGGGTCAATACTATGGGCTAATATAAACTACGGATCAACAAATACTACGGGACGACTTACAAAGCATATGCGTCCAACAACAATATACTAACATAGTAAAGAGAAGGGTTGACATAGGTTCCTAACAACATACAATCCATGAAGGAAATGTATAAATAAGGAAGCAAGTTGGAGATTTGGTGTAAGCTCAAGAGCCAAGTATGACGAGCTTGTAAGTGGAAGATATGGATTTATATTCAGGGCATCAAGGGCTCGAGGAACTAGAACAATAATGATCTTGTAGAGAGACGAGTGCGCACAAGCAGAGGAATTACATAAATGATGGTATGTAGAATGATGCTATAGATATGTGACAATTCCGGCAATACATAATTACAGAAGTATGTGCAAGTGCATGAGGATAGAATGAAAGTATCATAGGTAGCACGCAGACAGTCACATATGTTTTTAAGATAGAAGTGCAGAAACAGACTTGAAGAATATCAAAATATGTGCGAAAAGAAGAATCTTAACTGATGTACAAGTATTAAGTTGAAGTGTGCAAAGTAAAGAAGTTCATCATATACGCAAAAACAAAGTAGTAGTAGAATCAAGTATGCACGTCATGATAAGGATGATCTGATAAAAGTGCGTTAAATCGAAAGGACGAATAATATGATGCACTGCAGGTCGTAGATTGTTTGGAAGACTATGGCACTTAAACCGAACATACACATCTCAGAGAGTGTGTGGTTCCATCTGATACTGTTGCACCACATTAGAACAACAAGTCATTATTTGTTGCATAGTATCACTTGAGAGTGCAGTTGCGCAATAGTAGAACGACATAGTGAATCTTGGCGCAGACTACAGTATCAATTGAAGTAGCACACATCACAAGAAGTGTGACATCAGTTAAAGTGAAGTGTTGAGTGGAATGAGAAGTCAAGTGATGTATGCAGGGGAGTGACAGCAACACGACTGCATACAGAAGGTGCACATAGTAGAACTAACATTAGAAGATCATTAGTGTGTGCATGTCAGAAGTTAAGCAAGGAAATATCTTATTTTGTATATCTGGGTGGCAGGACGAGGCAAGGAGCAGGGGGTCGTAGCCTCCTTCCAATTGGTGCTGGAGAACACAGGGGGTTGGTGCCTCCTTCAGGTGAGTGCCTGTAAAACCATGGGGTCGGTGTCTCCTTCCAGTTGGTTCTGGTAAACACAGGAAGTCGATGCTTCCTCGAATGTAATATTTTTCATTTTAAAAGAGCATTATGTGGTTTTCTCTCGTTTGGATTTCACGTAAAAATTATGTGTGTTCTGTTTTTTTTTATTTGTGCATATGTGGATGAATGCTTTACTTGTGATGGATGTATAATTGATGATCAAGATTAAGTTCAGAATAATATGTTAAATAAGTTAAAATTGTTCATGACTGCGTCAATATTGATTCATCCCCCCTCTCATTATTAAATCGATTCCAACACTCTCAACCTGCCCATATCTCTCTCTTTATCCCTAATTCCCCTCTATCTATCTCTAATCATCCCCCTCTCTCTAAACCCCCCATCTCATCTCTCTATTTTTCCAACCCGCCTATATATTCCTCTCCACCAACCCCCCCTCTCTCCCAAAACCTCCTCCAATCTCTCCAATCTCTCTCTCTCTCTCTCTCTCTCTCACACACACACACACACACACACACACATCCCCTCCCATCTCTCTCTCTTTGTCCCCTTAATCCCTAAACCTATCCACCCTTTATCTCTTAAACCCCCCTCTCTCTATAATCCTTTCCCTAACCCACTCTATATCTCTCCCTCTCTCACTAAATCCCCCCTCTTAACATTCCCATCTCTCTCTCTCTCTCTCTCTCTCTCTCTCTCTCTAACATCTCCCTCCTCTCTCTCTCAACCCCCCCACATCTCATTTCCTTATTTATCCAACCTGCCTATATATTCCTCTCCACCAATCCCCCCTCTCTCCCCAATCCTCCTTGTTGATGTATATGTAAATTCGGAATGTATTTCACATATATGTATATTGTATTCATATAGAGATATTATTACTCCTCTATACGGAAGTGTCGTCATTTATATTGTAAGTGTCGTAACTTATACTTGATGGGTTATTAGACCACCTGGTTGGGGTCGGCCCTGTATAAGTCATGTGGGTCAAAGGGTTATTAAACCACCCTAGTGGGGGTCGGGCCAGTTAGCATTATGTTAAGTGGTTAAGTTGAGGCCGACCTAGTTGAGTAAGGTCAAGTCAAGTTAGCGTATAAATAGAGAGTGTGTCTCTCTCATTTTACACATTCTATTCTCTCACTCACACTTGGGATAGTGGCGCACTTGTGGGGGAGGAGGCTCTGCTGCTAGGAGAAGACTATCTCTTGTATTATGGTTGTATCATTGCTCTATCTATCTCTAAGGAAATTATTGGGGTTTTTCACCTTTATGGTTTTCCCCAAGTAAACTCTGTGTCTCTTGTGTGCTTGCATTATTGTGTCCATGATTAATATGCTGTAGATTTGCTATACATGTTGTTCTCTCAGAAGATACTAGATCAGATTGAAGTAAATTCTGAAAATTTAACATGGTATCAGAGCTAGCTTGAAAGAAGGCATGATATGGCATGTATGACACTTGTTGCACTTATGATGCTAGGGCTTGATATAGAAAAAACCAGTCATCGTAGCACTTTCGCTATAAATCCGTTTTGGCGAATATTTCAGATCTGAAACTTTTACAGGTCGACGATCAGATCCCCATGTACCTTGTGTCCAAAGGAAAACCTCTAATTTGTTGTACTTTGGGATTTATGATCTGTACAATATAGGGTTTCTGCCTCTTCCAGATCTGAGTCAAAATCAGGTGACCTTGGGAAAAAGGTCATAACTTGGGCTAGGAAGCTCCAAATGAAATTTTGTAAAAAGTGACAGGTAGTACACGGACTGTACTATCTCATGAAAATTTTTCAGAGGCCGAAGTTGAACCAGTGACACGTGGAACTCCGTACAAGTTCGTTCTCCTGTGTTATCCCATAAACAGGTCACGTTGTGACACTTGGCATAACTCTCTCTCAGAGAATCCAATTGAGGTCAGAACTATCGGGATAGAAAAATAACAGGTCGTTCTATCTCAAGAAAAGTTTTCAGACCCTGTGAATCAAAAAGTTCAGAGTTACACCAGAAACAATTAGGTACATATTTATGTCAAATCAGAATTATTTTTGAGCACCTTCATTCATGGCTTCCGGAATTTAGGGCTTCAGAGAAAGTTGGAATTTTTGTAATCGGAGACCACGGCTGGATGCTACTCATCAAAATCGAAATTTAGAGACCAAGATCATATTTTTTGGTTGGGCAGAAGGCCGGGCTTGATCAAACCCCAGTTCAGGACTTTGATCGGAAAGATGGAAAATTAGGCCTTCTGTAAAAATTGGAATTTTGGAAATCTGTGACCAAGCTGGAAGCTCCTCAGAAAATTCGAAGCTTAGAGTTTTGAATCAAATTTTTTGGTTGGGTGAAGCTCCGAGAAACTCAAACCCTAATTCAGGGTCCTCTCCAGTGAATCTGGAAATCTAAAAGGCAATTTCGAGGGGTGGAACTTTGCAATTTTCAAATTCTGAATATACTAGCTTGATTAGCTCATCAAGGAGCATATTTCTATCCTTTTGGAAGTTTGAAATTCAAAGTTTGAATTTTTGGGGTTTCTCTGACAAACCCTATTACAACTCCAGATCCAGTTCCTGCAAATCAAGTGGATTGGGTTAATCTTAGAAGAGGATGGATTGGTCACCTGCATAAGTGAAGAACTTCCTGTTTCAGAGGGAGATGAGGCTAAGGCCTTCCATAAGAATATTACAAGCAATCTTGACAGGTATGGCTTACAGGTATGTTTCATGGTTAATTTTATCATATGTTTGTCTTCATATCATTATAGTACAATCTTGATTAATTACTAGACTTGTCGTATTACCTTAATAGAAGATATTCATTGATTAAGGTTTTGACACTTATGATTGTACTAATGCATGGTGATGTTGTATGAGGTTTATGTTGTTTGCTAACACAAAAGGTACACCAAGAAAGTCAAATCATGTTCTACTTCAAGAACATATGCTCATGGTGACATGAAGACAAAGATTCATCCATGGTCATGGATCACATATAAGATCTACTTTTGAGGTATGTATAACTTGGTTCTACAATGGTTAACTTATGAAACATGCAAGTTACTAGCACAAGTCACTGAAGAGAACCAGAAGACATTATGTGGGTATGTTAGACATAACTAGCTAACATGCTAATCCAGGTATGTTTTTCCTATATCAAGCTAGAATACTACCTTGTGTTAGGATCTTATATTGTTGTGTTGTTGATAATGATTATTCATGAAGTCATAGGTTTGAATAATCATGGTTGTATGCATATTATGTTTCTTACCATAATTGTGTAAGAAAGATGTTTTCTAATCATGCAATTTAACTTGTTGTGTAGGAAAGATCATATACCATCACCTACAAAAGAAGGACTACAACATTTGTTCAAGCAACAAAATTATCTATTGAAGATATTGAAGTTCCTAGGATACGGGAAGAATGCCATGATCCGTCGATCATGAAAAATGATGTTTGGGATGCGGTCCCAAGAGCTGAAGGGAAGTCTGTTGTGACTTCCAAATGGAACTATCAGATCAAGCATGTTGTAGATGGCAGCATAGAGAAATATAAAAGTGATGAAATAGAAGATACACTAGATGGATTTCAAGACAGCCTTCTTGAATGGTGTAGTCATATATGTGTGCAGAACTTGGTAGGATAGACAGCTTTCTATTCAGTTTGGTCTTTACCAAGAGTGAAGCGGATTCCAACCTTTACTACAAGGTTGAGGAAGGGAATCTTGTGATTCTACTCCTGTATGTGGATGAGCTGTTTGTAACAGGAGATGACAGATTGATTTCCGACACACAGTGGAAGCTTGCTGCCGAGTTCGAGATGAAGAACTTGGGGATGATGCACTATTTGTTTTTTTTTGGCATGGAGGTGTGGCAGAGTGCAGATGGAATCTTCCTTGGACAAGGGAAGTATGCAGTAGAGATCCTGAAGAGGTTCAGGATGATGATTGCAAGGCCATGGCCACACCTATGGCATCGAATCTGAAGCTTCCTTGTGATGCTTCATCTGAGCTAGTTGATGTCTCTATGTATCGTCAAATGATTGGGTCCTTGATGTACCTGACGTACACAAGACCGGATATTTGCTTTGCGGTGAACACATTGAGCTAGTTCCTGACAGATCCGAGGAGTGTTCACCTAGTTGCTGTAAAGCATATTCTGAGGTACCTAAAGGGTACGGTTGATTATGGGCTCAAGTATGATGCGAATCAAAAGTTTAACCTGCAGGGTTATATTGATTCAAATTGGGCTAGCAGTGCTGCAGATAGGAAGAGCACATCTGGGTGCTACTTCAGTATGGGATCAGGTGTGATCTCTTGGTTTAGTAGGAAGCAGTCCTGCGCAGCACTGAGTACAACTGAGGCAGAGTATGTTGTAGCCTGTTTAGCTAGTTGTGAGGCAGTATAACTACGGAAGCTACTGTCTGAGTTATTTGATCTCCTGGTGGATGCTACTGGTATCTTTTGTGATAACCAGAGTTTTGTGAAGCTGTCCGAGAAGCCAGTGTTTCATGACAGGTCGAAACACATAGAGATCAAATATCACTATATCAAGGATATGGTGTAGAGAGGAGCTGTGAAGCTCCTGTATGTTATGACGGTCGAGCAGATTGCAGATGTACTAATGAAGCCACTAGCCAGAGTGAAGTTCGAATACTTCAGGGAGAGGCTTGGTGTTCTTCAGATCGACGACACTTTGAGGAAGAAGTGATGGACACATTTACTGAAGCCATTCCAAGCATGTTGGAAGGAGGATCCTTTACATGGCTATGGATGTAAGCGCTGGATGATCATCATCAGGATGATGTTCTAGTTTCTGCTTTGTATGATCAGTTGGATCATTTATATGTATATGTATGTACGCATCATGTTGAACGCTGGATATGATCAGTTGGATCATTTATATGTATGTATGCATCATGTTGGATGTTGCATATGATCGGTTGGATCATTTGTGTGTATTTTGTATATGCATCATGTTGGATGCTTGGACCATGTATCTGTATATGTATCAGGTGGATACTGTGTATGATCAGGTAGATCATGTATGTTGATATGTATCAGGTATGATCAGGTGGATACATTATATGATCAGGTGGATCATGTATGATGATATGTATCAGGTAGATACTTGGTATGCATTAGGTAGATGCATTATATGATCAGGATGATCATAGATGACGAGCTTCAGGATGTTGCTCCAGATGACATGCGGCAGGATGTTGTAGTGATGATGATCAGGATGATCATGTGTACATCAGGATGATGTATGGTGAGTATCAGGTTGATACTTTGTGGCCGTGGAACAGGTTGTGCAGATAAGCATGTAATTTGTGCCCTGGGAGATTTGCAGATAGTCTTTTGAGGTTTTTCCTATGGCATGTAATTTGTACCCTGGGATATCTGGCAAATGCTCTTTCGAGGTTTTGTCCTATGGCATGTAATCTGTGCCCTGGGAGATCCGATAGGTTGGGCCATGTGCTTGTAATCAGTCCTAGGATGTTCTTTCGAGGTTTTTCCATGACCACATGTAATTTGTGCTCTAGGAGATCCGATAGGTTGAGCCTTGTGCTCGTAATCAGTCTTGGGATGCTCTTTCGAGGTTTTGTGGTGACAACATGTAATTTGTGCCCTGGGAGATCCGATAGGTTGAGCCTTGTGCTCGTAATCAGTCCTGGGATTCTCTTTTGAGGTTTTGTGGTGGGGTCACATGTAATAAGTCCTGAGGATTCCACAGTATGGCCAGTGATGACGAAGACCTGCAGGTGGTGGGCCTACATCCAGTATGAAAAAGGACTAGCTTTGTAGAACTTCCTATGACGAGTAGATTCAGAGATTGATTGAGATAGCAGCATCAATGATGATGATGATGACTCGATGATGATTATCCAGTGACGATGATCCAGAGAAGAAGAGTTGTGCTAGAAGACCTGTGTCAAGAAATACCTTCCTAGTTAAGAGGGAGTGTTGATGTATATGTAACTTCGGAATGTATTTCACATATATGTATATTGTATTCCTATAGTGATGTTATTATTCCTCTATACGGAAGTGTCGTCATTTATATTGTAAGTGTCGTAACTTATACTTGATGGGTTATTAGACCACCTTGTTGGGGTCAGCCCTGTATAAGTCATATGGGTCAAAGGGTTATTAGACCACCCTATTGGAGGTCAGCCATGTGGGTCAAAGAGTTATTAGACCACCCTAGTGGGGGTCGGCCCAGTCAACATTATGTTAATTGGTTAAGTTGAGGCCGACCTAGTTGAGTAAAGGTCAAGTCAAGTTAGTGTATAAATAGAGAGTGTGTCTCTCTCATTTTACACATTCTATTCTCTCACTCACACTTGGGAGAGTGGCGCACTTGTGGAGGAGGAGGCTCTGCTGCTAGGAGAAGACTATCTCTTGTATTCTAGTTGTATCATTGCTCTATCTATCTCTGAGGAAGTTATTGGGGTTTTTCACCTTTATGGTTTTCCCCAAGTAAACTTTGTGTCTCTTGTGTGCTTGCATTATTGTGTCCATGATTAATATGCTGTAGATTTGCTGTACATGTTGTTCTCTCAGTTAAGATCCTAGATCAGATTGAAGTAAATTCTAAAAATTTAACACTCCTCCTCCTCCTCCTCTCTCTCTCTTATATCATATCATATCATCTCTCTATCTATTCAACCCACCTCTCTCTTCTTCTCCACCCAACCCCCTATCTCCTGAGACCTCCCCCCATCTGTCCCCCTTTCTTTGTATATTGAACCCCTCCTTATCTCAACCCCCTTGCATATCGTCTCCCTCTCTCCAACCCCACCTTTCCCTAACCTCACTCCCTCTCTATAACCACAACCACCGCTCTCCCTCTCTCCTTAACCATCCTCTCTCTCTCTCTCTCTCTCTCTCTCTCTCTCTCTCTCTCTCCTGATACAAACTGTTACACCAAAACCTCGAGATGTTAGTGAAGGCCGCCCACTAGGATCTTAACATGCCACCACGCTCCACATTCTAGACTCTAGGATTCATGTGCGCCCGTACGGTGGTGTCCCCTTTGAGCTGTACGAGCCCTGGACGAACACTGCAATGTCGACTTTTCCACCCGCTCTGTGACTCAAACTTGGGTGGAGGCTCTGATACCAAATGATACGAATCGTTACACCAAAACCTTGAGATGTTAGTGAAGGCTTCCCACTAGGATATTAACATATCCCAACTCCCTTGCATTAAATCTCTCTATCTGGAACCCCAATATCTCTTCCTCTCCACCCAACCCCCCCTCTCTCCCTCTCCCCCTAACCCCCCCTACCTCCTAAACCCCATCCCCCCACCTCTCCCTCCCTCTCCCCCCCCCCCCCCTCTCTCTCTCTCTCTCTCTCTCCCCTTGATCCCTAACCCTACCTTTTATCTATCTGTATAAATCTCCCTTTCTATATACTTATTTCCCTAACCCGCTCTCTATCTTTCCCTCTCTCTCTAAAACTCATCCTTCCCTCTCTCTTACTCCTCTCTCCCCCCCCCCTCTCTCTCTTTGTCCCCATGATACCTAATTATACCAACCATCTATCTCTATAAACCCCCTTAAACCCACATTCTTAACCTAAATCCTAACCCACTCCTCTCTTGCTCTCTCCCTAACCACCCTTCTTTCTCTATCTCTGTAAGTCCCCCCCTCTTTCCTTCCCTCCCTCCTATTTCTCATGCCTCTCTCTGTCTCCCCCCTCGATATTTCTCTCTAACCATCCTCCCCCATATCTCTCTAACCATCCCCCCCCTCTCTCTCTCTAACTCTCCCGCACTCTCTCTCCATCCCCCCTCTATCTCTCCCTCTTCCCCTAACCCCCCCCCCCCTTTATCTATCCCTCTCTCCATAAACCCCCTCTCTCTTACCCTAAGCTATAATCCCCATATTTATCTCTCTCTAACCCTCCTCCCCTTTATCTCCATTTCCCTCTATTTGCAAACACTAATCGATCTCCCGAGTCTAAATGGTTCGGATCTAGAACAAAAGCAATACAAAACACATAGATCTTTCCTAGATTAACCAAATTGAAAGAGATATGGAAGGATGACTTACCTTATGATTGTAGTGCTATCTCCTTGCTTGGTATACCTCCTTATCTTTGGATATTTAGCTGCACAAAAGTACACAACAAGTGGAAACATGCAAATACCAATAATATACAAATATAGATCAATCTAAACTAGCATTCAAAGAAGCTAATTCGAAATATCTTAGAACAATAAGATTTTTATGGAAAGAATCTATATTAATGTAAATATCAGAAGTCCATAGTGAGATATTACAACCAAGCTTTGACGCCGTAACTCCTTCCAAATGGTCCTGGCCTCAAAGATCCGAGATTTTTCCTCCTAATGGATGAAAGGGAACAAACTCTAGCATAATTTCACCAGCATTTAAGTGCTCTATCTTTCTCCCGCCCTAAACATAGAGAGGGGGTTTGTATTTATAGGCCTAAAGGGATATGAGAGGTTGAGTATTTGTGGGATCATCCAAAAAGGTAAGGGGATCGAGTGCCACCCTTCCTAATTCATAGGGATAATCCTCCACGTAACCATGGGTTCTAGAAGCCACTCGAAGCTTATTTTTCTCTTTTAAACCAACAGTGCCACACTTTGTACACATGAAACACACATCTTTGGAGTGTGACGCACCTTGTCCAAAGGAATAATGTGTCACTGATGCAATCTGTCAATATCCAGAGCGCGTCACTAGGGGTATAAGGACTTTGTCAAAGTGCAAGGTGCATCATGGTGACAACAAAAATTAAAAGGAGTAACCACAACTCTTCCTTCAAGTAATTTGACGTAAGTGCTTTTAGGAACCAGGGAAAATCAAGGAAACATAACTCATGATGACAAGATTTTGGTGTAACAGAATGCCCCCCAAAGCTTGAATCTAGCAAAATAGGTTAGGTGAAGTGCTTTCATATATGGAAGTTTGAGGCAAGGACCATTGGTTGAAGTGTCGAACAAAGACTCCTGAAGTACAACAAAATCTGAGATATACGTCTCAAATAACTCATAACATGGCTATTGACCAATACACTACAGATCCATGAAACACTATGTAATAGTATAATGGTTCCATCATGATATCTATGTGGAACCTACTTAAAAAATATCTCCATCACTTCCTTGGTAAGATACATAAGTTAACCCAGGGTCTTCAAATTGAACCCACAATTACACAAATCTAACCATGTGATTACAATGTATTGAATTCGAACATGGAAAAAACCACTTGATTACCGGTCATTGATGTATACCATTAACAAGTGCGAGGGAAATCATCATTGATATCAATGATCCCCAAGGTATCATAGTACATATCGCCAAATGTGAATTAATGAGTTGACGTCAAACATTCGGTGGAATCTTTCAATCAGAAGTCAATGATGCAAACTTGTTGTTGAAAGCGAGGTAACTTGCCATTAAGGCATGCAGGCCAAAGTACTTGATAGGTTTCTAGGTTCAATCCTTGAATGATGTCTTGAAGTCGACAAGGATAAAATCATCGAAGGAGGGCCATAATGTTTCCCCCATCATCAACACGAAACAAGATCAAAGATGTTTTTTGGAGTAGATCGTACTATAGAGTAATGTTTGAGACTAATTAAGGGGTAACCGACATAAATGAGGGTACAATGATTGCATATATTGACTAATCAATAGACTTCTCTTAAACATGGAATGGCACGACTTGGCAGGATTAACACAACGAGACGGATACCAAGACCTAATAAAACAAATGGTTGATTCATTCTTCGCATGACCCAAAGGAGTAAAATGACTCATGGAATTGGCGAGACTCAAGGACAAGAAGATTATCCAAGCAGTTTGAATGAAATGCAAATGAGTTCCATGTTCAAGAGCGACTATGTACTACCATTAATACAGGTGAATACAAACTCTTTCCTTATTCCCCATCATGATTGATGAGTACCTCTTTATTTATTAACAAGTTTGAAGAGGGTAACAAATGCTCAGTATAGCTCATCCTTAGGACAAGTCCAATCTCACTTGTTTTATGAACCTGTGATAGGAGGGGTTCGTCCCTAAAAGGGCCCTTCAATGTTAGATTTTAACGAGTCCAAAGAAGGTAAACTTGATGACGTTTCACATCTAGAGAGTCTGAAACGACCAAAGAAGACTCCAATGAGTAATTTTTCATAAATTTTAGTCTCCTCACCCGAGAAAGGATGCAACGACATGAGAGAGAACTCTTCTAGTCATTATTAACTAGAGGTCTCGTTTTTCGTAAATAGTCTCACTGGTCTGAAAAAGGGGTAAATTATCACCAGAAAGACGATCTTTCTAATACTTTACAAGTGTGAAAAAACCAAGTTCGCTTGGAAATCGTTTCCTATTTAGGGAGACTGAAAAGAGCTTAAAGGAGAACTCCAGGGGGGGTCCTTTTTTGTAGGAGTTATACAATCTTGAAAAAGAGATAAAAGATAACTTGGTGACTTATTCTCATGTATTTATGAGCATAAAAAGGAGCAAAGGCTCATATCGATACCTTTAATACTTATTTTTAATGACCGTGATAACGGTATAAAAAACGCTCTTAGGATTTTTAACACTTGATAAGAAGTATGAAAAGTCAATGATGATTGTCGTCATATCCAAAACACCACTTTCCTCCACCTGCAAGCTTTGGAATAAAGTTTAGAACTATCACAAGGATTTTTCAAACAAAAATAAGGTCAACTATGGTAAAAACCCATGAATAAAAAAAAATTAATAAAGGAATATTCCATTTTGATATAAAATAGGTGCATAGAAGAAAATATTTATCATTTCATTTTTACCAAGTTGAAAAAGTGAGAAAAAAACTCTTCCACGCTCAATCTTGCGGTGACGATTGTGGGAGCCTCGGTTAGTCATTCAGCCTCGCGTCAATTCTAGGTAACTCTACACTTCCTTTCCTTTGATTTCATGGTTAAAAATTTGATTTTAATGCATGTTTTATTGGTTTTGGGGACTCATTCCATAGGGGGAATCGCGCACCCTAGGTGACGCACTTTCCCCTTTCGGGAAGTGTGTCACTCAACAGTGACGTGCCTTCCCCACAGGCTAAGTGTGTCGCTAACACCCTGTCTGAAAAGACGAGGTGCATTGGTGCAAGATGGCCCATAAAATTTGAAATGGGGCCCAAAAATAAATTTCTAAGGCAATGGAATGGACCTAATTCCTATTATTTTGATGTCCATGCATAGTTTATCCATCAAAATGGTTTAGTGGAAAGAGCATGAGCACGAATTAGAGGATGTGCAAGCCACAAATGATCCTCACTCCATGAATGCTTTGAGGGAGTGTGGGTTGCTCAAATTTTTCATGTACATGGAATGAGATCTCAAATACAAATATTGGACTATTTTATTCAGTTATGGGATCTAGACCAAGAGAATTTCAGAGTTGGAACACATATCCTCACTTTAGAAATTGAGGATATATACTTCTTGATAGGATTATACAAGCGTGGGGCCCCAGTGTCACTATCCGAACCTAAGGGTAGTGACCGATCCATCGAGGATCTCATTGCACAGTTCTGCACTCCAGACACACAAATGTTGGGTGGAAAAATTCCCATCAAGAACTTGTGGGACCGTACCTTGAGGACTATATTTTTTACTATCGAGTGAGTGGCATGTAGTAGGGTCATACATCAGGCCACCAAGGCCCATATGTTGTAATCCATCGAGTGTATGGATCCTACAATGTATAACTGGTGCGAGGGGCTCCTCACAAGCTTAAAAGAACAACTTAACAAGTGTCGCAAAGGGGAGTTGAAACAATTTGGTTATGTATCCATCGTGGTATCTTTCTTCTTAGAGAGGGTTCCACTTCTCCGTCCCTAGGTTGATATCAGTGATATCAACCCAGGAGATCCGCGTATGCAGAGGTGGGTTGAAATGATGGCCTGCCATGGTGGTGGGTGGGCCAATGATGACATACAAACCGACTTTCTTTAAGTGGTTGCATAGACACCTCCTCATGGTTGAGTATTATGATTATGCAGGGGAAAAATTTAGAGGAGACCCTAATTTAGCTCTTACAGATGGAGAGTAGTGGGGAGAGATTGGTAAGAAAAAGATTTTTTTTTGTTTTTATGTATTTCATGATTTTTTCAATTTTTTTTGTACTACTGATATCTCATATCTTGCTTACCTAGATATTGGGCCATTAAGACTGGCGGGATCCTCACCCATCGAGAGGCGAGGATTAGTTCGTGAGATGGTAGTAGTCCATCAAGAGGTTATAGATGGCGGATAACCTCCAGCGGCTGACTAGTGACATTCCAGACATCTCCATAGACGATCTTCCCTGAAACTATCAGTGTAGGACAGCTGGAGTTTCAGGACGTTTTGGTCAGTTACTTCGCTGGGTGGTTGGGGCCATCATATGCGACCACAAGAAACCTCAAGTATAGGTTGTACATGCGATGATGTAATAAAAGCCACATGATTCATATTTTGTAGATGTGACATACTGAAATCCATGAGCTTCATATTTTTGTATCAATACTTTTTTGGACAACATTTTTCCAGACTTAATATGAAATGTTATCTAGAGGTTTATACAATGTGCTTTTATGATGGATATGAGTCTTATGTGTGTTTTCTTATACATTGATAGATAATTTACATGTCGTGTCAATTTTGTATCTTTTATAAAAATTCTCATGAATGTGCAATGTGCCAATCTAATACAAAATTAGCCAATGAGTCGGCAATTGTGTTCATACATCTTGCGACGTGTAGGTATCGAATAGACTCAATTTTTTTTTCCAAGAGATGTACCTTCCAAAACAAGCAGAGTAATATAGGGTCACAGATAGCGTAGAATCGAGTCAAATGAGAGACCACTAGTTGAGAATTGAGGTAGACGACAACATGGCCCTCACCAAGGGAAAAAGTGTCGGTCAATAGTTCGATCACTGCATGGTATTCGGTGACGATATAAGTTGCAGGACCTAGGAAAGTTCCTCCTAGGTGTGAAACCAGTGGTGGTTTTGATAAAATTCTAGTATGCCCAAAGGGATGAAAAAATAATAATATGCCAATTTGACTTATGCATGCCTACCATGCGTTGAATCATGGTTTTCAATACCTTGTTAATGGCCTCTACTTGTCCATTCGATTGAGGATAGTAGGGTGTTGAATTTTCATGATGAAATCCCAACTTGGTGCTTAGTTCATCCAACGTCTTATTTTTGAAATGTGATCCATGATCTATGATGATGGCTTTTGGGACTCCGAATCTATGATGATGTGATTGAACATAAAGAGTGCAGCATTTTCGTTGTCTTCCTTGTATGTGTGCATGGCCTCGGCCCATTTGGTAAAGTAGTCTACAACGAAAATGATATAACCATGCCCCCCTGGCCAAGGTAGGATTACAATGCATGAATTAAATGCCCCATTTTTCAAAGGGGCCAACGACGATAACTAGATGTATTGGGGCTAGGTGCGAGTGCTTTTTATGATGAAAAATACGGCAGGGAGGACACTTCTTGACCGCTTCCATACAATATTTGAATATGGATGGCTAGTAGTATCGAGCGCATAAGATATTCTGGGTTGTAGCCATCCCAGAGAGATGACCACCACATGCCCTCGAGTGGCAATCATTTAAGACATGCTCGGCTTCCTCGTGATTTAAGCAACGTTGCAAGATGGAATCAATGCCACGGTGATATAGTGTATCACTGATGATTATGTAATTTTTCGTGTGGTGAAGAATACGATGGTGTTCATTGCAGGATAAGTGAAGGCCAAAGCATTGTGTTTGGAGATACAAGGTGATATCTCCATACCAAGGGTCATAATTACTAATAAAAAACAATGACTCATCGGAGAGAGAGTCAATAGGCTCAGATTCTTGATCAGTATGGGGAAGATCACAAATGAGCTCTGCAAATAGCAATGAATTTTTTCTTTAGCCTTTTCAAATTGAAGATTGAATTCTTGGAGAATCACGATCTAGCGTGAGTATTTCCCCCCAAGGACCTGATGTGTGAGGACATGGTACATAGGTTTAGAATCGACAATGATGGTAGTATTCCGGAGTAGGATACAGTGACAGAAATTCTCGACAGTGATGAACGCTGCTAGAGCTAACTTATCCACATGTGAATAACGGGTTTCGGAGTCTATGAGACCCTTAATAAGGTAGTAGATCACATATTATTGTGCCTAGCTATCCTCCTCAACTAAAACCATAGCAATAGTTGAGGTAGAGGCAGCAAGATAAAGGATGTAATCCTTGGTGTAATCTGGTGGTTGTAACACGGGTGCATGGGTAATAGCATGCTTAAGATTGTCAAAGGCCTTCGGGGCATAGTCATCCCAAATAAACGGGATGTCCTTCTTTAACAATCGCATGTAACCCTATGTTTTTTCTGCAAAATTACACATGAAATGATGCAGGTAGTTTCCCTTCCCCTACAAAATTTGAAGTTATGTGATGTCCGTGGGTGGGGGTAGGGATACGATGGCCTCTACCTTGAGGGGATCAATGCGGATCCTATCTTTGGAAATGATGAATCCAAGGAGACATCCGAACTCCACATAGAATATACACTTATGGGGATTTAAACAGATTTTGTATCGTCGACATATGAGAAACACAACTATCAAATGATCGATGTGAACTCACAAATATTTGAATGAGCGGGGAAATCATAGAGGTAGGGTTTCATAAAATCCTTAATATCATGAAAGGAATAGGACATGGTCCGATGGAATGTGGCTCCAGTATTTTTAAGGCCAAAAGGTAATTTGCGATATGCAAGTGTACCCCATGGGCAGATCAAATCAGTTTTCTCATGATCGGCTGAGTGGATCTCAATCTGATTATAGCTAGAAAATTCATCCATGAATGAAAAGATGACACTCATGGCGCAGTTGTCAATAATTTGGTCAATAAACTGGGTAGGGTAATTGTCCTTAGTACAAGCGTTATTAAGATCCCTGTAATCAATGCAAAATCTAATTGATCCAGGTTTCTTTGTAATCGGGATGACATTAGAGACCCAGTCTGTCAAGGGAATGGGATAAATGAACCCATCTTTCAACAACTTTTCAATCTCTACTTTGATGGCCGCAGTCTTTCTAGGGTGCACTAGACAGATTTTTTTTTTGGACAGGTTTTGCGTCAGGATATGTTTTGATTTCATGCATGACAATATCAGGATCAATCCTGGGCATTTCTTCATAGCCCATGCAAATACGTCGCAGAACTATTTAAACAAAGCCGTAAAAGTCTTGATTTCATCAGGAGAACAAGTTTGTCTTATGTGGATGTGTTTTCTAAGGTGATGGTAGATATGATGCTTTCCAAGTTCCC
Source organism: Larix kaempferi (assembly GCA_027924585.1). Taxonomy (NCBI): domain Eukaryota; kingdom Viridiplantae; phylum Streptophyta; class Pinopsida; order Pinales; family Pinaceae; genus Larix; species Larix kaempferi. Next base: position 3,341,921 of record BSBM01000150.1, read on the forward strand.
CTCAGTTACCATATCCTGGATGAGAATAAGAGATTGAGGGTGAGGAAATAAATCTGGTGAAACAATTGTGTGAACTGCGTTCTCTACCATGTCTAGAGGTGGGAGGAAATACAAGCGATGATGATGGTCTTCCCATGGAGGCTCATCCAAGCTCATAATATCCATGATCGATTCATCATAATGAAAAGTATGGAGTAGATGATCTAGTGATGGTGTGGATGAGTTCCACGAAGATGGAAGAGAACCTAGGTTAGATGCCACCGAAGAGTTTCCATCGAGTAAATCGGGCGTTGATTGGATGGCCTCATAAGTGGCTTCAGCAGGGTTGAGAGGAATTACATATCTAATCAAATAAAGGAGATTGAGATCGGGTACAATCCATTGGTCTGTTGAGTTGGAGGAGGATGGGTTCATGGATGAGATCATGTTCACCATGGAAACATGTGATGGGGGATATGGTGTTGGAAATAATCTCATCAGGGATGAGTCTTTTAGGAGTCCTACCCCCACACTCTCATATATTTGTGATGAGTGTCCCAAGAGAGGGATGTTATCCGCAGGATGAGTAGTGGTGTCTAGTGTACAAAATTCTAACTGGTCAATAGTGACAATTTTCCCATGATGGGGAAATTGCACAATGCAGAATATGGATGATGCAACCACATTCATGGTGTAGAACCAATTTCGACCAAGTAACAAGTTATAATCCATTGGAGCGGCGACTACTTCCACATTAATGGAAACAATCTTACCTCCCAACTCTATGGCTAAAGATTGTAACATCCCATGTGGTTGAAATCCAGGCCCTTCACATGCTTTCAGAGTAGTATGAGAATGGTTCAACTCGGAAGAGCCGATGGCTCTCCAACAGGATATCAACATAATAGAAGTAGAGGATCCTTCATCTAAAATAGTACAATGGATACTTTTCCAAGAAACGTTGGTAACGATTTGAAACACCAATTTGTGGGAAAGCCTCGGCTTGAAATACTCCAATATGAACATGATAGTGTTAGAGGAATATGGATCCACTGCTCCTATAGAAGATAGCAGAGTCTTACACTGATTGGGACAATTTTGTAAGACTTCAAGCGTTGACATAGCACATTGTACCTGGGATAGATCTTCTATGATATTGTAGTTTTGAGCGGCACGAGTATTAGGGTTGAAAATGGATTTTCAAATTGTAATTTTTTATGGACACAATACCGCATCTGGTAGAGGTTTCTCTATGGTTAAAGGACCTTGTGGTAGAGGAACATTGGACGTATATGGGGAGGATTTTTTAATATTACCTCCATCGGATTCCTTGTCAAGAATAGGGTCGTATGTACGTGACCTGGTAGATAAGTTGACCATTTTGTTGTGCATCATGAGAACATGAGCTGTGGTGGAAGGTTCTCCTTGAGAAGGAGGTGGCTATTGTCAAACCATTTGTTCTTGTTGTGTGGGGAAGGGGTTCATTAAAGCTATGGGTGTGGGGTTTCCCTTGAGAAAATTTTGGACTTCTTCACGATGTGGAAATTCTTTTGTGAAGTGATCGTCAGTTCAGAGTAAGGAAGGATATTTGGCCTTCCTTCTCGGTTTTGTGTCGTTAGGATCGAAATTGTTTTTGTGCTCCCGTTGGTTAGAAGACTTCCCAGATTTTCCTTTTCTCTTAATTTTACCATTGGATTTCTAAGATGAAGTAGATTGGACTAAATTCACCTCCGTAGTCGAAGAAGGACTAGGTTACTGGTTGGTATTGTTTCCAGCCTGTGACGGGGATTGAGTTGAACTAATGTGTTTCTACGATCCACTCGATTGAGTAGCAGGATGGGTATGAACAGAACCAATGATGCCATCGGCATGTGATCCCGTGGGAGGTTTTGTTTGGTAGTTTTTGGGGTGTGGGGAATTAGGAATAATTTCATATAATGTGCTAGATTGAGCATATAATACGTCTAGGTACTGAGCACGCAAGATGGATTCTTCTTCCATAATGGCCCCACCCATAGCAATGCATTGAGCTATGATGGGTAAAATGACTTCGTAAACCAATCGGTGAGTAGTTGATCTAGAATGGGAGCTTTAATGAGCCGAAGTATCCTTCTCCACTCATGAATATGATTATAAATGTGAGTGGAGATTGATTGTCGAAGATACGTCAAAAGATCTGTGCCAGTTTCCTAGTGGATTGGTAATTGAAAATGGGTCAAAAGGCCATAGCTAAAGATCTAAAATTGGAAAAAGAGTGTTGTGGTAACTCGATGTATCACTTTGCGGAGGTATTGGTGAGGTTTCATCGAAAAATACTCAGACAGATGGAATCATCCATTAAGGAATTGGAGGAGCACCACAAATAGTATGTCATTACGTGGTTCTTAGGATCCTCACCAAGTTTGCCATTAAATTTGGGTATGTCCGATGGTAACTTCATAGGAATGGGTGGCCAATTTATACCATGTTGGATGGGATCATTAGTCAAACATGATAGATCTAGTAGAACTAATGTAGACATAAATGGTAACTGTTGGTTTGGATGTGGATACTGGTAGTATTGATAAGGCATCTAGGTACCAGTAGGACCATGGATCGATTTATCATAAGGTCCTCCCATAGATGGTTGGCCATGCGGAGGTGATCCTCCCTGATGAGGAGGTGGACCCGAAGGGGGTTCCGTCTCCAGAGTGTGGAAGTCCTCCTGTGGATGGTGGAGGTGGAGGTGGGACAGGTGGTGGAGGAGGGGGTGGGACATGTGGTGGGGGTGGGGGGGGGGGTGCACCACTAGATGGAGTTCCATTCAGTGGAATTTTATGATGCTCCCATGGGGTGTTCATATTTCCTGGATAAGGTAATCCAGGATACAGATTACCTGGGTAATTTTGACCTATTGCAATATTGTGATTACTCGAGTATGTATTCCCCCATGAGGGTTGGCTCCAAGTAGATGACCCCCCCATGTGATGCGCCCACGTAGGTTGTCCCATGGCTGGGAATTAACTCCTAACCATATTGTAGTTCATGTATGAAGGATATCCTACACTTACACTCTATCCTCTAATTAGAGGTTTCCCCCCAATTAGATTTTGTCCACTGATTAGGGTTTTCCCCCCAGTTTAAGGGTGTCCACCAATTGGAGCATGTCCAGTAAGCGTATGTTGACCACTAACCGTAGGTTTCCCCGTGGTCATATATTGGCCACTAACCGTAGGTTTCCCCATGATCATATATTGACCACTAACCGTAGGTTTCCCTATGATCATATATTGACCACTAACTAGAGGGTAGCCGCTACTTGAATTTTGAGGTGGAGTTGATGTTCTGGTTATGAAGTTAATGGTAACTGAAGTTTTCCATGTAGTTGTTGGGGTCAAAAAGGGTGTAGAACTGACCAGATTATTTTGAGGCATACTAGATGGAAAAGAAGGTTGGCCCAATTCATAGGTGGTCATAATGGTCGTAGATATTCCTGGTGAAGGGAGAATAAAAAAATGTATAGGGGATTGTTGTTCGGGAATGGGTACCTCTAGGGTGGGTCAGGGAAGAAAAATCTAGCGTCTTACTCGCTCTCTAAGTGTGCATAAATTCTCAATAGTCTCGTAAACCGATGTGAGAAATTCCACATTTGGAATAAATCGAGTAGGGAACGAGCGTGGTGGAGTTTCCACCAAGGAAAGTGACCCAAAATAGAAAATACCATGACCTAAGGAGGTCCCCCAAAATGATGCAGTTGGAACAAAAGCGGTTTCTATCAGGTCGTCTGGGGGTCGAGTGAAAATCCAATCGACGACTCCAGGGTTACCTTCAAGCAGGTGATGAAAATATGTGTCATGAAGAGGAGGTTTTTCCACCAACAAAGGTCCTATAGGATCAGTGATGAGTGGACTTATAGGAGGAGGGAAGTTTCCTCTTGATTCAGGGATAGGAATTCCTTCTTCATGTGATCCATATGTTGTGGGTTAATCCATGCTTTCTCCTGAGTTCTCTGCTTGTCCAGGGGGAAATTCAAGTGGAAAAATTAATATTTTGTGGGATCTTCTTAAGGGTTGTTCAGCTAGGATGGCTGATGAAAAAATTCTCCTAAAAGTTTTATAAAAGAAAAAAAACACTTCAAGTCCTACTCAAGCTAAGGCCACAAGAAAAATGATATGATAGGTGGGATTAAATTCTGGAATCTCACAGGAGTATCAAGGCATCGCAACTCGCAATATACTATAGTTTCCAATAGTAGTACTTGACCCAATATTTCAGAGCACTAACCATGGAGTATTAGGACCGTACCCCTAGCCGTGTTGCCCGACTACTTGGAAGTAAGTACGTAATGGCTCCCTGAGTGTTGTTCTCGGTGTATTTCAACGCCAAGATAGACAATGTTTGAATCGGATGGTTTCAGGAATCCTAGTGGGGTATCCCTATATACACAAGGTACGTGGGAGATCCAATCCATAGTAGTGTTGTCTAATGAACAACCATACAGCAGGAGCCTTCCTATATACTGTTGAGTATGTGAAGTACCTTTCTATATACCTAAAGGTACATGAAAGGTCGTTCGATATACCGACTGGTACGTGGAATGACTGCAATTCCCTGGGATGCAGTGTAGGAAACTAACGACAACTGCTAGTTTTTAAGATGCTGGAACACGTATCTACCCTATCACACAAGTTTCAATAAAATTTTAACCTAGGCTACCGCTTGATTTTATCTTATACGGTTAGGTGAATGCATGAAGTGTAGACTTATAGAGTAAACTAAATGCACAACTAAGCTAAATGTAGTGCAAGTCTTTCATTTTTATTTTCAGTGAAAACTAGCTAAAGGAAAGAAAAATGTTTTCTTTCTGAAAACAAATGAAAAATGTATGCTTCCTACTTTACTCTCCAATTTCAACCAAAAGACTACAAACACTCTTTCATTCAAACCAACAAAACAAAAAAAATATACCAAACCAAAAATATTTTTCGTTTTTCTTTTCAACTAAGCTAGATATATGAGCAAAAATGAAAAGATGAACTTCACTTTTGATTGCAACAACTCTAATTCTAAAACAAAGAACAAAATAAGTGAAAGGGAAATAAAAAACATGAGAGCATTCACTAGCTTTTCCGATACTTTGAGAAGGCCTAAATTCACTTAATATTTTCAAGGAGATGAAGATGAACTTTACAAAACCAAGAGAACATAAGCATTGACAATTTTTGATATTTTTCAAAGTTTCTTAACTATCCAAAGCATGAAACACTCTTCACAACAATCTCAAGTAATCTACTCGAAATGAAGATAGTAAATATTTTTTGATTATCCAAACTAATGTACTAAAAAATATGAGAATGATACCACTACTTCAATTCTGATTCAAAATATTAGAGGCTACTTACTAATGCAATATTTAAGCAACTAGAAGTTCTCAAGAAGTCAAATCACCCAAAATCGTAATACAACACAACATCCACACCAAATTGCCCAAGAATCACAACAACCTAATTTTTTGGAGGACTTAGCACTCATAGCAAACAAATCAGAGATACTGACGGGAGTCACAAGACTGGTTGCACTCACGAGGGATTGAAATTTCCCATGACTGAAGAGACAACCGATTGACTAGCTAGGACTCAAATCAAGCTCTAAATTTCAAAATAAGCGAAGGACAAAGCACATTGAATCTGAGGAATACTATGGCTACAATGGGTAAAGACACATACCTTATAAAACCAAGAAAAAACCAATTTTGTGGGATTTTTTAACCCTATGCAGTAGGCTTGCAGGGTGACTCACCCTCTAAGTATACACAAAGGAATTGGAATCCCAGCGATGCAAGTCACAGACACGAAAAGTGAGTCAATGACACGAGTTGAAAATGGACAAAATGCATGAGCGATGCAGTCTATCTAAAGGAAAAGAGCGTCATAATTACAATGACGCAAGGACAAAACTTCCCAGGTGTGTTAGGAGAAAACCAACTTTGAAAAATGAAAAATCCCAAGAACAAAAAGGTAAATGGCTAAGATAAATATCCCAATCAGATACTAGATCACCCCGTAAATCTCTAAGAAACATATCCAAGAGAAGGAGGCAATTTAGAGACTATTGGAAGAAAACAAAAACGAAAATCACAATCGAATCAAAGACTATGGACCTGAAGTACCCAATATGGCTGTCAATTTTGTTTGCGGGAAATCTGTCAGTGTTGACACTAACCGATCTCCCTAGTACGAATGGTTCGAATCTAGAACAAAAGTAATACAAAACACAGTTATCTTTCCTAGATTAACCAAATTGCAAGAGATATGGAAGGATAACTTACCTTATGATTGTAGTGCTATCTCCTTGTTTGGTGTAGCTCTTGATCTTTGGATATTCAACTGAAAAATAGTACACAACAAGTGGAAACATGCAAATACCAATAATATGCAAATATAGATCAATCTAAACTAACAGTCAAAGAAGCTAATTCAAAATATCTTAAAACAATAATATTTTTATGGAAATAATTTTTATTAATGTAAATATAAGAAGTACATAGGGAGAGATTACAACCGAGCTTTGATGTCGTAACTCCTTCCAAATGGTCCTAGCCTCAAAGATACAAGATTTTGCCTCCTAATGGATGAAAGGGAACAAACTCTAGCAGAATTTCACTAGCATTTAAGTGCTCTATCTTTCTCCCTCCTTAACCATAGAGAGGGGTTTTGTATTTATAGGCCTAAATGGATAGGAGAGGTTGAGTACTTGTGGGAGAAGCTCAAGGGATCATCCCAAAAGGTAAAGGGATCGAGTACCACCCTTCCTATTTCATAGGGATAAGCCTCCACGTAACCATGGGTTCTAGAAGCCGCTCGAAGCTTATTTTTATCCTTTCAAACCAATAGTGCCGCACTTTGTACACAAGAAACATGCGTCTTTGGAGGGTGGCGCACCTTGTCCAAAGTTAGAAAGTGTCACCAACGCGCTCTGTCAATATGCAAAGCACATCACTAGGGGTCTGGCACTCTTTGTCAATGTGCAAGTTGGGTTAGGGTGACAACAAAAAGTAAAAGGAATAACCACAACTCTTCCTTCAAGTAATTTGTTGTAAGTGATTTTAGGAACCAGGGAAAATGAAGGACACATAACTCATGATGCCAATATTTTGGTGTAACACCCTCTCCCCACCTCCTCTCTCTCTCTCAACCCCCCATCTCTTTCTCTATCACTAACCCTCTCCTCTCTCTCTCAACCCACTGCATCTCATATCTTTGCCTCTCCCACCCACCTCTCTCTTCCTCTCCTCCCAACCCTCCCCCCACTCCCTCTCTTACTAATTCTTCATTTACCCTAATCCCCTCCCTCTATCCATTCCCCTCTTTTCCTAACCCCCTTATCTTTTTCCACTCTACCCCTCTCTATCCAATTAATGTTATGAACATTTGACACTTAATAGTGTGATTGTTACATAGAAATACACATGCGTTAATAATGCATGAGTGCTATTTGTTGCATTATTCAACTATAATGAGAAGGGGGGCGAATCACTATAGGATAGATTTTAACTTTCAAAACTTATTTACCATTCACAATATCCTTCAATAACATTGAGCAACAATCAACAAAAATTCACCATATAAGAGACACAACCCAATAAGAGAGAAAACCATGGAAAGATGTCCTTTCTAAAACTATGCTTAAAATAATTTGTAGACGCCAATATGCTCGAGACACCAATCTCACAAGTTTACAAGCAACAATTTGTAGGAGGAACCAACCCCCTAGATTTTCTAGCACCAACTAGAAGGAAGCACCAACTTCCTAAATTATCCGACACCAACTCTTTTCCATGTCAGATCCCTATCTTTGAACATGGTCTCCAACTACGCGATCTTGGCAACCTCATCAGTGATGTTCTTCACATAGCATATTGTCTCGTGGGTAAACCAATTTTGTTTTGCGTTGTATTTACTTGTCGCATGAAAGACAAGCAATCTCAATGTGGAATCTGATGTAGTTTCCATTCTTATTGATACAAGAGAACTGCTACTTCTATATCCAACTGGTGGATTACTACTACTTCTTGAACTCTATGTATCTGGATCAATATCCCAGATAGAACTCGATTATATCCCTCTAAATTCTTCTTATTCATATACATCTACTTTGGGACTTGCTTCCCATGCAAAATTAAGTAATAACCGGTCTTCTTGATTAGATAAAGGGAACTGGTGGGTTGGGATGAAGCATGGGCTCCTTCGTGGAGCATTCCTTCTGACAATATTGAATCCAGGAGAGATAAAATCCAGTTGTGCACTCTCTTCTCCATTCATACAAGTGCCTCCATTAGTCTGCACTTCCTCTTCTTCCACGTCCTTTGGGTTCTTTCCTTCTCTTTTCCTCTTGGGGGGTGATACCACTATTCTCATCGAAACTCTCACTTTCTTGCATCACATGCCTCTTCGACAATCTCTCCTCTTCTGATCATAGGAATCTTTCTCGAACCACATGCACCCTTCTGGCAAAAAGGACCATTCTACACACTCTCATCATGTAGTTCCATCTTTGACATTCTTCTTTCCTCTCTGATCCACACTATCCTTCCCTATCATTTTCTTTTTTCTTTTCTTTCTTATAACTTCCTTCTTTATCTCATCCCTTCTTACATGTCTTCTCTCCCTCTGGATTCTCTTCTCTTCTAGATCCATCACTTCACCTACCTCTTCTCCCACTACTTCATACCCCACCCCATCATCGTAGTGTTTAATCTTCCATGCCATTAGGGTTCATTTCCATTAGCCCCTTCTCAATAAACAACATATTTTCCCACAATGGAATCTACACCAAGAATATCTTTCTTGTTCCCTCTTCAAATCATGATTCTGCATTGCTATACAATTCACTGCATCCTATAGAAAATTCTACAATATACCCTTCTTTCACACTAAAAAACCAAAAATCAATATACCCATATCTCTCTCTTTATCCCTAATTCCCCTCTATCTATCTCTAATCATCCCCCTCTCTCTAAACCCCCCATCTCATCTCTCTATTTATCCCTAATTCCCCTCTATCTATCTCTAATCATCCCCCTCTCTCTAAACCCCCCCTGGCCAAGGTAGGATTACAATGCATGAATTAAATGCCCCATTTTTCAAAGGGGCCAACGACGATAACTAGATGTATTGGGGCTAGGTGCGAGTGCTTTTTATGATGAAAAATACGGCAGGGAGGACACTTCTTGACCGCTTCCATACAATATTTGAATATGGATGGCTAGTAGTATCGAGCGCATAAGATATTCTGGGTTGTAGCCATCCCAGAGAGATGACCACCACATGCCCTCGAGTGGCAATCATTTAAGACATGCTCGGCTTCCTCGTGATTTAAGCAACGTTGCAAGATGGAATCAATGCCACGGTGATATAGTGTATCACTGATGATTATGTAATTTTTCGTGTGGTGAAGAATACGATGGTGTTCATTGCAGGATAAGTGAAGGCCAAAGCATTGTGTTTGGAGATACAAGGTGATATCTCCATACCAAGGGTCATAATTACTAATAAAAAACAATGACTCATCGGAGAGAGAGTCAATAGGCTCAGATTCTTGATCAGTATGGGGAAGATCACAAATGAGCTCTGCAAATAGCAATGAATTTTTTCTTTAGCCTTTTCAAATTGAAGATTGAATTCTTGGAGAATCACGATCTAGCGTGAGTATTTCCCCCCAAGGACCTGATGTGTGAGGACATGGTACATAGGTTTAGAATCGACAATGATGGTAGTATTCCGGAGTAGGATACAGTGACAGAAATTCTCGACAGTGATGAACGCTGCTAGAGCTAACTTATCCACATGTGAATAACGGGTTTCGGAGTCTATGAGACCCTTAATAAGGTAGTAGATCACATATTATTGTGCCTAGCTATCCTCCTCAACTAAAACCATAGCAATAGTTGAGGTAGAGGCAGCAAGATAAAGGATGTAATCCTTGGTGTAATCTGGTGGTTGTAACACGGGTGCATGGGTAATAGCATGCTTAAGATTGTCAAAGGCCTTCGGGGCATAGTCATCCCAAATAAACGGGATGTCCTTCTTTAACAATCGCATGTAACCCTATGTTTTTTCTGCAAAATTACACATGAAATGATGCAGGTAGTTTCCCTTCCCCTACAAAATTTGAAGTTATGTGATGTCCGTGGGTGGGGGTAGGGATACGATGGCCTCTACCTTGAGGGGATCAATGCGGATCCTATCTTTGGAAATGATGAATCCAAGGAGACATCCGAACTCCACATAGAATATACACTTATGGGGATTTAAACAGATTTTGTATCGTCGACATATGAGAAACACAACTATCAAATGATCGATGTGAACTCACAAATATTTGAATGAGCGGGGAAATCATAGAGGTAGGGTTTCATAAAATCCTTAATATCATGAAAGGAATAGGACATGGTCCGATGGAATGTGGCTCCAGTATTTTTAAGGCCAAAAGGTAATTTGCGATATGCAAGTGTACCCCATGGGCAGATCAAATCAGTTTTCTCATGATCGGCTGAGTGGATCTCAATCTGATTATAGCTAGAAAATTCATCCATGAATGAAAAGATGACACTCATGGCGCAGTTGTCAATAATTTGGTCAATAAACTGGGTAGGGTAATTGTCCTTAGTACAAGCGTTATTAAGATCCCTGTAATCAATGCAAAATCTAATTGATCCAGGTTTCTTTGTAATCGGGATGACATTAGAGACCCAGTCTGTCAAGGGAATGGGATAAATGAACCCATCTTTCAACAACTTTTCAATCTCTACTTTGATGGCCGCAGTCTTTCTAGGGTGCACTAGACAGATTTTTTTTTTGGACAGGTTTTGCGTCAGGATATGTTTTGATTTCATGCATGACAATATCAGGATCAATCCTGGGCATTTCTTCATAGCCCATGCAAATACGTCGCAGAACTATTTAAACAAAGCCGTAAAAGTCTTGATTTCATCAGGAGAACAAGTTTGTCTTATGTGGATGTGTTTTCTAAGGTGATGGTAGATATGATGCTTTCCAAGTTCCCCTCAGTTACCATATCCTGGATGAGAATAAGAGATTGAGGGTGAGGAAATAAATCTGGTGAAACAATTGTGTGAACTGCGTTCTCTACCATGTCTAGAGGTGGGAGGAAATACAAGCGATGATGATGGTCTTCCCATGGAGGCTCATCCAAGCTCATAATATCCATGATCGATTCATCATAATGAAAAGTATGGAGTAGATGATCTAGTGATGGTGTGGATGAGTTCCACGAAGATGGAAGAGAACCTAGGTTAGATGCCACCGAAGAGTTTCCATCGAGTAAATCGGGCGTTGATTGGATGGCCTCATAAGTGGCTTCAGCAGGGTTGAGAGGAATTACATATCTAATCAAATAAAGGAGATTGAGATCGGGTACAATCCATTGGTCTGTTGAGTTGGAGGAGGATGGGTTCATGGATGAGATCATGTTCACCATGGAAACATGTGATGGGGGATATGGTGTTGGAAATAATCTCATCAGGGATGAGTCTTTTAGGAGTCCTACCCCCACACTCTCATATATTTGTGATGAGTGTCCCAAGAGAGGGATGTTATCCGCAGGATGAGTAGTGGTGTCTAGTGTACAAAATTCTAACTGGTCAATAGTGACAATTTTCCCATGATGGGGAAATTGCACAATGCAGAATATGGATGATGCAACCACATTCATGGTGTAGAACCAATTTCGACCAAGTAACAAGTTATAATCCATTGGAGCGGCGACTACTTCCACATTAATGGAAACAATCTTACCTCCCAACTCTATGGCTAAAGATTGTAACATCCCATGTGGTTGAAATCCAGGCCCTTCACATGCTTTCAGAGTAGTATGAGAATGGTTCAACTCGGAAGAGCCGATGGCTCTCCAACAGGATATCAACATAATAGAAGTAGAGGATCCTTCATCTAAAATAGTACAATGGATACTTTTCCAAGAAACGTTGGTAACGATTTGAAACACCAATTTGTGGGAAAGCCTCGGCTTGAAATACTCCAATATGAACATGATAGTGTTAGAGGAATATGGATCCACTGCTCCTATAGAAGATAGCAGAGTCTTACACTGATTGGGACAATTTTGTAAGACTTCAAGCGTTGACATAGCACATTGTACCTGGGATAGATCTTCTATGATATTGTAGTTTTGAGCGGCACGAGTATTAGGGTTGAAAATGGATTTTCAAATTGTAATTTTTTATGGACACAATACCGCATCTGGTAGAGGTTTCTCTATGGTTAAAGGACCTTGTGGTAGAGGAACATTGGACGTATATGGGGAGGATTTTTTAATATTACCTCCATCGGATTCCTTGTCAAGAATAGGGTCGTATGTACGTGACCTGGTAGATAAGTTGACCATTTTGTTGTGCATCATGAGAACATGAGCTGTGGTGGAAGGTTCTCCTTGAGAAGGAGGTGGCTATTGTCAAACCATTTGTTCTTGTTGTGTGGGGAAGGGGTTCATTAAAGCTATGGGTGTGGGGTTTCCCTTGAGAAAATTTTGGACTTCTTCACGATGTGGAAATTCTTTTGTGAAGTGATCGTCAGTTCAGAGTAAGGAAGGATATTTGGCCTTCCTTCTCGGTTTTGTGTCGTTAGGATCGAAATTGTTTTTGTGCTCCCGTTGGTTAGAAGACTTCCCAGATTTTCCTTTTCTCTTAATTTTACCATTGGATTTCTAAGATGAAGTAGATTGGACTAAATTCACCTCCGTAGTCGAAGAAGGACTAGGTTACTGGTTGGTATTGTTTCCAGCCTGTGACGGGGATTGAGTTGAACTAATGTGTTTCTACGATCCACTCGATTGAGTAGCAGGATGGGTATGAACAGAACCAATGATGCCATCGGCATGTGATCCCGTGGGAGGTTTTGTTTGGTAGTTTTTGGGGTGTGGGGAATTAGGAATAATTTCATATAATGTGCTAGATTGAGCATATAATACGTCTAGGTACTGAGCACGCAAGATGGATTCTTCTTCCATAATGGCCCCACCCATAGCAATGCATTGAGCTATGATGGGTAAAATGACTTCGTAAACCAATCGGTGAGTAGTTGATCTAGAATGGGAGCTTTAATGAGCCGAAGTATCCTTCTCCACTCATGAATATGATTATAAATGTGAGTGGAGATTGATTGTCGAAGATACGTCAAAAGATCTGTGCCAGTTTCCTAGTGGATTGGTAATTGAAAATGGGTCAAAAGGCCATAGCTAAAGATCTAAAATTGGAAAAAGAGTGTTGTGGTAACTCGATGTATCACTTTGCGGAGGTATTGGTGAGGTTTCATCGAAAAATACTCAGACAGATGGAATCATCCATTAAGGAATTGGAGGAGCACCACAAATAGTATGTCATTACGTGGTTCTTAGGATCCTCACCAAGTTTGCCATTAAATTTGGGTATGTCCGATGGTAACTTCATAGGAATGGGTGGCCAATTTATACCATGTTGGATGGGATCATTAGTCAAACATGATAGATCCAGTAGAACTAATGTAGACATAAATGGTAACTGTTGGTTTGGATGTGGATACTGGTAGTATTGATAAGGCATCTAGGTACCAGTAGGACCATGGATCGATTTATCATAAGGTCCTCCCATAGATGGTTGGCCATGCGGAGGTGATCCTCCCTGATGAGGAGGTGGACCCGAAGGGGGTTCCGTCTCCAGAGTGTGGAAGTCCTCCTGTGGATGGTGGAGGTGGAGGTGGGACAGGTGGTGGAGGAGGGGGTGGGACATGTGGTGGGGGTGGGGGGGGGGTGCACCACTAGATGGAGTTCCATTCAGTGGAATTTTATGATGCTCCCATGGGGTGTTCATATTTCCTGGATAAGGTAATCCAGGATACAGATTACCTGGGTAATTTTGACCTATTGCAATATTGTGATTACTCGAGTATGTATTCCCCCATGAGGGTTGGCTCCAAGTAGATGACCCCCCCATGTGATGCGCCCACGTAGGTTGTCCCATGGCTGGGAATTAACTCCTAACCATATTGTAGTTCATGTATGAAGGATATCCTACACTTACACTCTATCCTCTAATTAGAGGTTTCCCCCCAATTAGATTTTGTCCACTGATTAGGGTTTTCCCCCCAGTTTAAGGGTGTCCACCAATTGGAGCATGTCCAGTAAGCGTATGTTGACCACTAACCGTAGGTTTCCCCGTGGTCATATATTGGCCACTAACCGTAGGTTTCCCCATGATCATATATTGACCACTAACCGTAGGTTTCCCTATGATCATATATTGACCACTAACTAGAGGGTAGCCGCTACTTGAATTTTGAGGTGGAGTTGATGTTCTGGTTATGAAGTTAATGGTAACTGAAGTTTTCCATGTAGTTGTTGGGGTCAAAAAGGGTGTAGAACTGACCAGATTATTTTGAGGCATACTAGATGGAAAAGAAGGTTGGCCCAATTCATAGGTGGTCATAATGGTCGTAGATATTCCTGGTGAAGGGAGAATAAAAAAATGTATAGGGGATTGTTGTTCGGGAATGGGTACCTCTAGGGTGGGTCAGGGAAGAAAAATCTAGCGTCTTACTCGCTCTCTAAGTGTGCATAAATTCTCAATAGTCTCGTAAACCGATGTGAGAAATTCCACATTTGGAATAAATCGAGTAGGGAACGAGCGTGGTGGAGTTTCCACCAAGGAAAGTGACCCAAAATAGAAAATACCATGACCTAAGGAGGTCCCCCAAAATGATGCAGTTGGAACAAAAGCGGTTTCTATCAGGTCGTCTGGGGGTCGAGTGAAAATCCAATCGACGACTCCAGGGTTACCTTCAAGCAGGTGATGAAAATATGTGTCATGAAGAGGAGGTTTTTCCACCAACAAAGGTCCTATAGGATCAGTGATGAGTGGACTTATAGGAGGAGGGAAGTTTCCTCTTGATTCAGGGATAGGAATTCCTTCTTCATGTGATCCATATGTTGTGGGTTAATCCATGCTTTCTCCTGAGTTCTCTGCTTGTCCAGGGGGAAATTCAAGTGGAAAAATTAATATTTTGTGGGATCTTCTTAAGGGTTGTTCAGCTAGGATGGCTGATGAAAAAATTCTCCTAAAAGTTTTATAAAAGAAAAAAAACACTTCAAGTCCTACTCAAGCTAAGGCCACAAGAAAAATGATATGATAGGTGGGATTAAATTCTGGAATCTCACAGGAGTATCAAGGCATCGCAACTCGCAATATACTATAGTTTCCAATAGTAGTACTTGACCCAATATTTCAGAGCACTAACCATGGAGTATTAGGACCGTACCCCTAGCCGTGTTGCCCGACTACTTGGAAGTAAGTACGTAATGGCTCCCTGAGTGTTGTTCTCGGTGTATTTCCACGCCAAGATAGACAATGTTTGAATCGGATGGTTTCAGGAATCCTAGTGGGGTATCCCTATATACACAAGGTACGTGGGAGATCCAATCCATAGTAGTGTTGTCTAATGAACAACCATACAGCAGGAGCCTTCCTATATACTGTTGAGTATGTGAAGTACCTTTCTATATACCTAAAGGTACATGAAAGGTCGTTCGATATACCGACTGGTACGTGGAATGACTGCAATTCCCTGGGATGCAGTGTAGGAAACTAACGACAACTGCTAGTTTTTAAGATGCTGGAACACGTATCTACCCTATCACACAAGTTTCAATAAAATTTTAACCTAGGCTACCGCTTGATTTTATCTTATACGGTTAGGTGAATGCATGAAGTGTAGACTTATAGAGTAAACTAAATGCACAACTAAGCTAAATGTAGTGCAAGTCTTTCATTTTTATTTTCAGTGAAAACTAGCTAAAGGAAAGAAAAATGTTTTCTTTCTGAAAACAAATGAAAAATGTATGCTTCCTACTTTACTCTCCAATTTCAACCAAAAGACTACAAACACTCTTTCATTCAAACCAACAAAACAAAAAAAATATACCAAACCAAAAATATTTTTCGTTTTTCTTTTCAACTAAGCTAGATATATGAGCAAAAATGAAAAGATGAACTTCACTTTTGATTGCAACAACTCTAATTCTAAAACAAAGAACAAAATAAGTGAAAGGGAAATAAAAAACATGAGAGCATTCACTAGCTTTTCCGATACTTTGAGAAGGCCTAAATTCACTTAATATTTTCAAGGAGATGAAGATGAACTTTACAAAACCAAGAGAACATAAGCATTGACAATTTTTGATATTTTTCAAAGTTTCTTAACTATCCAAAGCATGAAACACTCTTCACAACAATCTCAAGTAATCTACTCGAAATGAAGATAGTAAATATTTTTTGATTATCCAAACTAATGTACTAAAAAATATGAGAATGATACCACTACTTCAATTCTGATTCAAAATATTAGAGGCTACTTACTAATGCAATATTTAAGCAACTAGAAGTTCTCAAGAAGTCAAATCACCCAAAATCGTAATACAACACAACATCCACACCAAATTGCCCAAGAATCACAACAACCTAATTTTTTGGAGGACTTAGCACTCATAGCAAACAAATCAGAGATACTGACGGGAGTCACAAGACTGGTTGCACTCACGAGGGATTGAAATTTCCCATGACTGAAGAGACAACCGATTGACTAGCTAGGACTCAAATCAAGCTCTAAATTTCAAAATAAGCGAAGGACAAAGCACATTGAATCTGAGGAATACTATGGCTACAATGGGTAAAGACACATACCTTATAAAACCAAGAAAAAACCAATTTTGTGGGATTTTTTAACCCTATGCAGTAGGCTTGCAGGGTGACTCACCCTCTAAGTATACACAAAGGAATTGGAATCCCAGCGATGCAAGTCACAGACACGAAAAGTGAGTCAATGACACGAGTTGAAAATGGACAAAATGCATGAGCGATGCAGTCTATCTAAAGGAAAAGAGCGTCATAATTACAATGACGCAAGGACAAAACTTCCCAGGTGTGTTAGGAGAAAACCAACTTTGAAAAATGAAAAATCCCAAGAACAAAAAGGTAAATGGCTAAGATAAATATCCCAATCAGATACTAGATCACCCCGTAAATCTCTAAGAAACATATCCAAGAGAAGGAGGCAATTTAGAGACTATTGGAAGAAAACAAAAACGAAAATCACAATCGAATCAAAGACTATGGACCTGAAGTACCCAATATGGCTGTCAATTTTGTTTGCGGGAAATCTGTCAGTGTTGACACTAACCGATCTCCCTAGTACGAATGGTTCGAATCTAGAACAAAAGTAATACAAAACACAGTTATCTTTCCTAGATTAACCAAATTGCAAGAGATATGGAAGGATAACTTACCTTATGATTGTAGTGCTATCTCCTTGTTTGGTGTAGCTCTTGATCTTTGGATATTCAACTGAAAAATAGTACACAACAAGTGGAAACATGCAAATACCAATAATATGCAAATATAGATCAATCTAAACTAACAGTCAAAGAAGCTAATTCAAAATATCTTAAAACAATAATATTTTTATGGAAATAATTTTTATTAATGTAAATATAAGAAGTACATAGGGAGAGATTACAACCGAGCTTTGATGTCGTAACTCCTTCCAAATGGTCCTAGCCTCAAAGATACAAGATTTTGCCTCCTAATGGATGAAAGGGAACAAACTCTAGCAGAATTTCACTAGCATTTAAGTGCTCTATCTTTCTCCCTCCTTAACCATAGAGAGGGGTTTTGTATTTATAGGCCTAAATGGATAGGAGAGGTTGAGTACTTGTGGGAGAAGCTCAAGGGATCATCCCAAAAGGTAAAGGGATCGAGTACCACCCTTCCTATTTCATAGGGATAAGCCTCCACGTAACCATGGGTTCTAGAAGCCGCTCGAAGCTTATTTTTATCCTTTCAAACCAATAGTGCCGCACTTTGTACACAAGAAACATGCGTCTTTGGAGGGTGGCGCACCTTGTCCAAAGTTAGAAAGTGTCACCAACGCGCTCTGTCAATATGCAAAGCACATCACTAGGGGTCTGGCACTCTTTGTCAATGTGCAAGTTGGGTTAGGGTGACAACAAAAAGTAAAAGGAATAACCACAACTCTTCCTTCAAGTAATTTGTTGTAAGTGATTTTAGGAACCAGGGAAAATGAAGGACACATAACTCATGATGCCAATATTTTGGTGTAACACCCTCTCCCCACCTCCTCTCTCTCTCTCAACCCCCCATCTCTTTCTCTATCACTAACCCTCTCCTCTCTCTCTCAACCCACTGCATCTCATATCTTTGCCTCTCCCACCCACCTCTCTCTTCCTCTCCTCCCAACCCTCCCCCCACTCCCTCTCTTACTAATTCTTCATTTACCCTAATCCCCTCCCTCTATCCATTCCCCTCTTTTCCTAACCCCCTTATCTTTTTCCACTCTACCCCTCTCTATCCAATTAATGTTATGAACATTTGACACTTAATAGTGTGATTGTTACATAGAAATACACATGCGTTAATAATGCATGAGTGCTATTTGTTGCATTATTCAACTATAATGAGAAGGGGGGCGAATCACTATAGGATAGATTTTAACTTTCAAAACTTATTTACCATTCACAATATCCTTCAATAACATTGAGCAACAATCAACAAAAATTCACCATATAAGAGACACAACCCAATAAGAGAGAAAACCATGGAAAGATGTCCTTTCTAAAACTATGCTTAAAATAATTTGTAGACGCCAATATGCTCGAGACACCAATCTCACAAGTTTACAAGCAACAATTTGTAGGAGGAACCAACCCCCTAGATTTTCTAGCACCAACTAGAAGGAAGCACCAACTTCCTAAATTATCCGACACCAACTCTTTTCCATGTCAGATCCCTATCTTTGAACATGGTCTCCAACTACGCGATCTTGGCAACCTCATCAGTGATGTTCTTCACATAGCATATTGTCTCGTGGGTAAACCAATTTTGTTTTGCGTTGTATTTACTTGTCGCATGAAAGACAAGCAATCTCAATGTGGAATCTGATGTAGTTTCCATTCTTATTGATACAAGAGAACTGCTACTTCTATATCCAACTGGTGGATTACTACTACTTCTTGAACTCTATGTATCTGGATCAATATCCCAGATAGAACTCGATTATATCCCTCTAAATTCTTCTTATTCATATACATCTACTTTGGGACTTGCTTCCCATGCAAAATTAAGTAATAACCGGTCTTCTTGATTAGATAAAGGGAACTGGTGGGTTGGGATGAAGCATGGGCTCCTTCGTGGAGCATTCCTTCTGACAATATTGAATCCAGGAGAGATAAAATCCAGTTGTGCACTCTCTTCTCCATTCATACAAGTGCCTCCATTAGTCTGCACTTCCTCTTCTTCCACGTCCTTTGGGTTCTTTCCTTCTCTTTTCCTCTTGGGGGGTGATACCACTATTCTCATCGAAACTCTCACTTTCTTGCATCACATGCCTCTTCGACAATCTCTCCTCTTCTGATCATAGGAATCTTTCTCGAACCACATGCACCCTTCTGGCAAAAAGGACCATTCTACACACTCTCATCATGTAGTTCCATCTTTGACATTCTTCTTTCCTCTCTGATCCACACTATCCTTCCCTATCATTTTCTTTTTTCTTTTCTTTCTTATAACTTCCTTCTTTATCTCATCCCTTCTTACATGTCTTCTCTCCCTCTGGATTCTCTTCTCTTCTAGATCCATCACTTCACCTACCTCTTCTCCCACTACTTCATACCCCACCCCATCATCGTAGTGTTTAATCTTCCATGCCATTAGGGTTCATTTCCATTAGCCCCTTCTCAATAAACAACATATTTTCCCACAATGGAATCTACACCAAGAATATCTTTCTTGTTCCCTCTTCAAATCATGATTCTGCATTGCTATACAATTCACTGCATCCTATAGAAAATTCTACAATATACCCTTCTTTCACACTAAAAAACCAAAAATCAATATCCCTAGACCACTTATTGTCTAGGTATTTCAGCTCTTGTATCTTCTCCTTAGTCCATAGTATCAATTGAGTTTCTCTCCAAATGGAATTAATCTCAAATTGCCTCTTTGTCCATTCATATATCAAAACAATAATCTCGCAAAAGAAAATTTCATGCAAATCTGAATAAAGATACCTATCTTTCTGGCGTTGGGGTGAAATTTAAGGTCCTCCAGTCTCATTTTGCACAAACTCATCCTCCTTGATTTCTATACATGCCTTGATCTTAGATTTAGTAGGATTCCACCTCATTTTTTCATCCTCCCTTCAAAATCCTTGTAAGGTCCCGACAACAAAAGCATCTTGTTGGTTGGTGGTTTGTTAGACCTAGGGTTCAACTTGCATCACTAACAAAAACCCTACAGGTGTTGGCATTTTCAATACCCTACAAGGAGAATATGGTCTCACCTGAGACGCATGAAGGAAATTACAAGGATGCGTAGGAGAGGATGGGTTCTATTAGGCCACTAGTGCATTAATTCCTTCACTCAGAACCACGCATTTGAATCATTACCAAGATCAAATTTATCTTCTAAACTATTGAATATTCACCATAATCCAATCATTAAGAAACTGCGTAAGGACATTATGAAATAACAACTATATTATATTCATGTTCAAGAATTGGGTGCAACCCATTGCTTATAAACTCAACTCAACATCCTAATGGCCTTTCATCTATCCAATCATTAAAACAAAAACATCATAGCACAATAGATATCAGCGCACATAACATAACAACAATATGTCTAATCTCAAAACCCAACTAGCTCATTACAAAAGCATCTACAACAGAGCTGACAGAAAACAACAGAATTAAACAAAACATATTACAAAACATCCCAGAACCGAACTGACTACAACTAACTGATAGTATTTCATAGAACAACTGAGTAAACCTGACCCATTACAAAATATTCATTTATATAGGCTTAGGTTCCAAAACTGTAAAACTTGTTGGTGACATGCAATCTCTATCTAAATTGCTCAGCGTGCAGCTGCTTCCAACTAAACCAAAACACGGGCACCAGCAACATACATTATGAAACTAGTAATAGGCGTAAGGAGGGATTTCGAGGTGGCTCTATGGTTGAGGGATAGGAGCATGACAACATAGTTGAGAGTGTTCACCATTGACATCATGTTTCAACACTTTAGAACCAAGTTGATTTTGGAAATTGATAGGTGGTTCAAAGAATCATTCTTAGACTTGGATGCCTTGAAGCCTCCTTTAGGGCCTAAGGCTTGTGTTTCCTCCTCCAATGATGCCTAAGTTCTTGATACCAATACCTAGTGCTCAAAACCTCCAAATGATTGATATCAGTACTCAAAGGTGAAGGCCATTGTAGGGAGATCTTGTGTGTTGGTTTAAGGCATTATTCTTCTCCTTGAGTATCTAAAAGATTCCTTTAGGGTATAATTCCTATGTTCCCTCCCCTAACCATGTATAGGAGATCAACACTGATCCATAATTATCAAAATATACAAATGGCACCCTATCCCAACTTAGACTTCCAAGAACAATGCATAGAACCACCGCACATGGAATCCTTTGAGGATCCTTAACCTACGAGTGGGGATATGGGTTCCATTTGTGTGTTTTGAGCACTAGACATGGATCTTGAGATCCCAACCATGTCTAGGGTCCCAAGACCCATACCATGTGCTAAAAAATTCCCAAAGGTGTAGATGTCAATGCTTAGAGCCTAATAATACCTAAAGTTCAAAACCACCATTTGGAACAATTGAGGGATGTGATTGATCCTATGGGCCAAGATATGAATTGAACATTATGTGCTTAGGGTTAGTAAGCTTATCTTTCTAGAGTTTTCATATAAATGGAACTGAGTTGTACTAGGGACGAGCAATTGAGGGATGAGATTGATCCTATGGGCCAAGATATGAATTGAACATTATGTACTTAGGTCAATAAGCTTATCTTTCTAGAGTTTTCATAAAAATGGCACTGAGTTGTACTAGGGACAAGAAGGAAATACCTCCACAAAATCCATGGAACCTAAAAAAATCACTCTAAACAATATGAGGTAAGAGGTGGTGTTGGGTAGATATCACTCTAAATCACTTTAAATATTAAATGATATATAAACAATTTCATGCTTTTAGGAAGTATATAATAGAAATCGGGTAAGTAAGAAAATATGTTGAGGTAAAACTATAAATAACTTAATTGAAGTAAACATTATTAGTATTATTTTGTTTACACGGTTAAAACATTAAAACTATGTTGTTATAAAAAAAACATTAATAGTAACTAGAAGTGCACACTTTTCTCTTTAATATAATTTTTTAAATGTAAATAGAAACACATGCTTCACAATTTTTAAATTTCAAAATTACTTACGTAAAGGGATTTATATTTATAACTATTAAGTCTATTCAAATTATTCTATGAAATATATATTTGTTTATAAAAAAATTACTAAATTTGAACCTTCTCAAATAAAAAAATTTAAACATTTCATATTATAATCTTTCATAACATAACAATTTTTTTAAAACTTACCCATTATTTAAAATATATATATATATGATACACATAATTAAAAATAATTAGTTATAATTAATTAAAAATCCCAATAAATCGCCTTTTAAGATGGATCTAGCACTTGATAAATCTCCTTTTAAGATGGATCTATGTTGATATAAGTCACATCTATATCAATATATAATACTTCACATCCATATCAAAATATAATAATTCACATATATATTATCCAAACCAGAAGATGTCTCAACGGAATTAAACACGGATAGATGGAATGAAATCCATTTACAACCACCAATAGATCACCGTATCATTGACAAATACATTATAATTATATTCAATATAATAGATATCATGTATGAATTTTTATTTAATTTATGTTTAATATATTAATTATTATTTTTTAATATTTTAAACGACATTATAAATTTATTTCTATTTTTATTTTATTTATAGAATATAGTTCAATGATTACGAATTTGTGTTTTTTCTTAAGAGATTAATACATAGGTTCAAATCATAAAAAAGATAAGCTATTTATATTTTTATAAACTTTAATAACTACATTGTTACAAATAAAGATCCTCTTTATTTTGTTAAGGAGAGGTTTAATATTATTATTAAAAAATGGATAAACATTTTAACTTATGAATAATCAGACTTGTTTCCTCTTTTATTTTATTAAGGAAAGGTTTATTATTATTATTAAAAAATTAT
The DNA here is from genome assembly GCA_027924585.1 of Larix kaempferi. Taxonomy (NCBI): domain Eukaryota; kingdom Viridiplantae; phylum Streptophyta; class Pinopsida; order Pinales; family Pinaceae; genus Larix; species Larix kaempferi. Next base: position 3,365,114 of record BSBM01000150.1, read on the forward strand.
TTTATTAAAGAAAAGTTTATTATTATTATTAAAAAATGGATCAAAAATTATGAATAATGAGACTTGTTTTTAAGATAATGAATTGCTATTTTAAAATTATGTTTTGATTTGAAGATGAAAACTTAAAATTAGGTTCTTTGGACTTTCTTACATCCACATTTAAGTGCTTCCACGATGTTTATTACCAAGATTTCCAACTTGATTAAGCATACGATCTTGGGGCATCACCAAGGTTTCCAACATTAAATTTTCTTTGCTATTGCAATTATATTTATTTTACAATCCATGAAATTTATATATCACTGCAATAATATTTCTGTCATGATACTTGAATACTCCAAGTGACGTGGTTAGTTGGCTTTGGAAGTATTGCAACATATTTATCAGATGACCTATGAATACTCCAGTGGGTTGCCTTTCGAAAAAGTACTCAAGGAAACGACTCCAATCCTGGTTGCCCAGCTTTTGTCTTTCTTTATATTAATGGGAAATAGCCTTGCCAATTTGAATTGAATAGTACAAAGGCATAATAGTATAGATTTTTTTTTCGTTTTTTAAAGAATTTTTATTTTATAATGAAATATATGTGTGAAGTTTGGTTAAGATATATAATTAAAGGAAAATGAGATAAGTGTATTGTTAAAATTAATTTTATTCACCAACCACCTCACTGTACAAATTTATTTACAATAAAAAATTATAATTAAATATGGTCTATGGATACATCTCCATAAGCATCACAAACTCTTTTTTTTATACTCTTCTGCTCCTTACATGAACCTGCATATTGATTTTTTTTCCATTTCTGTAGTCAAAGGTATGGGTTGTTTTCTTTTTGGTATATGTCACAATCTCCTCCTTTTTCTGGTCTCACAAGAATCTGCATATTGTTTTATTTTCTTTGGTCAATGATTTGGAGGTTGGTGGTGGATGCTGCATATTGTTTTATTTTCTTTGGTCAATGATTTGGAGGTTGGTGGTGGATGCCGGCCAACAATGGTATTGAAATTGCGGTCGATCGTTGAGAGCGAATTGGACGGTGGACCGAATACAGAGGTGTCATTTATGACCATGATTTTATCTTCACGTGTGGTTTGATCAACCAAATGAAATCCTGGCACAGTCCTTAGTTGCAGGAAGGAAACTGCTCCAAAATCCCTCCATTCAAAGTATGTGCATACGTGGGTAGTTGCAAGAAGGAAAATTGTCCACAAATCCCTCTTCCAAAATGGATGGCATACGTCATGACTTACTGATCATGAAAGGGCAGGAACTTCCATTTCGGACAAAGACAGGATAAGACGTGTAACGGACACATGTTTGTGTGGTTCGAATTTCAAATCCAATTCATATGTCAAATTTGTAGCAGAATTTGGAATTTCAAATTCAATCCGAATGTTAAATTTGGAGTAAAATTGGAATTTCAAATCCAATCAACATGTCAAATATGATGCGATGGTTTTAACTTTTTTTTTTAATTTTTTTTATTGAAGATTTTAACGATTAGATTTGGAGTGGGCTAAATTCTAGACGATTTGTATCTCTTGTGATGGGGAAATCCTTGAAATTGCAATTTGGGTTTTTGGAATTGCAAGTTTGACTAAAGGAATGGATTCAGCAACCTCGATTACTCCTGGTGCATACCGATAGACAATTCGAGCAACACAAAACTGCAATTTCAGCTATTCCTACCAAATTTTGAGAATCTAGGTGCAAATCCTCTAAAATTAGGTAATTTGCTTCAAGCCCTCAACAAGTGATTTGAAGTTTGATGGAGAATAATAAGATGGCTAAAAAATATAGGGATAAGGAAGGTATTCAAGAAAACACATCATTTCACCAACTAAATTATGATTAAATATAATATTTTATGTTAAAATATATAATTAATTGCTTTATTTTAATATATATTAGTATAGATTCATAAATTTGGATTTATTAAGTATTGAGAAGGACACATCAAGCTGTGCTCTATAGATCAACCTGGGAGAGATGTTGTGGGTAACATTAAATTACCAAAAATAAAAAGTAAGGGATCAAATTTCTTGAGTTTAAAATTTAAAAAAAAAATTACACCTCTAGAAATTGGATCCCTCTCAATACTTAATAGATACAATTTTAAGATGGATCTATACTTAGAATGAGAAAAAGTAATAAGCAAACCAATGGAAAAAAATAAAAGGTAAAACAATGTAAAAAAGATAAAAAGTGAAAAAATGTAACTTAAAATTCTAAAGAATAGGAACAAGTAATAAGTAAAACAATGTAAAAAAGTAAAAAGTAAAACAATGTAAAAATAAAGCAAGATAGAAAAAATAAAAAGTAAAACAATGTTAAATAGTTAAAGTATCTATTTAATATAGTAGATTGGGATGACTTTAAAACATATGTTCTTAACTACTCAAATTAATTTTTGTAGGAAAAATAATAGATCAAAAAGCTTTGTACCCCTAGGGATTTGATCCCTTTGGGGGCATAGTAGATGGAGAGTTTAGATGGATCTATGTTGGTAAATGGACGTTACCTAACATGACAACATCTCCTCCTAACATGACAACATGTCCCCCATACTCATTGTAAACACCTCACTACTCACTCTCAATACAATTAACCAATCCTTTTAAGATTAAAAAATAATAAGATTACAACCTAACCCATGATCCATAGTAAAATAAGCAAAGATCTAATCTTTAAAATCAAACAAAGGTTACTTATATACTTGTATGAATTTACAAAGGTTCCCTATCCATATATACTTATATGAACTTACTAAATGTGTAAGTACTATGCTTGTAGGAATTAGTATGAGCAAAGTGGACAACAATATATATAGAAAAGACACATATGTAGTGTGTTAAACATTACTTTGTAGGAATCACTATGAGCAAAGTGAACAACAATATATATAAAAAAGACACGTATGTAGTTAACTAATGTTAAACATTACTTTGTTCATGTCGATTTAAAATGGAATGCTTAGGTTCTTAGTGAAGATACTTTGGTTCTTCCTCAAAAGAAGAGGGACCAACCAATGGTCATTGGACAATATTTTATTTGTCTTTATTATAACAAAAACATTAGGTGTCCATCAAGGTAAATAGGTAGAAACCCATACAAAGACAGAAGGATAAGAGTCAAAGCACTATAGAAATTTCACCACATGCGAGCTACTAACAGATTTCACCAACATGTCACTTGTTCCCACGAGCTACCAACAAACTTTACCAATGCTTCACTACACCAACGCTTTGCACCACAGGCTTGGAAACTTTCTTCACCACGAGCTAGGGTTTACCTTGGTCTCATATGAGTCTTCACCAATGCAACCTTTATTAGATAGAAAATGTTGGTAGGCAAGAGTAGGCCAAAGGAAATTTGCGTGGCTCTAATACCATTGTTAGCTTCCCATTAGGGAAAATAGGAAAAAATCATACGAAGACAAAAGGATAGGCAGCAAAGCACATTTTTCCATAAGAAAATGTACATATTAATACATGATGGATGACCCTTGGTTTTGACTTCCAAGATGTCTCTTGGACTCCTGGGTGACTCTTAGTCGTCTTTCCACAATAATATTCCTCACCCCAAGAATTAGGCTCCAACAAAAAAAAACATTGTTTTGTTCATGTCGATTTAAAATGTCATGTTAAGAAGATACTTTGATTCTACCTCAAAAGAAGACAGACCTTACCCAATGGTTACTGGATAATATTTTATTTGTTTATTATTATAATAAAATTTATTTAGGGGTTGTTCAAGCTAGCATGAAAAGTTTTTTTTTTTCTTCCATTTAATCGATTTAATTACGAATTTTGTTAGTTTCATTTTTTTCTCTAGTTAGCAAGCTCATCTAACTATATGTTATATTTTTACTTTTAATTTGGAATAACTTTATTTGAGCTCTATCTCTTTGAACAATTTGTATAGCATCATTGTCGTGACATTGATTCTTGCCAATAGAGGGGAGACACGATATTTCTTAGAGTCAAGCACTCCTACTATCACAAAGGAATTTTTTATTGCAAAGGCATTCAAAATTTGGTTTATTTCAATAAAATATAGATTCTTTTAGAAATCCTTAACAATAAACCTCCTAGGACATTCCAGTGGTTAGCTTTCCAAAACAAATATGAAACTTTCCAATTAAAGACACAAAGATTGATTCGTTTAACTATTAAAAAATAAAGAAACACAAAGGAACACTATAAATACAATATTTACCATATGAAATGCAATGTGGAAAAACCCAACAAGAAAATGAAGCATTGTGTCTTTCTTCTTAATCAAATGAGAGTACGATAAAAAATAGATCAAGAAGTTTCCTATGGATTCGTGAGACATTATGGTTTTCTATAGTCACCTATTGAATTCTCTTTTCATCTACTCTATTATCTCTATTCTCCTATTGGTCATTGATCTAGTATGGAACTTGAACTTACTACAATAGTTACCGAAGCCTTTCCCATTCTTTTCCATAGGGTTTTGCCTCTATTTTGTGTCTGTAGGTTTAGAGTTTTTGACAATTTGATGCTTCTAGAAGTTTCTAGTGTATTCCCATATATGACTAACTCATTATGCTTGAATTATTGTGTGTTGATGTGGTTACCACTTGGTCTTGCAAGGAATAATTATATAGTACATTTTCCAATGGCATCACTTTCATAAATGGGCTTCGTTTGAGATAAACAATCCACCATTGGAAATTTATTGAACCATAACATGTAGTGAGGACCTCCAGGACAATTGTCTTTGAGTTTAATGACAAAAAATTTACATTTCTTTGACCCTTAATGAAAGGATTTTTTGTAACACTATTTTATTAGTATAATTTTCAAGGTGTGCCCCAAAGTGACCATTTTAGGTTTACAATTGTGTTTTCTTCTAGAAAAAAAATAACTTAAGATAATAACAATTTATTTCCATTTTGGATAATCCGTACCCATTTTTAGATACTTTTGGTCTCCAAAGGATTTAGATTTGACATAAGAGTACACAATTGCTCAACTTTCCCCTTGGAGCACCATTTGTCCTTGAATGCTAGTTGTCCCTTCAATCCCATCTCCCAAAGTTATTGTTGACCCTTTTGCTCATTTTGATATTTTTCTTCACAATTGTAACCTACAGTAAGTTTCCTTGTGCATAAGATGCCAAATATTGTATTAAATACAATAATTTCCTTGTTTTTTCTTATTGGGTATGGATGACTCATAGAGTTTCATGTTATCTATATTTACTACTGAAAAAAAATTGCATATAAAATGGAAGATAAATTCTATAAGATTTTTTTCCTACTTTCTCTAATACTTCAAAAAGTCCATATCTTAGGGATTTTATTTTATTTCCTATACCTTATAACCTTTTCTTATTCACATGCAACCAAAATCTGTCTCCCAATTTGAAGGTATTTCAAAATTATGATAGCATACATGACCTTGTACTTCCCTAGAGATTTTTCAACTTCTTATGAAGATATAAGTGTATTCTTGATCCTATATATGAAAATATCTTCCTTCAACACATCACTTGAGGATCATTCCCTTGCTTTAGGTTGTCCATGAATCCATATACAATGTCCAACGGTGATGGTGGTAAATATTTAAAATAGATCTCAAATGAGGACTTAATGGTGCAAGTGTTGATAACCATTTTCGAATGTTGTATGTAAATCAAGTTTTTATGCCAAATTCTTAGATTATTTTAATTATATCCTCTCAAAATTTGATCCAAAATCATGTCCACCACATATTCCTACCCATTATTTTAAGGGTGGAAGCTAGTAGATATCTTAAATTTAGTATCCAATTTCTCCCATAATGGAGTCTACGATGTACTAAGAAAAACTAGTATCTCTATCAGAAATGATGCTCCTTGTAATCCCAAAGAGTACGTAAACCATTTAAAAGAAAAAGCTTGCATATTTTTGTCCTTTTATGGTCCTTATACAAGCCATACAATTACACATATTACAAAAACACCACATATAGGTAGGCATGCCTTCTTCTTATCCTCGATAAGCCCTCAAAAAAGTCCATGGATATATTTTCCCAAGGCCTTTTAGGGACTAGAAATCAAGTATATTGTCCTTGCTTCATGTTATTAGGCTTGTTGGTACAACACAATACACAACCTATCATAAAACTAACTACTTGGTCTTGTGCCTTTTGACAACAAACATGCTTTTGCAAGTTGGTCATAGTCTTCCTAATGCCGAAATTCTCAAAAACCTTGGAGTTATGAGCATCCCTTATAAATTTTACTCTTTCTTTCTTAATTTTGAACTTGATGATATCCATATTTAATATACAACTTATTCAAGTACATTGGATGTTGTATCTAACCTAACAAGTCATTGATCCTTGAGAAGGGGTTTTAATTCTTGAGACTAATATTCTTCAAGACCCATCCATTTTTGGTACTAAAATAATAGAGGAACCAAATGGTGGGGTATTTAGTCCTATGAATTATTTCTCTAATAACTCTCATAATTAATGTCATCTAACTCTAATGTGGTTTGTGTATAAATTCCTTTATTTGAAAAAGGAGAATCTTGCAATAACTTCACAATCATGGTATCTCATGATCCACTTTCCTTTTGGGTGGTTTTATTACTAAAATTTGTCTTTTCATGTACTCATTATGCTTATTCCCAAGGTACACTACTAACTGGCCTATCTAGTACATAACTCTAATATATGTTGAGGAACTTTGGTAATTCATGTATTTTCTATTGTTTATTTGACCATGTGATTGATTATTCTATCAAAAAGTGTGTGACCACACACATAATGGGATAGAATTTGTGCAATTCCTATTGATAAAGAAAAAAATGATTAGAATCACACCAGAATTGAATTTAATAGATTTAATCATTGTTGGCATGCCTAAAGAACATATTTTGGGATGGTTGTAGAATGTTGACATAATATTCATGAAAAAACCTTAGAATGTTAACCCTCCTTCACATAGGGTTAAGAATCTAAGATGTTTTTGTTGGATATTGGAAAATTTATGATGGTGTGTCTTCCATCTTCTCATCTAAAGCACTTATTCCCAATTTGCACTTTTCTATATACTTATCCAATTTTCTTGCAGAGGCTTTAGAGGAACCATTGAAGATGTTAAAAACCTTTGGACTAGTAGAGAGCTTCTGTAGGAAGAATGAACCAGTAGGAGAAAGGACTTAGAGACACTTCATCATGGCTAGGTATGGATCCATTATTGTATATTTATACTTGTAATAGGACATCCTTTTGCACCCCCAATATACTTTTGTCATTTAAATGTTATTTTTCATGCTTTGTGTTCATTTAACAATTCAAGTATATACATAAGGATTTATACTTATGTCATGAACCTCCAAAATTCATAATAAAAAAATATGTATATATAAACATATAAATGTGTAAAAGATCTCTACGTTATTAGCATGCAATAATTATGGTAGCATAAAACGAGATCATTGTTGCAATGTAAAGTTACTTACACCAATTCTGTAACTAAACTTGGCAGGTTAACTTAAAGGCTCTGCGGTGTGCCATCGTCATGATCGAGGTGATGTTTTTGTTCCTCTTTACAACGTCCCAGTTATAGTTATGAAATGACTTTCTTATTTCTGAAGCTAAGTCTGGATCCTAGGTTATGGTCTTAACTCTATTATGCAAAAGATATTAGTGGGAGACTATGGTTATAGTCTTGATCCCATTTAAACTAGAAAGGACCATGGGCATTACCAATCCCTAGGCACAAGGCTTACCAATATACAACAAGATTGTGCCAATTCAAATGTTTATGACCATCGTTGGGGCTATGGGTTTACCCCATAGTCGAATATTGTAAAGTTTGCATTTAAATAAAGTTGTAGTTATAACATCAGTCGAATTGTTGGTTGTTGTGATGGTTTAATGTTTGTACTTTGTAATGCTTAGCACTTTATGAGCCACCTTGGCTATGAGTTGACAGCGTAACTAGGCATTTATGGCTTACGTTGGAACGTAATCACAACCATCCATTTGGACAAGCATATGCCTAGGGTTTCGTAAGGGTTTAATGTGTTCTTTGGTGTCTGAATCCTCATTATTGCATTTTGGTTTGTGAGTTCTTTGCTTTTCTATGTCGATGGCGATTCCATGAAGTTCTTCATGTCACTACCCTGCAATGTTAATGGAATTCTTCTCTGGTTGTTTTCCAAGGTGTGAAGGAAGACATCCAGGTTTTCATGGGCGCCACCTACATAACTTACTGAAAGTTGTGACCGAACCTGGCCAACCTTCGCCAGCCTCGAACTACCAACAAATGGTAAGAAAAGAATGTTTTTAACTCATACTCAACGATTAAATTTGGTAAAATGCATTTGGTTTTCTTTCTGGTCATAGGGATTAATATTTATGATTATCTTGCAGGCATCGGAGTAATAAGGGTGCTCAGGAAGAGTCGACCCCTAGCTCTGTCTGTTGTTTGTATAAGTAAGATTATAAACTTTAATTTAATTTCAATGAAATTATTATTTGGTTATTGTGGATCATGATTGTGGTGTTTGAAATGCAGGTTTAAAACGTCTTTTAGGTTAGCGACAGGGTCCTCTCTTCTCGATCATGCATTTCAAAACGCCCAGGTGAGGAAAGCTAAGCCTAAAACCTTTTAAGTCTTTAACATTAAGTTATCTGTTGATTTCTAACTGCTTAAAATGTTGGTTGCTACAGGTGAATTTATGTGGGGTTTTGGAACCGCGAGGAGAGAACAGGCCTTCCCCTTCAGCAAGATAAGTTAATTGATTAAATGATTGACCCTTTAGGGTTTGTGAACTTTTGGGCAGAGGCTTCCTCGTAATCTTCGTTTCATCTTTTGCTTATAAACGTTTCCATAAACTCTGTTTTTTTTAACCATCGTTGATGGCTCTATAATTCTTATTTAATTACTTTGAACTCTGTTTGTTTATTCTTTTAAGAGAATAGAGGCCATCTCGGGTGGTCCTCTATCCACAAGGATCGTGGATCCATTTGTTTTTGTAGTTGATACCAATTAATATTTAAATGACCATTAGGGTCTTTGCCAATTCTTTAATTACGAGATTTATGTATAATCCATGATTTTAAGTTATGACTAACTAGAATTTTTGTTCTCAATCTATTCCATTAAACTGTATTTAGTTATCCTTTTGATTGATATCTTTTCTTTTTAAAACAACCGTGTTTCCATCCTACGATGGGCTTACTGCCACGTAGAGAGATTTGGTTTGTAGCACTAGTTAGTTGTGCAACCATTAAGATATTTATGGCCTCCATGGAGAGGATCATGATTTCTTTTGTGTAAACCCTGACATTTGTCAGGTTGCTGGTTAGTTAAAGAAAATGGATGTTGTAATTATTGAGGTTTTGATGTTTGATATGTTTAACTAAATATAATGTTAACTTGGAATATGTAGTCATTTTTACTTATTTAAGATCCTTCCAGATCTGACTTATTCGATCTGTGGCAAGGGTTTTTAAAAGAAAATAAAAATATTTTAAAAGAGAAAGGTTTTCCTTTCTTCAGAAGCCTCTCAACTCTTGACTATATCTTAGTAAAAATTGTTGATAGTTTCTTTTAGATAGATGAACATATACCATTCGTTATACTTAGTTTTCTTTACTGTCCTGCTAAGGTTTGGTTATGAATATTGAATCATATTTCGACTCTGTTTTTTTAAACAAAACTTTAATCCAACTCGATTCGAAAATAGAGAATGTTTAGAAAGAAAATTAATACTAGTGATGAATATTTTATAACCCTAGATGCCGAATCCTTATGAAGCTTACGTTTGGAAATAAAATACACACAGGCATTAATTCGACATAATGCTTAAATTTGGAAAAATAAAATAAACATAGGCATTCATTTGAAGGAGTATCTAAATCTGGAAAAAAAAAGGTAGTACTGGCACATCTGTATAATATATCCAAAATTGAATTGGATGCATAAATTTGATTCCTGTTAAGGGTTAGTTGTAATCCATAATAGGAATGGAAATCCTACTGCAACTAGTATTAAATAGATAAGAAAATAAAACAAAGAACCTGGCACCACTGTTGGGAAAACAAAATGAAATAGTCGTTCCTCCCAACCAACTCCTAGAGCAGCCAAGTCTCACTTGCTCCAGAACCCCCGAGCCTGATCGCTGAACCACAAGAGAAAAATCCACTTAATGCGCCATCTCTTGCATTTTCAGATTCAATCCCCATCCAATGCTAGCCTCCTACTGCTTATGGACATACTAATATATCGTATTTTTCCTAGGACTTGGTCATTTATGAGCCTCTTGCTCTTTAGCACTCAACTAAGAGTTGTGACATGATTTTGGGGAAGATGCCTCCTGCACCTTGAGTTCTCACTCAGCAGCTTCACCCACTTGTCTTTTCCTCTTGTGGGTCAACAATCACTCATGCAACAACTATTTCATTTATGTCCCCCTTCATTATTTTTATTAATAAAATAATAATCCATTACATTGTTTTTATTTTTGACTTCTTGTCAAAATTATTTAATAATAAATAAACATAAAATAAAATATTTAAAAATTATTTAATAATACTTTATTTAATCCTAGTGTATTACAACTTATTTTTGTGACTTATTTCTAAGGATTTATATTTGTAGAGGAGGTAAGGTATTTTTTCTTGTCTTGTGTTTCAAATTCATTGAGTTTCTCTTCCACTTCAAGATTGGACAATCCTTTAAGGAAAACAACTTGCAAGTTTTTCCCTTCTCCTCACTTCGAGCCTTAACTTACTTTCTTACTTGGATTAATCTATTATTAGAGGAAATTTGGGTAAAAAATGGGCCTTTCAAACCTAACTCAAATTCCATGTTATCATGTATTAGCCAATCTGTATTATCCAATCAAAATTATTTAAAATTCAAAAGAGCCGCATATAAAAATTTTGGAGGGAAAAAACTAAAACTATTTTTTTTCTCTCTCCACGTGAATAAAAGAAAGCGTCTAAACCAACCAGGATAAACCAATATTGAGGGAAACCAGTGCACCCTCAAGTCCTGACATGGTTATGTGGTAATCATCATATGGTATTAACTATATTCATCACGAGGCATCAATTTCATTTCTTATTTGTATTTTATTTCTTTTATTTAGCATTTGCTTTCACCAGCTTGTCCCCACTAATAATGTTCCATTTTTTATTCTCCTTTTGTCTTTCATATATTTTCAACTTCTTTCCTTGTAGGGTTACTCAAATTTCAAGTGGGGGTACTCATTTGATGCAGAATTAAATTCTACATCCAATGAGTACCCAACTTGCATACCTTTAACAACATACACCTCACGAAAAACTGAAAATACATTAAAAAAATTCTATCTCTAGAAACAATTTTTTTCCTTTTTTTGTTTTTCGTGATGTGGATCATGTTAAAAGTATGCATGTTGGGTATTCGTTGGATGCATAATTTAATTATTCATCCAACGAGTTCTCTTGCTTGAAATTTGAGTAAAGCTATAACAAGGAGAATTTTCCATAAAAACTTCCTTAAAAGATCCATTTTTTACCCAAATTTCTTCTAATTAAACTTATTTCTTGTGTTTTTTTTCACAATCATATCAATATGTTAATAAAGATCAAGTGTTTCAAATTGTAAAAAAAATATCATGAATAAATAGTAGTGACTGCAATGAGGAGGCATTTCTTTTGATATTACTCTCCCCTTTAGATTGGATTTAGAGATTAATTGTAAAATATTCTCTATATTTTTTGTGTTTTTCCTCTATCTTTCTAATATCCATAAAAGTTGAAAGTTATCTAGCTTTGTTCCCTATTTTTCCACTTTTTAATGATTTTAATTTTCTAGGTTTTCTTTTGTGACATGTAGTTTTCTAAGCCTTTTTGGCGTAATTGTTCACTTTTCGTAAGTAAACCTATGCACAATGCATTTATGGGACTAACTAAACAACAGTGTACTCTATAAGAGTTGTTGAAATATAAATCAATTTCAAGGAAGGCTTTTTATATATATTTTTTTAAAATAGCAAATTAGGAAATAAGAGAAAATCTTTTTTTTCAAAATTGCAAATTAGGAAATAAGAAAATATATTTTTTTCAAAATAGCAAATTAGGAAATAAGAGAATATCTTTTTTTCAAAATAGCAAATTAGGAAAGAGAATATCTTTTTTTCAAAATAGCAAATTAGGAAATAAAAGAAGAGTGAAGACATTGTCATTTATTTTGAAGATATTTTTCTTTTAAACATTTGATTTATGTATTTCTTTTTTGAAATATCGCGCACCTAGAGTATACGCTACACACGTTATTTAAATTTTTTTTTTTTTATATCGGATAACTAATAATATTTTTTAATCTAAAAACCTCAAAATTAACCTCAATAAAAATAACTTAGACTCTTATTCTAACTTAGACTCTTATTCTTTAATAACTTAGACTCTTATTCTAACTTAGACTCTTATTCTTTTGGTACAAAACACCAAGGTTAGGTTACGATTTTTCTTTGGGTTATTGATCCACGATCTTACTACTTCACTGTGTTAAGTTGTTTTAGTTCATTTTAAAGTTAAACTTGATACAAAAAGGAACCATGAGATTAAATGATTACTGATTCATTGACCATTGATTTGCATTAACTTGTGTGACAAAGTGTCATGTTCTCTTAGAATTTTCCTTGCCTCTAGATCTTGATCGTCACCATTTGGCGAATTTTCCACTTTTAGGCAGCTTTGTGGCAGCTTTTCATATGTATCATCATTAATATTTTAGGACATACTAACCTTCCACAACTTGTAGGTGTTTGTGATCCTATCATGATTACCCCAAAATTCCCAAACTTGACCATACACCTTTTGGTTTGGGTGCTATTGGGAGGTAAAAATATCCCACATAATAGAAAGGGGTTAGCCCCAATGAGAATTTCCAACTAGGCCCATTGCCATTTGGTGTAGGGAACCTATTGGGTTTTTATAATATAATATGCAAAATGAAAATGCAAAAAGTATGGGATAAGCTAACATAACAATAAATTAAACATGAAGCTAGGCATATCATCGCTATTATAACCAATAATAAGTTGATTATGAGAATAAAAGTAGGAATATGAGTAAATAGTTGCAGAACCTAAAAAATTAAAATAATAAACAACTAATTATGGCTTTATGCCTACATATCTAGATAAAGATTTCCCAAAAGTAGAAACAAGAATGTAAATTATAAACTTGAGAATAACCTACAATGTAAAGTACATTCTTACAACAACTCTGGTGCTCAACAAATACACATGAATCAAAGTTACCAAGAAAATGCTTGGCCAAAGATGGCTTCTCCTCATTATAGATTCCAGCATAAATACATTAAATATTCCAATTGAAAATCCCTTTCTCCTTTGATTTTGTAGAATTTATATTCATTTACAAAATAACTATACTTTATTGGCCTTGTGGCCAAGTGGTAGCTTTGGTTTTACTCATGAAAATGCTCCTCTCATTCTCTTGACCTTTAAAATTATATAATTTATCCTTTCACATATTCGCCCCTTTTCTCCGAGAGGAATTTATTATATTTAAATTTACATTAACTTTGGTAATATCCCTTTCCCATTTGACCATTCGATACACGTTTAAGGAGAACCTTTAAGTGAATAATCAGAAAATAATTTGTTTTCTTTTCGAGCGATGATGAGTACAACTCCTTTGCCTTAGTTTTTTGACATACATATATAAGATATGTGTGCTCCCATGATCAAGCTTGGTGTGTAATTTCCCCATTCAAATAAATCTCAACAAGAGAAAATTCCACCAATCTACTAGTTTCCTAGGTTGGGGTGGAAACATTACATTTGGAATAAGGGAACTATAAAACCCCAAATGGACATTAGCTTGAAAAAATATATTAAATAGGGAATAAATAAATCAATAATATAGGAAAATAAGGTGGAACTTTGTCACGAGGGCACATGGGAGATGTGGGGCCCATTTAAGCAAGATTCCCCATGCCACATGGCATCCCACTCTCACCCATTTGAATCCTAGGTGGAGTCCACATTCTTGGGGGAGTTGGAAGGTCAATATACTTGGCATGAATCAATGAATTTCGAATTGGAGTGGAAGAGTAACTCCCATGGAAGAGGAAGAGGCATTTGAGAGAAGTTGAGACACTTGGGCTAAATTCCCTAGCTTCTGTGACAACAATGATGAAGATGCTATGACACCTATGACACAAATCAGACCTGATTGCTGACATCTGACATATATGACATGTCAGGGATAAAAATAGCCTCCAAGTGGGTCCACAAGGGAGTTAGGGAAGCCAAATAGTCACCCATTCGAATTGAGTGAAGGAGGAGGCTAGGAATGGAGGGACAAGTGGCATACATTGGAATCTCTTCCTAATTTGAGTTGGCATGAATCTCATGGATGGAATTCAAGCTAAGGGGGTATTTGGAATTTTATAAAATTCAAGAAAAAAGAAGGAGAGTGTCTTTTTATCATTTTACATTTTGCATTTGGAGAGGAGAGCTAGTAGAGTGTTATTCTACTTTCCTTAGCACCAATTTTGAGGGTGAAAGATTCCCATCCTAATTAGAAATTGGAGAGGTCATTCAGAAATTTCATTTGGAGTTACAATGGAGTCATTTGTTGCAAGTTGAAGCTACATGGAAGCTCATTATCACATATCCTTCAGCTTGCTTCTACAACTATTCTTCCATTTCTTGTCATATTCTTGCTCCTTGAGGAGGGGCGCACTTGGTGAGGTGATGATCTCTTTGGGATATCTCTTGAGGCCCAATATTTTTGTAATATGATATATATACTCTGTATTTACTGCTCATAATAATTTCATATCGAAACTCCAAGAGATTTTATGTACAAATGCTAAACTATGATTAAATGGTGCCATTTCCCCAATACCTTGTTATAAGCACTTGAAGTGGTATCAAATTCAAATGGTTTAGTAAAAATATGATATATTATTGTTTTATGGAGAACCATTAATATTATGAATAATTTTAATGTTCATTAGACAAGAATTTGGATCGATATTCTCATTTTTCATAACCATTTGTGAATAGTTACTGTCATTTCCCCTTATGTTAAAGCTAGTATACAAACATCTGATTTATGGAATTTGTAGAAGACTTTAGGAACTGATTGATGATGTATTTGGGAGCCCATTTAAGTCCCTTAAAAGTACCATGTATCTGTTCTAAAATTTGGGAAGTTTGTACAGCATTTGGAGATCCATCTTTGACCACTACCCTTGGGGGATTTGAACCTCGATTTGACTAGTAAATTGCCCTATCTTTCCCTGATTATAATTGAATGTTGTAGAAGTATTTTGAGAGTGTAAAAGCATACATCAGTCACAATTTTATGTATTAATACCTTCCAAACACATTTAGAACCAATTTGGAAGCATTTGGAGCTATTTGGAGGAATTTGGGTCAATACTAGTTTAAGGGTCGAATTGGCCAAAATTTGCAATTTTTCCAATTTGACCAAATTTATTAAAAAGGGACACTACAAGTGGTATCAGAGCATGGTCCTTGCACCTAATGTGGATGACCATTAATGAGGACAAGAATTCAGGGACCACCCTTAGGAATTGAAGCTAAAAGCACCTTTGTTGAAGAGGAAGAAGTAGTAGAAGAAGAGCATTTTGTTGAAACTATGGATAAGGATGAGAAGGGAACCTCAGAGGAGAATGAGGAGTTTAGGAAATTCATGAAACCATTCTTTGAAGACATGACAAAACATATAATGAAAGGGTTCGAATTGTTGGCTAGTCAAATTGGAAGCAAATGGGCAATAGGAGGCAACAATAGTTCTTCTTTCAAGGAAAAGAAGGCAATGGGGGAAGTATTTTCTCAAAGACAGGACCTCATAATCGAACTCATGAATTTCAGAGTTCAAAAATTATACTACACCTAAATTTATTGAAGCCATAAAAGAACCTAACACCCAATATGATATGCAATAAGTTATAGCAGAATGGCAAAGTTGAGTGAAGATTGTAGAAGGATTCTACCATTTGATCAATACTTTACTGTCTCAAAAAAAACTCAGAATGAGCGAAGGTAATAGGACTCCTTTTAAGAATAAAGAATTGAATTATTCCATAGGTAAAATGCCCCTTCATACTTTTGATGGCTCATCTCAAAGTTCTGCAAATACTTGGGTACAAAAACTAGATGTGTATTTTCAGCTGAATCTAATGGTTGAAGAGGATGCTCTAAAAATGGATATTTTGCATCTCGAAGGGGAAGCCAATGATTGGTGGTTCCATGGAATTAAAACTTTGGGACATGATCAGTTTGAAACATATGAAGAATTTGTTTACAGGGTATTGGAAAGATTTGAGCAAAGAGACCCAGAAATGCCTTTCAAAGAACTAGCCCAATTGAAGCAAGTTGGAACACCTGTTGAGTACATGTTGGAATTCCAAAAACTATCAGTTAAGGTGGATGATATATCTATGGTCAGATTAGTATTTCTATTTACTGAATTTTTGGCTGAACCTTTGAAGGGTTTAGTTAAGGACCACAAACGTACTTCATTAAAAGATGCCACAAACTTGGAAAGAGATCTACAAAATGTGCTACCTAGGACAAGGTTTCCTCCCAAGCCCAAATTTCCTTCCAAATTCATATTTGAAAAGAAGCCATAGAAAAAAGATACATTTGGAAAGTATAAAAAAGAGAGACCAAACAAGGAAGAACTCAGAACAAAGAAACTATGTTACACATGCTTCCAACCATGGGTACCAGGGCATAAATGTGCTAAGGGGTTCAAGCACAATACATTGAATTATTTTCTGATAATGATGAGTATGAAGGGGGTATGGAGGAAGAAGGACATATTTCAGACCAAGAAGAGGGATATGAAATAGCAGAATAAGGGAAACAAGAATAAGATCACCCATCACCTGACAAAGGGAGAATGGCAGTGCTTTTAGGAGTGCCTCGTTTTCACATTATTCGATGCAAGGGAGTAGTACAAGGACAAAGGGTTTCAGTATTGGTATATGGAGGATCCACACATAACTTCATTGATGCAGCCATGGTGGAGAGGATAAATCTACCTACTGAACCATTTGATGGATTCACAGTCATCATTCCACGTCACAGTACTATGGAGTGCAAAACATGGATTCCAAGGCTACAACTCACCATATGTAATTACACTTTTTTTTATAGCTTTTATGTGGTTGATGTTGTTGATACTAATGTGGTATTGGGATTGTAATGGATGTACTATATAGGGGAACATACAATGAACTATCAAATTCTTGAAATGAGATTCAAAGATTCGGAAGGAAAGCAAAAGGTTGTGAGAGGAATGCACACCTATTCGAATCGAGTAGTGTCCTCCCACAATATGAAGTACATATTGAGGCATGGAGATATTGAATGGGCTGTTGAATGTTGCATCACTTCACCCAAACCAAATATAAATATTTCAGAACATCCAAAAGAGATAAGGCAGCTACTACACAAATATGAAAAGGTTTTTGGAGACCTTCCTCCTAGAAGGCCACCTGATAGAGAAGTTGAGCACACAATTGTTTTGGAGGTGGGAACTTCACCTATAAAAATCCCACCATATATAAATCCAAAAAAGTTCAGAGAGGAGATTGAAAAGGCTATTCAAGAGCTCTTGGGATTGCGACTCATTAGACCAATCTCTAGTCCCTATGCTTCTTCAGTTGTTTTGGCAAAGAAAAAAGATGGGACCTTGAGAATGTGCATTGATTTTAGATCTCTAAACAAGAATGCAATCAAGAATAGATATCCCATCCCAAGAACAGATGAGCTCATGGATGAGATACATGGAGAAAAATTCTTCTCAAAAATTGATCTTAGATCTGGTTACCATCAAATTCGAATGAAGGAGGAGGATGTACAGAAAACAGCTTTCAGATGTCACTATTGTCATGCCTTTTGGTTTGACCAATGCTCCAACCACATTTCAGTCATGCATGAATCAAATATTTAGAAAGCAACTCCATAAGTTTGTTTTGGTTTTCTTTGATGACATTTTGATTCACAGTAAAACATGGGAGGAACACTTGCACCATCTTGAAGTTGTCTTGAAAGTTTTGCATGAACAATATTTGTTTGCTAAGTTGTCCAAGTGTGAATTTGGATTGAAAGAAGTTTTATATCTTGGGAACGTCATTGGGAAAGATGGAGTGAAGGTGCACTTGGAAAAAATAAGAGCTATCTTGAATGGCCATCACCCAAAAACATCACAGCATTGAGAGGCTTCATTGGAATATGCACTTACTATAGAAATTTTGTGAAGGGGTTTTCCAAATTGACTGCTCCACTTACTGATTTGAAAAATAAATATGCTTTCAAATGGGATGAAGAGGATGAAAAGGATTTCCAAATAATGAAATAGGTAATGAGTAGTTGTCCAGTACTTGCATTACCTATTTTTTCTAAACCATTTGTTTTGGAATGTGATGCATCAGGAGAAGGGATAGGGGTGGTCCTAAAGAAAAATCAACACCCCGTAGCTTTTGAGAGCAGAAATTTGCAGCCACATGAGAATCTCTACTCCATTTATGACAAAGAAATTTTATCCATCATGCATGTCTTGGCCAAGTTTAGACAATACTTGGTGGGAAACAAGTTTGTAGTCAAAACTGATCATAACAGTTTGAAGCATTTTTTCACACAAAAGGACCTCAATGAAAGGCAAAAAAAGTAGGTAACAAAAGTACAAGATTTTGATTTTGACATTGAATATGTTAAGGGGAAGAATAATATTGTAGCAGATGCATTATCTAGAATACCATCATTTTATCTTATGGACATTTCAAAAGATTGGAAAAGTATGCTAATAGTTGAATATGCCAAATATAGTTTTGCTTGTGATGTGTTAGATGGGATAAAAGGTGATGATAGGTACAATATTTTGGATGGTATAATATATTATAAGGATAGAATATACTTGGTTCATGGTCCGAATCTCAAGCACAAGATTTTGAAGAAAGCTCATGATTCTCCTTTAGCAGGCCATCCTGGTTTTTTCAAAACATATAGGAAATTAAGGGAAAGGTTATTTTGGAAAGGGCTGAAAGAAGATGTTCTAAAATATGTGAATGAATGCAAGTTATGTCAGCAAAAAAAATATGAACATACACATCCTCCTGGTCTATTGCAACTATTTCCCATTCCACAACAAAAATGGGAAAGTGTCTCCATGGATTTCATCACAAGTTTGCCCAAGGATTTGGGTAAGGATTGCATTTATGTTGTGGTGGATAGACTCACCAAATTTTCTCATTTCTTTTATGTTACATCATATTTTACTACTACACAAGTGGATGATCTATTATTTAAGTAAATTTTTAGATTGCATGGACTTCCCAAGAACATTGTGATTGATAGAGATAACAAATTTATGAGTTCCTTTTGGAAAGAAATTTTCAAGTTGGTGGTCACTCAATTGACTCCAAGCACAAGCTATCATCCTCAAAATGATGGCCAAACACAGACAGTGAACCAATGGTTGGAGGGGTACTTGAGGAACTATGTTGGTGAGTAGCAAAAAACATGGGTGAAATGGCTACAGTTGGATGAGTTTTGCTACAACGCTACCTTCCATATGCCCATTGGAATGACTCCTTTCAAAGAAATTTATGGCTATGAAGCACTCACATTTTTTGAGCACATGTTTGGTGATAGTAGAGCCCCAAAAGCCAAGGATTGGGTGGAGGAAAGTCAAGATATTTTGAAACTCCTAAAAGACAATTTGCAGGTTGCCCAAAATCGATAGAAACAATATGTGGATCAACATAGGGTGGAAATAACTTTTCAAGTGAATTATTTGGTCTATTTGAGGTTAGATCGATATAAAAAAACATCCTTGAAGGTGAAAGGATAAAAAAATCTCAAACCAAGATATTTATATAAGGTAGTTCGAAAGATTGGAGAGGTGGCTTCTGAGTTGGAAGTTCCGGAAGGAAGCAAAATCCACAATGTATTTAATGTTTCATGCCTTAAGAAGGATATTGGTCAGAAAATCTATGTTTCATAAACCCTCCCTCCATTAGATGATGAAGGACAACTCATACGTGTTCCAAAAATTTTTTTGAAGACAAGTGAAAGGAAATTGAGGAGCATAACCATAAGGGAGTATTTGGTACAATGGAAATATTTTCCAAGTGAGGATTCCACATGGGAGGAGAAAAAAAATTTGCAGCATCCTAATTTGGAATTGCTTGAAGGAAAGAAATCTTGGGTGGGGAGGACTATAATGTCCCCATTCAAATAAATCTCAAAAAGAGAAAATTCCACCAATCTACTAGTTTCCTAGGTTGGGGTGGAAACATTAGATTTGGAATAAGGGAACTATAAAACCCAAAATGGAAATTAGATTGAAAAAATATATTAAATGGGGAATAAATAAATCAATAAGATAGGAAAATAAGGTGGCACTTGGTCATGAGTGCACATGGGATATGCGGGGCCCATTTAAGCAAGATTCCCCATGCCACATGGCATCCCACTCTCACCCATTCGAATCCTAGGTGGAGTCCACATTCTTGGGGGAGTTGGAAGGTAAATATACCTGGAATGATTCAATGAAGGTCGAATTGGAGTGGAAGAGTAACTCCCATGGAAGAGGAAGAGGCATTTGAGAGAATTTGAGACACTTGGGCTAGATTCCCTAGCTTCTATGACAACAATGATGAAGATGCTATGACACCTATGACACAAATCAGACCTGATTGCTGACATCTGACATATATGACATGTCAGGGATAAAAATAGCCTCCAAGAGGGTGCAAAAGGGAGTTAGGGCATCCAAAGAGTCACCCATTCGAATTGAGTGAAGGCGGAGGCTAGGAATGGAGGGACACGTGGCATACATTGGAATCTCTTCCTAATTTGAGTTGGCATGAATCTCATGGATGGAATTCAAGCTAAGGAGGTATTTGGAAGTTTATAAAAGTCAAGAACAAATAAGGAGAGTGGATTTTGATCATTTTTCATTTTGCATTTGGAGAGGAGAGCTAGTA
The DNA here is from genome assembly GCA_027924585.1 of Larix kaempferi. Lineage (NCBI taxonomy): Eukaryota > Viridiplantae > Streptophyta > Pinopsida > Pinales > Pinaceae > Larix > Larix kaempferi. The sequence goes on from BSBM01000150.1 coordinate 3,386,135, forward strand.
GAGTGTTATTCTACTTGCCTTAGCACCAATTTCAAGGGTGAAAGATTCCCATCCTAATTGGAGATTGGAGAGGCCATTTAGAACTTTAATTTGGATCTAAAATGGAGTCATTTGTTGCAGGTTGAAGCTGCAGGTTAGCTCGTGGTCACAGCTCCTTCAGCTTGCTTCTACAACTATTCTTCCATTTCTTGTCATATTCTTGCTCCTTGAGGAGGGGCGCACTTGATGAGGTGATGATATATTTGGGATAGATATTGAGGCCCCATATTTTTGTAATATTATATATATACTCTGTATTTACTGCTCATAATACTTTCAGATCAAAACTCCAAGATATTTTATGTACAAATGCTAAACTATGATTAAATGGTGTCATTTCCCCAATACCTTGTTATAAGCACTTGAAGTGGTATCAAATTTGAATGGTTTAATCAAACTATGATATATTATTGTTGTATGGAGCGTCATTAATATGTTGAATAATTTTCATATTCATTAGACAAGCATTTGGAGAAACATTCTCAAGTCCCTCAATAGTACCATTTCTTTGTTCTGAAATTTGGGAAGTTTGTACAACATTTGGAGATCCATCTTTGACCACTACCCTTGGGGGATTTGAACCTCGAGTTGACTGGTAAATTGCCCTATCTTTCCCTGATTATAATTGAATGTTTTAGATGTATTTTGAGAGTTTAAAAGCATAAATCAGTCACAATTTTATGTATTAATACCTTCCAAATACATTCAGAACCTATTTGGAACCATTTGGGTCAATACTAGTCTAAGGGTCGAATTGGCCAAAATTTGCATTTTTTCCAATTTTGCCAAATTTATTAAAACGGGACACTACATGGTGCCATAGGTTTTCATATATTATCATTTTTGGCTCCACAACTAATCATTTTTCATGCATAGGTACTTCATCCTTTTGTTCTTGTTACATCTACATCCATTTGAGTGCTCTATTTTATAGCTTGTACTTGGAAGTCATCACGACAATATATATTAAGTTTTAAATATGCAAAATTCAAATCATATTTTAGAAATTGAATTTAACATGGAGAACTTATTTTTTTTTTTTGGTTTTTTTTAACATTAGGGGAGGCAGCGAGGGCATGCAGCAGATCTCAATGATTTTTTAAGGCGGAAGGACTAACAGTGACCATGACTGCAAGAATGGGGGGGGGGTTCAAGCCTCCTGATTTGATCCTTCAGGAGGGATCTATATCATGGGCATCCCGATCCCTCTGGAGGTAATGGGAGGAGAGGGAACGAGTTCCCAAGCTCCAAAAATGGTAGGCACCCCAATCTGAAGGAAGCCTGGCCAGTGCATTCCTAAATCGACCCTAATACCCTCAATGCAGATCAAATCAAGCAAGTTGAGGGATCGTATTCAATATATGCAATATCATGTGCTTATAGGAAAATTAGTGGAAATGCCACAATCAGAAAAAGCCCGTGTTTTGTGGATAAACTCTACCTGGAAACCACAGGGTCACTATGATCTACAATTGGGTTCCAAAGGATTTTTTACCATCTCCTTCCTAAGCATGGAAGACAGAAACTGAGTGTTGGATGTTGGCCCTAATTTCTTCTACTCTGTAGGCTTGTTCTTAAGACCTTGGAAGGAGAATTGTTTCCCGGATAAAGAGGGTATGAGAGTTGCACTGGTATGGATCTATCTATACTCTCTCCCAAGCGAGTATTGGGACCCTGAAATTCTAGAAAATATCGGTAACAATCTGGGATACTTCATTAAAATATCAGAGCAAACTAAGGCACAACGATACACGACCTATGCGAGGATATGTGTATATATGGATCTATCCAAAGAACTACTAGAAGCCATCAAAATGTCATGGGAAGACGAAGATTGGGTGAAAACCCTGGATTATGAACAAATCTCGTTCAGATGTCACAGATGTCATGAATATGGACATCTGTTCATAGAATTCCCTATGAACACTCCAAAATCCCCTCCCATGAAAGATGAGGAAAATATGGATCAAGGGTTCACTAGGATTCCTACGCGTAAAAGAGGAGGGAGAAAACAGGAAAATATGGAATCCCCCAAGAAGATTTTAACATCCAATCAATTTGAAGCTTTAGCAGATCAATCGGAGGAAAAAATAAATGTATCACCTAATGAGAATCAACAGGACTCGAAAAAACTGGAAGAGAAGGAAAGAAATAGAAAGGAAACAAAAACTGCAGTGGTAGAAAACCCCAACAAAGACCTAGAAAGGGACACCAGAGAAGAAACTGAAGATATGGACATTGGGGATCTAGATCTAGATGGAATTGAACGAGCCTGCGAAGATGCCGAGAAAGTATATGTTCCCCAGGAGTAAGTAGTTCTTCTAAAGGAGGCTATCATCAAATCAAGGGAAACAAACCATGTAGGAATCAAACCAGGGTCCCATAAAGACTACAAAACAAAGCATGAAGAGATAATAAGGAAACCGGGAAGGAAATCCAATAGGCAACGTATTGTGGCAACAAGTTTAAAGTTGATTGAATCAGGTCAATACCCTACCATTATGGATACACTAGGTTTATAAATCTCTTTGTTTTTTTAATGAAGATTGTATCCTGGAATATAAAAGTTCTTAATAGCCCTCAAAAAGCAAATATTTTAAGAAAAAAGATTCAAAATAAAAATTCGACCATTGTTTTCCTTCAAGAAACAAAGTGCTCGGCGAATTAGCTACAGGAATCAGGGAAAAACATCTGGAAAGGAAGTGAAGGAATGGACATGTATGCTAGAGGGATGGCAGGCGGCTTGTGAATTTTATGGGATCCCAACAAAGTATGTATAATTGGCTTCAATGAGAATCATTGGTTCCTCTCAGCAGAATTTGGAGTAATTGGTTTCCCAGTCACTGGAATCTCAACCAATGTTTATGGCCCTCACAGACCTCTTGAAAAACTATCTTTCATTTATTCCCTTCGACGTATGATCGAATGGACAGAGGGGAAGCATTAGATTTTGGGAGGAGCCTTCAATATCATTACCTCTTTAGAGGAAAACAAAGGCGGAAAATGAAGGCTGGAGGAAGAATGTGGTCGTTTCAGAGATACTATTGAAGACCTGAGGCTGGTGGATGTTATCCCGAGGCAAGGTCGATTTACGTGGAACAAAAAATGAAAGGGCTATCGCCACATTTCCTCTCTCTTGGACCGCTTTCTGTTATCTAAATAAGTTATGGAATCAGGAAGTGAAATTGTGGTGGAGCGGGTTGGGTTCACAATTCAAAAATCCATTTCGATTCGAACAATTATGGTTAGGCCATCCATATTTCAAAGAAAAGGTGGAGCATTGGTGGGATGATATAAGCAAAGGGGAAGGCCAAATTATGTATAAGTTCCAACAAAAACTGAAAGGACTAAAAGAAAAGATAAAGAAATGGAAAAAGGAGGATTTTGGGAATATCTTCACAGATAAAAAATTCCTATATTCCAGGTTGGATGAAATACAGAAAAAAGGAATGAATGCATGATACACAACCGAGATTAAGGAAGAAGAAGCAAGAGTGTGTAATAGGCTTCAGGAGAGGGAACGACAGGAGGAAATTATGTCGCACCAGAGAGAGAGATTTAATTGGATAAAAAATGGGCAAAGAAACACCAAATTCTTCCACGGATCGGTCATCCAGAACCGGTTGCAAAATAGAATTCTCACAATAAAAAATAACAATGTAGAAAGATTGGAAACCAGGGAGGAGATTGGGGAGGAACTTGGCCACCACTTTCAAGATATCATGACCGAACCTATCCAGGACAGAGGTGAAGACATTGAGAAAATAACACAACATATCCCCGCTCTGGTGTCGCAAGATCAAAACGATATTTTAATGAAATCAGTGACCCTTCTTGAAGTTGAAGAGGCAGTGAAGCAAATGGTTGATGGGAAAGCACTAGGTCCAGATGGCTTCATTGCCAACTTATTTCATCACTTTTGGGACCTCATCAAGACAGAAGTTTGGCAGATTGTGGAAAATTCTAGACTTTCCAAGATAATTCTCCCTACTTTTAATGCCACCTTTTAAACTCTTATCCCCAAGGGTGATGGGGCAGATTCTACAGGTAAATTTAGACCCATAGCCCTCTGCAATGTAATCTACAAATTTTTACAAAGGTAATAGCCAACCATATCAAACCCATACTCCCTTCTTTGATCTCCCCTCAGCAATTAGGGTTTGTTGAAGGGAGGCAAATCATGGACGAAATTATTCTTGTTCATGAAGTTCTACGTTCCCTCAAAAAAGAGAAGATCCTGGGGATGATGTTGAAACTTGACACAGCTAAATCCTACGACAAAATAAACTGGCATTTCATGAGTGCCATGTACAGATCCTTTGGCTTTGTGGAACATTGGATCAACTAGATTATGAATCTCATCTCTACATTCTTCTTCTCCATTCTTCTTAATGGAGTGCCGACGGGTCTAATGAAACCAACAAGGGGTATTATACAGGGAGACCATTTATACCCCTTCTTATTCATAATAATGGCAGAAGGACTGGGAATAACAATCAAGGATATGCAAGGTAATCAAGGATATGCAAGTTAATCAAGAAATGTAGGGGCTTCTTATCCACCCAAGAGCGGATCACCAAAAGCACCAGTAGTTCGTTGATGATACAATGCTAATGGGGCATCCTTCAGTTCAAGAAGCCAGGAAGATCAAAATGTGTTTATCAAACTTTGGTAAAGATTCAGATATGTAAGTTAACGAACAAAAATCCCAGTTCTTCTTCTTTAATACCCCAAGGATTACTAGACGCAACCTTTGTCGAATCCTGGGATTCCAAGAGAGCTCCCTTCCATCCAAATACCTCAGATCCCCTATAGGTAAAGTATCTATGGCTAGACTCGAATACAGGGAAATATTACAGGGTTTGGGAACCCCGATATTGGTGTGAACACCTTGGTCATGAGGAGGAATTCGACAGAATCGAAGAAGCCCTAAATAACAGAAGAATCATGATTCACATGGAGGAGGAAAAAATTTGACGGGGATTCGAACCAAAAGGCACTTTCACCATCAAGGAAGCGTATAACATATGGACGAGTCATAAAAACCAACCTCCTGATAAGAAATAGAAGAAGTTGTGGGATGCAAAAATTTGGCCCAAAATCCCATCTTCATTCGGTTAGTAATAAGAAGACGCATCCTTACGGGAGAAAATATTCATAAGAGAGGTATGTAAGGCCCTTACCAGTGATGTATGTGTACTAATGAGGAAGAAACATTGGATCACCTCCTAGACTCATGTCCTTTTGATTTGAAATTATGGGACCGGGGAGCCACTGCTTTCGGAAGATCAGAAAGGCACAAAAACTACCCAGACCATACCATCTCCTCGTGGAAAAACAACCTGTTTCAGAACCCAATTGTTAATCACCTTTGGAAGATATTTCCATATTTTTTGGTTTGGGAATTATGGAGGAAAAGAAACTACAGAAATTTCCAAGGGAAATCAGGAACTGAGGACAAGGTCTGGGACTCCATCCGAAATAAGATGCTCGAAACTGTGAAAATGAAATCATGGGAAAATGCAGACTGGGAATAAAATTCCTTAGAGTCCTTAATCCTAAAGGTATGGGGGATATCCGCGCCAATGCAATGTTTTGGTAGACAGGGAAGTACGTCCATGGCGAGATCTAGTCCATAATTATGGTCTCCTCCCCCAGTCGGTTTCTTCAAAATCAACTTCGACGGAGCTTCGAAGGGAAATCCTAGCCCAACAGGGTTCATATGTGTTATCATAAACAACCTTGGAGAATTGCAAGGTTTCAGAACCGGTTTCATTGGCACGGACTCCAATAATGTATCAGAAGTGGAGGGTTTACTTCATGGAATACAGATGATGGATTTACATAACTGGAACCCGCTAATTGTTGAAGGAGACTCTCATGTACTCTTACACATGGTAACTGAGATCCAACATGGAAAGCCGAGCTCCAAGGTGGAATCATCCTAGCGGTTAGAAGGGAGGATGGAGAAGTTAGCAGTGATCATGCATCCCAGGTTGGAACTTACTTTCAACCACGTCAAAAGGAATGGAAAAAAACTAGCGTTCCTGCTGGAAAACCTCGTGACTGAGACCCATAATTCTATTAATTCTAACACTTGGGTGGATCTAAATGGTGAGACTTTCCAGGACAGATGCAACGAAATTATGCTTTAGGACATGATGTGATATCATGAAGTGGAGGATTTAGGAAAACAGGCAGGCCCTTTCCTAGCCACGTGACAATTTTATCCACAAACATAATAGATGAAGTTTTAAGGAGGAGGCAAAATGACCTTAATCAACATTTACTGCGACTTAATTTCAGTCTTTTCAAAGCTTGAGGTAGTGGTTATAATTATGAGCAAGGGAAGTGGAGGATCCAACCATCAGCTTGGGAGATATCTCCAAAGGACTATAGAGCATGAGAAGATTTAAATGGAAGGTATGAAGTTAATTATTGTCTGGAATAACAATTTCCCTTATAAGGAATGGAAAGGTGGTGGATTTGGACGCGCCCTCAAGTTTTTTTTCTACATGCACTCTTCCATTTCCGTTGTGTTAACAAGGAGAGGAGAATTCTAGGGGATTAGTAAAATGGAGGTCCATCATCAAGAGGAAGGTGAGAGTATCACATACGGGCAACGATTGATTTAGAGGAGGGAAGAGGCTCCTATGGATGAGAGCTGCAGGGTCACCCGGGCGCAAAAGAAATCTAGGTGGGAGGCTCAGATGTTTTAATTGGGTTTACCATTGGTTTTTTAATACGAAATACAAGGGGAGGAACAAAAACTATGGCAAGATATTGACAAGGAAACCTTGCATAAGGAATGTTGGAAAGTGGAAGACTGGGTTATGGACTTGAGAAACAACGCTTCCCTCCTCATCCTTAACAAAGTTTCTCTCTACTGGGTGATGAAGAATCTAATGGGGCATGTTATCTGGGAGCGGTTGGAGAATACTGGGGGAGAGGAGATGATGGATCAGTTGAATAACATGCTACAAGCATAAACAAAAGAAATGCACTGGAAGATAGACTTCATGCTAAACTCCATGGGAATCCTCTATCCTACTGCTTAGACGTCTTCTGCTGGCAGTAATCATCAAGGGCGCTTTCCACACATTCCTTAGATTCTACTTTAAAGGTTCTTTGGGATCAGGGTTTGTTTTTTTTTTGATAGGTTTTCGTTTTTTGGTATCTATTACTGCGGTCTATTCATTGTTTTATGCATGGAAGGTTTAAAAGTTTTAGTGTATGGGTTAATCAGGTAGTCTAGATTATATGAAGGTTTGTCGCAACATCAATTGTAATTTTGGCTTAATGATATGGATTGGACATTCATATGGTTATTCTCATGTTGTAAGGCCTGAGAGCCAAGAAACACAGAGAACAATAGAGCTTTGGCCTGTTTTGCACAATTGTAATTGTTCCCTTTTTATATAATACAAAAACTACCTTACTTACAAAATAAAATAGAAAGAAGTTAATTGAAAACTTAATAAATTTGTTTAAGTTTACTTCCTTGAGTTCATTCTTCTTTTACGTGTTATCACCTTGATCACTTCGATAATGATTTTGTAGGAACATTAAAAAAAAATTCATGGTACTAAGTTTCTAAGATATTCTGAAAACTCAAATTGATCCTTTTTTCACCATTAACAATGTGCCAATGTTTTTTTCAATTATGAAAGTTTCTAGGATATTCTGAAAACTCAAATTGATCCTTTTTTCACCATTAACAATGTGCCAATGTTTTTTTCAATTATGAAAATTATAGTAAGTAATCTCAAAAAATATATGAGAATAAAGTTGTATATATCGATGAGGCATTTCCAATGATACAAGGAACACCCAAAGCGGAGGTTGTGTTCAAATGTTATGGCAAAAATATTGAGATCACACTCTCCCCAAAGTTTTTGTTGCATAAGTCACACGAATTTCAACTTTTGCATGTCGCACCAATTTCAACTTTCATGTTTCACATCAAGTCCAAATTTTTCATGTTGCATAAATTTTAACTTTCACATGTTGTACCAATTTCAACTTCCATGTGTTGCATCAATTACAAATTTTTCATGTTGCATAAATTTTAACTTTTACAAGTCACACCAATTTCAACTTTCACATATCGCACCAATTTCATCTTTCACATGTCACATGAATATAGATTTTGGAACTTTTCCAAGTTTGTATTGTGTCGCAAGAAACATAAAGTTAAAGAGTTTGGGATATTATGCATGAAGGCAAACTTTTCATCTTTCCCAAGGATGTGATGTGATTCAATGAAGAAAACAAAATGAAAACACAACCGCTTTAAACTGTATATTTTTTCATGTACTTTGACTTTTTCCTTTCATTGTTCCACCAAGTAAAAATAAAAATTCCCTTGGGAATTCAATGGGACTTGTTGATCTTGGGATTAGAGATCCCTTAACTTGCTCATATGACCACAAATTAAATCCTTAATTTTTTAGAATGCAAAAGACAAACAAGGATTTCAAATGAATGGCTAGACAACCAAATTCAAAATCTTTCTCATAACTTTCATAACGCAAGAAGTTTATCTTTCCCCATTGATGAAAAATTATTAAATTTATATACCTATTGACCTTATTTGAGATTTCAGTTGAGTTTGCAATACCTAAAAACTTAAAATAATCATTTTAAAGGACCCAAAATATCAATTTGATAAGTAGTCAAAATTGTGCTTAACATCATTTTAAATGGAAGTTGAAGGTTTTTTTATAATGAGATTCTATTGCAATGGAATTATCTTAGTATGTTCATCATGTATTTTGTACAAGCTACATTGACTAAAATTGTTGTGATCCTTATCCCACTAAAATATCTTAATCCATGAAAAATACCAACTAACATATAAAACACTTGACACCTAACACTTCGCCACAATGAAAACTTATCCTGAAAAATAGTTCCAAGTGAGCAAATGGCGCACAAATGATTTGATCAACCTAGATGAACCTAAAAATGCTTCAACACATCATCGATCCATTCAAATCCAAGGTCCACAAGAGAAACAAAATTATCATACATGGAAAGAGATGAATGCAAAGAAATGAAATTGAGCTGCAAACTAATTTGATAAACAAAATGACAAGGATCATTATAAGGTAGAAAAATCGAGATGGCTCCCTAGAACTGGAAAGGCTAATCACAATTCCTTCCATTAGTTTAAAGTGTTAGTGATTTCTTATACCATGATCAAATCCAATCTAGGGTAAATATACTTAGCCTCCAAAATCCTACTCCATAAACTAACCCTTGTAGAAAATTCCAAAGATATTTTTCTACTAAGGCTTGATTAAAATGGTAGATTTTTTTCAATCCCCAACCAACCCAATCCTTTGGAGAGGTGATAACCTTCATGATTTCCAAATGTGAATCTATATTGTCACAACCCCTCTATCCATAGATAATTGCAACATATTTTCCTCATCCTATCCAAGATACATTTTGGGATGTGCACCAATATATTCCAATAGACCAAAATATCCTCTTAGTAACACAAACTTAACTAGTATAGACCCATCTAACTCCAATTTTATGAAGCGCCGAGATGGATCAAATCCATTGAGGTGCAAACCCCTTTTTTGAGTGAAAAAGTGAAGGAAAGGTTTACACCCCAAGGGATTTGATCCCTCTTGGCGCTTCATAGAATTGGATTTAGATGGGTCCATACTAGTTCCCCTATCGGTTTACGTGTCAAAACAATGCAATGCTTTAACATATTCCAAGTAATCATAGTTAAATTTTTCCATTAAATTTTTTAACAATATAGATGAATATAGATCAAAGAATATAATGTATAAATACGATATATGTCAACCTGTTGGTTGATGTTGTACATAAAATAATATAATCCTATATAATGTTTAAGTACAATTATATTACAAATATTATTTTAATGCTTCGAATTTCATTCTCAATTGTTGTGGTCTCATGTTCATTTTGAACTGTTGTGGTTGCCGATAATTATTCCATACTCTTGTATTTACGTTTTCTTCATTGTTCCCTTTTTCTTTCATCCTCTTGTCTCCTGTGGTTTTCCCTTTGTTCTAGAGTCATACTATCCCTTTGTAATATATCTCGTTCACGATCTTATTTTCTTCATTCTTCTATGTATTCTGATGATTCTTTCTCCCTTTTTAATCTCTTTTGTTCACGATCTTGTTTTACATGTTCTTTTGTACATTCTGTTGATTCTTTTTCTCTTTGTGTTCTATCCCTTTGTCGTACTTTGCTTATTTGATTGTCAATATCTTCATTATTCGCACAATTATCATCAGGATCCATGTTGATATTAAAAAAACCATTTTCTTACGATATACCCTAAAACAGAGAACACAAAACTTTAATTTGTTGAAATCAATGCAAAATAGGTTTTGTTATTAAATTGAAAAATTCAATACATACATGTGAATAACAAAAAACAATGCATTCTTGAAATCAATGCAACAAAGTTAAATCATTGCTAAATTAAATGCATCTTATGTTGTTTTAACAACATTTGTGTGTGGTCTATTTAGCAAGTAGTGAGGTGATCAGGCTTGTGTTAACCTAGAGACAAAGATTCAAATCCCTTCTTGAACATGACTCTAAATATCACTATGTACATATATAAAAATATAACATTTTTGTTAAAATAACAATTCTTCAAAACATCCATTAAACAAATAAAAATTTAACAAATTTATACTCATTTCAAAGAATATTATTACGGCTGCATTTTTCTTGAAATAACAAATTCTTAAAAACATCTATTAAACAAATAACAATTTAACAAATTTATAAACTAATTTCAAAGAATTTAATAAATTTATAAACTAATTTCAAAGAATATTATTTTAGCTGCTTTATTTAGATCATTGTATTTTAATATTTGATTAACCATTTGTAATTCATTATATTTAAATCACTATATTATTACGGCTGAATTTAAATCATTATATTTAAATTTTTAAATGTTTAAATCATTATATTATTACCGTTGTTGAATTTAACTATTTAATACCCTTAACATTTAAATCCCTATATTTATTACGGCTACTGAATTAAATTATATTTATTACAGTTGCCGAATTTAAATATTAAAATCCCTATATAAAAGATATGTGAATATAGAAAATGTCGAATACAAATGCATACACTGTTCAGAGATATGAGAATCATACCCTTGTTATTCCGTAGATCTGATTTTTATTCCGCGGATATGATTTTCTAAATCACGCAGACCCAAAATTCCTCATACCCGAATTTCGGGTATAGTACCAAAATTCTTGATTTATTTTGTTTGTTTGTTTTTTATATCCTTATCAATCTCGTTTTTATATATCACTCTCATTAACCAATGTGACGTTTTGACTCTTATATGTTTTTTTTTTTTTATGTTGTCCATAGCATTTTTTCTTAATTTAATTTATTTTTACTTCTTATGTCGACTCCAATATTTTCAATATTATTTGGTGCAGAAGGACACATCCCCCACCCAAGCTATAGAAATGTGCCTCTTGGTGCAATTAGAACAACCCTCCCATACCTAGAAATCCAATAATTGCATCCGTGAAATATACAACATTCCACTTTTGTAACCAACCATAACTAGTTCACCTTCCCATATTTAGTTGGTTTGATAATCTACCCCAAGTACTTAATATCCCACTCCATCAAATGTATGGGGTAATGAAAATCTCTTTCCCAAATGATGGACACCTAAGGATGGCCACCCAAGTAGTAAATTGTTGACTTTTCAACATTAATAATCATACCTATTTCCAAGCAAAAAAGATTTATAATTTTCACATAATGTCTACCTTCCTCCTCCTCCCCTAAAAAAAGAGAACATCATCCACAAACAAGAGGTGTTTCAATTGCACACTATCCCTAAAATAAATCCCATGGATCCTCTTTTGATGCCTAGCATAGTCAAAGGTCATACTTAGCCCTTCTTTAACAAGGAAAAAAACATAGGGGAGAGAGGGAACCCCTATCTGAATCCCCTTGATGAATGAAAGAACTCTAACTTTTAGCCATTGACTAGAACCACAAAAGAGGAGGTATTCACACAAGCCATGAACCACCAAACAAATAGAAATGATAACCCAATGTGACGTAGAAATAGCCTCAAATAAAGCCATGATTACTAGTCACGTAAGCCTTGGAAAAATCCAATTTAGAAACCATAGCTCGGACATGAGAAACTTTGATAAAATAAATCCCTTATCGTGTCTATCCAATCACATCATGGATTAGTGTACCCTAAAGAAAACCAATTTTTTCTACTAACCCTAGAGAGGAGTGGTTTAATTATGACTACAATAATCTTCGACATAATCTTGTAAATATTGTTGCATAGAGATATAGGATGGAAGTCATGAAAAGAATGAGGACAATCCATTTTAGAAATTAAGGATAAGAAGATAGAATTGAAACTCCCTGGAATCCTGCCTGATTTCCTTAACTCCTCAACCACCTTCAAAATATCATCACTAATAGTATCAAAAAAATCGATAAAAAGCTTAATCATCCAACCATCAGGGCCAAGAATCTTGTCCTTTTGAAAAGAAAGGAAAAGTTAACACAACTCATCCTTGGACACCATCCTAAACAACTCAGCATTGTCAACATCCTCAATCATGTGTGGATATGAGGATACCATGTTTAGAATTTCCCCATGTTAGCACTATTATGCTTTGAAAAAATGGACCAGAAGAAATTAACCCCCGAATGAGAAATATCACCGAAACCTCAACATGCTTGGTTGTTCTCATTTGGAAAATCCCTGCTGGAATTTTGATTCCTCTAAACGAGGGGAAGGTTTTGGAATAATTTAGCATTTTGACCACATGTCAATATCCCAAGGGCCTTTCTCTCCATGCAATAATCATTTTCTCTATCAAGAAGCAACTTATGTCACCTCCACTTAAGAGACATCAATTGATCCTTCACAACTCGATCACCTTCCCCTTCAACAATAGTTGATGAAAACCACACAATCTCTTAGTCAACCTCCACAATAGAACTATCATTCACTTTCCCATGTAGAGACCTTCTCTTTAAGGGATACCAATGCTAATGCAAATTACTCACTTACACTGATATATGCATTCACATCCACATGCTTCCAAGGTTATTTAAGAATGGATTTCAATTCCTCCTCCTTATTCTATGATGAATTATATTTGAAAAAAATACTCATCTTATCATCACCCTTTCCTGTTGATGTATATGTAACTTCAGAATGTATTTCATATATGTATATTGTACTCCTATAGAGATGGTATTATTCCTCTATATGAAAGTGTTTGTATTCCTATAGAGATGTTATTATTCCTCTATATGGAAGTGTCGTCATTTATATTGTAAGTGTTGTAACTTATACTTGATGGGTTATTAGACCACCTTGTTGGGGTCGGCCCTGTATAAGTCATGTGGGTCGAAGGGTTATTAGACCACCCTATTGGGGGTCGACCATGTGGGTTGAAGGGTTATTAGACCACCCTATTGGGGGTCGGCCATGTGGGTCAAAGGGTTATTAGACCACCGTATTGGGTGTCGGCCCAGTCAGCATTATGTTATGTGGTTAAGTTAAGGCTGACCTAGTAAAGGTTATTAAGCAAGTCAAGTCAAGTATAAATAGAGTGCAGCAGGCATTCTATTTCATCATTCTATTCTCACGCACACTCTTTGGAGAGTGGCGCACTTGTGGAGGAGGAGAAGCTGCTGCTAGGAGATGTCTATCTCTTATGCTTGGGTTGTATCATTGCTCTATCTATCTCTGAGGAAGTTATTGGGGTTTTTCACCTTTATGGTTTTCTCCAAGTAAACTCTGTGTCTCTTGTGTGCTTGCATTATTGTGTCCATGATTGATATGCTGTAGATACGCTGTACATGTTGTTCTCTTAGTTAAGATCCTAGATCATATTGAAGTAAATTCTGAAAAACTAACATAATATCAGAGCTAGCCTGAAAGAAGGCATGGTATGGCATGTATGACACTTGTTGCACTTACGATGCTAGGGCTTGATATAACAAAAACCAGTCATCGTAGCACTTTCGCTATAGATAAATTTTGGCGAGGTTTAAAGGTATGAAAATCGTACATGTCGAAACTAAGATCCCCATGTACCGTGTGTCCAAAGGACAACCTCTAATTCGTTGTGCTTTGTGATTTATGATATGTACAATATAGAGTTTCTGCCTCTTCCAGATCTCGGTTAAAAACAGGTGACCTTGGAAAAAAGGTCATAACTTGGGCTAGGAAGCTCTAAATGAAATTTCCTAAAACATGACAGGTAGTGCACAGAATGATATTTCTCAGGTAACGTTTTGAGACGCCGAAACGGAACCAGTGACACAGAGAACGCTGTCCACGTTCACTCTCCTGTTTTATCCCATAAAGAGGTCACGTTGCGAAACGTGGCATAAATATCTCTTAGAGAATCCATTTGAGGTCAGACCTCTGGGGTTGGAAAGATGACAGGTCGAGATATCACAAGAAAAATTTTCAGACCCTGTGGATTGAAAAGTTCAGAGTTACACTAGAAACAATCAAGTATATATTTATGTCAAAACATAATTATTTTTTAACACCTTCATTCATGGCTTCCGGAATTTAGGGTTTCGGAAAAAGTTGGAATTTTTGTAATCAGAGACTACGACTGAATGCCACTCATCAAAATCGAAATTTAGAGACCAAGATCAGAATTTTTGGTTGGGCAGAAGGCTGGGCTTGATCAGACCCTAGTTCGGGACTTTGATCGAAAAAGTGGAAAATTAGGGCTTCTGCAAAAATGGAAATTTTTTAAATCTGTGACCACGGCCGGAAGCTCCTTAGCAAAATAGAAGCTTAGAGCTTTGGATCGAACTTTTTGATTGGGAAGAAGGGTGGGCTTTATCAAACCCTAGTCTGGGGTCATGTCCAGTGAATCCGGAAGTTTCAAAGGCAAATTTGAGGGGTGTAACTTTGCAGTTTTCAAATTATGAGTATACTAGCTTGATTAGCTCATCAAGGCACATATTTCTATCCTTTCGGAAGTTTGAAATTCAAAGTTTGAATTTTTAGGGTTTCTCTAACAAACCCTAATCCAACTCTAGATCTAGTTCCTGCAAATCAAGTGGATTGGGTTAATACTAAAAGAGAATGGATTGGTCACCTGCATAAGTGAAGAAGTTCCTGTTTCAAAGGGAGATGAGGCTAAGGCCTTACATAAGAAGATTACAAGCAATCTCGATAGGTATGACTCATCTAGGTATGTTTCAAGATTTGTTCATGATTAAGTTTATGGTATGTTTACCTTCATGTTATTACGGTTAGTACAATCTTGATTAAATTTAGACTTGTCGTATCACCTTAATAAAATTATGAATGCGTGATAGAAGATATTCATTGATTAGGGTGTTGACACTTATGATTGTACTAATGCATTATGGTGTTGTATGAAGTTTATGTTATCCGCTAACATGAAAGGTACACCAAGAAAGAAAAATCATGTTCTAGTTCAAGAACATACGATCATGATGACATGAGGACAAAGATTCATCCATTGTCATGAATAACTTAGAATATCTATTTGCGAGGTATGTATAACTTGGTTCTATAATGGTTAACCTATGAGATATGCAGGTTACTAGCACAAGTCATTGAAGACAACAAGAAGATATCATGTGGGTATGTTAGACATAACTAGCTAACATACCAATCCAGGTATGTTTTTCCTATATCAAGTTAGAATCCTACCTTGTGTTAGGATCCCTTATATAAGTATACTTGGTATGATTGGTTATGTTTATTCATAAAGTTAGAAATGTAAGTAATCAAGGGTTTATGCATTTTATATCTCTTATCTTGATTGATGATTTAACTAACCAGAAGAGTCCTATGATCAAATAAGAATATCCATGAGTAAAAGAAGACTTCCCTGAAACCTTGAATACTAATGTTTATTATCTGTGTTTGAAATGATCATGACTATACATGTTTAAGATTATTGTGTTTTGATAGTATTAAGATTATACTAATGAATGTGTGATTATGTATGAGACCTCGAGGATAACACAATGATGATACTAATAAGCATGCATAGTGATGGATATAAGTTCAAGGACAGGTAATCAAGGAAGCAAAGATCAAGAGGGAGCACACTCCAGTTGTTCCTGCAAGGAAGCACAGATCAAGAGGGAGCACAATTCAGTAGTTTATGCAAGGATGTAGATATTTAGAGGGAGTTGACCACTTCTCACAATCCACATCAGAATGGAGTTGCAGAAAAGAAGCAAAGACTGAGAGGGAGTCAACCCAACAAACAAACAAATATAAGTATTTGAATTATCATTCCTTGCATATTTTAAATAATATTGTTCAATAATGAATATACTGATGTTCCTAGAATTAGGTTGTGCATATTAGAATAGTTGCATTGATGAACAGTATACTACTAATAAACATGGGTAAGTGGCCTATGGCACTGTACAACATTCCATTGCTACTTATCTAGAATGAAACCTCTTTGCTGACATGTTGGGAGTTGTGCACACTCTTAACAATGTTCTGGTAGAGATTGGAAGGCATCTAGAAAGTTACGAGATATGGATAAGTGTTGTGTTGAAGCATTGGCTAAGATAATTGCATGACTGCATGACATATTTATTTATGTATAAGAATTTGTTCTGAAAAATATGAGATGTTTTCTAATCATGCAATTTAACTTGTTTTGTAGGAAAGATCGTATACCATCACCTACAAAAGAAGGACTACAACATTTGTTCAACAACAAAGTTATCTATTGAAGATATTAAAAATATTGAAGTTCCTAGGATTCGGAAAGAATGCCATGATCGAGGAGTACAAGTCGGTCATGAAGAATTATGGTTGGGATGTAGTCCCAAAACCAGAAGGGAAGTCTGTTGTTACCTCCAAGTGGATCTATAAAATCAAGCATGCTGCAGATGGTAGCATAGAAAAATACAAAGCAAGGTTTGTAGCTCGTGGCTTTTCTCAGAAAGAGGGAATAGACTTTTGCTCCTATATCCAAGTACACTTCCATCAGATCAGTACTTGCCCTAGCTGCAGTGATGAAATGGAAGATACACCAAATGGATGTCAAGACAACTTTCTTGAATGGTGTAGTCGAAGAGGAAGTGTATGTAGAGCAGCCACTTGTTTTTGAAACACATGACGGGAAGTCATATATGTGCAGAACTTGGTATGGTAGGATAGACATCTTTCTATCCAGATTGGGATTTACCAAGAGTAAAGCAGATTCCAAACTTTACTACAAGGTTGAGGAAGGCAATCCAGTGATACTACTTTTGTATGCGGATAACCTGTTTGTTACAGGTGAGGATAGATTGATTGCCAACACGCGGCGGAAGCTTGCTGCTGAGTTCGAGATGAAGAACCTATGGATGATGCACTATTTTCTAGGCATGGAGGTGTGGCAGAGTGCAGATGGAATATTCCTTGGACAAGGGAAGTATGTAGTAGAGATCCTGAAGAGGTTCGGGATGATGGACTGCAAGGCCATGGCCACACCTATGGCATCGAACCTAAAGCTTCTATGTGATGATTCATCTGAGCTGGTTGATATCACTATGTATCATCAGATGATTGGGTCCTTGATGTACCTGACGAACATGAGACTAGATATTTGCTTTGCAGTGAACACATTGAGCCAGTTCCTGACAGATCTGAGGAGTGTTCACCTAGTTGTTGTAAATCATATTCTGAGGTACCCAAAGGGTGCAGTTGATTATGGGCTCAAGTATGATGAAAATCAAAAGTTTAACCTGCAGGGTTATGTTGATTCAGATTGGGCAGGAAGTGCTATAGATAGGAAGAGCACTTTTGGGTGCTGCTTCAGTATGGGATCAGGTGTGATCTCTTGGTTTAGCAAGAAGCAATCCTGTGTAGCACTGAGTACAGTCGAAGCGGAGTATGTTGCAGCTTGTTCAGCTAGTTGTGAGGTAGTATGGCTTCAAAAGCTACTGTATGAGTTATTTGATCTACCGTTGGAGTCTACTGGTATATTTTGTGACAACCAGAGTTGTGTGAAGCTGTCTGAGAACCCGGTGTTCCATGACAGGTCGAAACAAATAGATATCAAATATCACTATATCAGGGATATGGTGCAGAGAGGAGCAGTGAAGCTCCTGTACGTTGCTACAGATGAGCAGATTGCAGATGTATTGACGAAGCCACTAGCCAGAGTGAAGTTCGAGTACTTCAGAGAGAGGCTTGGTGTTCTTCAGATCGACGACACTTCGAGGAAGAAGTGATGAAGACATTTGCTATAGCCATTCCTAGCATGGTGGAAGGGGGATCCTTCACATGGCTATAGATGTAAGCGCTGGATGATGAGCATCAAGACGATACTCCAGTTACTGCTCTGTCTATGCATCAGGATGATGATGGATATGATCAGTTGGATCATTTATATGTATATGTATGTACGCATCATGTTGGATGATGGATATGATCAGTGGGACCATTTATATGTATATGTATGTACGCATCATGTTGGATGGTGGATATGATCAGTTGGATCATTTATATGTATTTGTATATGCATCATGTTGGATGCTTGGACCATGTATCTGTATATGTATCAGGTGGATACTATGTATGATCAGGTAGATCATGTATGTTGATATATATCAGGTGGATACATTGTGTGGATCATGTATCTATGTATGTATCAGGTGGATACATTGTATGATCAGGTGGATCATGTATGGTGATATGTATCAGGTAGATACTTGGTATGCATCAGGTAGATGCATTGTATGATTAGGATGATCATGGATGACGAGCTTCAGGATGTTGCTCCAGATGACTTGCATCAGGACGGTGCAGTGATGATGATCAGGATGATCATGTGTACATCAGGATGATGTATAGTGAATATCAGGTCAATACTCTGTGGCTGTGGACAGGTTGTGCAAAGGAAATCCTAGATTTGTTCTAGGTCACATCCAGTATGAAAAATGACTGGCACTGTGTATCACATGTAAGACTTGGGAGATCCGATAGGTTGGGCTGTGTGCCCGTAATAAGTCCTGGGATGCTCTTTCGAGGGTTTGTGGTGGGATGCTACATGTAAGACCTAGGAGATCCGATAGGTTGGGCTGTGTGCCCGTAATAAGTCCTGGGATGCTCTTTCGAGGGTTTGTAGCAGAGGTCACATGTAATCAGTCTTGGAGATCTTGTCGGTCGTGCTTAGGCACATAAATGTTCCTGGGATGCTCTTTAGAGTTCTTGCCGGTCGTGCTATACACATAAACGTTCCTAGGACACTCTTTTAAGGTTTTGTGATAGTCACATGTAATAAGTCCTGGAGATCTGGATAGGATGAAAAAGGCCTCAGATGCTCTTTAGGGTTCTTGCTAGTCAAGAGACTCTTTTAAGTTTTTGTGACGCACGTAATAAGTCATGAGGATTCCACAGTATGGCCAGTGATGACGAAGACCTGCAGGTGGTGGGCCTACATCCAGTATGAAAAAGGACAAGCTCTATAGAACTTCCTATGACGAGTAGATTCAAAGATTGATTGAGATAGTAGCAGCAGTGATGATGACGATTATCCAGTGACGATGATCCAGAGAAGAAGACTTGTGCTAGAAGACCTTTTTCGAGAAATACCTTCCTAGTTAAGAGGGAGTGTTGATGTATATGTAACTTCGGAATGTATTTCATATATGTATATTGTACTCCTATAGAGATGGTATTATTCCTCTATACGGAAGTGTTTGTATTCCTATATAGATGTTATTATTCCTCTATACAGAAGTGTCGTCATTTATATTGTAAGTGTCGTAACTTATACTTGATGGGTTATTAGACCACCTTGTTGGGGTTGGCCCTGTATAAGTCATGTGGGTCGAAGGGTTATTAGACCACCCTATTGGGGGTCAGCCATGTGGGTCAAAGGGTTATTAGACCACCCTATTGGGTGTCGGCCCAGTCAACATTATGTTATGTGGTTAAGTTAAGTCCGACCTAGTAAAGTTTATTAGGCAAGTCAAGTCAAGTATAAATAGAGTGCGGGAGGCACTCTATTTCATCATTCTATTCTCACACACACTCTTTGGAGAGTGGCGCACTTGTGGAGGAGGAGAAGCTGCTGCTAGGAGATGTCTATCTCTTATGCTTGGGTTGTATCATTTCTCTATCTATCTCTGAGGAAGTTATTGGGGTTTTTCACCTTTATGGTTTTCTCCAAGTAAACTCTATGTCTCTTGTGTGCTTGTATTATTGTGTCCATGATTGATATGCTGTAGATACGTTGTATATGTTGTTCTCTCAGTTAAGATCCTAGATCAGATTGAAGTAAATTCTGAAAAACTAACATTTCCCAACTCCAGAAAGATAGGGAAATGGTATGAGCATCTAATTGGACCCATTGACGAGCAATATCTCTCCACTTGAAGTAAAAAATTATTATGCACTAGAAAACGATCTAGTCTCTTCACCTCCACCTCATGACCTACTTTATTTTTACTCTAGGTAGGACTTAGTTATAATGGCTCAACATGTACCCAACTCACCACCTCAAACTGATCGATAAAATAGTGCACCAAACAATCCATGTGAGTTGATCCTTGCCAATTTTCCTCCCCATTAGTAGTTAAATTAAAGTTTCCATAGATGATAAGATTATTTGATTTAAGGAATTGCATTGAGAGTATCTCTTGGAGTACAAAAAACCCATTCATACCATTTTAGACTTAGGATATAAGTTATTAATCATTTTTTATTAATTTCCTAAGTGTTGGCTAAGTAAATTGGCCTAGTTTTGTCTTTTCGTGGACCACTTGCCATTCTGAGTCACTAAGGTGCACTTGAGGATATTTTGGATAAGCTTTCATTGGATTCTATCTGATTTCTTTCCATTCATGAATTAGAAAGTGCTTTCCTAATTTAGACATCTTTATCCTATTTTTTCTACTTTCTAGTGGATAAGGTAAAGCTAGTTGACTTGGAAACTCTCTCCACTTGGGAAATTTGACCTCCACCTCTTTCCTCTCTCCAAAATTCATCATCACATTCGATTTTCATCACTCATGAGATTATATACCATATTTAGCCAATTCGTGAGCCTTTAGACTGATTTGGAAAGTGCTTTTGACATGTAGGGGGGTTTTTCTAGCTTTTAGTAAGCCTTGTTCACCAAATCGCGACCTCATAGTCGACAGGGGCCCACCAACTGTCGACCCATACCGCAGTCTCCCTGGGCACCAGCCTGGGCAGGTTTGAGCCCACCTAGAAACACCCGCAGAGCGGATGAGGTCTCACCTGAGGCGTCCAGGAAGAGCAGACAGAACCATGTTTCCATCGAGGGAGGAGGCAAGTTGTGGCAATATGATACTAACAGCAATTCCAAATATTCATCATAAATTTCTAGCACATCACCTTAATTACAGCATTTAACATTACCATAGACAAAGATCGCACATTACTTTAATCGCAGCATTTCCATATTACAGTAGACAGATATCTATATTATTGAGACATTCACATCATAGCAACAGAAACAACTAATTGTATTAAGAACAGACAATAACATAGGTATCGAGCAACATTACACACAGATTGCACCAAATCATCATCCTTATATTACTGTGGAAAACCAAAAACAGTACATAAATCTCTGCGCAACATCCGCATTATCTCCGTCAATCTCCGCATATAGCTCTATCTCTAGCTCTTATCCATCGACTCGTCTATCTAACACTTACAATTATCCTCTATTTATAGGCTTTCGCCACTTACAATACTTGTCCACTTTCCTAACTGACACTTATGGACAATCGACAAACTGACTTGGTCTAATGACCCAAAAACCCGCATACCGCGATACAATGACTCGATATTACATAATACATGACCCAAAACCCACCAACTACGGTATACTTGACTCAATATTACAAAATACATGGCCCAAGTGACCCAAAACCCGCCAAGTGCGGTATCCTTTGGCACAAGATACTCCTTTCGCACCTTCATCCAACGTGTCGCGACGTCAGTAGTACTGCGATCTTTCCTCATCAAACTGCCTACCAACAAGCCCCCAACACAATCTTGTGGCTCACTCTCGAGCCACGTCAACTGCATCTGTTCTTGCTGTCTGGATCACAAATTGTTGTCTCCTTCTTTCGGCTATACAGATCCTCAGCTACCAATTCTGTAAGCCCTCCACAAGAGTAGGCAACCCCTGACTTGCTGTCAGGTACATCGCGAACTCATCCTCCAGTTGCATTGAATAGTGCAGACTGAAAAGAAAAGAGGACGAATAGTACCAAGGGGTGAGAACGGCGGATGAATTTGGCACATTTATTTCATGCCAGCACCCTTCGTCGATTGAAGTCAGGGAGCTATCGCCCCAACCAGCGTTCTAATAAAAAATGGCACAACCCTTCGAACAACTACTGCATACTGAATCATGCGGGACCGGCCAGGGTTCCATCTCACTGTCGATGCGTATCGCAGTTGCCTTGGCATTGACCCAGGCGTAGACAGCGTAATTGCACCTGCTGTATCAAGACACTCAGGGACACTCATCGTTCGGGCTCATAGGGCCCCTGGGGTGCTACCATGGGAAACAAAGTGAAGCATTTCCACAGCCTCCTTGGAATTCCTGACAACTCAACTCACACAGAGATCAAATAGCATAACTACTCTTGGTCGGAACAACTTCTGGATGGCGAACTACCAAATTCCATGGGTACTTATAGCCGGACCCTCCTGGGTCACAATGGGGAAAATGATGCCCCGATACCTCTTCATCTGTGTGGATGAGCTGGCCAACTGTCATAATGGAGAGGTGACCATGCTACCAACAAAGGTCCCTCGTTCTACCATGTGAAAAACCCTGCTGATCATCCCGGCTCAGCATGCAAACCATGTCATCGTCATGTGTGAACTCAGCTAAGGCAGTCAGGGGCAATCATGTGTAGGGAGGGTGGCCAGTAATCACACCACTTCACCGTACTCTCCCAAATCCGTCATACAAAATCCATCAGTAATCCTGAGTGTAACACCGTCATGAGCCTCTGACTGGTGGCACAAGCCTCATCCGCTCACACATACCCTCTTCCGTTGGTGCGCCATCTGCCACCAAGCAACCTGCAACAATCATCATCATCCATTCATCATTTTTTTTTAATCACCCAATGCGACTCAAACTTCGCACTACTTTAAGCCCGCGCGATAGGGATTCAACCTATGACCATTTACCAACTTGGGGAGCATCCCCCCATCCAATCGCTACAATTGAGCCGCCCCTCCTGAAGTAATATTATTGATGCGATAGGGACCCAACCAATGCATCTGCAACTTGCCTGGATGTTTCATAAACTTATTGTCATATAATAGCACCAAGTCACCTTGTTGAAACTACTTGTTTTTGATGTGGCGATCATGCCATGCCTTCTGGCGATCCTTCTCCACCCCTTGATGAATGCCAGCGATAAACCGATCTTCTTCCAGCTCCACCAATTGTGCTAGACACTCATCTAATGCTGCAACATCATCCGTGCTTGTAATAGCCACTATTCGTAAACTTGGAACAATGTACTCCATGGGCATAATTGCTTCCTTCCCATATACCAGCTTAAAAGGTGTCTAACCAGTCAACCTTTTACATGTGGTGCGATAGGCCCATAATACCGCTGGAATTTTCAAATCATAGTCGTCTTGGTTCGCATTGCACACCTTTGTTAATGCATGCTCCAATACCTTCTTAAATGCCTCTACCGTCGCATTCGCCTGTGGGTGATAGGGTGTACTCTTCTTATGCTGTATCTGCAATTCCTCCGTCAATGCGCTGATAGTGCGATTGAGAAAATGGCTTCCTTGATCACTCAGTAAAATCTTGGGGCAGCCGAAACGAGTGATAATGTGATCAAACAAGAACCGGGTAGCCGTTGCTGTGGAACAATCAACGACAGGTGCCGCTTTCACCCATCGGGTCAAATACTTGGTCACTGTGATAATATACCGTGCACCTGTACATTTCCCTGGTGGATTGATCGACCCTACAAAATCCACAGCCCATTTCTCAAATGGTTGTAATGTTAATTGAGGTAGTAACGACATCTCATCGTGTCTGGACGGTTTTCCAATTCGTTGACAAACATCGCAAGAATGTGCATAGTCTATCGCATTGTTATGTAATGTGGGCCACCAAAGCCCTGCATGCAATACCTTCCGGGCAGTCACCCGACCACCATAATTCCCTCCTACGACTCCGCCATGTACTTCGGCCAATATCTGCGCCTGCTCATGCGGCAAGACACATCTGCGCAATATCTCATCAGCACCCAATTTATACAACTCTCCCGCGATCAGTTGAAAGTTAGTAGCCTTGACAACCAATTGCTTCTTCTGAGCAGTGATAAAGTTATCGGGCGCGGTGCCGGTCACCAAAAACTGAAGGATGTCATCAAAATAGTGATCAGCAGTGGAAACATGAAATAGTTGAGCATCCAGTAATCCGTCTTCTATATTAGTTGGTTCCTCCCCTGTGTCAATCCGTGACAAATGATCGGGTCCAGCATTCAATCGCCCCAGTTTCACAATGATTTCAAAATCAAACTCCTGAAACAAAAGTAGCGATCGGCAGATCTTCCCCCCCAACACAGGCTTATTGACCAAGTATTTCAATGCAGAATGATCAGTAAACATTTTAAAGTGGCCACCTAACAAATAATGCCTGAATTTCTGCAGCGCGTAAACCATGGCCAGACCTTCGCGTTCTGTGGTAGTGTAGTTGCGTTCTGCAGAAGATAACTTCCGAATAGAAAAAAAAATGAGATCATCAATGTCGCCTTCACCTGGTTGAGCCAATACAACCCCTAATGCAACCGATGA
This sequence comes from Larix kaempferi, assembly GCA_027924585.1. Classification (NCBI taxonomy): domain Eukaryota; kingdom Viridiplantae; phylum Streptophyta; class Pinopsida; order Pinales; family Pinaceae; genus Larix; species Larix kaempferi. The sequence goes on from BSBM01000150.1 coordinate 3,411,039, forward strand.
AGCATCAACGTGGACATGGAATTCCTTGCTCCAATCCGGAAAAACCAAAATCGGTGCCGACGCCATCTTCACTTTGAGTGCTTCGAAACTTTCCTGACATTCCATATTCGGGGAGGAATCGGAGAACCCACAGTATCCATATTTAAAAATGACGTTTCGAATCCAAAACAGGATCCATCATCAGGACAAAATGCCGAGTTTTGAATGAAGAGCTAAAGATCTGATATATAGTGCTAAGAAATGAAGATTGGAGACAAGTTCAAGGTCAGCTTACGGGGAATTTTAAGGCCATTAATAACTCCAACCTTGATGATAGAACAAAGAAACGTTTATCTCCTAGTCGTGAGATTACACCTAGAATTTATGGCATCCCAAAAATACACAAAGAAGGAGTCCCTCTTCGTCCTATTGTCAACACTATAGACTCCCCCACCTACGAACTTGCAAAACATGTAGCTAAAATCCTAGGTCCCCTAGTAGGCAACACAGACTCATTCATCAAGGACTCAAGTGAATTTTTGGAGTTGATAAAAAAGGAGAAGTTAGAACCGAATGACATGATCCTAAGCTTTGATGTAGTATCCCTATTCACTAAGATACCGTTGGATGAGGCAATCCAAGTCATCAAGGAGGTAACTGATCCAGACACAGCTAGGTTAGCAGAAGTATGTCTCAAATCCACCTTCTTTAGTTTCCAAGGAGAATTCTATGAGCAGACCACTGGGGTAGCCATGGGGTCCCCCCTCTCACCCATAGTGGCAAACCTTTTCATGGAAAAGTTCGAGAAAGAAGCTCTAAACTACTATCCACTTAAGCCAACATGATGGAAGAGATATGTGGATGACACCAATGTAATTTGGCCGCATGGTGAAATTGAGCTAAAAAAGTTTTTTGAACATCTTAATAATCATTCAGCAGACATCAAGTTCACAATGGAACTTGAGGAGAATGGTAGCATACCCTTTCTTGATGTCTTGATAACTAGAAAAGAAGATGGAACTATGGGACATAAGGTCTATAGGAAGAAAACACATACAGAAAGCTACCTCCATGCAGATTCCCACCACCACCCCTCACAGAAAATAGGAGTCATTAACACCTTAGCGATTAGGTCTTCTAGGATTTCAGACAGCGATCATCTCCAGGAAGAAAAAGACCACCTCAAAGAAGTCTTCATGAACATAGGTTACGAACCTAGGGTTATCAAAAAATCTCTAGATAAGGCTAATAATAGACACCATAACAATAATATAACATCAAATAATTTGAACAACACTCTTAGTAACCAAACCTGTAACACAAGAGCCTACTTACCCTACATCCAAGGAGTCACTGATAAGATCTCTAGAATCCTTAAGAAAAAAGATATTACAACCTCATTCAAACCCCTTAAGACAGTTAAACAAAAAATGAGATCTGTAAAAGATCCTATCGACCCAAAACAACTTAGGGGTGTCTACAAGGCTGCATGTTCTTGCAAGATGTGCTATATAGGTGAAAATGGGCGTTCCTTCCAAACCAGACTAAAAGAACATGCAGCGGACATAAGGAATGAACGTACCCGTACCTCAGCTCTTGCAGAATATTGTTCCAAAACCAAACATCAAATTTGTCTAGAGGACACTGAAATCATAGCCAAAGAAAACCACTATTTCAAAAGAAAATTTAGAGAAGCTCTAGAAATAATCAAACATCCGATCAATTTAAATAGGGATGGAGGCCTTGAGGTTAGCACCAGTTGGCTTCCTTCCATCCTAAACGAGAGATCAAGTAACTAACCTAACAAAACTGATTATATTAACTCTAAAAGAAGCATTTTGAACCATAACAGACAACCTCTTATCTTTTTATTAATAACAATTTTAAAATTGATAATTTAAAAAAATTTAAAATTTTAAAATACTTGATTTAAAATTTTATTAAAGTTAATAATTGTTTATTTTGTTAACAATTTAACTACATGAATTAAAGGGATTTATTAAATCCTTTATATACTAAATTTATTTCCTAATAAATTGTGGTTTAAACTTAAACCATTCCACCTTTATATATGCTCCCTTGTTTTTGTTAAAATCCATCATTAAAAATTGAAAAATAAAATTAAAAATTGAAAATTTGAAAAATTAAAAATTAAAAATTAAAATTTAATAATTTAAATTTAAATTAAAAATTAAATAATTAAATAATTAAAATTAAAATTATAAATTATAATTAAAAAGTATTATAACTAATTGTTTGTTAAAGTGCTTATTTACTCTAATAAAATTTACTCTAATAATACTCTAAATAAAATTTACTCTAATAATAAGAATTTTTCAATTTAAAACATAAGGTTCTTCTAAAAAACAATTAATAAATTAATATTTAGGGTTTTATCATTAATTAAAAAATCTCAATATTTCAACTTAAACCCTAAAATTCCCCGTAAGTCGACCTTGAACTTGTCTCCAATCTTCATTTCTTAGCACTATATATCAGATCTTTAGCTCTTCATTCAAAACTCGGCATTTTGTCCTCATGATGGATCCTGTTTTGGATTCGAAACGTCATTTTTAAATATGGATACTGTGGGTTCTCCAATTCCTCCCGCAAACAACTACCATAGAAGTCTTGCTATAGAGACTACATCCCTATACGGAAGGGATATCTGGAATCAAGTCCGGTTACTGGAAAAATTGAGAGTTAAAATCATGAAGAGAGCTGAAGATCTGAATTTTCTAAAAACATGCAGAGACAGGAAACTAATCCCCTCCTTCGCTGTCATCAACCACCGTTTGCACAACAACTGGAACCGTAAATCCTTTGAAAAATTGAGCTTCACGCTGATTAGGGCAGAAATCAAGAAAACACGTGCCAACCTGGACCGTCTGTCCAGAGAAGCATTATCTCTTCACCTCAGACTCGCAGCTATGATAAACGTGGACCTTTGGAGAGCTGCTGATGCAAACACAGCCCTCAAAGTCAGCAACCAAGCACGCATCACACGTAACAGGCAAATGAGGAAGACTATGAGACTCGAGAGGAAGTACACCAACGCCAACGAAGCCCAGAAACTCGAGAACGTCCACACCAACGTAGCTCCTATACCTGCACACGCAAGCGATCATATGGAAGCTGTTAATCTCTCAAGCCACGAAGAGAACGCCCACGTCAACGAAGCCCAGAAACCCGAGAACGCCCACACCAGCGTAGCTCCTATACCTGCACACGCAAGAGATCATAGGAAAGTTGTAAATCTCTCAAGCCACACATTAACTGAATCCAAAACCAACGTTCTCAAGTAGGGTCTTAATTTCGCAATAGCGCCTAAAACCATTCCGGTCGAGACCATCATTTGCAATATAGAAGACAGCATTCAGAATTTAAATGATTTAGATAAGGAAACAATCATACAAGACTGCGCACTCATACTAAGAAAAGCCAAACCTCCCAAAAACAACATCACTAAGGAAGAACATTTTGCCTTAAAAAACCTAAAATCGAATGATAACATGGCCATACTAAAAGCAGACAAAGGAGGAGCCACAGTAGTCTTAGACAGAACAACTTACAACGCAAAGATGATTAATCACCTTACCACGAGTGGTAGTTATAGAAAACTTAATAAAAGCCCTAGCTCTAAAATTATTAGAGAAGTAAAAAGAGCCATTAATAAATCCAACCTTGATGATAGAACAAAGAAACGTTTAACTCCTAATCGTGAGATTACACCTAGAATTTATGGCCTCCCAAAAATACACAAAGAAGGAGTCCCTCTTCGTCCTATTGTCAACACTATAGACTCCCCCACCTACGAACTTGCAAAACATGTAGCTAAAATCCTAGGTCCCCTAGTAGGCAACACAGACTCATTCATCAAGGACTCAAGTGAATTTGTGGAGTTGATAAAAAAGGAGAAGTTAGAACCGAATGACATGATCCTAAGCTTTGATGTAGTATCCCTATTCACTAAGATACCGTTGGATGAGGAAATCCAAGTCATCAAGGAGGTAACTGATCCAGACACAGCTAGGTTAGCAGAAGTATGTCTCAAATCCACCTTCTTCAGTTTCCAAGGAGAATTCTATGAGCAAACCACTGGGGTAGCCATGGGGTCCCCCCTCTCACCCATAGTGGCAAACCTTTTCATGGAAAAGTTCGAGAAAGAAGCTCTAAACTCCTATCCACTTAAGCCAACACGATGGAAGAGATATGTGGATGACACCAATGTAATTTGGCCGCATGGTGAAATTGAGCTAAAAACGTTTTTTGAACATCTTAATAATCATTCAGCAGACATCAAGTTCACAATGGAACTTGAGGAGAATGGTAGCATACCCTTTCTTGATGTCTTGATAACTAGAAAAGAAGATGGAACTATGGGACATAAGGTCTATAGGAAGAAAACACATACAGAAAGATACCTCCAAACAGATTCCCACCACCACCCCTCACAGAAAATAGGAGTCATTAACACCTTAGCGATTAGGGCTTCTAGGATTTCAGACAGCGATCATCTCCAGGAAGAAAAAGACCACCTCAAAGAAGTCTTCATGAACATAGGTTATGAACCTAGGGTTATCAAAAAAGCTCTAGATAAGGCTAATAATAGACACCATAACAATAATATAACATCAAATAATTTGAACAACACTCTTAGTAACCAAACCTGTAACACAAGAGCCTACTTACCCTACATCCAAGGAGTCACTGATAAGATCTCTAGAATCCTTAAGAAAAAAGATATTACAACCTCATTCAAACCCCTTGAGACAGTTAAACAAAAAATGAGATCTGTAAAAGATCCTATTGACCCAAAACAACTTAGGGGTGTCTACAAGGCTGCATGTTCTTGCAAGATGTGCTATATAGGTGAAACTGGGCGTTCCTTCCAAACCAGACTAAAAGAACATGCAGCGGACATAAGGAATGAACGTACCCGTACCTCAGCTCTTGCAGAACATTGTTCCAAAACCAAACATCAAATTTGTCTAGAGGACACCGAAATCATAGCCAAAGAAAACCACTATTTCAAAAGAAAATTTAGAGAAGCTCTAGAAATAATCAAACATCCGATCAATTTAAATAGGGATGGAGGCCTTGAGGTTAGCACCAGTTGGCTTCCTTCCATCCTAAACCAGAGATCAAGTAACTAACCTAACAAAACCGATTATATTAACTCTAAAAGAAGCATTTTGAACCCTAACAGACAACCTCTTATCTTTTTATTAATAACAATTTTAAAATTGATAGTTTTAAAAATTTTAAAATTTTAAAATACTTGATTTAAAATTTTATTAAAGTTAATAATTGTTTATTTTGTTAACAATTTAACTACATGAATTAAAGGGATTTATTAAATCCTTTATATACTAAATTTATTTCCTAATAAATTGTGGTTTAAACTTAAACCATTCCACCTTTATATATGCTCCCTTGTTTTTGTTAAAATCCATCATTAAAAATTGAAAAATAAAATTAAAAATTGAAAATTAAAAATTAAAATTTAAATTAAAAATTAAAAATTTAATAATTTAAATTTAAATTAAAAATTATAATTAAAAAGTATTATAACTAATTGTTTGTTAAAGTGCTTATTTACTCTAATAAAATTTACTCTAATAATACTCTAAATAAAATTTACTCTAATAATAAGAATTTTTCAATTTAAAACATAAGGTTCTTCTAAAAAACAATTAATAAATTAATATTTAGGGTTTTATCATTAATTAAAAAATCTCAATATTTCAACCTAAACCCTAAAATTCCCCGTAAGCCGACCTTGAACTTGTCTCCAATCTTCATTTCTTAGCACTATATATCAGATCTTTAGCTCTTCATTCAAAACTCGGCATTTTGTCCTAATGATGGATCCTGTTTTGGATTCGAAACATCATTTTTAAATATGGATACTGTGGGTTCTCCGATTCCTCCCGCAAACAACTACCACAGAAGTCTTGCTACAGAGATTCCAGATTCCACTGGAATGCCGCATCATTTTTCAATAGCTTTTCGATAGGGGCAGTAATCATAGCATATCCCCTAATGAACTTGCGATAATATCCTGTGTGACCCAAAGTCACGCGTAACTGCTTAACAGTGGTCGGCGGTTGCAACCCCAAAATAAGCACAATCTTGGCTGGATCGACCAACAATCCCTGCTTACACACAATATGACCCAGCAATATCCCAAACGGAGCACAAAAAATACATTTCTTCAAGTTCAGCGATATCTGGTGCTATCGGCATCACTCAAGCATCAACCGCAGATTGGCCAAATGATTGCGAATCAACCCATAAATAGTCCAATCGTCCATATATACTTGCAAAAACTTTTGAATAAAATCTTTGAATGCGGCAACGACGACCCGGGAAAATATTGCAGGTGCATTCTTCAAACCGAACGGCATGACCGTGTACTGAAAGCAACCCCATTCAGTAAGAAAGGTTGTCTTATGGCGATCTTCCTTGGCAATGCGAATCTGATGGTATCCATAGAATCCATCAATGAAAGAGTACATTTCATGGACACCCACTCCTTAAAGGACTTCATCAGTAAACGGGGTTGGAAAGGGACTTCATCAGTTAAAGGACTTCCACTTTTTTCCCAATTTCGACCTTTGACTAGTTTTACTATTTTGACCTCCAAATCAACCCAAATGCTCCCAAATATTCTGTAGGAGTGTATGAATGGTATCTAGACTTGAATATAAGGTTCAGGGATGTTTTATGGCCCTCCAAATACTGCTGCAAACTTGATTTGTATTCTGATCAATATATGTAATTTTGACTAGTAATTTGTGCATCAAATCCCCCTCGGGTAACACTACAAATGGCCTTCCAAATGCCTCCAAACTCCCACAAATTTATGAACAGAGGTATATAATGTGTTAAGTATGTTATTAAGGTCTCATATGCACCATTAATTGATTTTTAATACTGTTTTAACTCTCTCACATTCAACAGCAAAAACCCCCAATTCGACCCTTGGGGAAATGGCACTATTTCACCTCCCAATACAACTAAACTGAGTAAAAATGCTTCAAATGCTCAAGTACAGTACATGAAACTTGTAGAAGACATCCATGGAAGTATATTTATCACAAATATATCAGAGAATCATCCATCCATTCGAAATAATCAACATTATAGTGTCATACATCAATGCATTGGGGAAATGGACATTGTTTGCTCATTAATCAATAGTGTTGCATACAACCAGTGGGTATTTCAACCTGAGACTTTCTGAATATGAGTAACAGAGGATATGAAGCTATTACAATCATAAATATATAATGAGAAGCTCTCTCAAGAAGCACAGTGCTCACCAAAAACGCCCTCCCTCAAGGAGCACGAATATGCCTTCAAAACTGGAAACGGTGGAGAGAAAGTGCTGCACTAAACCAAACCATGAAACTTCCTGTAGATGCTACCTGCAAATAAAAAATCCATTAAAGCACCATGAAAGACCTGAGTGGCCTCTCCAAACACCAACTTGGATGGGAATCTTTCACCCTCGAAATTGGCTAAGGCAAGAAACTAGTCATCCACTAGCTCTCTCTTCACAAATGCAATTTTTCTCAAATCATCAAAAGCCATTCTCATACTTGATTTCTACATTTTATAAACAACATTAGCCTTCAAGGGGTCGAAATCCTCTCTATAGATTCAATAATTTTCCATTTAGAAAATATTCCTCATTTGCCACTTGTCTCCTAGTTCCAACCTTCCATCTTCTCCCAAATTCGAATTTGAGTCTCTTTAGATTCCTCCAACTCCATGAGTGCCTTCTTGAGCCTATTTTTGGGGCTGACATGTCATAATGGTCAGGTGTAAGAAGTCAGGTCTGAATTTTGTCATAAAATGTCATAGATGCTTCATTATTGTTGTCATAAAACTAGGGAATCTAGCCCATGTGTCCACTAGTCTCCAATTTGACTCTTCCTCTCCCATGGAGGTTACTATTCCTTCCCATTTCGACCTAATATGCTCAATGCCATGTGTTATGACTTACCAACTCACCTAAGAGTGTTCACCTTCCCATGAATTTGAATTGGCAAGAGAGAGCTGCCATGTGTCATTGAAAAATCAAGCTAGTGTGGGTCCCACCACCTCCATATGTCTCCAAAACCACTTGCCACCTAGAATTTCTCTTGAATTTATTTATTCATCATATTTATTAAATGCTTGAACCCTTCTAATGTCTAAATATCATTTATTAGTTTCCTTACTACCATCCCACATGTGCCCATCCAACCTAGGAAACTAGTAGGATTGATGGGATTGTCTTACTATGCAGTTATTTGAATGGGGACATTACAGTCCTCCCCACCCAAGATTGCTTGTCCTCAAGCAATTTCAAATTTGGATGCTGCAAAATCTTCTCCTCTTCCCATGTGGCATCTTCATTTGGTAAGTCCTTCCATTGCACTAAATATTCTTTGATGATTCTACTCCTCAACCTTCTTTCCCGTGTCTTCAAAATATTTTCCGGAACAAGTGTGAGCTGACCTTCGTCATCCAAAGGAGGAAGTATTTCTGAAGTGATGATTTGCTGACCAAGAGCTTTCTTAAGACAAGAAACATGAAATACATTGTGGATTTTACTCCCTTCCGGAAGTTCTAGTTCATATGCTACTTCTCCAACCTTTCGCACTATCTTGTATGGCCCATAGTACCTTGGTTTTAATTTTTCTGCTCCATTCTTTTTGAGAGATGTTTGTTTATAGGGCTGCAACCTTAAATATACTAAATCATTGACTTGAAAGGTTCTCTCTTCTCTATGTCTATCAGCATATTGTTTTTGTTGATTTTGAGCAACCTGCAAATTGTCTTTCAAGAGCTTTAAAATTTATTGGCTCTCTTCCACCCAATCTTTAGCCTTTGGGGCTCTACTATCACCAAATATAATGTCAGCAAATGTAAGTGCATCATAACCATATAATGCTTTGAAAGGAGACATTCCTATTGACATATGATAAGTGGTGTTGTAGCAAAACTCACCCAAGTGTAGCCATTTCGCCCATGCTTTTTGCTGCCCTCCCACATAGTTTCTTAGGTATCCTTCCAACCATTGGTTTACCCTCTCTGTTTTTCCATCAGTTTGTGGATGATAGCTGGTACTTGGAGTCAATTGAGTGCCTACCAATCTAAAAAGTTCTTTCCAAAAAGCACCCATGAATCTACTATCTCTATCACTGACAATGCTCTTGGGGAGCCCATGCAATCTGAAGATTTCTTTGAAAAAAATATCAGCCACTTGTGCAGCACTAAAAGATGATGTAACAGCAAAGAAATGAGAAAATTTTTTCAACCTATCAACTACCACATAGATGCAATCCTTACCTAAGGATTTAGGCAATCCAGTGATGAAATCCATGGAAATACTGTCCCATTTTTGCTCCAGAATGGGCAATGGTTGTAATAGGCCGGCTGGACATGTAAGTTCTGATTTGTTTTGTTGACATGATTTACATTCATTCACATACTTCTGAACATCTTCCTTCAGCCCCTTCCAAAAAAATCTTTTCCTCAGCTGTCTATAAGTTTTGAAGATCCCCGGATGGCCCGCTAGTGGGGAATCATGTGCTTCTTGCAAAATAAGGTACTTGAGCTTGGAGTTATGAACTAAATAAATTCTTCCCTTATAATATATCATCCCATTCAAAATCCTATAATTATCATCCCCTTTTATTCCATCCAACACATCACAAGCAAATTTGTCTTTGGCATATTCAACTAGTAGCATGTTTTTCCAATCCTTGGCAATATCCATGAGAGAAAAGGAAGGCCTTCTTGACAAAGCATATGCTACTATATTATTCTTTCCTTTGACATATTCAATATCAAAATCATAAGCTTGAATCTTGCTTACCCACTTTTGTTGCCTTTCATTTAGATCTTTTTGGGTGAGAAAGTGTCTTAGACTATTATGGTCAGTTTTCACCACAAACTTGCTGCCCACCAAGTATTGTCTGAATTTGGCCAATGCATGCATAATGAACAACATTTCTTTATTATAGATGGAGTAAAGTTTTTCATGAGGCTGCAACTTTCTGCTCTCAAAGGCTATGGGGTGTTGGCCTTGCTTTAGGACAGCCCCTATTCCTCCACCTGAAGCATCACATTCCACAACAAAAGGTTTAGTAAAATCAGGAAGTGCAAGTATGGGACAACTACTCATTACCTCTTTCATTTTTTGGAATGCTTTTTCAGCCTCTTCATCCCACTTGAAAGCATCCTTCTTAGTCAAATCAGTGAGTGGAGAAGTCAACTTGGAGAACCCTTTCACAAATTTTCTGTAGTAGGTGCATATGCCAATAAAGCCTCTCAATTCGGTAATATTTTTTGGTGATGGCCATTCCAAGATAGCCCTGATTTTTTCCATGTGTACCTTCACTCCTTCTTGCCCAATAATGTTCCCAAGATACAGTAGTTCTTTCATCCCAAACTCACATTTTGATAATTTAGCAAATAAGGACTCTTCTCTCTAACTGTTGCAAATGTTCTTCCCATGTTTTACTGTAAATGAGAATATCATCAAAGAAAACCAAAACAAACCTTCTTAGTTGCTTGCAAAACATCCTATTCATACATGCTTGAAAGGTGGCTGGAGCATTAGTTAACCCAAAAGGCATGACAAGAAATTCAAAGTGGCCAAAATGACATCGAAAAGCGGTCTTTTGCACATCTTCATCTTTCATTCGAATTTGGTGATACCCTGATCTAAGGTCAATTTTTGAGAAGTATTTGGCCCCATGTAGCTCATCCATGAGCTCATCAATCCTAGGAATAGGATACCTATTCTTGATAGTCTTTTTGTTCAAGGATCTAAAATCTATGCACATTCTCAATGTTCCATCTTTTTTCTTCACTAGCACTACTGAAGAAGCATAAGGGCTAGAGCTTGGTCTAATGAGCCCCAACTCTAGGAGTTCTTGGATAGCTTTTTCAATCTCATCTCTAAACCTTTTAGGATGTCTATAAGGTGGTATCTGAATGGGTGAAGTACCCTCCTCCAAAACAATACTGTGCTCAACCCCCCTATCTGGTGGCCTACCATGTGGAAGGTCTCTAAAAACCTTTTCATATTTTTGCAAAAGTCTCTCTATCTCCTTTGGGTGTTTGACAATATTTATAGTTGGCTTGGGAGATGTAATATGAAATTCAGCAGCCCATTCTATATCCCCATGCCTCAATATAGATCTCATGCTATTGCAAGTCACTACTTGATTTGGATAAGTGTGTTGCCCTCTCACAACTCTTTGTACTCCTTTTGAATCTTGGAATTTCATTTCGGGAATTTGATAATTTACTGTATGCTCTCCTATTGAATACAACCATTGCACTCCCAAAACCACATTAGTATCAGCAACATCAACCACATAAAAACTATCAACAAAAGTATAGTTACCTACGGTGACTTGCAGCTTTGGAACCCATGTTTTGCATTGCATTGTGTTGTGACCGGGAATGACAACTGTGAAGCCATCAAATGGTTCAATAGGTATCTTTCTTTTCTCTACCATCTCTGCATCAATGAAGTTATGAGTGGCTCCTCCATCTACCAAAACTGAAGTTCTTTGTCCTTGTACCACACCTTTGCATCGGATAGTATGATAACGAGGTACTGCTGAAAGCACTGCCATTCTTGCTTTGTCCGGTGAAGGCTGATTTTCTTCTTGTCTTTCCTCTTCTACTGCTGTCTCGTATGCCTCTTCTTGATCTGAAATATGTCTATCTTCATCCATGCCCCCATCATACCCCTCATTATCAGAAAATACTTCTATGTATTGAGCCTTTCCTTTGGTACATTTGTGCCCCGGTGTCCATGGTTGGAAGCATGTGAAGCATAGTTTCTTTTTTCTAAGTTCATCCCTGTTTAGTCCCTCTTTTTTATTCCTCTCAAATGACTCTCTTTTCCAAGGTTTCTTATCATATCCATCCCTTTTCCAAGGTTTCTTTTCAAATTTATAGCTAGGCTTAGGAGGAAATCTCGTTCTAGGAAGCACATTTTGGAGATCCCTAGTCAAGCTCATTGCATCTTTTAATGTAGTTGGCTTGTGGGATTTGACCAAACCTCTTAAGGGTTCAGCCAAACCTTCAGTGAATAGAAATACTAATCTTCCCATAGATACATCAGCCACCTTGACTGATAATTTTTGAAAGTCCAACATATATTCGGTAGGGGACCCAGTTTGCTTCAATTGAGCTAGTTCTTTGAAAGGCAATTCTGGATCTTTTTGTTCAAATCTTTCTAGTACCCTGTCAACAAATTCTCCATATGTTTTAACCTGATTATGACCCAAGGTTTTCATCCCATGAAACCACCATTCATTGGCATCTCCTTCCAAATGCAAAATGGCCATTTTTAATGCATCCTCTTCCAACATAGGATTCAGCTGAAAATATACATCCAATTTTTGCACCCAAGTGTTAGCAGAATTTTGAGAAGAACCATCAAAAGTAGGAAGTGACATTTTTCCAATAGCACTATTCAATTCTTTGTTTTGGAATGGACTCCTATTGTCTCCCTTCATTTTAATCTTTTGCATAGCATCAATGTAGTCACTGAGTGGTACACCTCTTTTACACTCTTCATTCAAATCATTCCAATCATTTACTAGTTTCTTGTAATCCAATTCAAGATTGGGCTCTTCTTTGGGTGTGAGAAATTTAGGTGCAGTATGCCTTTGTGTGCTTTGAAATTCATCAGGTCTATTATGATGTCCTGTACTTGAGAAAATATGCTCATTCCCTTTCATCTTTTCCCCTGAGTGTGAACCACTATTATCTCCTATCATCCCTTTGCTTGAAAGTTGGCTACCCAACAATTTGAAACCTTTCATCATTTGTTTATTCATATCTAGCATAACCATGGTAAGTCCTTCAAAACATGGTTTTAAGGCTTCAATAAATTCCTCCTTATGTCTTAATTTTTCCTCCTCCTCTCTACCCATTGTTTTAGAAAAAAACTCTTTTTCTGCTACTATCTCTTCTTCAACCAAAACTTCTTCAACTACTGATTCAAAGGGTGGTGTTTTATTTGTTTGGCTTCTTGTTAATACCATCAGGTGCCAAGACCATGCTCTGATACCACTTGTAATATCCCTTTTTCAAATTTTATTAAAATGCCCAATTTTCCACTTTTTTCCCAATTTCGACCTTTGACTAGTTTTACTGTTTTGACCTCCAAATCAACCCAAATGCTCCCAAATCTTCTGTAGGAGTGTATGAATGGTATTTAGACTTGAATATAAGGTTCAGGGATATTTTATGGCCCTCCAAATACTGCTGCAAACTTGATTTGTATTCTGATCAATATATGTAATTTTGACTAGTAATTTGTGCATCAAATCCCCCTCGGGTAACACTGCAAATGGCCTTCCAAATGCCTCCAAACTCCCACAAATTTATGAACAGAGGTATATAAGGTGTTAAGTATGTTATTAAGGTCTCATATGCACCATTAATTGATTTTTAATACTGTTTTAACTCTCTCACATTCAACAGCAAAAACCCCCAATTCGACCCTTGGGGAAATGGCACTATTTCACCTCCCAATACAACTAAACTGAGTAAAAATGCTTCAAATGCTCAAGTACAGTACATGAAACTTGTAGAAGACATCCATGGCAGTATATTTATCACAAATATATCATAGAATCATCCATCCATTCAAAATAATCAACATTATAGTGTCATACATCAATGCATTGGGGAAATGGACATTGTTTGCTCATTAATCAATAGTTTTGCATACAACCAGTGGGTATTTCGACCTGAGACTTTCTGAATATGAGTAACAGAGGATATGAAGCTATTAAAATAATAAATATATAATTAGAATCTCTCTCAAGAAGCACAGTGCTCACCAAAAACGCCCTCCCTCAAGGAGCACGAATATGCCTTCAAAACTGGAAACGGTGGAGAGAAAGTGCTGCACTAAACCAAACCATGAAACTTCCTGTAGCTGCTACCTGCAAATACAAACTCCATTAAATCACCATGAAAGACCTGAGTGGCCTCTCCAAACACCAACTTGGATGGGAATCTTTCACCCTCGAAATTGGCTAAGGCAAGAAACTAGTCATCCACTAGCTCTCTCTTCACAAATGCAATTTTTCTCAAATCATCAAAAGCCATTCTCATACTTGATCTCTACATTTTATAACCAACATTAGCCTTCAAGGGGTCGAAATCCTCTCAATAGATTCAATAATTTTCCATTTAGAAAATATTCCTCATTTGCCACTTGTCTCCTAGTTCCAACCTTCCATCTTCTCCCAAATTCGAATTTGAGTCTCTTTAGATTCCTCCAACTCCATGAGTGCCTTCTCGAGCCTATTTTTGGGGCTGACATGTCATAATGGTCAGGTGTAAGAAGTCAAGTCTGAATTTTGTCATAAAATGTCATAGATGCTTCATTATTGTTGTCATAAAACTAGGGAATCTAGCCCATGTGTCCACTAGTCTCCAATTTGACTCTTCCTCTCCCATGGAGGTTACTATTCCTTCCCATTTCGACCTAATATGCTCAATGCCATGTGTTATGACTTACCAAATCACCCAAGAGTGTTCACCTTCCCATGAATTCGAATTGGCAAGAGAGAGCTGCCATGTGTCATTGAAAAATCAAGCTAGTGTGGGTCCCACCACCTCCATATGTCTCCAAAACCACTTGCCACCTAGAATTTCTCTTGAATTTATTTATTCATCATATTTATTAAATGCTTGAACCCTTCTAATGTCTAAATATCATTTATTAGTTTCCTTATTACCATCCCACATGTGCCCATCCAACCTAGGAAACTAGTAGGATTGATGGGATTGTCTTACTATGCACTTATTTGAATGGGGACATTACACCAACTGTCCTTTCTTAACATCTTCATCAGTAATCTATTTCATGGTCCAGACCGCTTCACACAAAATCCAATACTACTCTGGGTTGTCTGTCGCACTGCCATGGAACAACGGTAGCTTAGCATCATCGCCCGCCATCTTGGGCTTCCTTCCTCCTGTCGATGTACTACTACTACCAATTAACTTTTGCAGTGTCGACGTACTCGGCGGTGTTGAAGTAGTTTTTCTTGCTAGTTGAGAGCTAGTGAGCAGAAGTGTGGGCACGTTGGTGCTGGGGTTCGGTCCTGCCTCTATCCTGGGTGCAGCCTGGTCGTTCCTATCAGGACTATGAGGTTGCTTCGTCCCATGTGGCCTTCCTTCACGGTCTTCAGTTCGATCGCAGCAGGACCTTCTCCTATCCTCTGCCTCTTTTCCTGTCAGAACCTTGCTCCTCCCCTCGTAAGGCCACTTTCTTCCTCAACTTTTCTCACAATCTCCTCATGGTCTGCACCCATCTACCCCTCTACCATTCCATGCACCGTTCCCCAATAGTCATGGTACCCACAGCCTTCTCCCAGCAGGCTGTCTACTAATCAAGGTGCATCTTTAATATACCTTTCTCGCAGATTAGCATCTTAATCGATAGCTGGAGCGATAGCAGAAACCTTCACCTCGATCCGTCAAAGAAGTATCTTTCAGCTTCACTATAGGATTTCTTCGTATCGACTACAAATTCTGTGATATATCCTTCCAAGATGCTATCAAGCCAAACGTCGACATCCCGCGATGCCTTATTATCGACTTCCTGCAATTCCTGAATCAATTCCAAGGTCCAAGTCGTCGGTTCACCACCCTGGAAGTTCTTCTTCTGAAAGGTCAGCTTCGACAACCATTCATATAGAATAACTGGGAATTCACAGAAAAACCATTCATGCGGTCCTTCGTGAATGTATCTTTCCACCCACTGATCTACCGTCAGTCGCGTGTTCCGACTTTCTTCTTCAGCGAACTCCTGAAACTTCTGATCGAACCATTTTTGTATCTCCGGCTTTGTCAGGTGCCACAACATGACCTCCTTCTACTCTGCACACGGTCCCAGAAACAGAACCATTTGTTTACCAAATTGCGACCTCACAGTCGACAGGGGTCCACCAACTATCGACCCATACCGTAGTCTCCCTGGGCACCGGCCCGGGCAAGTTTGAGCCCACACAGCAACACCCGCAGAGCGGATGAGGTCTCACCCGAGGCATCTAGGAAGAGAAGACGGAACCATGTTTCCACCGAGGGAGGAGGAAAGTTGCAACAATATGATACTAACAGCAATTCCAAATATTCATCATAAAGTTCTAGCACATCACCTTAATTACAACATTTAACATTACCATAAACAGAGATCGCACATTACTTTAATCGCAGCATTTCCATATTACAGTAGACAGATATCTATATTATTGCGGCATTCACATCATAGCAACAGAAACAACTAATTGTATTAAGAACAGACAATAACATAGGTATCGAGCAACATTACACACAGATTGCACCAAATCATCATCCTTATATTACTTTGGCAAACCAAAAACAATACATAAATCTTTGCGCAACATCCGCATTATCTCCGTCAATCTCCGCATATAGCTCTATCTCTAGCTCTTATCCATCGACTCCTCTATCTAACACTTACAATTCTCCTCTATTTATAGTCTTTCGCCACTTACAATACTTGTCCACTTTCCTAACTGACACTTATGGATAACTGACTAACTGACTTGGTCTAATGACCCAAAAAACCCACATACCACGGTACAATGACTCGATATTACACAATACATGACCCAAAACCCGCTAACTGCGGTATACTTGACTCAATATTACAAAATACATGGCCCAAGTGACCCAAAACTCACCAAGTGCGGTATCCTTTGGCACAAGATACTCCTTTCGCGCCTTCATCCAACGTGTCGCGGCGTCAACAGTACTGCGATCTTTCCTCATCAAACCGCCTACCAACAAGCCTTCTTTTTTGTGCTTTGCAACTTGCCTTCACGGAATTTGATTTTATATCTTTAGGATGTATTATATATTGTAAAAATATTCATGAATAATATACAGTGATTTTTTCTCAAGATATCTTCTCTATTATTCTTCTCTCATTCTCAGAAATATTCCAAGTGAAGTTGTCATATTGAATCTAGATCTAGGCAATTTAAAATCTCGTAGTAGCATGTCCCAAAAAGAAAATCTATCATCATACAACTAGGGTATTTCTTAAGGATTAGAATACTATACTTAAGTATAGTATTCTAGGGGATTATTTTGGGTTGAAAAAAAACATATATATAGATTCATAGGCGAATATTAAATATGAAACTTACAATTTACTACTGAAAGTTGTAAATTTTGGCGAATATTACGATAAAAAAAATATTTTATGTAAATATAGGCGATATTAGAGACTAAAAATGGCCAAGTAGTGAATTTATTTTATGAATAAATTCCCAAAAAAAACAATTGGAAAAATTTCGCCCCTAAAAATTTCCTTACATACAACCCATATAGATTAATCATCATGAGCGTAATCTACATAATTTTGTTGTAAACAGTTGTATGGAGATGCAAGTGCACTGCAAAAATATTAATCAAGGAAAAAGAGTTTTTTTTATGCCCATCATGACATTCCCAAAGTACCAATAGAATCCATAGAGAAGACCTCCCAACCCCTGGAAAGAATCCCTAGCTATTTTATTAACACTTCTCCTTTTCCCATAGTCTCCTTAACAAGGATCAAATCCAAATTCTCAACTTCCATGAATGGATTTTGGGAAATTTTCTTGGTTTCCCCTCCCAATCCTATAATATTCACTGATATGGTCTTCATCATTGGCAAGATTGGTTGTTTGTCCCTGCTCTAAGGACCCCAAAAATCAATATCTAACTACCTTACCCAATCCCTCTTGTTTCCTTCTTACAAGCATGATCAAGGGTCAAATTCCATCGCCCTTGGGGATGGATGAACCTTCAAATTTATCGTGACACATGTGTCTCAAAAATCCTGAATCCAAAAGCTAAGGCCACGGCCTCAACAAGTAACGTACACCACCTCTAGAGGGGGATTATGATCCCAACTATAATACCCTAGTTTGATCCCAAAATATAAATATGTAAATATTGATGTAAAAGGATAGAACCCAAAAACAAATGGTTAGGATGACCAAGACTATGTAAATATGTACATTTTGATATTAATATAAAACCTCTAAATGGATGCAGAGGAAGAAGGACGAAGAAGAGATGGGGGGCTATGATTCCACCAATGGCGAAGTGATAGTGGATTAAGATTATTTAATAAACCTTAGAAATTTAAACCAAGTTCTTAAACCATGATTAAGATCCATGCTTTAATTAAAGCATTATTTAATTATGATAAGATGGGATTAAGAGGGGGAAAAGTGGTTCCATGTAGAGTGGCCACATGGAAATATGAAATATGCCTATAAAAGTGATTTTTCAAGCTAGAGAGGGACTTGTTCCTCATGCATTCTTCCACCATTTGAATTTCATTCCACTCCCTTTCCTTCATGATCAAATTCCAGAACTTGGTATTGGAACAGGAAACAGAGATTCCATTTTTGAACATGAATTATGCATGCCATTAACCCTGGTAGTCTGATCTATGAGTAAAACCTAGCCTACAACTTCTTCCCTCGAGTCCCAATTTGGAGACTTCCTATCCAGCCTGTGCTGGAGCACTAGAAGGGAACCAGAGGCTGCTTGAGGGACTATTAACTCAGAGACGGGAACTTTCTTCCTAGCATTGTGTAGGTTGATGGGTAAGGAGAATTGAGGATCACGACAACTGTGGATGGGATTTAGAAACCAATGGGTTGCATGCATGATAGGTTTACCTGAGTAGAGTGGGATTGAGGGAAATATTTTCCCTTGTGGATTTAAAGCCCTAGCTCAAGGGTGTCCTGTCAAAGTAATATTTGGCTTGACATTGCTTATGGTTGGGAGTAATGTACCTCACATGAAACCAATTAGAGAACAATTGATATTAAAGATAAGTCTCTAACTGTATATGAATGCCATGGTGAATTTTTTGTTTGCATGCTATTTCATTACTATTATGGTTGTATCTGTGAATATAATTGTATATATTGGTGTGTTCTCCATGCTTGAATTTCCTGTAAATTATAATGTGTGCATAAAATGATTTGGGAAACCATGTATATTTATTTCCACCATGTCATTAAATGAATTCCTGAAAAAAAAACAAATTGAGTGTGAATGTTAAATTCATATATGTAATTTGAGTGCCTCGTGGTCTCAATGGTCGAATGTGGCTGACGGATAAGTTACAGAGTGTTAACTGTTAGTGACCAAAATAAAATGGACTTTGAGAGTGTTTTTTATCTCCCTCTATTTCACTTATTTTCTTTTTCAACCTTTTGGCTAGTGTCTTAACCTCCATTTCTTCATTCAGCTCTCGAGTGATCACTTTTTCCCAGCATCCTTTGGTTATGCCCTCTTGACCTGCAATATACAAAACATGAATAATGGTTATATTTATTAGCCCTAATCTATGTTTTAGGATTTTCAAATACAAAAAATATATTTTATGATCTCATCAAAATGTGGTATGTGCACATAAGTGTCTTATTATTACATTTAAGCTATATCACATATGTCATTCAAAGTCATGTCCACATGCCAAAATACAATCTCAAACCCCTGAGCAAGACAAGGATTAAGCCACGAACTAAGCCACCAATCATATGCCTGAAACCACGAGTTAAGCTATAGAGTTTAGCTCAGGCCCTGAATGAAAATAGCTCATTTAAAAGCATTGGGTCCGAATGAAATAATGAGTTTACAGGTGTTGGAAGGTCGCAGTGATTTCATAACATCGAGAGCCGAGGGAACTATACAAGAAGGAGTTGTGTATCCCAGCTCCAGATGCCAAGAAACTTTATTTTCCAACTGACTATGCGCAGAGTGTTTGGAAATAATTCATAACCTACCTGTGGAAACAGTTTTGGGTATACTGATGAAGTCCTGGTTATAATTTAGTGTGCTTATGATTCACGTTTCTTACTACATTGCTTTGTGACATCATCTATTGGCAACAACAATCAGTCCACATGCTCAAATTGCAGTTGTAATCGCATCTAGGTTTTATGGCATCTTCAATCTTTTTCGGGCTTATCCATAACAAGACCTCAACTTCCAGGTTGGTGGGTGTGATTGGATTTTCCCTTTGGCTTGGAATCTGCATGGTCTCATAATTTCTCAATATGGAGATACGAGAAAGCAAATCAGTATCCATGGGAAGCCTCAACAAGCAATTGAAGACTTCTTGAAAGAAACTGGATTTCAACGTGACTTCTTGGGTGTTGTGGCTGCAGTCTTGGTGATATTCCCTGTATTCTTAATTTCTTTGCACTCTTATTCTCTATATCTATAAGCAGATGGATGACTTGGAGTTTGAGGAATATATCTTTCTTCCCTCTTATAATTCTCAAGCTCAAAACCATTCCAATATTCACAGCTCCAGAGAGTATCATGAATTGCACAATCAAAGACGAACATTTTGGTGGCACATAGGCTTAGATTTTAGCTCTTCTAGCCACCGAAAGCATAGAACGAGGCAGAAAGCTATCATTTTTGCACAGATCTTAGTTTGGTCTTTTCAAAGAGCACGAGGATGGTTTCTAAGTTAAGAATATAATTAAATGGATATGTTTTAGTGTTCTATTCCATTTTCTGAGACAGATGTTGAGGCAAGAAGATAAAGGACATTTCCTATTTTTGTTAAAGATATTATAGTTGTTAAAAGGAGATTTCTAGGATGAGACAATTAGCTTCCAGATGTCAATTGAATATTCTAGAAGGCATAGTCATCATCCAGCATACAGGAGCAGCTGTCAAAGACTTAGTATTAGGATATGGTTTGACTCCCTTTATACAGGATTTGTTCCTATTATTTTGGTATTAGTTTTATATACTATCTTTAGCTATTCGATCCTCTTTGATAGGATCTGAATTTTTGATGTAAAGGCTATAAAGCCATAAAATTTTGATGAACCAAGGTGGAGGAAAAGAATTTAGTCTTGGGACTGAAGATTTGACTTTGGATATTATACATTGCTTATACTCCCACACTTCTCATAGCATTTCATAATATAAGCTTCTTTTGCCTATTATGTTCAGATTTACCTCGTATATTTTATACTTGTATTTGGATGGTTTATTTCATTTCTTATGCTTATCTAGTGTCTAATAACTGTCATCTTGTCATTACACTAATAAACTAAGCTGTACAAGTATTCTTTGCGTATTGTATTGGCCATTCATATATATTGCTTATGTATGTTTCTGTTGATAATATAAGATCTGTCCACACATTCACCTTTATTGAATCCTCTGAACAGAGTTGGATAAAATCCTTGTCCATATGAATATGTCTATGCATGTTTTGATTGAGTAAACCTTGTGTTAGTCATTCCATCGTGATCCACCTATCCACCCATCATTGAGAAAATAGTTAAGTTACCAAGCATCTTCGAGCTACAACCTAGAAGAGTTTCCTAGAGTGATAACAAATTGGCGTCGTTACTGGGGAGAGGAGATTGTAGCTCAACTTCCTTGGGAGATGACATAGATCCAACTTTGATGATAGACAAAGTCTGGACATTATCTCGGTTGTAATTATCTATCTGGCGACTCCATGAAGGATGAATTCAATGGAGACTCCACAATATTTAGACGTCAAAAGAATTTGCTGCTCTTTTGGCTCGGAGGTTTGCACCTCTCAACTTCTCTTCAGTTCCTGGTTTCCCACATCCAGTACCTGATATGTTAGAATGGGGGTATTTTCTACTTGTCTTCAAAGAGGAGAAAGAAGACAATCCTGCAGAACACCTCCTCAAGTTTCATGAATGCATGGATCTATTAGACATGCAGCATGAAGATGTTCATGCATTCATTGTATGGTGATGCACGTCAGTCGTATTTTTCTTTACCTCCTTCCAGCATTTCATCATTGAAGGATTTTCACAAAGCATTCACTGAGCACTGCAAAAGGTATTTTTCAGATGAGTTTGCATTTGATAATTGCTGCGATGAATATAAATTACATTATAAGGTTGAGGATGTAAATAGAGAAGGATCTCTCCCTCACAATATGCAGCATCCCTTAAATGATCTTCAGAATGATAACCATAGTATAGATTCTTTTGACATTGTATCAAATGCCTCTGCTGACTTATGGTGTCAAAAAGATCAGTTTGTCCCCTTTGAAAACCATAAAGATGATTATCAGATTGACACATTAGCGGGTGACAGTTCCAGATATGCAGCAGATTCTAAGGGAAACCCTCAATTTTCTGATTTGCAGACAAAACCAACATTTCATCATGATGAATTCAAATCACAACGATATGGTGAAGGGGAGCAGAAAAGTTTACATCAACAGTCAAGCATGCATGTTTCTCCAACAGATCTTGAGCAGCCCATATTCAACACTGAGACCAGTGAAGGCAGCCAGCAACATTTCAATTCTCAGTTGGGACAACAAGAAGACTATCAAGGAAGACATCTATCTACAAACAGAGAGGCATTCATGGAAGGGCATTCATTTTTCATGAATTAGAATACTTCGATCTTGATTTCAAAGACCCGGTGGCCAATTTGATAAAGTTATATATTTTGGATCCTATGAAAGTTTCGGATTTCATTCATTCATCAATATCCACGAGTGAGTATGAATTTCTGAAAGCTTATTTATCACTGCTGATATGTTTCAGTTATTTTATAGTAAGTAGTGATAGAGATAAAGTCATCACGGTTTTCAAGTTGCTCAAATGGCTGTTATGGAAGTCTACGTTTACCTAACCAAATTTCAGATTTGGTTAGCAGTAGGGGTAGGTAGGAGAGTAAGCTCTTCATACAAGAAGATAGATTATGTTCAATTGTTGGTTTATTGAATAAGCAGAGCAGGCTACAAGCATGACACAAGTATGCAGGGGATCAATTGTAAAGGCCAGATGACTCCATGGCCCAATGGAACACTAGAGGATAGGTTTTAATTTTTTGTTTTACAGGAAAGGCATTGGATCTGTGGTTCTTGAAAACTCACAGGGAGTCTTTCAACCCCGAGTAGGAGCCATATGTTAGCGAAATAAAATGGACTTTTGAGAGCGTTTTTTATCTCCATCTGTTTCACTTATTGCTTTTTTCAACCTTTTGGCCAGTGTCTTAACCTCCATTTCTTCATTCAGCTCTCGAGTGATCACTTTTTCCTAGCATCCTTTGGTTATGCCCTCTTGACCTTCAATGTACAAAACATGAATAATGGTTATATTTATTAGCTCTAATCTATGTTTTTAGGATTTTCAAATACAAAAAATATATTTTATGATCTCATCAAAATGTGGTGTGTGCACATAAGTGTCGTATTATTACATTTAAGTTATATAACATATGCCATTCAAAGTCATGTCCACATGTCAAACTATAATCTCAAAGCCCCAAGCAAGCCAAGGATTAAGCTACGAACTAAGCCACCAGTCATATGCCTAAAACCACGAGTTAAGCTATAGAGTTCAGCGCAGGCCCTGAATGAAAGTAACTCATTTAAAAGCATTGGGTCCGAATGAAATAATGAGTTTACAGGTGTTGGAAGGTCGCAGTGATTTCATAACATCGGGAGCCAAGGGAACTATACAAGAAGGAGTTGTGTATCCCAGCTCCAGACGCCAAGAAACTTTATTTTCCAGCTGACTATGTGCAGAGTGTTTGGAAATAATTCATAACTTGCCCATGGAAATAGTTTTGGGTATACTGACAAAGTCCTGGTTACAATTTAGTGCGCTTATGCTTCACTTTTCTTACTACATTGCTTTGTGACATCATCTATTGGCAACAACAATCAGTCCAAATGCTCAAATTGCAGCTATAATCGCATCTGGGTTTTATGGCATCTTCAATCTTTTTCAGGCTTATCCATAACAAGACCTCAACTTCCAGGTTGTTGGGTGTGATTGGATTTTCCCTTTGGCTTGGACTCTGTATGGTCTCATAATTTCTCAATATGGAGATATGAGAAAGCAAATCAGTATCCATGGGAAGCCTTAACAAGCAATTGAAGACTTCTTGAAAGAAACTGGATTTCAGCGTGACTTCTTGGGTATTGTGGCTGCAGTCTTGGTGATATTCCCTGTATTCTTAATTTATTTGCACTCTTGTTCTCTATATCTATAAGCAGATGGATGACTTGGAGTTTGAGGAAGATATCTTGCTTCCCTCTTATAATTCTCAGGCTCAAAACATTTCCACGATTCACAGCTCAAGAGAGTATCATGAATTGCACAATCAAAGGCGAACATTTCGGTGGCATACAGGCTTAGATTTTAGCTCTTCTAGCCACTGAAAGCGCAGAACAAGGCAGAAATCTATCATTTTTGCACATATCTTAGTTTGGTCTTTTCAAAGAGCACGAGGATGGTTTCTAAGTTAAGAATATAATTAAATGGATATGTTTTAGTGTTCTATTCCAGTTTTTGAGACAGATGTTGAGGCAAGAAGATAAAGGATATTTCCTATTTTTGGTCAAAGATATTATAAGCTGTTAAAAGGAGATTTCCAGGATGAGACAATTAGCTTCCAGATGTCAATTGAATATTCTAGAAGGCATAGTCATCATCCAGCATACAAGAGCAACTTCCAAAGACTTAGTATTAGGATATGGTTTGACTCCCTTTATATGGGATCTGTTCCTATTATTTTGGTCTTAGTTTTATATACTATCTTTAGCTATTCGATCCTCTTTGATAGGATCTGAATTTTTGATGTAAAGGCTATAAAGCCATAAACTTTTGATGAACCAAGGTGGGGGAAAAGAATTCAGTCTTGGGACTGAAGGTTTGACTTTGGATATTATACATTGCTTATACTCCCAGACTTCTCATATCATATCATAATATAAGCTTCTTTTTCCTATTATGTTCAGATTTACCTCTTGTCTATTCTATGCTTGTATTTGGATGATTTATTTCATTTCTTTTGCTTATCTAGTGTCTGATAACTGTCATCTTGTCATTACACTGATAAAATAAGCTTTACAAGTATTCTTTGCTTATTGTATTGGTCATTCATATATTTTGCTTATGTATGTTTCTGCTGATAATATAGGATCTGTCCACACATTCACCTTTATTGAATCCTCTAAACAGAGTTGGCTAAAATCCTTGTCCATATGAATATGTCTATGCATGTTTTGATTGAGTAAATCTTGTGTTAGTCATTCCATCTTGATCCACCTATCCACCCATCATTGAGAAAATAGTTAAGTTACCAGGAATCTTCGAGCTACAACCTAGAAGAGTTTCCTGGAGTGATAACAATAACAAAGCCATGGTTTTTATCACTGGGACTGAATGGGATGAAATTTATTTTATAGGAAGTTTTAGAGGTTGCACAGAAAGTGTTTGAATAAATGCTTGTAGGGAAATTTTTGGTAAAAACAATATGAATTTTCCCCAATGATTTAATTCATAGCAGCAATCCACATATAGATGATTGGATTATGGATGGGGCCGAATGTGAAGAACTACCATGGTTAAATTTTTAATGTTTGAGATGGTTTTGTGTAAATTGTGAAAAATTTACAGTTGGCATGTTAACTGTTTTATGAAATTTCCCTATGAAATTCGGGTGAAAACTAAACTCGTGCCAAGATTATAGTCTTTGTTAATTGACATGAAAATTATGTCAAAGGGAAAGAGGTTGTTGTAATTCTCTTTTGGCCAAGTCTAAATTTTATGTTTTCCAAGTGGGAGTTATGGGTCAACATATGCTGATGGAAGAATGCGAGTTGGAACCCACTTAAACCATTTGTATATATGAAGAAATTTAAAATTTAATTGTTTATATAAATTTCAGAAAAAAAAATTGATGTGGGTCCCACCCATGCCACATAGGCTAAGGGATGATTTGTACATGGGAGTATGACATGGACCAACCACATGGATACTGATTATAGGTGGAAACATTTGAAGGGGCATGTGCATAGGTAGAATCCACGTAGGAAAGGGAGATTTATGTACATGCCGCCAACATCCCATATCGAGCGAGTAAGATCTGTTGAGAAGATTTAAGCCAATGGCACAAAAAGGACAAGCTCGGGATTTAATCTAGGGAACATCCCTCCAATGGTATAGATTGATCGAGTAGGTTATATCATGATAGATATGACCGTTAGCAGTAAAGGGACATGCACAATATTAAATCCAAGGATCCTACCACCAATGGTGGAGATTTGATCGAACAAATTCCATCATGCGATCCTAACCATTAGTGGAAAAGGAAAGTGCACAAGGAGATGATAAAGGTACTCCACCTCCAATGGCTAGGATCAAATCACACATGTTTCAACTTTTAATCTTGGCCATCCGCATGTGTAATTCCACGGGTTTAGATCACTAGCTTGAACAAAACTCACAATTTCATAGTTTATTGTAGAGGATAATTAGCAAGAAATATGATCAAATTTCACTCATGAAACTCAAAATATATGAGAAAGTGTTGTTGATACATTCATCAGCTGTAAGATGGAAAAAATATGACCAACATAGATCCAAATCATAGGCTCTATCAAGCACTGAGAGGGATCAAATCTCCCGAGGTGCAAACCTCTCCTTGAATAGCTCCTTGAGTGCAATACCTGAGCCACCTAATCCTAGGATCTAAAGTCTCTAGTTTAAGTCTCATATTTACTTTTTACTTTGTATTATTCTTTTTTGTTTATGGCCGACATAATATTTATTACTTTTTACTTTGTATTACTCTTTTTTGTTCACTTTGTATTATTTTGTTACTCCACAAACTCGACAAACACTCTAAAATCTCATATTTACCTTTTACTTTGTATTAAAAGTAAAAAGTAAACTCTCTAGTTTAAGTCTCATATTTACTTTTTACTTTGTATTTTTTTTTATGACAGACATAATATTTATCACATAATCCTAAGCTCTAAAGTCTCTAGTTTAAGTCTCATATTTACTTTTTACTTTGTATTATTCTTTTTTGTTTATTGCCGATAGAATATTTATTATTTTTTACTTTGTATTATTCTTTTTTGTTTACTTTGTATTATTTTGTTACTCGACAAACTCACACATGTTGCAAGATCTCCCTCATACTGGGCTGTAGAGAGCTTCTCTGCACAATAATACAATAGAATGAATTTGATACTCCTAGGAGGATTCGAATTCACCTCAAGTCGTGGCTTAGTTTTCATTGGAACCATCTCCCGATAAGACTCAGTGGAAATCAATGGTGAATAAACAATCAACTAAGGTAGAATTGAGCATAACTGAACCATGTCGGCACGAAAATAGGGAAGGAGACTCCAAGGGGGTGCATAACTAGTTGCTAGTGGTCAAGGAGGGTGCTCATACACTCAATATCATTCAACTAGGAGCTACAAACAGTTAAATGAGCAATCAAGGGGACAAGGTTCTCTAAAACATGGAACTAATTGATAGATCTCCTAAATCTGTGCATGAGGGCGCATTTGTAAATCCAGTGATGGAAACAAGGGTGCATGAGTGGCTAGGAGGGCTAATGATGGTCAAAAACAAGCTCCAGGGGGGGCAAATTAGGGACTAGGTGCTAGGAAACTCCAATATTGATGCATGGATGCATGGAGTGTTGCATGGAATGCCTGCATGCATGAAAAACCAAGATATGATGGTGAGAATATTCCAATAACCCCCCTTAATCCATACTCTGAGGAAAATAACTGAAAAAATAGGGCCCTAGTTACTGAGACCAAAGGTCACCCTGTACAACAATTTAAAAAAGTGTGAGGAAAGAAGGAAAACCCTATGGGAACAAAAACCCGCAAGATATATTGTAAAAAAAACTAATCAACCAAGGTAGCACTCACCCCAAGAAGGGATCATAGGTAAGTGAACTTCTTCACTGAAAAATTCTTTGTAAAAATATTTGCAATCTGCTCTTCTGTAGGACAATAGAGCAGTGTGATAGTATGATCATGCACCAATACTCGGATGTAATGCATGTGTATATCAATATGTTTGGTTCTTTGTCTCATAACCAGATTTGTATAAATCCTGATAGCAATCTGATTGTCACAATGGATTACTAGTGGAGTATTGTAGTAAATCCCAAACTCTGACAAGATGCCTCACAACTAGATGCACGGTGTGGCTGCATTCACTGCACCTCTGTACTCGGCCTTAGCTGATGAAAGAGATCAAGCAGTCTACTTTTTGATCGACAAAGAGATAGGACCAGATCCAATCATGAATACAAAACCAGATGTAGAGTTCCAATCTAAGTTGTCTCCAGCCCAATCCGAATCATATACCCAACTAGATTTAATGGAGACCCAGCTGCATAGTGAATACCATAGGTATTCGTCCCTTGCACATAATGCAAGATCCTTTTGGCTTCCTTCCATTGAAGATCGTGAGGCTCTTGAATGTATCTGGATACAACACTCACTGGAAATGCCAGATCATGGCGAGTATGTGTAAGAAACAAAAGACTCTCGATCAACTTCTGATACAAAGTACTATCCACCAAAGGTGAAGAAGAACCATCCTCAAGACTGGTACCTGAAAGAAAAGGAAATGTTGTTGGTTTGCATTCTATCATATGAAACCTGTCAAGAAGATCTGATGCATATTTGGACTGTGCAATCTTGATTCTTTAATCACTCTGAGAGACCTCAAGACCAAGAAACCACTTTAGTAGTCCAAAATCTGACATAGAGAAGGATTTTTGCAAGGATGTTTTGATAGATCTAAGACATGAAGAGAGACTAGTCCCTGTAATCAGTAAATCATCAACATAGAGGAAAATAAGAAGTAGAGAGTTACCATCATGTCTCATGTACACATTCGAATTAGACCTACATCTATGAAAATCTTGTGACAGTAGAAAGGAGTCCATCTTAGCATACCATGCTCGAGGATATTGCTTGAGCCCATACAAGGACTTCCTCAATCTACACACTAGTGAAGGATCATCAATGTATCCTTCATGTTTCTTCATGTAGATCTTCTCCTCAATGTCTCCATGAATCAAATCACTCTTGAAGTCCATGTGATGCACTTCCCAGTGCTTGGATGCAGCATGAGCCAAAACAAGACGAATGTGGTCCATCTTTGCAATAGGAGCGAAGATCTCTGAATAGTCAATCCCTTGAACTTGTGAGAAACCATTAGCAGCCAAGTGAACCTTTTACTTTCTTGTGACTCCATCTGAGTCCATCATAGTTCTATATACCCACTTACATTGAACAAGCTTCCTTGCAGGAGGAAGAGAAACAAGATCCCAAGTCTCATTTCTTTGAAGAGATTGGTACTCTTCATCCATAGCCGATATCCATCGGATCTTGGGAGGGCTCAAAGAAAGTTTTTGGATATGATCCAATCATAAGAAATCATATGTCAGCAAGAAATGGATCTGTATGAGAGAGTGCAAAACTTTCATTTTGAAACTCAAATCTAGTTCTTCTTGGATCTTGTGGATCTCCAACAAGATCATCGACAGATTCAAGGGTCTTGGAAACCCATCTTGGAAAAAGAGGTGGATCTTCAAGTTCTTGTGGATCTGGATCTAGCATTCGATCATCTTCACTTTTAGATTCAAAATATGTACTTTCATGAGATGATGCTTCTCTATCTTGTTCAATAGGCTGTGGTGGAGTAGTTGGAAAGATGTCTTCATCGACATGGTGGGCATCATGCAATGGCAATTCCTCAAACTGGACACTTCTCTCAAGAAATTTTTTCATGGTAGATAGATCTAGCAATTTGTATTCCTTTGCACTCAGTGCATAATCAACTAGTATGCACTATTTTCTTTGTGGATATAAGGATCTTCTCTTCTCAAATGGAATCCTTGCCCAAGATTTGGATCCAAAGACTCTCAGATGAGACACATCTGGTTTCTATCCCATCCATGCTTCGAAAGGCATTTTTCCTTGTAGGCCTTTGTGAGTAACTCTATTCTGGAGATAAGAAACATAGTTGACAGCTTCTACCCAAAATATATGATCCAATCCTTTAGAGTTAATCATGCAAGTTTCCATCTCTTTCAAAGTTCTATTCTTTCTCTCTGCTACACCATTCTGTTGTGGTTTGTAAGGAACAGTGTGTTGCATATCAATACCTTTATCTGCACAAAATGACTGAAACTCATTCTTCACATACTCTCCTCCATTGTTAGTACAAAGGAGCTTGATCTCCTTATTAGTGAACCTTTCTAGAGAAGCTTTAAAAAATTTGAAGTATCCAAATACTTTTGACTTCAACTTTAGAAAATATACCCAATTGAATCTTGAATAATCATCTATGAATGCGAAGATGTATCTTTCATTATTCAAAGATAGGTGAGGAAGAGGTCCTAATATATCATTGCGAATCAACTCAAGAGGAGATGAGGATCTCTTTTCCTTTCCTTTATCAAACTTTTGCTCTAGATTCTTACAAATCAAGCAACCTTTACAGGTTCCTTTAGCAAATCTGATGTTTCGAATCCCTTCAACCATTTTATGATTGTGCAGTTCTTGCAAATATTTGTAGTTGAGGTGCCCAAACCTCTCCTGCCAAAGTATGCTCACTTCATTTGCATGAGTAAGAAGTGCACTTTGTTTTGAGTAAGGAAAGAAGCGAGAAAAATCATAGTGTTTAGAATGGTGATCTGCAATGCCTTGTGCAATGACCTTCCCAATGAGATCTCTTCGATTTCGACCGCATTAGGAGTAACGATTACCATCTCAGGAACTCTTGTATGGGTAATTTGGTAAACAGAAAGGAGGTTAGCTGCAAGATTAGGCACATAGAGTACATCATTGAAGTACCCATGATCCAGATTGATCCTTCCAATCCCTTATGAGGAAACTTAAGAATCATCTCCCATCAAGATAGAAGGCCCAATAGTGGGTTCAAATTCAGAGAATAGATCCTTGGAAGAAGACATGTTTCTGGATACTCCAGAATCTATGATGAAGGAGAAGTCATTCGAAGTTCCATCCATGAGTGCATGACACCTATATTTGTCCTCTGATTTAGGACCAGTTTCTTTTCTTATAGCATTTGTAGGTACTGGAAGATTATTTTTCTCTAGAAGATGGCCATGAGATCAATGGTATTCTTCATGCAAGGACTTTCAAGATGAAAACCTTTCTTATAGTATGGAAATTTTTTCTTCTCTTTCTAGTTTTGTTTGACTCTGTTTGGATTCGAGGTCCCTTCTGATAGTTTGGGCGTCTCCCTTGAATTTTGCTCATAAGGTTTACTTTCCTTACCCTTCTTCTTCCCTTTTCCATTCACATTATTTCTTTCTCCTGCAGCAAGAGCTTGATCCCCTTTTGGTTTTATTACTCCCATATACACCAATTTGTCATGCTCCTTTGTGAGAGAGAGGATGAATGCATCTAGAGTGGGAATTTTCCAGTTTGGGATGGAAATTTTTGTTGTTTGGAAGGTGGAAACAAACACATAATAGTTTAGTCCAAATTTTGAAATCATAGCAAGAATCATCTGCTGGTCTTCTTTCTCAATTCCACATATTTTTAGTTGCACAACCAAGTTCTTGAACCTTTTGAAGAAATATGTGATGGATTCGAAACTGCTAGGGCTCAGTGAGATTAAATCATTTTCCAATTGTTGTCCTCTCAAATCATCTCGTTTCCCAAATAAGGATTCAATCTGTGTCCAAACCTCCTTGGGATTTTTTATACCAGTGAGATGAAAGAGTAAATATTTGGAAATGATGAGGAATAACAATCCAATTGCTTCATCACAATGTATATTAGTAAACTGTAAAATTAGTCACAGCAGATCTAATGAACAAGTAAATCAATCACAACAGATGAACATAGAAAATATGGTGCAAAACTGTGCAAAACATGCAGCAGTGCTATCTATCCCAGAAAGGGTGAATGAATTACAATACAAACTGTTACAATGACAGAGCAATTCGAATTGCCTAAGGAGGTCATTCGAATTACAGAATGGAGTAGCTTGACTCTAACTAGGAGTCCTCATCAATCAATCGGTGGTGCTCATCAATGCACAACAACCAGTCATCCAGGTGTCAATCTGAGTCTAACTTAGTGTAATAAGTGTAACTGAAGTGTGTAGCACTGATTTAGGATATGGAGGCTTAGTGGGGGCGCATGGGAGGCTAACTGAAGTCAGAACAAGTCATCTAGTCAATCTGGAGGTCCAACGGAAGTGAAACAGTTAGTCGGGAGTGAAACTAGCCTCAAATCAGGGAGAATCGGAGCTAACTGAATGTAACTGAAGTGGAACTGCAGTGGTAGGTGAACAAGTGCGCCCTTCTCTGGCAGTAGGTGAGAAGTGGGCGCCTTTCAGCCTAGGAGGGCTAAAACTCTGTGGTAGGTGGCTCCCGGGTGCTAGAATGAAGTGGATAAGGTGCTGGAGGCATCAAACTGGTGACTGGGATGCATGCAAGTGCATGCAGGTGCATGCAAACCCTAGATTCTGCATGCAAACCCTAATTGCATGCAAGATCCTGAAAAAGATGATGTGGATATCCGAACACCCCCCCTCAAGCTAGACTATGATGTGCCAACAAAAATAATGTGGGGCCCTGGTAACTAAGACCAAAGGTCACCCCAATACAATAATCCAAAAAATGCTGAAAATAAACTAAGTGAGGAAAGAGGGAAAACCCAGTGGGAAGAAAGCCCCCCCTCAAGCTAAAGCATAATAATGAATCAATCTGTCTCCACCATGATGGAACTCACCCCCAACAGTGAACGGAGGTAAGAGAACTTCTTCTCAGTGAAGCTCTTGGTGAAGATGTCTGCAATTTGCTCATCAGTAGGGCAATATTGCAGAATGATGGTGCGGTCATGCACCAACTGTCGAATGCAATGCATATGAATCTCAATGTGTTTGGTCCTCTGCCGCTGAACTGGATCTGTGGAGATCTTGATAGCACTTTGATTGTCACAAAATAGGACAGTCGAAGTAGTGCCACCAAAACCAAACTCGGAAAGAATACCCTGCAACCAAACTGCCTGAATGCAGGCATTGACTGCCCCTCGATACTCTGCCTCTGCTGAAGAAAGTGCAATGGCTGCTTGCTTTTTGCTGGACCAGCAAATAGCACCATGACCAATCATGAAAACATAACCGGAAGTGGAATTCCGATCAATGCTATCACCTGCCTAATCTGAATCAGTAAAACCAATGAAATCTAGCTCAGAATCTGCAGCATAATGTATGCCAAACTGTTTCGTACCTTGCACATACTGCAAGATCCGCTTGGCTGCTCGCCAATGAAGCTCATGTGGCTGATTCATGTATCTTGACACGGCACTCACGGCATATGAGATATCAGGCCGTGAGTGTGTCAAATAAAGTAGTGAACCAATCAACTGTCGATACATACTGCAATCTGCAAGTGGTGTGGAATCTCCCTCCTCAAGATTGATTCCTGAGAGGAATGGGAACGGGGCTGCCTTACATTCAGCCATATTAAACTTCAATAACAGGTCGGAAGCATATTTTTGCTGAGATATAGTGATCCCATCAAAATTTTGAGCTATCTCCAAGCCCAAAAAATGACTCAGCAAGCCCAAATCGCTCATGTCAAAAGCTAGATTTAAGGCAGATTTTAGCTTGTTTATTGAAGTAAGTGTGCTACCAGTAATAAGAAGATCATCAACATAAAGTAAAATAACCAACAAATTACCTTTAACTCGCTGAAGATACACATTCGGATCAGATTTGCATCTTTGGAAATTCTGAGAAAGAAGGAAGGAGTCCATCTTTGCGTACCGAGCTCTTGGGGCCTGTTTTAACCCGTACAAAGATTTCTTCAATCTACAAACCAATGATGGATCTGATGTATAACCCTCTGGCTGCTGCATATAGACCTCTTCAGCAAGGTCTCCATGTAAAAATGCACTCTTCACATCCATGTGGTGCACTTCCCAGTGCTTGGATGCGGCAATAGCTAAAACAAGGCGGATGGAATCAATCTTTGCAACCGGTGCAAAAGTCTCAGTGTAGTCCACTCCTTGGACTTGGGAAAAACCTTTTGCCACCAACCTTGCTTTATATTTTCTGATAGTGCCATCAGCAGCAACTTTAGTACGGTAGACCCATTTACACTTCACTAATTTTCTTCCAGGTGGAAGAGAAACTATCTCCCATGTATTGTTCTTTTGAAGAGAACTGTACTCTTCGTCCATGGCACTTTTCCATCTCGGATCTCGATGGGCTGAATAGTATGATGTAGGATCTGAACCAGCCATCAAATAACAAATCTCAGGAAGAAATGGATCAGCAATAGAAAGAGCCATACCTGCTCTTTGAAAGTCTCCTCTTGTTCGTCTCGGATCAGCAGGATTTCCAAGATTCGAACCAGCAGAATGTAGACTGTTTTGGGCCCACTTTGGTAACTGAGGAGGATCATAATGATCGGATTCCGAACCTGATATGTCATGATCATCATAAGCTGCTACAATATCAGAAATATCAGA
Organism: Larix kaempferi; assembly: GCA_027924585.1. NCBI lineage: Eukaryota > Viridiplantae > Streptophyta > Pinopsida > Pinales > Pinaceae > Larix > Larix kaempferi. Next base: position 3,445,420 of record BSBM01000150.1, read on the forward strand.
ACTCATACCTTCATTATCGCTGCTCGGATCTTCTTCTGGTGAAGGCGGTGAATCGGCAGTCTTTTCCTCGACTAGTTGCAATTCTTGAAGCGGTTCTTCAAACTGCACACTGCGCTCTATGAATATCTTTTTAGATCTGATATCCATGAGTTTATATGCTTTTGATTCTTCCCCATATCCTATCAATATGCACTCGATACTTTGTGGATCCAAAGCTCGTCTCTTCTCAGAAGGAATTCTAGCCCATGCAGTAGAGCCAAAAACTCTCAAATTTGACAAATCCGGTTTGTGACCAAAGAATGCTTCGAAAGGAGTCATACCTTTCACGGATGAATGTGGAACATGGTTCTGTATATATGCAGCAACATTGATTGCTTCAGCCCAAATATTTGCAGCCAAACCTTTCGATTCAATCATGCATGTAGCCATCTCTTTCAGTGACCGATTTTTCCTTTCCGCTACACCGTTCTGCTGGGGTGTGTAGGGAACTGTATGTTGGATCTTAATTCCGCTTTGGGAACAAAGTTGCAGCAACTCGGACTTGATATATTCCCCACCATTATCAGATCTAAGAGCTTTGATCTTGCTCTCAGTGGTGGTCTCAATAGAAGCCTTAAAATCCTTGAATTTTCCAAGCACTTCTGACTTGTTTTTGAGAAAGAATACCCATGTAAAGCGGGAAAAATCGTCAATAAATGTCAAAACATACCTTGAACCATTTAATGACATATGGGGCAGCGGACCACTGATATCAGAATGGATCAATCCCAAAATAGTAGAGGCTCTGCTAGCCTTGCCGCGGTCGAATCTGTGCTCGGGGTGCTTCCCAATAATGCAACCGGTGCATATTCCCTTCGAGGAACGGAGTTGTGGAAGCCCATCTACCATGGATTTATTTGATAGCAGAAGAAAATATTTATAATTTAGATGTCCAAATCTTTCATGCCAAAGCCTACTAACCTCATTACCATGTGTGCGAAGAGCAGTGGGCTTTGCAAGCGGAATAAAGTGCGAAAACTCATAGCATTTTGCAGTGTGGTTTGCCTTTCCAACCGCAACTAGTCTTCCACTTTTGATATCAGAAATTTCAACTGTATTAGGGCTGAATGTGACTTGCTTTGGTTCACCAGTATGTGTCATTTGATACACAGAAAGGAGATTCGAAGCTAAGGAAGGCACATAGAGAACATTCTGAAAGCTTCCATGTTCTACATGAATTGTACCTTTGCCCTTTGAAGAAATTTTTGAGTCATCTCCCAAATGGATGGGGATGGAGCTGTTTGGATCGAATGAGGAAAAAGAATCAATATTTGCAGCCATATGATTTGATGCACCCGAATCTATCAAGAGAGTAGTGGGCTTCGAAACCGTTGCCATGAGTGCTTGTCCTCTTTCATGATCATCATTCCTATCCTTCTTCCTTGCACCGTCAGGAAGGGTTATGTTGTTCTTTTCCAAAAGGAGGGCCATTTGATCTATAGTATTCTTCATACATGAACTTTCGGGATGAAAGCCACGGTTACAATAAGTACATTTAGATTTTTGGTTACCTTCTTTGCCCTTTTGCTTGGATTTCGAACTGGATGGTGCATCCGTTTGCTTGCCTTTGTCTTTTTGCTTGTGAGGCTCGAATTTGGGCTTCTCCTTCTTTTGCTTTCCTTTACCATTCGAGATCTTGGGTCCTTGAATAAATAGGGATGAATCTTTGGAGCTTATGGACCCCATTTGAATCAACTTGTCATGCTCTTTTGTAACGGACTCAATGAAGGCATTCAAGGTAGGCATCTTCCAATTCGGGGTAGTTAGCCGACCGGAATTGAAAGTAGAGACAAATACCGAATAATCTTTCCCAAGCTTGCTTAGAATGGAGAGGATCAACTGTTTATCCTCTTTGATAACACCACTGTTCTTCAATTGCAAGTTCAAGTTCTTGAATTTTGTGAAGAATTCATTGATGGTCTCGAAATTCTCAGGATTAAGGCCAATCAATTCATTCTCTAATTGAAAAGCCCTAAGCTCATCCTGCTTGCCGAATAGTGTTTCAAGTTGCTCCCATATGGCTTTTGGAGTCTTCAATCCGCTGAGATGGAAGTGAAGATCTTTGGAGATGGAGAGGCAAAGAAGACCATAAGCTTCATCAAGCTTGTTGTAGTGTTTGGTTCTATCTGATAGATTGCTTGGCTCCAATTCAAGACCAATAGTGACTCGGTAGTAACCTTTTGAACGTAATATGATCTCCATATCATCTTTCCAATCAAAGCAATTGAATGGGGTGAGGATAGGCTTTGAAGAAGAGTATTCCATTGCTAGGAGCGAGTCAACTGATGAAGAGGAAGCTTGCATGCAGACTATAGCGAATGCAATTGTTGTAGGGAAGCTTGCATGCAAAATGGAGCGAGTGCAATTGATGGAGACAATAAACCTGCAAATCACATAAAACCAAGAACCGTAAGGTCGAACAATCCACCCTTTGAGAGTTGCATCACACCTGGGATTGGATTTCAAGCAATGTTGAATGGGTCCAATGTATCAAATCCAGGAATTATGTGGTAACTCAAGCTTCTGGAGTGGTATTGGAATAATTTTCAAGCTTTGCATGCACAGGAGCGAATGCCCTTGAGATATCTCATGCCAAACTTTTTGCAATTTTTTTTAGCAATTCAGTCAAATCTTCTTGTACAAACACTTGTAGAAAAGAGATCTTGTCCCTACAATGGCTTTGATACCATGTAAAATTAGTCACAGCAGATCTAATGAACAAGTAAATCAATCACAACAGATGAACATAGAAAATATGGTGCAAAACTGTGCAAAACATGCAGCAGTGCTGTCTATCCCAGAAAGGGTGAATGAATTACAATACAAACTGTTACAATGACAGAGCAATTCGAATTGCCTAAGGAGGTCATTCGAATTACAGAATGGAGTAGCTTGACTCTAACTAGGAGTCCTCATCAATCAATCGGTGGTGCTCATCAATGCACAACAACCAGTCATCCAGGTGTCAATCTGAGTCTAACTGAGTGTAATAAGTGTAACTGAAGTGTGTAGCACTGATTTAGGATCTGGAGGCTCAGTGGGGGCGCATGGGAGGCTAACTGAAGTCAGAACAAGTCATCTAGTCAATCTGGAGGTCCAACGAAAGTGAAACAGTCAGTCGGGAGTGAAACTAGCCTCAAATCAGGGAGAATCGGAGCTAACTGAATGTAACTGAAGTGGAACTGTAGTGGTAGGTGAACAAGTGCGCCCTTCTCTGGCAGTAGGTGAGAAGTGGGCGCCTTTCATCCTAGGAGGGCTAAAACTCTATGGTAGGTGGCTCCCGGGTGCTAGAATGAAGTGGATAAGGTGCTGGAGGCATCAAACTGGTGACTGGGATGCATGCAAGTGCATGCAGGTGCATGCAAACCCTAGATTCTGCATGCAAACCCTAATTGCATGCAAGATCCTGAAAAAGATGATGTGGATATCCGAACATAAACTTGAACAAATATCACAATGTCACAGTTGATTGTAGAGAAGAATTAACAAGAAATATGATCAAAATTCACTCATGAAAGTCAAAAGATATGAGAAACCGGTCTTGATTAATTCACCAGCTGTAAGCTAGAAAAAATATGATAATACAATAGAATGAATTCGGTACTCCTTGGAGGATTCGAATTCACCTCAAGTCATGGCTTAGTTTGCATTGGACCATCTCATGATAAGACTTAGTGGCCACCGATGGTGAATAAACATTCAACTAAGGTATAACTGAGCATAACTGAACCATGTGGGCACCAAAATAGGGAAGGAAACTCTAAGGGGGTGCATAGCTAGCTATCAGTGGTCAAGGAAGGTGATCCTACACTCAGGAGAATTCAACTAGGAGCTAAAGTTAGTTAACTGAGCAATCAAGGGGACATGGTTCCCTAAATCATGGAACTGACTGATAGATATCCTAAATCTATGCATGAGGGAGCATTTGTAACTCCAGTGATAGAAACAAGGGTGCGTGAGTGGCTAGGAGGGATAATGATGGCCAAAAACAAGCTCTAGGTGGGACAAATTAGGGACTAGGTGCTAGGAGACTCCACTGTTGATGCATGGATGCATGGAGTGCTGCATGGAATGCATGCATGCATGGAAAACCAAGACATGATGGTGAGAAAAATTCCAACACAACACATAAAGAATATGATCATAGTTTATCTTGAGGTATGGTGCATCAATGACTGAGATTTAATCTCATCCCATAGGAAGATTTAATCATCATCATTCACGCAGGCAATAGACCCTTCATGCAAAAGAGAGATCCAATGACTAGAAACTGCTGATAGATAACATAAAATTGTTGAAGATGGTTAGAAAACCATTTATAAAAAGAAAATGAGTAAAATAACGTTGTGATTATAGAGTAATTAATGGAAAATGGAAGTGAATTCGGCATTTTTTCTCAGGAATTGGAAATCAAAAATACAGTGGAACTTAAGCGCCAAACTCCACGAAATTAGATGATTTATAAATTAAAAAAATAATAGGGCACAAGCGAAGATCCCCCTTGACCTCCATTCCTTTTTTGAATAAATCTACAAAGTAGTTTTTGAGCCATGAAGATGATGTCATAGGTCAATATATCAGCGCGGGAAATGCAGAAACATAAACAAAAATGGTCATAGAGAAGATATTGTTGTGGGAAAATTTGCACAAAGGTGTGCAACCCTTCCCGCTTTGAGGGGAATCCTTTGAGGTTGTCAACAAGGCCAAATATTGTGTTACTAAAGCAAATGTGAATGACTCCAAAGTGATCATGCAATCTCTTCTTAGAAAAATGAAACAAAAATAAAACCAAATAACATGAAAATAAACAAAGGAAGCGAGGATATGAAAACCACAACAAGAATCCAATGTTAGAACCCATTTAGATTTCCCAATGGTAAATATTGTTACATGTAGTGTCACATAGGAGGTGTGGGATTCAAGGGAATCCAACAATCTCCCTTATGGAGGTGATTTTTGTCCACACTAAATGTTAAATAACTTGAAGAACAAATGGGAGAAACACTTGCCCCTCGGAGGAAGGTGGCAAGGGATCTTGAGGAATTCTAATAGGTGTGGGAAGAGGTGGAAGAAGTTCCAACACAATTCCAACGACATAACCTTTCTCTATTTTTATCTACTTAGATGCTATGCCCATGGATTCCTTTTACAAGCCAAGAGGTGGACAAGAAACATCTAGATCCAAGTGTGAACCGCATCACCTCACGAACTAACTCCAAAGTACAAAATGGGGGATATTCAATGCTTTAAGAGACAAATTCAAATTTCAATTGGTGAGGGAGATTTCATGAACCTTCAATGCATGACTAGTAGTTGAGATCCTGCTACTGAGATCCTACCTTTTTTACAGTAGTACGTATCTCGAAGGATTATTCGTGCTATGCTAGCATGGGCACGGAACTGATAGCACACGCTATAGCATGGGGTAACGTGGATTTACCTACAATACCTCTATTTTTTTGCATTTTTGGACTCATGCCATTTTTTAGATCTGGTGATCATGCATTTGGTGAGTTGCATGCTATATGTTGATGATTCCTTAATGCAAGATTAACTAAAATGTCACATGTGTGCGAAATTTGAGTGTTAACAAATATAAATCCATAGGAATTTCTGGAAACCATGAGAAGTTTGAGGATGGAGGTAGGACGTTACATGGAAGATAATGAGAGTATGTTTAGGTCCCAAGAACACAAAAATGAGTTGACCACTTTGTTGGTGCATAGTTTGAATATGCTACAGAGGCAGATGAAAATGGGCTCAACCTCAATTGAGGAGAAAGAAGGGAGAGAAGAATTAGGGAATAGATCACATGATATATATGAGCACTCTAAAAGTGTTTATAGGAGACATAAGAAGCACTACTCACCTCACTATGTAGTCAAGAATTCATATACCCAACTATGTTCAATGTAGACCCGGCTGCATAGTGAATACCATAGGTATTCGTCCCTTGCACATAATGCAAGATCCTTTTGGTCGGCTTCCATTGAAGATCGTGAGGCTCTTGCATGTATTTGGATACAACACTCACTGAAAAATGATAGATCAAGACGAGTATGTGTAAGAAACAAAAGACTCTCGATCAACTTCTTATACAAAGTACTATCCACCAAAGGTGAAGAAGAACCATCGTCAAGATTGATACCTGAAAGAAAAGGAAATGTTGTTGGTTTGCATTCTATCATATGAAACCTATCAAGAAGATCTGATGCATACTTGGAATGTGCAATCTTGATTCTTGAATCACTCTGAGAGACCTCAAGACCAAGAAACTACTTTAGTAGTCCAAAATCTGACATAGAGAAGGATTTTTGCAAGGATGTTTTGATAGATCTAAGACATGAAGAGAGACTAGTCTCTGTAATCAGTAAATCATCAACATAGAGGACAATAAGAAGTAGAGAGTTACCATCATGTCTCATGTAGACATTCGAGTTAGACCTACATCTATGAAAATCTTGTGACAGTAGAAAGATGTCCATCTTAGCATACCATGCTCGGGGATCCTGCTTGAGCCCATACAAGAACTTCCTCAATCTACACACTAGTGAAGGATCATCAATGTATCATTCATGTTTCTTCATGTAGATCTTCTCCTCCATATCTCCATGAATAAAATCACTCTTGACATCCATGTGATGCACTTCCCAGTGCTTGGATGCAGCAAGAGCTAGAACAAGACAGATGTAGTCCATCTTTGCAATAGGAGCGAAGGTCTTTGAATAGTCAATCCCTTGAACTTGTGAGAAATCATTAGCAACCAAGTGAACCTTGTACTTTCTTGTGACTCCATCTGAGTCCATCTCGGTTCTGTATACCTACTTACATTGAACAAGATTCCTTGCAGGAGGAAGAGAAACAAGATCCCAAGTCTCATTTCTTTGAAGAGATTGGTACTCTTCATCCATAGCTGATATCCATATCGGATCTTGGGAGGGCTCAAAGAAAGCTTTTGGATATGATCCAATCATAAGAAATCATCTGTCAGCAATAAATGGATCTGTATGAGAGAGTGCAAACCTTTCATTTTGAAACTCAAATCTAGTTCTTCTAGGATATTGTGGATTTCCAACAAGATCACCGACAGATTCAAGTGTCTTGGAAACCCATCTTGGAAAAAGAGGTGGGTCTTCAAGTTCTTGTGGATCTGGATCTAGCATTCGCTCATCTTCACTTTCATTGTCAAAATATGAACTTTTATGAGAGGATGATTCTCTATCTTGTTCAATAGGTAGTGGTGGAGTAGTTGGAAAGATGTCTTCATCGACATGGTGGGCATCATGCAATGGAAATTCCTCAAACTGGACACTTATATCAAAAAACAATTTCATGGTAGATAGATCTAGCAGTTTGTATTCCTTTACACTTGGTGCATAACCAACTAGTATGCACTATTTCTTTGTGGCTCTAAGGATATTCTCTTCTCGGATGGAATCCTTGCCCAAGATTTGGATCCAAAGATTCTCAGATGAGACACATCTGGTTTCTATCCCATCCATGCTTCGAAAGGAGTTTTTCCTTGTAGGCCTTTGTGAGGAACTTTATTCTGGAGATAAGAAACATAGTTGACAGCTTCTACCCAAAATCTATGAGCCAATCGTTTAGAGTCAATCATGCAAGTTTCCATCTCTTTCAAAGTTCTGTTCTTTCTCTCTGCTACACCATTCTGTTGTGGTTTGTAAGGAACAGTGTGTTGCATATCAATACCTTCATCTGCACAAAATGACTAAAACTCATTCTTCACATACTCTCCTCCATTGTTAGTATGAAGGAGCTTTATCTCCTTATCAGTGAACCTTTCTACAGAAGCTTTAAAAAATTTGAAGTATCCAAATACTTCTAACTTCAACTTTAGAAAATATACCCAATTGAATCTTGAATAATCATCTATGAATGTGAAGATGTATCTTGCATTATTCAAAGATAGGTGAGGAAGAGGTCCTGATATATCATTGTGAATCAACTCAAGAGGAGATGAGGATCTCTTTTCCTTTCCTTTATCAAACTTGTGCTCTGGATTCTTACAAATCAAGCAACCTTTACAGGTGCCTTCAGTAAATCTGATGTTTCGAATCCCTTCAACCATTTTATGATTGTGCAGTTCTTGCAAATATTTGTAGTTGAGGTGCCCAAACCTCTCATTCCAAAGTATCCTCACTTCATTTGCATGAGTAAGAAGTGCACTTTGTTTTGAGTAAGGAAAGAAGTGAGGAAAATCATAGTGTTTAGAATGGTGATTTGCAATGCCTTGTGCAATGATCTTCCCAAATCAGATCTATTGGATTTCGACCGCATTAGGAGTAACGATTACCTTCTTAGGAACTCCTGTATGGGTAATTTGGTAAACAAAAAGGAGGTTAGATGCAAGATTAGGAACATAGAGTACATCATTGAAGTACCCATGATCGATATTGATCCTTCCAATCCCTTATGAGGAAACTTAAGAATCATCTCCCATCAAGATAGAAGGCCCAACAGTGGGTTTGAATTCAGAGAATAGATCCTTGGAATAATACATGTTTCTGGATACTCCAGAATCTATGATGAAGGAGGAGTCATTCGAAGTTCCATCCATCAGTGCATGACACCTATCTTTGTCCTCTGATTTAGGACTAGTTTCTTTTCTTCTAGCATTTGCAAGTACTGGAAGATTATTTTTCTCTAGAAAATTCCCATGAGATCAATGGTGTTCTTCATGCAAGGACTTTCAGGCTGAAAACCTTTGTTATAGTATGGAAATTGTTTCTTCTCTTTCTTGTTTATCTTGACTCTCTTTGGATTCGAGGTCCCTTCTGATTGTTTGGGAGTCTCCCTTGACTTCTGCTCATAAGGTTTACTTTCCTTACCCTTCTTCTTCCCTTTTCCCTTCGCATTATTTCTTTCTCCTGCAGCAAGAGCTTGATCCCCTTTTGGTTTTATTACTCCCATCTGTTATAGCTTAAAATGACACTTCTCCGTCCGTGACGACACTTGTATTGCTTGGTCGCATGACGACACTTCTTGAGATCAAGTTTAGTCACACAACAGGACACTTGTGGTTGAAGGGACATTTGGGACATTAAAAATGGTTGAAATTACCTCACTCTTGGCCCATTTTATGGTTATAAACCTTAGGAACATTTTTGTAAACCAAACCATCTCCTGAAAATCATCAGAAACCCTGTTTTTGGCCATTTTTCTCCAAAAACGTTGGTTTCCTATGCATAGAGTAGGGCATACTAGGATGTGTGCACGACTCTTATGCCTGTAGAGTGGCGCACACCTTGGAAAATATGCAACTCCACTTCAATAAAGTAGCGTACACCCTCAGAAATATGCAACTCTGCTTCAATAAAGGAGCGCACACCCTGAGAAATGCGCTGGTTTGCAGTAGAAAGAGTAGGGAACTTTCGTGAACTAGTTAAAATCTTGAATTTTGGTTGAAATGAGTTGGTTTGGCAACCTCCTGATCGGTTATAACTACTTTTCCTCTCCTTCATTGACTATATAAGGAAGGTAGAAGGGCCATGTGGGGGGACCAAGCCTATAACAATGTTATGCTGGAGGAATGGAGACCCTCATCCCCCTCTCTTGTGCCTCAGTTTCTGATAAACCCTAGCATAGCTGATTAGAGGTTGGGATCCTTGGAGAACGGAAGTAGGAGACCTTGAATCTAGGTTTTGTGAAGTGCCAAGCTTGAAGGAAGGTATAATTTGATGTACTTGCTTCATTCATTAATAAAGATCAGATGTTCTTTCCTTTCCAAAGATGACTTATTTATGTGTCTTAGATTTGATTACTGTTTGATTATAGTTTGATGTCTTATTATGTCATGGATATCAGTCTTATATATGTAGTCAAATGTATTTGAGAAAGGTATCAAGTTGTTTTGCAGGTGTGGGCATTGTGATACTGGATAGCATTGAAGAGCAAGGAAGGGAAAGCTTGGATCAACCTTCTTAATAAGGTACTCACTTTTCTAACCTTAAATATCTTTGCTTACTAGTTGCACTTGCAGAACATTTGTAGGTCTATCTTTCATACCTGTAAGTTGGTAGTTTCTCCCCTGAACTATAGGTGCATTTTCCTCACAACAGAATGGCGACTCCGTTGGGGAAAGCCTATCTGCTTAGGGGTTTTCAAGGTCATTTCTTTAGTGTTGTTTGAAGGTATTTCTTCAATTTCTTGATTAGAATCCGTTATTAGGCTTTGTTTGACCCTCCTTGGCTCTTACAGACCCTTCCTAGCCCTTGCAAACCCTAGTGGACCCAAGTTGGGGGGTTTTTGCCCTATTTTTTGAACTTTTCCCACATGTGCGCTACTGTTGTGAAGCACGGTAGCGCATTCCCCTGTTGTGTGCGCTAGTCTTCCTCATATACTGTAGCACACACATTTTGGGAGTGAATGTTTTGGGTTTTGACCTATTTGGGGGGGGTTGTGGCTGCATTTTTTGGGGTCCTCGATGACCCTAGGTCTGAGTTAAACCACTGTAATTGGTCTCCCATCCTTGTACTGATCCTATGTTCATGATTTGAACCTCCTTTGATCAATTTGGGCTTGTTTGGAAAGTTTTGGGGCCTGTGGACCCAAGTTGGGGGGTTGTGGACCAATTTAGTGTTTTGTACCTTAATTTGAGTCTAACTAAACCTACTTGCTCCATTTCCACTGGATTGAAACCTACTGAGTCTACTTGACCCTATTGGTATCTATTTGAGTGAAATTTCTCATTAGATTGGTTTCTTATCCTCCCTTATGCTTTTAGTTTTCTTTTTGTAGTGAAAGCTCAAGTGTCTTTGCTGTTGTTTAGGACCTTGACTGCATTGTTTATGTGCAGGATTGACTTTACCAAACCATACTTCTTTGTAGGTCATTTGCTTTGTTTGGGTCTAAAAGTAGGTTTCGTACACTTTTCCCAATGGTTGGCATGCTTATATCAATAAGAATCTGAAAGTCATATTGGTATCTTTTACTATTTCAATAAGGAAACCTGAAAGTTCTTTGCTTTTGCTTTGATAGTAGGTTACCTTCAAATTTAGTTTTGTTTCTCACATTTGAAAGCATAAAACATTTTGATTTATTTTCTGAATAGAGTACCTTGCAAGTGGCTTAAAATATTTAAGAGTGCTTTGCATAAAAAAGAAGAAGTGTTCTTTTGCATACTTATTTGTTTGAGTAGCTGCATTCTTAGGTTTTGAGTTTAATTTTGTACATTTAGACTTTATTTTTATCTTTTGCATTCAAAAAGACTAAAAATTGCATTTGCATATGCATTCTAGATCGTATCTTTAAGACTTGCATTGAAAAGAAAAGATTTGTTTAGTGGTAAACATTTCATTTCAGTATCTATCTCTATTATAACCACTCTCACACACCCACTACCTTTTTGAGTAAGCAAGTAACCTTTAAAATGAACCCTAATAAAATGTACTAGTAACATTTTCTTTTCTAGGTTACACTTTTCACCAACTAGTTTTGGTTAGGATCTTGGGTTTAAAACACCTTAAACCACCCAAGATCACACATTATGCAAAAATCGTAGTTCGACTATTGCAGGTAAACCCACCTCATTCAAAACTTGCCTGGGATCTATGCAGTAGGTCTTGTGAGATCAGATTATTGGGAATAAACCTCCTACTTTTTGTTTCGAGCATATACCAGGATTGGATCACATTTGGGGATTCTTTTGAGTTTCAGGCTCAGTTACCTTTCCCATGCCTTCTGATTCGACCAGCGACTGTTCCCCCAAGAGTTTTCGGTGTGGTGGTATCCTTAGTATCTGACCATAGGATCATACACAGGTGGCGGCGGAGGGTTATATCTATTGTACCTAGGATAGATGTGGGAGGAAATCCCTTGCAGGTCTTTGGGAGGGAGGTTGGGTGATTCCAACACTTGCACCCTTGGTCATTGTATTGTGGACCCCGGGTAACTGTTCTTCTTCCTTCGTTGATCTGTTCTAGGCCCTCATCATCCCAGACTCTTCTCCGGAAGGCATCTGTTTGCCTGGTTTGATTTACCTAGGACCTTTTTTAGTGGTGTGCTCTTTGTGCTACTTGTCCTAGTTTTCCTTAGAGAACTTCTTGCTCATTTGAGCAGGAAACTATGTCTAGCGTTCCGGCGAGTGCCAATCAAGGTACCCCTATTTCGGGGGATCCTTGTGTTGTTCCATTCATTGGAAACATTGGTACTCCCTTAATGGCTACTCTAAATCTTCCTGGATTCACTATAGGGTTGTCGGTTTGGTTTTTCTCCACTCCAAATGAATTTCATGCTCCTGACGCTTCTTTTGTAAGCACCTCAAATCAAGAGCATCAGAACCCTGTGCCTTCTTTTCCAGTAACATCTTCTCCTCCTCCTTCTACCTCATGTAGTGAAAGTAGCAATACTAGTAACCAGCAGTCTAAAAGGAATAGACGGATGAAGAATAGGAAGAAGATGCCAAAAACAAGGGGGCAACAACCCAACCTCTGTAAGTCATGCTGGGGGCAAGCACCCTGCCTCTCTAATTCATGCAGGGGGGCACCTACCCAGCCTCTGGAGGTCATGCTAGGAGAAAAATTGTAGTCACTGAAAATCACACTGAAAGTTTGTCCTCAACCATTGTCAGTCATGTTGAGGACACGTCATTGATCACTGTTAGTCATATTAATGACAAGTCACCAGTTCCTATGAGTCATACTAGAGACACCAGATCAACCACTGCAAATCATGCTGAGGGAGTTGACATTGTAGACAAACCAAACAAACAAAAGTATAAGTTCCCTTGCAAGTTTTGTGAGGGAGACCACCTTACTTACTTGTGCCTTGTACTTCCAGAAGTGCAAAGATTGTGGTCCTTAGTTCAAAATTCTTATGCTTCCGAGCAACCAGCCACTGTAAGTCATGATGGGGGCAAGCTGTCAGCCAATGCTAGTCATGCTGAGAGTATTGACGTTGTAAATGAGTCTCAACCTATAGGACGGAAACCAAAGTTCCCTTGTAAACTTTTTAAGGGAGATCACCTTACTCACTGATGCCCTGCGATTCCAGAGGCACGAAGAGTGTGGTCCATGTCAGAAGGAATCTCTGCTCCTAAGTTGTCTATAGATTCCCTACAGTCAGATCAACCTTTGGTTGATAAATTGGTTGAACCAATGCAATCGTTGGTTGACCCCACTCTTCCTTCGGAGAGTGAAGTGATCGAATTGATGCAAATTCGGAACCTTGCATATAGATTTAGGCTTCCCCGCTATTATGTTGCATTTGAACCTTTTTCCATCCGAATTTGCCATATGGTCGAACCTATTGGATATTGGTGTGTTAGCCATCTCTTTATGCATTGTACACCAGTCCGACAGCAGAGCCTACCTAACATGGGTCACCCTAGTCAGCACCCTTATGCCATTTTGGTGCCCATGCTGAGTTTTTCTCATAGGCTCGGGAGCCTTCTTAGATTTACCATGACTTTGAGAAGAAGCCTCATATCTTTCTTCCTCATATATTTCTGGCCATCCCTGATAAGGCTCCCATCTTTGTGTTTAAGTTGCATATGCATCTGTTATGATCCCGCTTGCGCTAATGAGCCTGATCCCGACTTCCATGCTTTTAGCTCGATGTATAAGCCTCCATCTCTGATCTCATTTCCACTAAGCCCTATATCATTTTTCCTTCGCAGTTTTACACCTTTTACCTGGAGGAGACACACCCTGAGTGTCCTTATCTTGCTCATGTTCCTTGCATTAGGCATAGCTTTGTTCCATGCGCTTGGAGCTAGTTTCGCATGTTCCTGAAACTCGTCTCCTCCCATTTCGAGCATTCTTCTACCTTTACTTCAAGCTTGTTAAAAACAGTAAGTAGGTTTTGAGCATTTCTTCCATCTTCACTTCGAGCTCGTTAAAAACAGTAAGGAAGTTATAAGCATTTTTTTGTATCTCCTTTGAGCTCGTTAAAAACAATAAGGAGGTCACGAGTTTACTTTTTCGGGCTCGTTAAACCTTTACAGAAAAGATCCCTATGGAGTTATTTTAAGCCCTTTTCAGACTCCTTAAATAGGAAAAGTTTTCCTAGCATAGTTGTCTTTTCGGGATCGTTAAAATAACTGAACCGACATCCACTTAGGTATAGAATTATCCCTTTTCCGGGCCTTGGTGGGTGATTTATGGAAAAGGTATACTCTAGGTATACTCTGGTATGAGCTAGAAAAGTTCTTCTTCCATTAGTTTACACTTTTTTGGGGAAGGAGACTAATTTTATGAAAAAGGACCTTTGGAGTCGTCTTTAGGGTTTTCAGACTCTCGAAATGTGAAAACACCAAGTGAGCATTCACCTTCCTGGGCTCGATGTGAAATCCACGAGATGGTTGATAGAGGACTGTTTAAGTTTTTCAACTCTATAAGCAAGAAAACACCGCCGAGAACAGACCAATCCGGGCTTGATATAAAATCCATAGATAGGTGTATGGAGTTTTCTTCTAGGTTTTTCAGACTCCTTAAATATGAAAATACCGTCGAGCATGATTTAGTTCTTTGTCAAGCTCATTAAAAAATGAAAAAGGGAAGGGAAGGGAAGAATGTTAAAATATCTTTCAGTATGATGGCAGCAAGTCTACTATCTCCTTGAACAAAGCACCTGTTTTGAGTCTATCAAACAAGTTGGGTTCTAGTGTTGGCCTTAGGATAAACCTGATCTCAAAGTTCTTACTCCTCCGTTTGGTTAGTCTTCCAATCATATGGAGAATCTATTAATGTCTCCTACATTGCAGATTTGCATCGTGGTCTCTTTGTGCTAAAAGCTGCCTAAGTCACTCTTGTGTCGTGCTCACTGTTCAAGGATACAACCTGTGTTGGACATTCTACAGTTGCCTTGACCTCATGCGTCGGCCATTCCTTGGTGTCAGTATGTTTCATCATGTGTTCAGTCCAACTCCAAATCATCTCATACCTGTTGAGTGTCCCTCGTGTTGGATGATGGAGGATGCCTTAAGGCCTCTTCCAACAGACTTCTTCCCATCGACTTCAACTCATTGTGCTCTGGGAATGAATTTTAGAGTTTCGGTTAGTACCTTGGGGATTGCAGTCATTAGTGGCAGTTTCCCTCGCTATTGGATAGATGGGAATACATCAATGTCTCCTATCCGATGGATTCTTCAAGTGTTTGATGATAAGACCATTTATTCGCACTTGCTTGAATGTACTAGGTACCTTGGGTTCCATTTTCATTATTGGTGGACACCCTCACGTTTGTTAACGATATACATCAATGACCAGTAATCAAACGATACCTCCCATGTTCGACATCAACTCATTTATTTGCATGGATAGGTTTGTACCTAGGGTTGTTTTTGGATGAAGACCTTGGGATCCTCAATAGCATCACCTTATTTATGTTATCGCCCAAGTTGCGCAAGACTGAGCCACACTCTTTTTGGCTCTTGATGAGACATAGATCCAGCTTGTTCTCTATGGCTATGTTCTCCAGTTTTGACATAGATCCACCTTGTATTTATGTGGCTATGTTTACACTTATGTTACATGGATCCACGCTTGTATTTTAGTGGCCATGATATATGCATCAGTATTTGGATCATTATTGTATCCTCTTGGAGGTCATGTTCCACTATTTGAACATGGACAGTTACCCCAAGGATAAGTTTGTCTGACATTGCCTTTGCTTTCAGGTACTTCATTTGAGCCTATGATTCTTGGTTTCTCCGGTTCCTCCATGATTCAACTCTTTTTTATTTATAATGTATTTCGGCCATCATTTCCCTCACTCCCTCTGACCTCATACATTAGGGGGCATCTGTTATAGCTTAAAATGACACTTCTCCGTCTGTGGCGACACTTGTATTGCTTGGTCGCATGACGACACTTCTTGAGATCAAGTTTAGTCACACAACAGGACACTTGTGGATTGAAGGGTCATTTGGGACATTAAAAATGGTTGAAATTACCTCACTCTTGGCCCATTTGATGGTTATAACCCTTAGGAACATTTTTCCAGACCAGACCATCTCCTAAAAATCATCAGAAAACCTTGTTTTTGGCCATTTTTCTCCAAAAACGCTGGTTTCCTATGCATAGAGTAGGGCATACTAGGATGTGTGTGCGACTCTTATGCTTGTATAGTAGCGAACACCTTGGAAAATTTGCAACTCCACTTCAATAAAGTAGCGCACACCCTCAGAAATATGCAAATCTGCTTCAATAAAGTAGCGCACACCTTGAGAAATGCGCTGGTTTGCAGTAGGAAGAGTAGGGCACTTTCCTGAACTAGTCAAAATCTCGAATTTTGGTTGAAATGAGTTGGTTTGGAAACCTCCTGATCGGTTATAATTTATTTTCCTCTCCTTCATTGACTATATAAGGAAGGTAGAATGGCCATGTGAGGGGACCAAGCCTATAACAATGTTATGCTGGAGGAATGGAGAACCTCATGCCCCTCTCTTGTGCCTCATTTTCTGATAAACCCTAGCACAGCTGATTAGAGGCTGGGATCCTTGGAGAACAGAAGCAGGAGACCTTGAATATAGGTTTCGTGAAGTGCCAAGCTTGAAGGAAGGTATAATTTGATGCACTTGCTTCATTCATTAATAAAGATAAGACGTTCTTTCCTTTCCAAAGATGACTTATTTATGTGTGTCTTAGATTTGATTACTGTTTGATTATAGTTTGATGTCTTATTATGTCATGGATATCAGTCTTATATATGTAGTCAAATGTATTTGAGAAAGGTATCAAGTTGTTTTGCAGGTGTGGGCATTGCGATACTGGATAGCATTGAAGAGCAAGGAAGGGAAAGCTTGGATCAACCTTCTTAATGAGGTACTCACTTTTCTAACCTTAAATATCTTTGCTTACTAGTTGCACTTGCAGAACATTTGTAGGTCTATCTTTCATACCTGTGAGTTGGTAGTTTCTCCCCTAAACTATAGGTGCATTTTCCTCACAACACCATCTACACCAATTTGTCATGCTCCTTTGTGAGGGAGAGGATGAATGCATCTAGAGTGGGAATTTTCCAGTTTGGGATGGAAATTTTTGTTGTTTGGAAGGTGGAAACAAACACATAATAGTCCAGTCCCAATTTTGAAATCATAGCAAGAATCATCTGCTTGTCTTCTTTCTCAATTCCACATATTTTTAGCTGGACAACCAAGTTCTTGAACCTTTTGAAGAAATCTATGATGGATTCGAAACTGCTGGGGCTCAGTGAGATTAACTCATTTTCCAATTGTTGTCCTCTCAAATCATCTTGTTTCCCAAATAAGGATTCGATCTGTGTCCAAACCTCCTTGGTATTTTTTATACCAGTGAGATGAAAGAGTAAATATTTGGAAATGCTGAGGAATAACAATCCAATTGCTTCATCAATTTTTGTTAGATACTTGGATTTTTCTGTAGCACCATTTGCTTCAACCTCAGTTCCATGTAACACTCTGTAGAGACCTCTGTTGAGCATGAATATCTCTATTTGTCCCTTCCATTCAAATAATTTGAAGGAAGTGATTCTAGGAATCAAGGAGAGATCCATAGTATCTACTGAATGTGATTTTGATGATGGAATAACATGAAAAAAAAATGAAATTTATCTGGAGGATTGTTACAGAATCTATTGAACACTTCTTTAGGATAATAGGCACTTTTATCTAGATCCTTCACACCTGGATAGACCTCAAAGGATTTCTCCAATGAATTCAATGCAATGGCACCAGGATTTGTTGTGGAAATCCAAAGGCTTAAGCTGCTCTATTGAAAAAAAAATGCTCAATAAACTACTGTCACTGCTACAACTGTTGCTACTGCTGCAACTAAAAAAAACCTCACAAGCTCTGATACCAAGTGAAATTCCACAGGGGTATATCAGTAAACTTGAACAAATATCACAATGTCACAGTTGATTGTAGAGAAGAATTACCAAGAAATATGATCAAAATTCACTCATGAAACTCAAAAGATATGAGAAACCGGTGTTGATTAATTCATCAGTTGTAAGTTGGAAAAAATATGATAATACAATAGAATGAATTCCGTACTCCTTGGAGGATTCGAATTCACCTCAAGTCATGGCTTAGTTTGCATTGGACCGTCTCATGATAAGACTTAGTGGCCACCGATGGTGAATAAACATTCAATTAAGGTATAACTGAGCATAACTGAACCATCCTGGCACCAAAATAGGGAAGAAAACTCCAAGGGGACGCATAACTTGCTGCCAGTGGTCAAGGAGGGCGCTCCTACACTCAGGAGCATTCAACTAGGAGCTAAAGTTACTTAACTGAGCAATCAAGGGGACATGGTTCCCTGAATCATGGATTTGACTGATATATATCCTAAATCTATGCATGAGGGAGAATTTGTAACTCCAGTGATGGAAACAAGGGCGCATGAGTGGCTAGGAGGGATAATGATGGCCAAAAACAAGCTCTAGGGGGGGCAAATTAGTGACTAGGTGCTAGGAGACTCCACTGTTGATGCATGGATGCATGGAGTGCTGCATGGAATGCATGCATGCATGCAAAACCAAGACATGATGGTGAGAAAAATTCCAACATCACACATAAAGAATATGATTGTAGTTTATCTTGAGGTATGGTGCGTCAACGACTGAGATTTAATCTCGGCCCAGAGGAAGATTTAATCATCATCATTCACGCAGGCAATAGACCCCTCATGCAAAAGAGAGATCTAGTGACTAGAAACTACTGATAGATAACATAAAATTGTTGAAGATGGTTAGAAAACCATTATAAAAAGAAAAGGAGTAAAATAACGTTGTGATTATAGAGTAATTAATGGAAAATGGAAGTGAATTCGACATTTTTTCTCAGGAATTGGAAATCAAAAATACAGTGGAACTTAAGCGCCAAACTACACGAAATTAGATGATTTATAAATTAAAAAAAAATGAGGGCACAAGGGGAGATCCCCCTTGACCTGCATTCCTTTTTTTAATAAATCTACAAAGTAGTTTTTGAGCCATGAAGATGATGTCATAGGTCAATATATTAGTGTGGGAGATGCAGAAACATAAAAATGTTAATAATTCAGAATTTACTTCAATATGATCTAGGATCTTAACTGAGAGAACATCATGTACAGCATATCTACATCATATCAATCATGAACACAATAATGCAAGCACACAAGAGAGACAGAGCTTACTTGGGGAAAACCATAAAGGTGAAAAACCCCAATAACTTCCTCAGAGATAGATAGAGCAATGATACAACCCAAGCATAAGAGATAGACATCTCCTAGCAGCAGCTTCTCCTCCTTCACAAGTGCGCCACTCTCCTGAGAGTGTGAGAGAGAATAGAATGATCAAATAGACTGCCTCCCGCACTCTATTTATACTTGACTTGACTTGCCTAATAACCTTTACTAGGTCGTCCTTAACTTAACCACATAACATAATGCTAACTGGGATGACCCCCAATAGGGTGGTCTAATAACCCTTTGACCCACATGACTTATACAATGTCGACCCCGACAAGGTGGTCTAATAACCCATCAAGTATAAGTTACAACACTTACAATATAAATGATGACACTTCCATATAGAGGAATAATAACATCTCTATAGGAATACAAACACTTCCATATAGAGGAATAATACCATCTCTATACTAGTACAATATACATTTATGAAATACATTCTGAAATTACATATACATCAACACTCCCTCTTAACTAGGAAGGTTTTTCTCGACACAGGTCTTCTAGCACAAGTATTCTTCTCTGGATCATCATCATCGATGCATCGTCATCGTCACTACTGCTGCTATCTCAATCAATATCTAAATCTACTCGTCATAGGAAGTTCTACAGAGCCAGTCCTTTTTCATACTGGATGTAGGCCCACCACCTGCAGGTCTTCATCATCACTGGCCATACTATGGAAACCTCAGGACTTATTACGTGCGTCACAAAACCTGGCGGTAGCATCCCAGGCTGTTACGAGCACACAGCTCTACCTATCAGATCTCCCAGGAGCACATTACATGTGACCCATCACAAAACCTGGCTAAAGCATCCCAGGTTGTTGCGAGCACACAGCTCTACCTGTCGGATCTCCCAGGAGCACATTACATGTGATCTCACCACAAAACCTGGCTGAAGCATCTGAGGCCTTTTTCATCCTGTCCAGATCTCCCAGGAGCAAATTACATGTGGTCCACCACAAAACCTGGCTGAAGCATCTAAGGCCTTTTTCATCTTGTCCAGATCTCCCAGGATCAAATTACATGTGGTCATGGCAAAACCTGGCTAAAGCATCTGAGGCCTTTTTCATCCTGTCCAGATCTCCCAGGAGAAAATTACATGTGGTCATGGAAAAACTTGGTTGAAGCATCTAAGGCCTTTTTCATCATGTCCATATCTCCCAGGAGCAAATTACATGCCATAAGACAAAACCTCGAAAGAGCATCCCAGGATGTTTGGGTACACAACTCCGACCTGAAGGATTTCCCAGTGTGCTGTTATATGTCCTCCCAGAGCAATGTCTCGAAAGAGCATCCTAGGTTATTACGGGTACACAACTCCGACCTATAGTATCTCCCAGACATGCTCATCTGCACAGCCTGTCGACGGCCATAGAGTATCAACCTGATACTCTCCATACATCATCCCGATGTACACATGATCATCCTGATCATCATCACTGCATTGTCCTGATGCATGTCAACTGGAGAAGCTCGTCATCCATGATCATCCTTATCATACAATGCATCTACCTGATGCATACCAAGTATCTACCTGATACATATCAACATATACAATGTATCTACCTGATACATACATAGATACATGATCCACACAATGTATCCATCAACATACATGATCTACCTGATCATACAAAGATACATGATCCACACAATGTATCCATCAACATACATGATCTACCTGATCATATCCAGCATCCAACATGATGCATAGTTCAAATGCACATCATCCAGCACTTACACCACCGACATGGGAGAACACATCTACCACCATTCAGGGAAGGCTCTAGCCCTTACTTTTTCACCATGGGAGAACACATCTACCACCATGTGAAAAATGGCTTCAGCCCTTACATCTACACCATGGGAGAACACATCTACCACCATGTGAGAATGGCTCAGCAATTACATCATGACCATGGGAGAACATATCAACCATGTTATAAAATCTCATGTGCATCTGCATCTTCCGGACTCATCACTTCCCTATGGAAGGGACCTCGATCTGAAGTGCACCAAGCCTCTCTCTGAAGTATTCAAACTGCACTCTAGCCAATGGCTTGGTCAATACATATGCAACCTACTCATCCATTGCAACATACTCTGCTTCGGCTGTACTCAGTGCTACGCAGGACTCCTTCTTGCTAAACCAAGAGATCACACCTGATCCCATATTGAAGCAGCACCTAGAAGTGATTTTCATATCTGTAGCACTACCTGCCCAATTTGAATCAACATAACCCTGCAAGTTAAACTTTTGATTCGCATCATACTTGAGCCCATAGTCAATTGTGCCCTTCAGGTACCTCAGAATATGCTTTACAGCAACCAGGTGAACACCTCTGGGATCCGTCAGGAACTGACTCAATGTGTTCACCACAAAGAAAATATATGGTCTCATGTTCATCAGGTACATCAAGTACCCAATCATCTGACGATACATAGTGACATCAACCGGCTTAGATGAAGAATCACACAGAAGCTTCAGGTTCGATGCCATAGGTGTGGCCATGTACTTGTAGTCCATCATCCCGAACCTCTTTATAATCTCTACTTCATACTTCCCTTATCCAAGGAAGATTCCATCTGCACTCTGCCACACCTCCATGCCAAAAACAAATAGTGCATCATCTCCAAGTTCTTCATCTCGAACTTGGCAGCAAGCTTCCGCTGCATGTCGGCAATCAATCTATCTTCACCTGTAATAAACAGGTCATCCACATACAAAAGTAGTATCACTGGATTTCCTTCCTTAACCTTGTAGTGAAGGTTGGAATCCACTTTACTCTTGGTAAAGCCCAAACTGGATAGAAAGCTATCTATCCTACCATACCAAGTTCTGCACATATATGACTCCTTGTCATGTGTCTCAGAACCAAGTGGCTGCTCCATATACACTTCCTCTTCAACTACACCATTCAAGAAAGCTGTCTTGAAATTCATCTGGTGTATCTTCCACTTCATCACTGTAGCCAGAGCAAGTACTGATCCGATGGAAGTGGATCTGGCTACAGGAGAAAAATTCTCTATGCTACTATCTGTAGCATACTTGATCTTTATAGATCCACATGGAAGTCATGACAGACTTCTCTTCGGGTCTTGGGACTGCATCCCAAACATCTTTATGATCGAATGGTATTCCTTGATCATGGCATTCTTCCCAGATACTGGGAACTTCAATATCTTCAATAGATAGATTTCTTGCTGGACCAAATGTTGTAGTCCTTCCTTTGTAGGTGCTCGTATACGATATTTCCTACAAAACAAGTTAAATTGCATGAATAGAAACATATCATAGTTTTCAGAACAAATTCTTACATATAAAGAAATATGTCATACAGTCATGCAATTATCTTATCCAATGCTTCAATACAACATTTATCCATATCCCGTAACTTTCTAGATGCCTTCCAATCTCTACCAGAACATTGTTAAGAGTGTGCACAACTCCCAACATGTCAGCAAAGAGGTTTCATTCTAGATAAGTAGCAATGGAATGTTGTACAGTTCCATAGGCCACTTACCCATGTATATTAGTAGTATACTATTCATCAATGCAACTATTCTAATATGCATAATACACAACCTAATTCTAGGAACATCAGTATATACATTATTGAACAGTGTTATTTAAACAATCAAATATGCAAGAAACGATAATTCAAATACTTATCTTTGTTTGTTTGTTGGGTTGAATCCCTCTCAGTCTTTGCTTCCTTTCTGTAACTCCATTCTGATGAGAAGTGGTCATCTCCCTCTGAATATATGCATCCTTGCAGAAGCTACTGAAGTGTGCTCCCTCTTGATCTTTACTTCCTTGCAGGAACAACTAGAGTGTGCTCCCTCTTGATCTTTGCTTCCTAGATTACATGTTCTTGAACTTACATCCATCTTGGACCACCATGCAAGCTTGAGTGTGCACTAGTGTCATTTTTGTGTCATCCTCAAGATCTCATACATAACCATACATACATTAGTATAATCTCAATACTATCAAAACATTATGATCCTAAATAATCTTAACATGTATGGTCATGATTATTTCAAACACAGATAATAAACATTAGTATTCAAGGTTTTAGGGAAGACTTCTTTTACTCATGCATATTCTTATTTGATCATAGGACTCTTTTGGTTAGTCAAGCCATCAATCAAGATAAGAGACATAATATGCATAAACCCTTGATTACTTACATTTCTAACTCTATGAATAAACATAACCAATCATACCAAGTATACTTATATAAGGGATACTAACACAAGGTAAGATTCTAACTTGATATAGGAAAAACATACCTGGATTACTATGTTAGCTAGTTATGTCTAACATACCCGCATGATGTCTTCTGGTTCTCTTCAATGACTTGTGCTAGTAACCTGCATGTCTCATAAGTTAACCATTGTTGAACCAAGTTATACATACCTCGTAAGTAGATATTCTATGTGATCCATGACAATGGATGAATCTTTGTCTTCATGTCACCATGATTATATGTTCTTGAAGTAGAACATGATTTGTCTTTCTTGGTGTACCTTTCATGTTAGCGAACAACATAAACCTCATACAACATCACAATGCATTAGTACAATCATAAGTGTCAAAACCTTAATCAATGAATATCTTCTATCATATATTCATAATTCTATTAAGGTGATACGACAAGTCTAGTAATTAATCAAGATTGTACTAACCGTAATGATATGAAGACAAACATATCATACACTTAGCCATGAACAGAATTTGAAACATACCTGTAAGTCATACCTGTCGAGATTGCTTGTAATCTTCTTATGTAAGGCCTTAGCCTCATCTCCCTCTGAAACAGGAACTTCTTCACTTATGCAGGTGACCAATCCATTCTCTTCTAGGATTAACCCAATCCACTTGATTTGCAGAAATTGGATCTGGTGCTGGATTAGGGTTTTTCAGAGAAACCCTAAAAATTCAAACATTGAATTTCAAACTTCTGAAAGGATAGAAAGATGTGCCTTTCTAAGCTGGTCAAGCTGGTATACTCAGAATTTGAAAACTGCAAAGTTTCACCCCTCAAAATTGCCTTTGAAGCTTCCGGATTCACTAGACATGACCCTGAACTAGGGTTTGACAAATCCCACCCTTCTGCCCAATCAAAAGTTTCGATCCAAATCTCTAAGCTTCTATTTTTCTAAGGAGCTTCCAGCTGTGGTAACAGATTTCAAAAATTCCCATTTTTGCAGAAGCCCTAATTTTCACTTTTCCGATCCAAGTCCCGAACTAGGGTCTGATCAAGCCCGGCCTTCTGCCCAACCAAAAATTCTGATCTTGGTCTCTAAATTTCGATTTTCATGAGTAGCATTCAGCCATAGTCTCCGATTAAAAAAATTCCAAATTTCTCCGAAACCCTAAATTTCGGAAGCCATGAATGAAGGTGCTCAATAATAATTCTGTTTTGACAGAAATATGTACCTGATTGTTTCTGGTTTAAATCCAAACTTTTCAATCTACAGGATCTGAAAAATGTTCCTGTGATATCTTGACCTGTCATCTTTCCAACCCCATAGGTCTGACCTCAAATGGATTCTCTGAGAGAGAGTTATTCCAAGTGTCGCAACGTGACCTGTTTATGGGATAAACCAAGAGAGCAAACTTGTACAGCGTTCCACGTGTCACTGGTTTAGTTTCGGCCTCTAAAAACGTTACTTGAGAAATTAAAGTCCGTGCACTACCTGTGAATTTTTACAAAATTTCATTTGGAGCTTCCTAGCCCAAGTTATGACCTTTTTTCCAAGGTCACCTATTTATGACTGAGATCTGGAATAGGAAGAAACCCTATATTGTACAAATCATAAAACCCAAATTACAACGAATCAGAGGTTTTCCTTTGGACAAAAGATACATGGAGATCTTAGCTTTGCCCTGTACACTTTTCAGACCCTGACACCTTGCCAAAATTTATTTATAGCGAAAGTGCTACGATGACTGTTTTTTGCTATATCAAGCCCTAGCATCGCAAGTGCAACAAGTGTCATACATGCCATACCATGCCTTCTTTCAGGCTAGCTCTGATACCATGTTAATTTTTCAGAATTCACTTCAATCTGATCTAGGATCTTAGCTGAGAGTGTTCGGATATCCACATCATCTTTTTCAGGATCTTGCATACAATTAGGGTTTGCATGCAAATTCTAGGGTTTGCATGCACTTTGCATGCATCCCAGTCACCAGGTTGATGCCTCCAGCACCTTAGCCACCTTATTCTAGCACCCGGGAGCCACTTACTTCAAAGTTTTATCCCTAATAGTCTGGAAGGCACCCACTTCTCACCTACTGCCAGAGAAGGGCGCACTTCTTCACCTACCACTGCAATTCCACTTCAGTTACACTCAGTTAGCTCCGATTCTCCCTGATTTGAGGCTAGTTTCACTCCTGACTGACTGTTTCACTTCCGTTGGACCTCTAGATTGACTAGATGACTTGTTCTGACTTCAGTTAGCCTCCCATGAGCCCCCCACTGAGCCTCCTTCCCTTAATCAGTGCTACACACTTCAGTTACACTTGTTACACTCAGTTAGACTCAGATTGACACCTGGATGACTGGTTCTTGTGGATTGATGACCACCACCAATTGATGATGAGGACTCCTAGTTGGATTCAAGCTACTCCATTCAGTGATTCGAATGACCTTCTTAGTCAATTTGAATTGCTCAATCATAGTTACTGTATTATATTGTAATCATTCACCCTTAATGGGATATTGAGCACTGATGCATGTTTTGCACAGTTTTACACCATATTTTCTATGTTCATCTGTTGTGATTGATTTACTTGATCATTAGATCTGCTGTGACTAATTTTACATGGTATCAGAGCCATTGTAGGGACAAGATCTCTTTTCTACAGGTGGTTCTACAAGAAGATTTGAGTGAATTGCTCAAAAATTGCAAAATGTTTTGGCATGAAATATCTCAAGGGCATTCGCTCCCGTGCATGCAAAGCTTGAAAATACATCCAATACCACTCCAGAAGCTTGAGTTTCCACATAATTCCTGGATCTGATACATTGGACCCATTCAACATTGTTTGATCTCCAATCCCGGGTGTGATGCAACTTTAAAAGGGTGGATTGTTTGACCTCATTGTTCTTGGTTTATTGTGATTTGCAGGTTTATTGTCTCCATCATTTGCATTCGCTACACTGTGCATGCAAGCTCCTCTACATCAGTGTGCGCTCGCTCCTAGCAATGGAATACTCTTCTTCAAATCCTATCCTCACCCCATTCAATTATTTTGATTGGAAAGATGATATGGAGATCATATTACGTTCAAAAGGATACTACCGAGTCACTCTTGGTCTTGAATTGGAGCCAAACAATCTGTCAGATAGAACCAAACACTACAACAAGCTTGATGAAGCTTATGGTCTTCTTTGTCTCTCCATCTCCAAACATCTTCACTTCCATCTCAGCGGATTGAAGACTCCAAAAGCTACATGGGAGAAACTTGAAACACTATTTGGCAAGCAGGACGAGCTTAGGGCTTTTCAATTAGAAAATGAATTGATTGCCCTTAGTCCTGAGAATTTCGAGACCATTAATGAATTCTTCACAAAATTCAAGAACTTGAACTTGCAATTGAATAATAGTGGGGTTATCAAAGAGGATAAACAATTGATCCTCTCCATTCTCAGCAAGCTTTGTAAAGATTATTCGGTATTTGTCTCTACTTTCAATTCCGGTCGGCTAACTACCCCGAATTGGAAGATGCCTACCTTGAATGCCTTCATTGAGTCCGTCAAAAAAGAGCATGACAAGTTGATTCAAATGGGGTCCATAAGCTCCAAAGATTCATCCCTATATGTTCAAGGACCCAAGATCTCGAATGGTAAAAGAAAGCAAAAGAAGGAGAAGCCCAAATTTGATCCTCACAAGCAAAGAGAGAAAGGAAAACAAACGGATGCACCATCCAGTTCGAAGTTCAAGCAAAAGGGAAAAGAAGGTAACCAAAAATCTAAATGTACTTATTGTAACCGTGGCTTTCATCCTGAAAGTTCATGTATGAAGAAGACTATAGATCAAATGGACCTCCTTTTGGAAAAGAACAACATAACCCTTCCTGACGGTGCAAGGAAGAAGGATAGGAATGATGATCATGAAAGAGGACAAGCACTCATGGCAACTGTTTCGAAGCCCACTACTCTCTTGATAGATTCGGGTGAATCGAATCATATGGCTGCAAATATTGATTCTTTTTCCTCATTCGATCCAAACAGCTCCATCCCCATCCATTTGGGAGATGACTCAAAAATTTCTTCAAAGGGCAAAGGTACGATTCATGTAGATCATGGAAGCTTTCAAAATGTTCTCTATGTGCCTTCCTTGGCTTCAAATCTTCTTTCTGTGTATCAAATGACACACACTGGTGAACCGAAGCAAGTTACATTCAGCCCTAATACAGTTGAAATTTCTGATATCAAAAGTGGAAGACTTGTTGCAGTCAGAAAGGCAAACCACACTGCAAAATGCTATGAGTTTTCACACTTTATTCCGCTTGCAAAGCCCACTGCTCTTCGCACACATGGTAATGAGGTTAGTAGGCTTTGGCATGAAATATTTGGACATATTAATTATAAGTATTTGTTGCTGCTATCAAACAAATCCATGGTAGATGGTCTTCCACAACTCCGTTCCTCGAAGGGAATATGCACTGGTTGCATCATTGGGAAGCACCCCGAGCACAGATTCGACTGCGGCAAATCTAGAAGAGCTTCTACAATTTTGGGGTTGATCCATTCTGATATCAGTGGTCCACTACCCCATATGTCATTAAATGGTTCAAGGTATGTTTTGACATTTATTGATGATTTTTCCCGCTTTACATGGGTATTCTTTCTAAAAAACAAGTCAGAAGTGCTTGGAAAATTCAAGGATTTTAAGGCTTCTATTGAGACCGCCACTGAGAGCAAGATCAAAGCTCTTAGATCTGATAATGGTGGAGAATATATCAAGTCCTAGTTACTGCAACTTTGTGCCCAAAGCAGAATTCAGATCCAACATACAGTTCCCTACACACCCCAGCAGAACGGTGTAGCGGAAAGGAAAAATTGGTCACTGAAAGAGATGGCTACGTGCATGATTGAATCAAAAGGTTTGGCTGCAAATATTTGGGCTGCAGCAATCAATGTTGAAGCATACATACAGAACCGTGTTCCACATTCATCCGTGAAAGGTATGACTCCTTTCGAAGCATTCTTTGGTCACAAACCGGATGTGTCAAATTTGAGAGTTTTTGGCTCTACTGCATGGGCTAGAATTCCTTCCAAGAAGAGACGAGCTTTGGATCCACAAAGTATTGAGTGCATACTAATAGGATATGGGGAAGAATAAAAAGCATATAAACTCATGGATATCAGATCTAAAAAGATATTCATAGAGTGCAGTGTGCAATTTGAAGAACCGCTTCAAGAATTGCAACTAGTCGAGGAAGAGACTGCCGATTCACCGCCTTCACCAGAAGAAGATCCTGGCAGCGATAATGAAGGTATGAGTTCTGATATTTCTGATGTTTTAGCAGCATATGATGATCATGACATATCAGGTTCGGAATCCGACCATTATGATCCTCCTCAGTTACCAAAGTGGGCCCAAAACACTCTTCAATCTGCTGGTTCAAATCTTGGAAATCCTGCTGATCCGAGACGAACAAGAGCAGACTTTCAAAGAGTAGGTATGGTTGTTTCTATTGTTGATCCATTACTTCCTAATATTTTTTATTTGATGGCTGGTTCAGATCCCACATCATACTATTCTTCCCACCGAGATCCGAGATGGCAATGTGCCATGGATGAAGAGTACAGTTCTCTTCAAAAGAACAACACATGGGAGCTAGTTTCTCTTTCACCTGGAAGAAAATTAGTGAAGTGTAAATGGGTCTACCACACGAAAGTTGCTACTGATGGCTCTATCAGCAAATACAAAGCAAGGTTGGTGGAAAAAGGTTTCTCCCAAGTCCAAGGAGTGGACTACACTGAGACCTTTGCACCGGTTGCAAAGATGGATTCCATCCGCCTTGTTTTAGCTATTTTCGCATCCAAGCACTGGGAAGTGCACCACATGGATGTGAAGAGTGCGTTTTTAAATGGAGACCTTGCTAAAGAGGTATATATGCAGCAGCCAGAGGGATATACATCAGATCCATCATTAGTTTGCAGATTGAAGAAATCTTTGTACGGGTTAAAATAGGCCCCAAGAGCTTGGTACACAAAGATGGACTCCTTCCTTCTTTCTCAGAATTTCCAAAGATGCAAATCTGATCCGAATGTGTATCTTCAACAAGTTAAAGGTAATTTGTTGGTTATTGTACTTTATGTTGATGATCTCCTCATTACTAGTAGCACTCTTACTTCAATAACAAGCTAAAAACTTCCTTAAATCTAGCTTTTGACATGAGCGATTTGGGCTTGCTGAGTCACTTTTTGGGCTTGGAGATAGCTCAAAATTTTGATGGGATCACTATATCTCAGAAAAAATATGCTTCCGACCTGTTATTGAAGTTTAATATGGCTGAATGTAAGGCAGCCCCATTCCCATTCCTCTCAGGAATCAGTCTTGAGGAGGGAGATTCTACACCGCTTGCAGATTGCAGTATGTATCGACAATTGATTGGTTCACTACTTTATTTGACACACTCAAGGCCTGATATTTCATATGCCATGAGTGCTGTGTCAAGATATATGCAGCAGCCACATGAGATTCATTGGCGAGCAACCAAGCGGATCTTGCAGTATGTGCAAGGTACGAGACAGTTTGGCATACATTATGCTGTAGATTCTGAGCTTGATTTCATTGGTTTTACTGATTCAGATTGGGCAGGTGATAGCATTGATCGGAAGTCCACTTCCGGTTATGTTTTCATGATTGGTCATGGTGCTATTTGCTGGTCCAGCAAAAAGCAAGCAGCCATTGCACTTTCTTCAGCAGAGGAAGAGTATCGAGGGGCAGTCAATGCCTGCATTCAGGCAGTTTGGTTGCAGGGTATTCTTTCCGAGTTTCGTTTTGGTGGCACTACTTCGACTATCCTATTTTGTGACAATCAAAGTGCTATAAAGATCTCCACAGATCCAGTTCAGTGGCAGAGGACCAAACACATTGAGATTCATATGCATTACATTCGACAGTTGGTGCATGACCGCACCATCATTCTGCAATATTGCCCTACTGATGAGCAAATTGCAGACATCTTCACCAAGAGCTTCACTGAGAAGAAGTTCTCTTACCTCCATTCACTGTTGGGGGTGAGTTCCATCATGGTGGAGACAGATTGATTCATTATTATGCTTTAGCTTGAGGGGGGGCTTTCTTCCCACTGGGTTTTCCCTCTTTCCTCACTTAGTTTATTTTCAGCATTTTTTGGATTATTGTATTGGGGTGACCTTTTGTCTTAGTTACCAGGGCCCCACAATATTTTTTGCACATCATAGTCTAGCTTGAGGGGGGGTGTTTGGATATCCACATCATATTTTTCAGGATCTTGCATGCAATTAGGGTTTGCATGCAAATTCTAGGGTTTGCATGCACTTTGCATGCATCGCAGTCACCAGGTTGATGCCTCCAACACCTTAGCCACCTTATTCTAGCACCCGGGAGCCACTTACTTCAGATTTTTAGCCCTACTAGTATGGAAGGCACCCACTTCTCACCTACTTCCAGATAAGGGCACACTTCTTCACCTACCACTGCAGTTACACTCAGTTAGCTCCGATTCTCCCTAATTTCAGGCTAGTTTCACTCCCGACTGACTGTTTCACTTCCATTGGACCTCCAGATTGACTAGATGACTTGTTCTGACTTCAGTTAGCCTCCCATGCGCCCCCCACTGAGCCTCCTTCCCTTAATCAGTTCTACACACTTCAGTTACACTTGTTACACTCAGTTAGACTCAGATTGACACCTGGATGACTGGTTCTTGTGTATTGATGACCACCACCGATAAATGATGAGGACTCCTAGTTGGAGTCAAGCTACTCCATTTAGTGATTCAAATGACCTTCTTAGTCAATTCGAATTGCTCAGTCATAGTTACTGTATTCTATTGTAATCATTCACCCTTACTGGGATATTGAGCACTGATGCATGTTTTGCACAGTTTTACACCATATTTTCTATGTTCATCTATTGTGATTGATTTACTTGTTCATTAGATCTGATGTGACTAAATCTACAACATATCAATCAAGAACACAATAATGCAAGCACACAAGAGAAACAGACTTTACTTGGGGAAAACCATAAAGGTGAAAAACCCCAATAACTTCCTTAGACATAGATAGAGAAATGATACAACCCAAGCATAAGAGATAGACATCTCCTAGCATTAGCTTCTCCTCCTCCACAAGTGCGCCACTCTCCCGAGAGTGTGAGAGAGAATAGAATGATCAAATAGAGTGCCTCCCGCACTCTATTTATACTTGACTTGACTTGCCTAATAACCTTTACTAGGTTGTCCTTAACTTAACCACATAACATAATGCTGATTCGGCCGACCCCCAATAGGGTGGTCTAATAACCCTTTGACCCACATGACTTATATAGCGCCGACCCCAACAATGTGGTCTAATAACCCATCAAGTATAAGTTACAACACTTACAATATAAATGACGACACTTCCGTATCGAGGAATAATAACATTTCTATAGGAATACAAACACTTCTGTATAGAGGAATAATACCATCTCTATAGGAGTACAATATACATATATGAAATACATTCCGAAGTTACATATACATCAACAAAAACAAATGGGCATAGAGAAGATATTGTTGTGGAAAAATTTGCACAAAGGTGTGCAACCCTTCTTACTTTGATGGGAATCCTTTGAGGTTGTCAACAAGGCCAAATATTATGTTACTAAAGAAAATATGAATGACTCCAAAGTGATCATGCAATCTCTTGTTAGAAAAATGAAACAAAAATAAAACCAAATAACATGAAAATAAACAAAAGGAAGTGAGGATATGAAAACCACAACAAGAATCCAATGTTAGAACCCATTTAGATTTCCCAATGGTAAATATTGTTACATGTAGTGTCACATAGGAGGTGTGGGATTCAAGGGAATCCAACAATCTCCCTTATGGAGGTGCTTTTTGTCCACACTAAATGTTAAATAACTTGAAGAACAAATGGGAGAAACATTTTCCCCTCGAAGGAAGGTGGCAAGGGATCTTGAGGAATGCTAATAGGTGTGGGAAGAGGTGGAAGAAGTTCCAACATAATTCCAACAACATAACATTTCTCTATTTTTATCTACTTAGATGTTATGCCCATGGATTCCTTTTACAGGCCAAGAGGTGGACAAGAAACATCTAGATCCAAGTGTGAACCCCATCACCTCACGAACTAACTCCAAAGTAAAAAAAGGGGGATACTCAATGCTTTAAGAGACAAATTCAAATTTCAGTTGGTGAGGGAGATTTCATGAGCCTTCAATGCATGACTAGTAGTTGAGATCCTACTGCTGAGATCCTACCTTTTTTACAATAGTACGTATCTTGAAGGATCATTTGTGCTATGCTAGCATGGGAATGAAATTGATAACACACGTTATAGCATGGGGTAACATGGATTTACCTGCAATACATCTATTTTTTGGCATTTTTGGATTCATGCCAGTTTCTAGATCTGGTGATCATGCATTTGGTGAGTTGCATGCTATATGTTGATGATTCCTTAATGCAAGATTAACTAAAATGTCACATGTGTGTGAAATTTGAGCGTTAACAAATATAAATCCATAAGGATTTCTAGAAACCATGAGAAGTTTAAGGATGGAGGTAGAATGTTACATGGAAGATAATGAGAGGATGCTTAGGTCCCAGGAACAAAAAAATGAGTTGAACACTCAGTTGGTGCATAGTTTGAATATGCTACAGAGGCAGATGAAAATGGGCTCAACCTCAATTGAGGAGAAAGAAGGAAGAGACGGATTAGGGAATATATCACATGATATATATGAGCACTCTAAAAGTTTTTCTAGGAGACATAAGAAGCACTACTCACCTCACTATGCAGTCAAGAATTCATATATATTTGAGTGTTCTAGCAACAGTCGAGAAATGTCTCCATTTATATGTCATAAAAGCAAGCATGTGAAAGATGACCTGCAAGGGGAACTTAGAAAAATTAAACCTCCCACATTTAATGGTAAGAATAAGAAGGGAGAAGATGTTGAATCTTGGTTACTGGGAATCAGGAAATATCTCTAGTTGCATAATTACTCCTCTAATATGGAAGCTAGGATTTCCATTTACAAATTACAGGGCAAGGCTTCCATTTGGTGGGACCATTTAGTTCAACTGAAACATATCAGCTAAAAGATTATTTCATGGAGGAAATTCAAGAAGTACTTCCATAATTTTTGTTTATCATAGCATTATTATGATATGAAGAAGGAAGAGTTCTTTGAACTCGAAGTGGGAAGCATGAGCATGGATGAGTATGAAAATAAGTTTTTAGAACTGCTAAGATATGTTGGGTTTATCAAGGAGAAGGTAAAGATACAAAGGATTTTAATTGGTTTTCCTTCATTCTACAAGGATAAAATTCAATATGATGAACCCAAGACTATTGAAGAAACAATTCAGAAGGTCAAGCACATGTATGATCATAACAAAGGAAGGACATTTTTTAGAAATATTGGAGAGATAAGATGAAGGATAAGAAGGATGAAAGGAAGAAACGATTTAAACCATCTTTCTTTAGGATCCAACATAATTCATATCAAAAAAGTAATCCAGCTTAGAATGGGCCCATGATGATAGAATATGTTGGGAAAGAAACCAAGAAACAAGTAAGCAATATGTTGGGAAATGATACGTATAATATTGGGAAACGATAGAATATGATGATAGCAATATGTTGGGAAACAATATGTATAAAGATCGTCCACAAAAGGGAGATGGAATGGGAATTGTGCACAATATATAGGAAGCGAGTATTGTGGAGGATGTAGGAAAGAACATGATTAGAATATATTCAATATTGGACAGAAGACAGGAAGATCATCAGTCTAACATTGAGGTTGAAGTTGAAATTTCCAATCAACCTATTGCTATTCTCATTGATTCTAGAGCAACTCATAGTCATAATGCTCCTAATTTAGTTGAAATATTTCAGCTAAATAAAAGTAAAAGTAAGCATGATAGATCATGGATGGTTCAATTGGATATTGAAACAAAAAGGAATATTAATGAATTAGTAAAGCGTTGTCCATTAGATATGAGTGGACTGGACACTTGTGAATATTTGAATATAATACCACTTGGTTCATATGATTTACTTATTCAGATGGATTGGTTAGATGCACACCATGTGATATTGGATTGTCATAACTGTGAAATTCCACAGGATGGATCACAAAGCTTGAACAAACCTCACTAATTTCACAATGCTTTTACCGAAAAGGATTAGGAAGAAACAGTGATCAATTCACTCATAAAACTGAAACACAGATGAAAAAATGTTGTTGATACATTCTTCGCCAATAAGCTGGTAAACCAAAGATGTTATAATAGAATGAATTCGATAGCCTCTGGTAGGATTCAAATTCACCTCAAGTCTAGGCTTAATTTGCATTAGAACCATCACTCTATAAGGTCTAGTGGCCACTAATGCTCAATGGATAGTCACCTGAGGTGGAATGGTGCATGAATGAGTTATTGGGGCTATAAATTAGAGAAGGATACTCCAAGGAGGTGCATAACTAACTGGCAATGGTCTAAAAGGGCTCTCTTACACTCAGTGGAAACCAAACTAGGTGTAACAATTAGTCAACTAAGCAATCAAGGGGAAAAGGCACCTTTGATCATGAGACTCCTAAAATCATGCATGAGGGCGCATTTAAACTCTAGTTATGTGGATAAGGCACTCTGAGTGGATAAGGAGGCTAATGATGACCAAAATGAAGGACTAGGTGCTAGGATACTCACCTACCGTTGCACGAAATGCATGCAAGATGCATGTATTGCATGCATGCATGCAAAAACAATGTTGATATGGTTAGAATGTTCCAAACCCCCCCGTAAGCCTGACTATGAGGAAAAATATAAGTAAATAAATAAAAAATAAGGACTTGGTTACTAATACCAATGGTCACCTTGTACAACAATCTAAAATAACTAAGGAAAGAGGGAAAACCCAGTGGGAACAAAACCCCCCCTCAAAATAGACTGTAGGAAATATAATCAACCAAGGTATCACTCACCCCAAGAAGGGATCGGAGATGAGTGAAATTTTTCATTGAAAAATTCTTGGTGAAAATATCTACAATCTTCTCTTCTGAAGGGCAGTAGAGCATTGTGATGGTATGATCATGCAACAATCCTCGGATATAGTGCATGTGTATCTCAATATGTTTGGTCCCCTTTCTGTGAGCATGATCTGTGGAAATCCTGATAACACTCTAATTGTCATAGAAAATGACTGGTGGAGTACTGTAGCGAATACCAAACTATGATAAGATGCCCTGCAACCAGATGCACCGTGGGGATGCATTTACTGCACCTCTATACTCGACTTCAATTGAGGAAAGAGAAAGAGTTGTTTTCTTTTTGCTTGAACAATAGATAGGACCAGATCCAAAAATGAAAACAAAACCCGATGTAGACTTCCGATCTGAGATGTCTCCAGCCCAATCTAAATTTTTGTACCCAACAAGGTTCAATGGGGACCCAACTACATATTGAATACCATAGGTCTTCGTCCCTTACACATAGTGCAAGATCCTTTTAGTTTTCTTGCAGTGAAGCTCATGAGGCTCTTGCATGTATCTGGAGATAGCACTCACTGCATAGGATAGATTAGGGCGAGTATGTGTAAGAAACAAAAGACTCCTTATCAGTTGTCTATACAAGGTACTATCCACCATTGATGTAGAATAACCATCTCAAGGCTAACACCTGAAAGAAAATTAAATGTTGTTGTTTTGAAATCTGTCATATGAAACCTGTCAAGTAGATATGATGCATACTTGGACTGTGCAATCTTGATTCTAGAATCACTATGAGAGACTTCAAGACCAAGAAACTGCTTTAGCATTCCCAAATCTGACATAGAGAAGGAATTGTGCAAAGAATATTTGATAGAACTAATGCATGAAGGTAGACTCCTTGTAACCAATAAATCATCAACATATAGGAAAATAAGGAGAAGAGATTTACCATCATTCTTCATGTAAGCATTCGAATTTGATTGCATCTCTGAAAATATTGTGACAGTAGAAAGGATTCCATCTTTGCATACCATGCTCGGGTAGCCTGCTTTAGCCCATATCAAAACTTCCTTAATCTGCACACTAATGAAAGATAATCAATGCATCCTTCAGGTTACTTCATGTATATATCCTCCTCTAGATATCCATGAAGAAATGCACTCTTCACATCCATGTGATGCACCTCTTAATGCTTGGATGCAACTAGAGCCAAAAAAAATGGATGGAGTCCATCTTTGCAACTTGAGCGAATGTATTTGTATAGTCAATCCCTTGAACCTGAGAGAATCCTTTAGAAACCAAGTGAGCCTTTTACTTGCATGTTACTCCATTTGAGTCCATATTGGTTATGTATACCCACTTACATTGAACAAGCTTCCTTCCAAGAGGGAGAGAAATAAGCTCCCAAGTCTCATTTTTATGAAGAGATTGGTACTCTTCATCAATAGCTGTTATCCATCTTGGATCTTGGGAGGCCTCAAAGAAAGTTTTTGGATCTGGTTCTTCTTGGATCTTGTGGATCCCCGGCAAGGTCACTAGCTGATTCTATGGTCTTTGCAAGCCATCTTGGAAGTGGTGATGGATCTTGTGGTGCTGGATCTACAGGTTCTTTTGGATATGGATCTAGCATGTGCTCATCTTCACTTTCTGAATCAGATTCTGAACTTTCATGGGAAAATGATTCGCTATCATGTTCAACATATTGTGGTGGAGTAGTTGGTAATATTTCTTCTTCAACATGGTGGGAATCATGCAATGGCCATTCTTCAAATTGGACACTTCTTTCAAGGAAGGTCTACATGGTAGATAGATCCAGCAGTTTATAGGATTTTCCATTCTGTTCATAACCAACCAATATGCACTCTTTTCTTTGAGGCTCTAAGGCTCTCCTCTTCTCTGAAGGAATCCTTGCCCAAGATTTTGAACCAAAGACTCTGAGATGAGACACATCTGGCTTGTATCCCATCCAATATTAGAATGGAGTTTTTCCTTTTAGGCCTTGTTGATGCCTCGGATGTGCTGGAAGTACCCTAGGAAACAACGTAAGGGAGATAGCCTAGCCGAAGGCTTCGAATAATCCCACACAAGGATTACCATGTCCTCAATTTGTTTGGTATAGCCAACTTCGACGGATATTAGGCCTCTGTTGGCACTCTTTGAGTTGGCGAGTTTGCTCCTAAAGGAGAGTTTGGATTAAATCTAAAGCTAATCCTAAATGTTATTTGAATGCGACCTAAAATTAATAATTCTGCAACTATAAGAAGAAATTCTATAGTTACAGAATTGTAGACTTAGATTAAAAACAAAAATAAAATAAAATACTAGCTAAACTAAATATTAATTAGTAACCTATCACAGGAGCCAAGTATTTTAAAATGGAAAGAATAATCTAATATTCAAAAGAATGATTGGATCATCAATGATTTAAAAAAAAATTAAACATTGATGTCATAATCACATCAATTCTAACATGAGAAGAAAAACATTGTCTTCAATCTACTAAAATTGTTTGAACATAAAATCATTTATTTAATCATTAAACATAATCAGGTTAACACATAAACTACAAGCATACATAAAATTATTTGAATCTGATTATTATTCAAAAGTGCGTGAAAGAAACATCTTATTAGACAAAAATGAGCAAATGAAGAATAATTGTAGAAGGAACATATGTCTCACCATTTCATCTTCGAAAAAATACTTACAAAGCTATGATTCGATGCTCATAAGTTACTACAGGCCACGCCTCCATCATTCTACCTTTTCAAAGCATAAATGCACCAAAAAAAATTAGCAGGAAAATTACAATCATTCTGGTCTGCGGAGACCGCCTCTCCCCCCCTTAAATAGTCGAATGCTTTCTCTTTATATAGCTCATCATCGATAATTTGCAGGAAATTCCTTTTCTGTTTTTCAGTGAGCAACAACAAGCACCACAATATCTCGATCTATTCAGTAATCCCGGCACCTCTTTTGGCTATGAGAACTAGAGACTGATCATCCGACACATAATCTGCATAACCGGCCTTCTATCAAATGTTTGATTTTTTTTTATTGAGTAAAGCAATCCAGTATTCAGAGCTGGTCCATCTAGTGAATAAAATAATTTTGCTGATTGAGTGGTCCAGTTGTGGTTGATCTGGCAGCTGGTTTTAGCTCTTTGAATATCGTAACATGGCGAACTACTCATTGATTTCCTTCCTTTTCTGGTTCTTGACAGTTCCAAGAATCATCGGATTTCTTGGCATACATGCCAGCATTAGAATGCAGATAAATATTGTTTCAAATTGCTAGAAGGTACCTTTGAATATTTTATTCTACCTTCTCAGTTTGAGAATGTTTTTCAAATCCGAATGAACCATATTAATCCAACTATGATAAGGCATAAGTTTGTACATATAGTAAAACATTTTTTTCATTTTTGTCAAAAGATTAACATGCCAGGTAAGCAATACCATTTAACAATTACATTATTTAATGTGTGAACTTTTATATGATAAATAATAATGCAAGTGAAGAGTGCTTACTTTGTCAAAAGTATGCTTCAAACCATTCAATTTAAAATATTGGGATAAAATGATAAAAATACAAGTGACATGCTTTAAATACAAAATTATTTCTCCTCTTTTGACAAATTAAAATGGTCTCTATAATCCTTATGCTATTATTGAGAAAAACATTTAAGGATAATTTGGGATAAACTTTTGAGGTTTTATAAATAAATAAAAAACCATTTATATATATATATATATATATATATTTATATAATTTTCATCTCATCTTTAAAAAAAAAAATGCTTTCCAAGTTGAACTCAAAATCAATAAAATTTAAATATAAAATTTTTATTGATCTTTCAATAACTAAACCTTAATCAAATTATGGGAATATCATGTGAATTTGGTTCGGGAAATTGAGATGTGAAATCAACTTGTAAAAGTTTGAGAATAACCAAATTATCCCATAAAAGATGAGCAAAAGAATCAAACATGGAAACGAAACACCTAAGGAAGGGAATCACCACCAAAAAGACTAAGCGAAAGAATAGAGCAACAAAAGATCAACCAAGGGAGCTAAAGAAATCATCAAATGACTTCCTAAAACTAAGTGAAATAAAACTTAGCCACCGAAAATAGTGTTATTTACATAAATTATAATGGGGGCCCCTAAAATTTATGAAATTTGAGGGGAGTTGTTGGGTTACCAACATGCCTTTGTGAGGAACTCTCTTATGGAGGTATGCAACACAGTTGAAAACTTCTACCCAAATTCTAGGAGCCAATTCTTTAGACTCAAGCATGCATGTAGCCATCTATTTTAGGGTTCTCTTTTTTCTTCCAGCCACACCATTCTGTTGTGGTGTGTATGGAACAGTGTGTTGCATTTCAATACCTTCATCTGCACAAAATAACTAAAACTCATTCTTCACATACTCTCCTCCATTTTCAGTGCGAAGGACCTTGATCATCTTGTTAGTGAAATTTTCTACAACAACTTTAAAAAATTTGAAATATTCAAAGACTTCTGATTCCAACTTAAGAAAATAGACCCAACTAAATCTCGAATAGTCATCTATGAATGTTACTATGTATCTATCATTATTCATATATAGGTGAGGAAGAGATCTTGATATGTCACTGTGAATCAACTCGAGAGGAGATCAAGCTCTCTTTTCCTTTCCTTTTCAAACTTGTCCTCTGGATGCTTGCCAATTAAACAACCTTGATAGGTGCCTTTAGAAAATCTAATGTTTGGGAGGCTTTCAACTATGTTATGATTGTGCAGTTCTTGCAAATATTTGTAGTTGAGGTGCCCAAACCTCTCATGCCAAAGTCTAATAACTGTGAAAATCCTCACAGTGGATCCAAAGATATGATGTAAACCTCACAATGAAAGAATTTAGGAAAATAGAAGAAGAATAGAGCAGTAGAACATAGATTCAGAATATTCACACATGTTTCATTAATCTAAATAGTAAAACAATAATGATACAATGCACATGATTTGAATACCAAGGGTGTAATTCGAATTACTCTGCATGGAGAGATCAAAAGATCATTGGAGTGTCATCAAAGCACAACTAGAATTTCTCATCATCATCAGTGGAGTCATCAATGCACAAGTAACTGTCAACCAGATGTCAAACTGAGTCTAACTGAGTGTGGTAGGTGTAACTGGCACATGGAGGCACTAACTGAATGAAGGAGGCTCAGTGGAGGGCGCATGAGGAGCTAACTGGAGTCAGAATGGGCATTCTAGTCTCACTGGAGGTCCATCGGAGTGATACAGTCAGTTGAGAGTCAATCTAGCCTTAAATCAAGGAAAGATCTAAAGATAACTCAACTAATTGAAGTGCAACTAAGTGGTAGGTGAGAGAGGGCGCCTTTCACAAGTGTTAGGTGAAAGGAGGGCACACTAAGCACTAGGAGGGCTAAAACTGATCAGAAAGAAGCTCCCAGGGCTAGCTAACTGAGGGCTAGGTGCTAGGACTGATGACTGGGATGCATGCAATTGCATGCATGCATGCAAAATCATGACTGCATGCAAAATGCATACATGATTGAAAATGCAAAAATGGAAAATGTTGTTAGGTCTAGGATGGAGTATAGGAAAATCCCAACAATAACTTCATTTGCATGGGTAAGAAGACCACTTTAAGTTGAATAAGGCATGAAATGAGAGAACTCATAAAGCTTGGAATGATGATCTACAATGCTTTGTGCAATGATTTTTCCAGAAGAGATATTTTTTATCTCAACTACATTAGGAGTAAACATTACTTTCTTTGGCACTCATGTATGTGTCATTTGATAGACTGAAAGGAGATTGGTTTCCAAGGTAGGAACATAGAGAAAATCATTGAAGTATCCATGATCAAGATTGATCCTTCCAATTCCTTTTGAAGGAAATTCTGAATCATATCCCATTAGGATAGAAGGCCTTGCAATAGGTTTGAATTCTAAGAAGATATCTCTGGATGCAGAAATGTGTTTGGAGGCTCCATAATATATGATGAAGGAAGATGCATTCGAAGTGCCATCCATGAGTGCATGGCATCTCTCTTTATCTTTTGATTTAGAATCATCTTCTTTCCTCCTAGAACCTACAGGTACTGGAAGGTTTTTTTTCTCCAAAATCTCATCCATGAGAGAAATTGAATTCTTCATGCAATCACTTTCAGGATGAAAACCTCTATTGCAGTAGGGACATTTGGTCTTCTCCTTTTGATTTTGCTTTCCTCTCTTAGAATTCGAATTTCCCTCTGAATGTTTGGGAAACTCCTTCTGCTTTGCTCATATTGTTTCTTCTCATTTCCTTTCTTCTTTCCATGACCATCTGAATTGTTTCCTACTACGGCATCAAGAGCTTGATCCCTTGATGGTTTTATGACTCCCATCTATAGCAATTTGTCCTGCTTCTTTTTGAGAGACATGATGAATGAAACTAGAGTGGGAATATTCCAAATTGGGATGGATAATTTTGATGTTTGGAAGGTGGATACGAATATAGAATAGTTTGGTCCCAATTTTGATAGAATACAGAAAATAAGTTTCTCAAGGCTTCTTCTCAATATTACACATATTCAGATACACAACCAAGTTATTGAATTTAGTGAACAAGTCTGTGATGGATTTGAAGATTCTAGGGCTCAGAGAGATCAGCTCATTCTCCAATTGATGCCCTCTCAAATAATATTGCTTCCCAAATAAGGATTTGAGATTTGTACAAATATCCTTCGTATTTTTTAGACCAGATAAATGAAATATTAGATCCTTGGAGATGTTGAGACACAACAATCCATATGCTTCATCAAGCTTGTTCAGGTACTTGGATTTATCTGATGCACCATTTGGTTCAACTTCAAAACCCTTAAGCACTTTGTAGAGACCTTTACTGCACATGAAGATCTCCATTTGATCCTTCCATTCAAAGAAA
This sequence comes from Larix kaempferi, assembly GCA_027924585.1. Taxonomy (NCBI): domain Eukaryota; kingdom Viridiplantae; phylum Streptophyta; class Pinopsida; order Pinales; family Pinaceae; genus Larix; species Larix kaempferi. The sequence continues at coordinate 3,487,824 of BSBM01000150.1, forward strand.
TTGAAGGGAGTGAGTTTTGGTATTGAAGATAGATCCATGGTTGATGATTGAATACGTTATTGATGATGAAATAACCTACAAAAACAACTGGAAATGTATCTTGGAGGATTTTTATTGAATCTACTGAGCTTTTATTAATACAATAGGCACATTATTTGGGTCCTTCACACCTAGATAGACTCCAAAGGATTTATCCAATGGATTCAATGCAATGGCACCATGATTTTATGTGGAAACCGAGTGGCTTCTGGTGCACTAAAGAAAACAGATGCTCATCCTAAGATCTCACAAGATCTTATACCATGTGAAATTCCACGTGATGGATCAAAAAGCTTGAACAAACCTCACTAATTTCACAATGCTTTTACTAAAAAAAGGATTAGGAAGAAACATTGATCAATTCACTCATAAAACCAAAACACAGATGAAAAATTGTTGTTGATACATTCTGTTATCACTCCAAGAAACTCTCCTAGGTTGTATCTCAGAGATGCCTAGTAACTTACTATTTTCTCAATGATGGGTGAATAGGTGGATCAAAGATGGAATGACTAACACAAGGTTACTCAACCAAAGCATGTATAGACATATTCAATGGACAAAGCTTTTAGCCCACGCTGTTCAGAGGTTTTAAATAAAGTGTATAGACGGACAGAACTTATAATCTCAGTAGAAACATACATAAGATAGACATATGAATGGCCAATATTATAATCGAACAAAATACTTGTAAAACTCAATTAATCAACAAAATGAAAATATGACAATTTTCAGATACTGGATCAACTCAAGACATTAAATAGATCTTCAAATACAAGTATAGAACAGACGAGAGGTAAAGCTGAACATAATAGGAAAAATAAGCTTATATTATGATATGTTATAACAAGTTTGAAAGTACAATCAGTGTGCTATCTCCAAAATCGAACCCTTGTTCTACATCAGTCACAGGCTTAATAGCCTTTACAAAATGGTCAAGATCCTGAAAAATGGATTGAATCTACTAAAAATAGCTATCAAAAACAACTTTCTGGAAATTATTAAAGATTCCTACATTCCAAGAGTAACTGCCATCTTTCCAGTCCTCCTAACTTCAACAGTTGTAATGGGCCTTCAGAGGCTAGTGAGTGAGGTCGAACTGATACTTGGAGAATCTGCAGGCCGTTTTTCCCAAAGTAGAAGAGAAGATTCCTTTTCTCATCTTGCTGGAGTCCTTCGGTCTAGAATGGAAAAATAATCACGACTCTCTTAAACCTTTAACCATCATTAGAAATTGCCCTCAAGCTGTTTGGATCAGCAAAGTCAGGTTCGATGCAAAAACCACTTTCTGCGTTATTCCGTATTTTCGGCACCTGGGAAAATTGGGTTAAAATTTGAGTAGCTACAAAAATCTCTGCTTTCGGTGGCTAATGAACAAGTAGCGTGTTCACCTAAGCCACTGAGACACCTTTAGCCATTTGGAGTTGGCCATCTCCTTTTGGTAGCTAGGTGAGTCCCACCTTTATATCCTAATCCGCCGAAAATTGGAGTTTTGGTAGCTAATGAACAATTTCCTATGTTCGCCTAAGCCACCGAAACTACTTGGTCTAGCCTGCAAATTTTTTGACAAAACTGTGTTTTTTCCGACTTCTGCTATTCATCTTTCTACTACTTGGATTTCTCTTCATCCTGGGCCAAAATAGGAGTGTCAGCGAAACTAACTGCTGTTGCTGCTAAGGTGTCAAGGTCTGAGTGTACTTTAGGCTGGGGTTTCAGAGTCATTTCCTTACCTCCCAGAAGCTCAACCTTCCTGCTCAACCTAATATTGTCTCTTATCAATCTTATATTCCTCCCTTTCAACTTGCTGTTCTTTTGAGTTAACCCTTGAAAGGAGGTATACAACTCATTGTTTCTTTCAGTTAACCTTTCATTTTTCTCCTTGATCGCCCTCTGAAGAAGCTCCAGCTCATACACCTTTCTTAACAATTGATTAATTTTTTGGGATGAGGTCTTCTTTGACTGGCTGGTTGATGCTTCATCAATCTGTGGATTTGGCTCTTCCTTAGGTGCAGGTGAGAACAGACTTTCACCTCCTACCCCAGCTTCTGGATGTTCGTCCTCTTCAAAATATATGTAAGGCAAGTTGAGGATTTTTTTCCTTCTGAACCAGCACCCTCGTCCCCAGTCTTACTACTGAATTCTAGTTTCTTTTTAGCCTTATGCATTTTGGGAGCTGAGGAAAGGGGGTTGACTGCAATTGGGGAAATAGCCCTCCTCTTCCTTTTCCCACTTCTAGGGGTAGAAGACTTCTTCCCACCTTTTGGTTGCAACTCTATTTCGAACTCATTCTAGAAGAGGAAGAATGCCCAGTTCATGTTTCTCCTTTGCAACAACTTAGAAACTATGAGCTTGATCAAACCATGGTGGTACATCCTGCTTGTGATTTTGGTTAGCTGGGCTCTGACTTGATGAGCCATTTTAGTCAGGCTTTTGTAGAGATAGAAAGGGAGATTTAGGGGGCTCCTGCCAGTGAAATGGTTCATTAATTTAAAATGGTAAATTAGCATCCTGTTATACCTACCTTCACAGGTTATGTAAACCAGAATCGACTTCAACAGTTGCTGCCATTTATCTTCAAGGTATGACATAGGAATATCTTTCTTTCATACTAGATTCCTATGCTCAGGTTTCAGATAGGATCGAAACTCGAAATCCTTTGTAGCAATGGTCTTGAACCAATTTTCTCCAGTCGCTGGAAGCTCTGTCACCTCGGCTATAAGGGCTTCGTCTACCTAAAATTCCTCCTTGCCAATTATCGCCCTTGTGCTGTCAAAGGTGAGGGAAAATGCTTCGGCTATCTGCTGATGAGATCCCTGTAGTTTTTTGCAAAAATTATAACAGCTAGCATCCTTGAAGAGTCGACAGACCTTGGGGTGTGCCTCCAGGTAACATATGTCATTTAATTCTTTCCAAAGGACCACTCCTCCACTTTTCTTCATTGTAAGCTGCTTCCTGGCACCTGCTACTAAAAATCGGGCTTGAGGAAACGATGCGAAATCAGGAAAAAGGGGAGCTTGACGACGTGGTGAGAGCGAAGGAGGAGGGGTGGCACGGTTTTCAGAAACTAACTTCGAGTGATGTGAACTGGAGGATTAATCCCGAGGGTTTAATAATGTGTTACTATGGCATGATCACACTGGAGGAACAGTCTTTTAGAAGATTGGTATGTGGAAGGGTATCAAGGTTCATTCGGCCAGGGTGAGATTATGATGGCGGTAGGCTTCACGTTGGGGAAGATCGTGTAATTGCTGGAAGTGACCCTTTTGGTGGTTAAGCAATGATGAACCCCCTTTAATTTACGAATAAACCATTTATTGGATGTTTCCACCGTTCGACACCGACTCAATTTTGGTAGCCAACGATTTCACCTTTGACACCGCAAGCCGCCGGAAAAGTTTTCACAAATGCCTCTACTTTCGGTGGTTGTGGATGATGTTTCCTTTGAACTATAAGCTGCCAAAAACCTGCCCTTTTCGGTGGCTAATGAACAACTATCGTATCCGCCTAAGCCACCGAAAACTGCTCTGTGATATATGATACGTGCCTTCCCTTTCGATAGCTTGGAGTAGTTTTACCTTTGTGCTGTGAGCTGCTGAAAGCTGGGCTTTCGGTAGCTAATGAACAATTTCCCTGTCCGCCTAAGCTACCAAAACCAAAAAAATATTTCTTGGAGACAAAGTACCATCAAATGTTATTTCAAACTTCATTACACACTTCAAACTCTTGAAAAAGAATCTCAAATGCATCTAAAAATGAAAAATCTAAAGACCTCCCATCACTTAGAAACCACAACTAGTCTATGTTTATTTGAGGAGATAACATCTGTCTCCTACTTAGGGATGGAAACCTCCCGGTAAGGTTCTGAGAACCACAGATCAAATGCCTTTCCCGTAAAACAAAAATCTAACCCTATCTTCTAGTGTTCCATTGGGCATGGATTTATTTGCAAAAACTAAAAACAAAATGATATTTACAATGACTAGGCTATGAAACCTCAGATGAAATAAAGTTTTAGAAAATTCCCTTTGACTGGGCCACCAAACATCTCTTCACCTTCCAGACTTTGCAGATTGAAAGTGTTGTTCTATTGTGCTTGGGTTATCACGTACGAACCTGTCCATAGAGAATCAAATTTGTCATGCTTTCCCTTTTCCTGCCTAGGGGCATCCCATTTTAGAACCCAGTCTCCAACCTAAAAACTTTCTACCTTTGCCTTCTTGTCAAAAGTATCTTTTATCCTCTTCTGGTGAGCTTTTGACTTCTCCACCAACTGTTCTCTAGTCTACTGTAATTCAACCAAATCAAGCATTCTTCTCACCATGTCATTCGGCTCATCCTGTTCTTCCTGAAAAAACTTAGTTACTGGCAGGATTAGCTGAATTGGAAAAATGGCATCAGTACCATAAACCAATCTGAAGGTGGAAGTCCCTATGGATTTTTTATCTGTCACTCTGTCAGCCCAGAGAGCAAACTTTAGTTTGGAATCCCAACTCTTTTTATTTTCTTCCAATAACTTTATGATGATTCTAACTAGACTTTTATTGGATGACTCGACGAGGCCATTGCCTTAAGGGTAGTAGGGAGTAGAGTGCACCAACTGAATGCCCATTGACTCACACATGTGGACTAGTGCTTTGTCCTTAAAAGCTGGTGCATTATTAGTCACCAGCCTTTTTGGGCAACCAAACCTGCTAAGGATGTTTTCATAGAGAAAGTTCATGATGACTTGATGATTAGCTTTCCTCGTGAGAATTGCCTCTATCCACTTGGTAAAATAGTCAGTGGCCACCAGGATCCATCTATGTTGACCACTGGATGAAGGATTAATATCTCCTATAAAATCAATGCCCCATTGCTGGAAGGGGCCATTAACCATAATAGGTTTCAGTGGAAAGGATTTCAACTGCTGTTTTCCTGCGAATCTTTGGCATTTGTCACAAGATTTCACAAAAGTGTATACATCAGAGAAAAGAACAGGCCAATAGTATCTAGCCCTTAGAATCTCATGATCTGTAGTTTTCCAGTAATGATGGCCTCCACATATGCTTGAATGGAAGTGATGCATGACTTGACCTGACTCTTCTTTATCTAGGCACTTGAGCAGCATGCCAGCAGGATCTTTCCAATATAGCAGACTATTATTTATGCAAAATTTAACAGATTTAAGTTTAAGAGCTCGTGTTTGGGTTGTGCTGAGTCCAGGAGGAACTTCCAAATTCTGTAGAAAATGAATAATACCTAAATACCACTCACATGAAGACAAATTTTCAGCCACCTGCTGACTATTATGTTGCTCTGCTGCTGCTGCTTTTGTCTGCAAACCTGCTAAGCTTATTCCAATGAAATTCATGTCTAATAGTCTGGAGTTTTCTTCAGCCATAAGCTTAGCTAAGCCTTGACCCTTTACTAACCTGGTGGGCTTCACCTCTACATAAAATTCGATCAGCTTAGCGATCCACTTGGCTCTCTTGCCATCAATGTCAGGTTGAGTTAAAACATCTTTCACAGAAGCTGAAGGGACATAAGCTATGACCTTTGCGTGTAGGATATAAATTCTGAATGCCTTCAATGACTTGATCAGAGCATAGGTCTGTTCTTCTATGGGATCGTATTTTAGTTCAGCATCCCTCAATGTTTTGCTGAAGAAGGAAATTGGGTGATCAAGACCTTCATCATCTTTCTGCAACAAAACTGCTGCCACTGTGTCATGGGAAGAAAAAGAGAAAATACAGAAAACCTGGGTGTAATCTGGACTAATCAGAGTATGAGCTTCCATGATATCCTGTTTGATGGATTCGAAAGAGTCCCTTGCATTTTCTGTCCATTTAATTTCGGATCCCTTTTTTCAGAATGGAAGTTATATGCTTTACCAACTCAGAAAAATTTGGAATAAACTTCCTGACAAAATTTATCTTACCGAGGAAGGATTGAATGTCTTTTTCGACCTTGGTATAGACACCTTCTGAATTGCTTCAACCCGAACTGGATCGATCTTTACACCCTGTGCTGAAACTATGTGGCCTAGGAGCTTTCCCTCCAAGAGAGCAAACTAAGACTTCTTAGGATTCAAAGAAATTCCAAACTGCCTACATTTCAGAAACACCTCCTTTAGGTGCTGCAAATGTTCTTTGTGACTGTTTGAGTATACAATGATATCATCAAGGTAAATGAGGACAAACGTATCCTTTAACCCCACAAAAGCTATGTCCATGGCCCAAACGGCATCTTAGCGTACATGAAGGTACCCCAAGGGGTGGTAAAGGCTGTCATCTCTTGGTCATCAAGGTGTACAGAAATTTGATTGTAGCCTGAGAATCCATCTAGGAATGATATGACACTAGCTCCTGAGACTCTTTGCAGTAAATGCTCCATCTTGGGTAGGGGATAGTTGTCTTTTTTGGAGCACTTGTTTAGGTTTCTTAAATCAACACATAACCTGACCTCCCCACTTTTCTTCCTTACTACTGCTAGATTGGCGATCCATTTAGAATATCTCAGTGGGATTATTATTTTAGCATCAAGGAGCTTCTTGATTTCTTTTTCAATTATAGGTAACAGGAGAGGGTTGATGGGCCTTAACTTCTGCTTGAAAGGGATGGTATCATTTTCTAGAGGAATTCCATGTTGAATAGTATCTTCGTCGTAGGTTTTCAGATCACTGTATTCCCAAGCAAAAACATCAGCAAATTCTTTTATAAGGCTGCAATATTCTGACCTCTAATCAGCTGTCAACTCAGTAGACAAATTTAAGAATTTAGGATGATTTTGATTGCCTATGTTGTGCTCATGGACAGCAGGGTCATTCTCCTTTTCCACAAGTTTGAAGGGGACATCATTATGGTCAAAAATCCTTTCAAGAGGTACTAAGCCTCGAGGTATATGATTGCTTGGCAACTGAACAATGTCATGTTGACCCATTTTCCCTTTTAACTTAGACTTCTGGGATTCCTCTATGTTTAGGTTTTCTTGGTCAATATGCATATCAGAAAATTCATCAACAACTTGGAGAAATCTACCAAGTTCATCATTATTCTCAAAAACTTTCCAAAATTTGACGTTATCAAGTAAGGATGGCCTGTACCTGACTTGGATTTCATAGTGCAATTTAGGAGGCATAGGAGGAATAAATGTACTAGCAGAGATAGCCAGGGAATCAGCTAGGTGGTTCATAGCTCTAGGTATATAAAAGATGTCGAAAATCATAAAAGAATCTCTAAGCTTCCATACCTTGTCTCTGTATGCCTTCAGCCTGACGTTTTTTGCTTGAAAATTTCCGTTAACCTGTTGTATGATGAGCTTTGCATCTCCAAATATCTTCAGGCCCATGATTCCCATTTCTTTGGCAGCCTTGACTCCCAACAGCAACGCCTCATACTCTGTTATATTGTTAGTAGTTTTGAAATCCAGTTTATAAGACAAATGTATAACATCCTTCAAAGGAGAGATTAAAACTACACCTGCACCCACTGAAGCTTGGGTACTAGCACCATCAAAAAACATGCTCCAAACAGAAGTGGTTACTTCTTTAGATTTCTGACAAGCGAGCTTTGTGAGCTGCAAAGGAGCTGGCTGATCATCATCTATTTGCAGGATACATGCTCCAAAGTCTGTATCCAATGCATAAATGGGAAGGTTTATCGACTTCTTTTCATTGTTGATGATGTAGGAAAGTTGGTTTTCTCTGTAGAGCCTTTTAGTTTCACCCCCAAACATTGGGATTGTGGCATAAGTCAGATCCATCTGCAAGGTTCCCCCTAGGTGTTTACTCCATGAGCGGGACAAGAGAATTCCAAACTTGGGTGGGATATTAGAAACTACTACGTCCATTACCATGCTTTTTGAAGGCATCTGGGACAGGTTTATGACAAGATCTTTTATGAGGCCCAGGCATTTTACTTTCCTGGAGTCAAAAGAGAAGAGATCATGGTAGGGTTTTGTGATGCTAAGTCCCAACTCATCCATTACTGCTTTTGGCATAAGATTGTGGGACGCTCTCCTGAGTCTAGCAGACAATTGTGAAGAATTTTGTCATGGATGTTCAAGGATATGTAGAAAGGTGGACAAGACCCATCCAGTTCTTCAACCATAGGGCCTAGGGTTACTGAGGGCCTATCATCTTGCAAATTCACAAAATCAGCATCTACGGGTGTTTTTGGTTGAAGGGATCGCAGTATAGATGACTTGAAGGAATCATTTTTCATAAGCTCAATTAGTGGGAGAGAGATTTTCAGCTTTTGAATTTCTGATTCGAGATTAAAAGGGTAAGAAAATTTTTCAGAAGACCTTACCTCTCGCACTGGGGCTTTAAGCTGAATTTGATCAGGGACAGAAAGTGGTAACGGCCTTTGCTGCTGTTTTGAAAGGGAGACAATCTGTTTTGCAGGAGCAACAATCTTTTTGGTGGGAGAAGCTGGCTGCTTTGTAAGGACAGGATTCTTCTTTCCTGGGGCAACGGTCACAGGTTTTTTGGCAGCAGTCCTAGACCTCAAATTATAACCTCCCTAATACAATGATTCTTCAGCGATCTATTTGTTCATGAGGGCTTCCTCATAATCAGATTGTGTCAGGAAAGAGGAGTCAACTTTATCCTCCATACAGCTGATATTGTCTTCTTATTCTTCTTATCCCGGAATAAGCTCTTGTTCTTCTTCCAATACAACATGCTAGAAAGGAGCTCTGATCCTTTGTTCATTAGCAGGATTCTTATCTCTTTGGAGGATCTGAGTCTGTGGGTTGTTTCTCCTGTAAGGGAGAGTGTTATGGTTTCTAAGGACGAACTCATTTGGCCCTTTACCTGTTGCAAGTTTTTGGCCTTGAACCTTCAGTTTAGAAATATCAGAGGTCAAGCTATCGAACATCTTAGACAATTTTTCCATTTTTGTTTCTGACGAGGAGGAAGAGTCTGGAGTTGGTCTCTTTCTGTCCATTTTTCCCTTAAGAATTTCAAATGTAGCGATATTGGAATCAACTTCAAGAGCAACATCTTGCATGAGTAATAAGGACGCAGATCTCCTTTCTCTGAGATGAAGACAGAAATCGGGATCAAAAGCATTTGCATAAGTGATTCTGGCTGAAGTGTCTGTAGGTTTGATCTCAGCAGGGATCTTTCCAAACATCTTATTGAATCTCTTTGTGAAAGTTGACATAGACTCGCCACTTTGCCTCTTCAAATTTCAAAATTCTGTGAGGTAATAGAGGTGGTCCCTTCTTTCTCCTCAATGCTTCAAAAACAAGTCATCTAGGGCTTCGATGTCAGCTATTGATCCAGCAGGTGACTCTTTGAACCATTTCCTATCCTGACCGTCGAAACTTTGCACAAAAACCCTAGTCCATACATCTTCATGCTCAATATTTATGTTCTCAGCATAACTATAGAATGCCTCTAAATGCTCTTCAGCTGTAAATTCCCCCTCTCCAGTAAACTTAGGCATGTATTTTTGGTAATCTCCAGTAGGCATAGCATAAAGGGGGTCAGGCAGATTTAGAGGGGCATACCTGGCCATGAGGATTTTTTCCATCTTAGTCAGAGGGACAGCCATAGCGGATGTGGGTATGGAAAGGGTAGAAGAATATATCGTTGGTGTGTGGGATAGCTGAGCAAGTATGGGAGGTGATGGAAGTGGTGGTTTTGACCCAATGGAGTCGCCAAGATTTGAGGTGAAAAGATTTATGGGCTGGTTGGGACAATATAAATCTTTATAGGACTATGCAAGCAACGAGGCCAATCTTTCTTCACGCTGATCTAGAAGATTCTGCAAGATGTTTTCAATGGCAAGTACATTGGTATGAACAAAAGGATAGCTCTCTTCAAGCTCAGTTGCTAAGGGATTCAGATAGGAAGAATATCCCTCTTCTTTGATGGATTCTAGGATTTCTTTCCCTAAGTTAGCTTGGGAAACAGATTCAGAAATAGGATCTTCAACAACAAAACTAGTCGGGAGCTCTTCAATTTCCAAATATTTTGATTTACTTATAATGTTCTGTAAACTAGCTTCTTCAGTAGGTGGAAATTTAAAAGGAGTTTCATTTGATAAAACAGAAGCAGTACCTCTAGAAGTACCTGATGTGGTTCCCCTTGCAGACCTAGAAATCTGTCTTTGTGAAGCTCTTCCTCTCCTTATAATCTGCTCAGGATTTGAAACAGGTGTCACTGGTGGCCTTTGAGTATTTGCTCTGGTACTTGGTCTTCTCGAAGCCACTTCGTTCCAATGGAGTTTCCAGATAGATGATTACAACCAGGAATACCATCCACACTTTGTCTATCATCAAAATTGGATCTTATGTCGTTCTCCCAAGGAAACTAGTTTCAACTTCCTCTCCCCGGCAGCGCGCCAAAATGTTATCACTCCAAGAAACTCTCCTAGGTTGTATCTCAGAGATGCCTTGTAACTTACTATTTTCTCAATTATGGGTGAATAGGTGGATCAAAGATGGAATGACTAACACAAGGTTACTCAACCAAAGCATGTATAGACATATTCAATGGACAAGGCTTTTAGCCCACGCTGTTTAGAGGTTTTAAATAAAGTGTATAGACGGACAAAACTTATAATCTCAGCAGAAACATATATAAGACAGACATATGAATGTCCAATATTATAATCGAAGAAAATACTTGTAAAACTCAGTTAATCAATGAAATGAAAAGATGACAGTTTTCATATACTGGATCAACTCAAGACATGAAATAGATCATCAAATACAAGTATAGAATAGACGAGAGGTAAATCTGAACATAATAGGAAAAAGAATCTTATATTATGATATTCTATAAGAAGTTTGAAAGTACAATCAGTGTGTTATCTCCAAAATCAAACCCCTGTTCTATAGCAGTCATAGGCTTTATAGCCTTTACAAAACGGTCAAGATCCTGAAAAATGGATCGAATCTACTAAAAATAGTTATAAAAAATAGCTTTCTGGAAATTATGAAAGATTCCTACATTCCAAGAGTAACTGCAATCGTGCCAGTCCTCCTAACTTTGACAATTGTAATGGGACTTCAGAGGCTAGTGAGTGAGGTCGAACTGCTACCTAGAGAATCTGCAGGCCGTTTTTCCCAAAGTAGACGAGAAGATTCCTTTTCTCATCTTGCTAGCGTCCTTCAGTCTGAAACGAAAAAAAATCATGACTCTCTTAAACCTTTAACCATCATTAGAAAATGTCCTCGAGATGCTTGGATCAACAAAGTCAGGCTCGATGCAAAAACCACTTTCTTCGTTATTCGGTATTTTCGGCAGCTGGGAAAATTGGGTTAAAATTTGATTAGTTACAGAAAGCCCTACTTTCGGTGGCTAATGAACAAGTAGCATGTTCGCCTAAGCCACCGAGACACCTTTAGCCATTTGGAGTTGGCCATCTCCTTTTGGTAGCTAGATGAGTCCCACCTTTATATCCTCAGCCGCCGAAAATTGGAGTTTTGGTAGCTAATGAACAATTTCCTATGTTCGCCTAAGCCACCGAAACTGCTTGGTCTAGCCTGCAAAACGTTTGACAAAACTGCGCTTTTTTCGACTTCTGCTACTTATCTTTCTACTTCTTGGATTTCTCTTCATCCTAGGCCAAAACCGGAGTGTCAGGGAAACTAACTGCTGTTGCTGCTAAGGTGTCAAGGTCTGAGTGTACTTCAGGCTGGGGTTTCGGAGTCATTTCCTTACCTCCCAGAAGCTCAACCTTCCTGCTCAACCTGATATTGTCTCTTATCAATCTTATATTCCTCCCTTTCAACTTGTTGTGCTTTTTGGTTAACCCTTGAAAGGAGGTATACAACTCATTGTTTCTTTCAGTTAACCTTCATTTTTCTCCTTGATCACCCTCTGAATAAGCTCCAGCTCATACACCTGTCTTAATAGTTGATTAATTTTCTGGGATGAGGTCTTCATTGACTAGTTGGTTGATGCTTCAGCAATCTGTGGATTTGGCTCTTCCTCGGGTGCAGGTGAGAACATACTTTCACCTCCTACCCCAGCTTCTAGATGTTCATCCTCTTTGGAATATGTGTAAGGAAGGTTGAGGATGTTTTTTCCTTTTGAACCAGCTCCCTCGTCCCCAGTCTTACTACTGAATTCTAGTTTCTTTTTAGCCTTTTGCATTTTGGGAGCTGAGGAAAGGGGGTTGACTGCAATTGGGGAAATATCCCTCCTCTTCCTTTTCCCACTTCTAGGGGTAGAAGACTTCTTCCCACCTTCTGGTTGCAACTTTGTTTCGAACTCATTCCAAAAGAGGAAGAACGCCTAGTTCATGTTTCTCCTTTGCAACAACTCAGAAACTATGAGCTTGATCAAACCATGGTGGTACAGCCTGCCTACGATTTTGGTTGGCTGGGATCTGACTTGATGAGCCATTTTAGTTAGGCCTTTGTAGAGATAAAAAGGGAGATTTAGGGGGCTCCTGCCAGTGAAATGGTTCATTAATTTAAAATGGTAAATTATCACCTTGTTATACCTACCTTCATAGGTTATGTAAACCCGAATCGACTTCAACAGATGCTGCCATTTATCTTCAAGGTATGACCTAGGAATATCTTTCTTCCATACCAGATTCCTATGCTCAGGTTTCAGATAGGATCGAAACTCGAAATCCTTTGTAGCAGTGGTCTTGAACCAATTTTCTCCAGTTGCTAGAAGCTCTGTCACCTCGACTATAAGGGCTTCATCTACCTGGAATTCCTCCTTGCCAATTATCGCTCTTGTGCCATCAAAGGTGAGGGCAAATGCTTCGGCTATCTGTTAATGAGATCCCTGCAGTTTTTTGCAAAAATTATAACAGCCAGCATCCTTGAAGAGTCGACAGACCTCAGGGTGCGCCTCCAAGTAACAGATGTCGTTTAATTCTTTCTGGAGGACCACTCCTCCACTTCTCTTCATTGTAAGTTGCTTCCTAGCATCTGCTGCTAAAAATAAGGCTTGAGAGAATGACACGAAATCAAGAAAAAGGGGAGCTTGATGACGTGGTGAGAGCGAAGGAGGAAGGGTGGCATGGTTTTCAGAAACTAACTTCGAGGGATGTGAACTGGAGGATTAATCATGAGGGTTTAATAATGTGTTAATGTGGCATGATCACACTGGACTAACAGTATTTTAGAAGATCGGTATGTGGAAGGGTATCAAGGTTCATCCGACTAGGGTGAGATTATGATGGCGGCAGGCTTCACGTTGGGGAAGATCGTGTAATTGCTAGAAGTGACCATTTCGGTGGTTAAGCAATAATGAAACCCCTTTAATTTACGACTAAACCCTTGATTAGATGTTTCCACCGTTCGACACCGACTAAATTTCGGTAGCCAACGATTTCGCCTTTGACACCGCAAGCTGCCGGAAAAGTTTTCACAAATGCCTCTGCTTTCGGTGGCTATGGACGATCCTGCCTTTGAATTGTAAGATGCCAGAAACCTGCCCTTTTCGGTGGCTAATGAATAACTATCGTATTCGCCTAAGCCACCGAAAACTGCTCCGTGATATATGATACGTACCTTCCCTTTCGATAGCTTTGAGTAGTTTTACCTTTGCGCTGTGAGTTGCTAAAAGATGGGTTTTTTGTAACTAATGAACAATTTCCCTATCCGCCTAAGCTACCAAAACCGAAAAAGTCTTTCTTGGAGACAAAGTACCATCAAATGTTATTTCAAACTTCATCACACACTTCAAACTCTTGAAAAAGAACCTCAAATGCATCTAAAAATGAAAAATCTAAAGACCTCCTATCACCTAGAAACCACAACTTGTCTATGTTTATTTGAGGAGATAACACATTCTTTAGCAATAAGCTGGTAAACAAAATATGTTACAATAGAATGAACTTGATAGCCTCTAGTAGGATTCGAATTCACATCAAGTCTAGGCTTAGTTTGCATTGGAACGATCACCTGATAAGGTCTAGTGGCCACTAATTCTCAATGGCTAGTCAAATGAGGTGGAATGGTGCATGTCTGAGTCATTGGGGCTATAAACTAGGGAAGGAGACTCCAAGGAGGCACATAACTTACTGACAGTGGTAAAAAAGGGTGCTCCTACACTTAGTGGTAGTCAAGCTAGGTGTAACAGACAGTTAACTAAACAATCAGGGGGACAAGGTGCCTTTGATCATGAGACTCCTAAAATCATGCATGAGGACACATTTAAACTCCAGTGATGTGGATAAGGCACTCTGAGTGGATAAGGAGGTGAATGATGACGAAATTGAAGGACTAGGTGCTAGGAAAATCACCTACCACTACATGGAATGCATGCATGCACGAAAAAAGTTAACAATGTTGAGATGGTTAGAATATTCCAACAATAACAAACCATTTACTTGTCTTGATGAAGAAGAGCAACAAAAGATAGTGAAAGGCATTCCAAGGCCTATTTCCATAAGAGAAATTTTATCTCTACAATTAAAGAGATGTTTCAAAAAAGGATGTCAATTGTATGCAGGTCATGTGCAAGAACCAGAGAAGTGTAAAATCCAATGTTTAGAATACTTTCCAATATTGGAAGATTTTGTACATGTGTTTAAAGAAATACCAGGTTTGTCATTGAAAACAGATATTGCGTTCTTTGTTGATTTGATTACTAGAGTTACCCCAGTTTCCAAAGTTCCATACAGAATGAGTACACCAAAGTTAAAAGAGTGACAGATGCAGCTAGAAGAATTGTTGAAGAAAGGGTATACACTTCCAAGTGTGTCTCCTTGGGGAGTGCCAGTACTAATTGTAAAGAAAAAGGATGGCACTATGAGGTTGTGTATTGACTTCATATAGTTGAACAAGGTCACTGTGAAGAATAAATATCCACTTCCTAGATTTGATGACTTGTTCGATCAGCTTAAAGGAGCAAATATTTTCTCAAATATATATTTGAGATCTGGTTATCATCAAGTGAGGATAAAAGATGAAGACATTAGCAAGGAAACCTTCGGGACTATATATGGTCATTATGAGTTTGTGGTGGTGCCATTTGGGTTAACAAATGCACCAACTACATTTATGTGCTTGATGAATGAGGTATTCACAAATTATTTGGATAATTTTTTCATTGTGTTTATGAATGTCATTCTTATTTATTCAAACTCATAAGAGTATCATGAAGAACATTTTAGATTGGTACTACAAGTGTTGAGAGAACGTTGTATTTATGCCAAGCTGAGTAAATGTTCTTTCTATCGAAGGAAAATTCGTTACTTGGGACATATAATATTTGAAGAAGGAATAGGAGTGGACCTAGAGAATATAGAATCCATTATAGGATGGCTCACTTTATACCATTCAAGTCAACTCACAAGAAAGCTAATATAACATATATTTATATGAAAGAGATTGCCATGTTACATGGGATACCTAAGGAAATAGTTTCAGGAAGATATCCAAAGTTTACTTCAAAATTTTGGACAGGAATATTCAAAGGATTTGGAACAAACTTGAATTTAAGCACAACATATCATCCATAGACAAATGGGCATACTGAGAGAATCAATCAAGTTATTGAGGATATGTTAAGAATGTATGTGATGGATCAACCATCAAAATGGGAAGACTATCTATATTTGGTAAAGTTTGCATATAATAATGGGTAGCATGCTTCTCTGAAGATGAGTCCATTTGAATCCTTGTATGGTAGAAAATTCAATACTCCAATCTGTTGGGATAAACTAGTTGACAAGGTAATAATTGGGCTAGAATTACTCATAGAAATGAAAGTATAGTTGTTAAAAATCAAGAAGAATTTGAAAGTGGCACAGGACAAAAAAAAAGATATGCAGACAAAGGAAGTGCAGTAAAAGAATTTAAAGCAGGGGATCATGTGTATTTGAAAGTCATACCAAAGAGGAGTTTCTTGAAATTGGGAATATGTCCAAAGCTTGCAAACCTGATTTTGTGGGCCATTTGAAATTTTGGATAGAAAAGGGCCTGTAGCTGACGCATTAGCATTTCCTACAGTGCATAATGTATTTCATGTATCTTTATTAAAGAAATATGTGTCTGATCCTAACCACATAATTGATTGAGTTGTGATACAGGTGGAGCTGGAAGGTGATATTCCAATATAGCTAGTGTGTATCCTCGATCGAAAATTCATTTTGCTAAGGAATAGGTCTATCAGATAGGTAAAGGTCCAATGGAACCATTACAGTCCTGAAGAAGCAATATGGGAGCTCAAGGATTTGATGTGGGAAGCAAACCCACAATTACTTTGAAGTTTTGATAAAAATTTTGGAAATGTACGTAGTGGTGATAATGCATTGAAGACAGTGCATAAATTAAGGGGGGGGATATAATACCCTGGTTTGACCCCACAATTTAAAATTGTAAATATTGATGTAAAAGTCTAGAAGCTAGAAACAAATGGTCAAGATGAACAAGACTATGTAAATATGTACATTTTGATATTAATATAAAATCTCTAAATGGATGCAGAGGAAGAAGGACAAAGAAGATATGGGGGGATATGATTCCACTAGTGGGGAAGTGATATTGGGCTTAAGCTTATTTCCCAAACCTTAGCAATGTAAACCAAGTTCTTAAACTAAGATTAAGAGCCATGCTTTAATTAAAGAATTATTTAATTATCATAATATGGGATTAAGAGGGGAAAAGGTGGTTCGATGTAGAGTGGCCACATGGAAATATGAAATATGCCTATAAAATTGATTTTTCAAGCTAGAGAGGGGTCCATTCCTCTTGCATTCTTCCACCAATCGAATTTCATTCCACTCCCTTTCCTTTGCAATCAAATTACATATCTTGGTATCAGAACAGGAAACAAATAATTTCATTACACTCCCTTTCCTTCATCATTGAATGCCATAGCTTGGTACCAAAATAGGAAACACAATGCCATTGTTGAATATGAATTATGCAATCCATTAACCGTGGTATTCTGGTCTATGAGTGAAACCTGGCCTGAAGATTGTGCCCTAGAGTCCCAATTTAGAGACATCTTGTCCAACCTATTCTAGAGCGCAACAAGAGAACTAGAGGTTTCCCGAGGGACTGTTAACTCAGAGAAGGGAGCTTGTTCCTAGCATTGTGTAGGTTGATGGGAAAGGAGAATTGAGGATTGGGACAACTATGGAGGGGGGTTAGGATCCAATGGGTTGCATGAGAGGTTCAACTGAGTAGTGTGAGATTGAGGAATATCTTTTCCCTTGTGGATTCATAGTCGTAGATCAATGGTGGCCTGTCAAAGGAATAGGTGGCTTAACAGTGCCTATGGATGGGAGGAACGTCCTTCACATGCATCCAGTTGGAGAACGATTAATGTAAAAGATAAGTCTCTAATTGCATATGAATGCCATGTTGAATTATGTCTTTGCATATTGTTTAATTATTGTTTATGATTATATCTATGAATAAAATTATATGGCTTGGTATGTGCTTCATGCTTGAATATCCTATAAATTGTAATGTATGAATAAAATGATTTGGGTGGCCATTTATATTTATTTTTGTTCTGTTATGAAACAAATTTATGAAAAAATGAAATTGATTATGAATGTTAAATTCAGATATGGAATTTGAGTGCCCCATGGTCTCAATGGTCAAATGAGGTAGTCGGGTACGTTACACCAACTTATGGACCTCAGAAGAACATAATGCTTGGGAGATGTTATCGAATTCAGAAGAGAACCCCATTATAAAACCCTCAACACCCACATCTATGACTACCCCACCATCCTCTTGTGCCTTATAAATTTCATTCAAAGAAACTTATTGAAAACTATTTGAAGAAATCAAAGGATAAGTAGAATGAGAGGAAGGGGACAATATTTTCTTATCTTTCTTACTCAAAAGTGATGATGCTGACTTGAATTCCTTCTAAATATCCTCCAGGTTGGTGAGAAAGGATGATAGGAAGTCCAAATCTCTAAAATTATTCTCATGTCTCCTAATTAACCACCAAATGACACTCCCCTTCAATCAATAGTATAGAATTGTACCCAACCAAAAAATCATTAATAGATGTCCCTGAGGCTAACACTTCCAAATTACCTGTTAGGAACCAAGGGTTTAGGGAGTGCCTATAATATACCCATTTTGACCCTTCGGATGTATTGTATTGTAATTTAAACATTGTATATACGTGATGTATGATTCCTAGCGTGGAGCTTAAGGACAAGGTCCTGCTAATAAATGCTTAGCCTGGTATTTCAAATCGTGCTATCCATGTGCTAGAAAGCCATGGAAATTGTAAAAGCATGTAGATGATTATAATGCAAACAAAAATACCAAGGGGATGGCTATGGATGCAACTAAATGAGGGGGCTATGTGTATCCACTAGGGAGAGGTGAGGGGGAGTGGGATTAAACCCTAGGCTGCCATATGTCATCTTGAGAACCCATTTGACCTTCCTTGCTAACATTTAATTCTGTTGCAAGGAAGTGGATGAGGAAAATCAGTCCATGGATTGATGGAGGATGGGCTCTGTTTTTCTTGACCCATAAGTGACCCTACCTCATGGGGGGACGTTTTCCCTCATCTGCAGGCCATAGTGGGGGGGGGGGAAGCTTCAGTTTTGGGGGAGGACAGATGCCTGATAGTGAGAAAAATGAGAGATCACTCAGGGTGGTGAGGGCTTCACCCAATCCAAATTTTAAAGGCAGAGGAAATTCCCCGGGCCAAGGGATGTAGAGAATGCAAGCTCGAAAGAACATATATTTGCTTCAGAGAACTTCTAACGCCCATCGTGAGAGGGGATAAGACATGTGTGGAGCCTGTCAGAATATGATCGGTGAAGTAGCTGGCCATTAAAAAAGTTCTGCACTTGGTCAATTCATTCAAATAATAGAAGGGGGTTTACGCCCACACTACCTACTTTTTACAAAAAATGGAAATCGCGATTCTGAGTGAATCCGCTTTTGGAAGTGCCAAGATCGCCCATAATGTTGGTTGTGGAGCCAGATCTTCTAGTCTCATAGATGATATTGTATCAGCCGTGTTTGTACCCCAGTTTTATATGATATGTAGGTGGACTGTACAGTAACCCCAGCGGGGGGGTGTGGGGGGGCATCGCCCCCCCATGAGGTTCCAGGGGGACCATCCCCCCTGGCTGGGGGGGTCCGGGGGCCAGCGGGCCCCCGGCGGGGGTTCGGGGGGCAACGCTCCCGAAGAAAATTTTTGGGGCTGTTTTCGCCAGTTGTTTTGAGGGCCCATGGTTTTGGGTATCCTGTGGTATTTTCCCATTGTATTTCCCTTATAAAATAAAGACATTGCAATACGGCTAGGGATGATGATGTATTAGGTTTTATGCATTGTAAAGATCTCTGAGATTAGGAGAGAGACTGTGAAACCGAGAAGAGGATGTGTAGCGGTTGTGCTGCAGGTTATATCCCTTCACCTTGCTGGACGGTAATAATAATAAGGACTGGCAAATTCAGTGTGGACGTAGCCCAAGTTGGAGGAACCACGATATATCTGTGTCTCTCTTGTAATGTGTATGTGTGATTATATTTGCATTTTTGTTTATTGTTATTGCTCTGCGATCCTATTTTTCTAACAATTGGTATCAGAGCCAAAGGTCTATTTGGCAGTTAAACCCGTAGGAAGCTAGGGTTTCTGGTTCGAGTGGGAGCAATGGTAGAAGAAGGAAAGTTTAAGGTCGAGAAGTTTAACGGCCAAAACTTCGGGTTATGGAAGATGAAAATGGAGGACTATCTGTACCAGAAGGATCTATTCCTACCGTTGGGAGGAAAAGCAAAGCAGCTGATGGCTATGAAGGATGAAGAATGGGAGGTTCTTGACAGAAAGGCTCTGGGAACAATACGGTTGAGCTTGGCTTTGTCGGTGGCTTTCAATATTTCAGAAGAAATGACAACAGAGGATTTGATGAACGCATTGGGTAAGCTGTGTGAAAAACCTTCGGCCTCCAACAAGGTATTTCTAATGAAACGTTTATTTAATATGAAGATGTCTGAAGGTGGATCTATTACTGATCATTTAAATGAGTTTAATACGGTTACAAATCAACTAAGTTCTGTAAGTGTGAACTTTGATGATGAGGTTAGGGCTCTTCTAATCTTGTGTTCATTGCTAGAAAGCTGGAATAGTTTGGTCATGGCTGTAAGTAACTCTGTCTCTGGTTCAAACACATTGAAATTTGATGATGTTATTGGTGTTATTCTTAGCGAGGAAATGCGAAGAAAAAGCACAGGTGAGACATCAGGTAATGCGTTGACCATGGAGAGCAGGGGAAGATAAAAGGAGAGAGGAAAGAGCCAAGGTAATCGTGGAAAGTCTAAAATGGGTAGATCCAAGTCCAGACTGGGAAAGATAGAGTGCTGGAACTGTGGAAAGAAAGGACATCTAAAGAAAGACTGCAAATCTCTAAAGAAGAAAGGAGATGCACAGAAGGAAACTACCCAGGAAGCAAATGTAGCAGGTGATGTGTTACAAGATGCTTTGATTCTTGCATTAGATAATACTAGTGATTATTGGATAGTAGATTCAGGAGCTTCATGTCATGTTACGCCCCATAGGAAATACTTTCATGAGTATGTTCCTAGCGACTTTGGACATGTTTTATTAGGTGATGATGAGCCATGTAAAATTGTTGGAATGGGTAAGGTATGGATAAAAGTTAAGAATGGAACTGATTGGTTGTTGAAAGAAGTTAGGCATATTCCTACTATGAAAAGAAATCTGATCTCAACGGGGCAGTTGGGAGATGGCGGCTGTCTATCTACATTCGAAAAAAAGTGGTGGAAGATCACTAAAGGATCAATGGTGATAGAAAAAGGAGACAGAGTAGGTACGTTGTATTTATGTCCTCATAATACTGACCATTCTATCTCTTTAGCTTCCACAGGAACAGATACATCATTGTGGCATCATAGGCTTGGCCACATGAGTGAGAAGGGGATGCATATTCTCCACTCAAGGAAGTTGCTGCCGGATTTGAAGCAGGTAAGTTTGGAATTCTGTGAAAACTGTGTTTATGAAAAACATAAGAGAGTCAGATTTCTCAGGGTTGGGAAACAAAAGAAGAATGAAAAATTAGAGCTTGTGCATACAGATGTATGGGGACCGGCTCAGGTACAATCTCTTGGTGGCTCTCATTATTATGTTACATATATTGATGATGCAACTAGAAAAACTTGGGTTTATTGCATTAGACAGAAATTTGATGTGTTTGCTACTTTTAAGAAGTGGAAAGCTTTGGTTGAGAATGAGACAGGAAAAAGATTGAAGTGTCTCAGATCTGATAAGGGAGGTGAGTACTGCGGGAAGGAGTTTGATAGTTACTGTTCATACCATGGGATTCGTAGAGAGAAGACAGTCCCAGGAACACCATAGGAAAATGGTGTGTCAGAAAGGATAAACAAAACGATCATGGAGCGTGCAAGGTGTATGAGACTGCATGCAGGGTTGCCCTTACAGTTTTGGGTGGATGCTGTAAATACTGATGTTTATTTAATAAATAGAGGACCTTCAAGTGCTTTGGATGGTGGTATTCCAGAGGAAGCATGGACAGATAAAAAGGTAAACTACTCATTTCTGAGAATGTTTGGCTGTGAAGCATTTGTCCATATTGATAAAGAAAATAGAACAAAGCTTGAAGCTAAATCCAAGAAATGTACCTTTATTGGATATGGGGTTGATGAATTTGGTTATCGTTTATGGGATTATGAAAATAACAAAATCATCAAGAGTAGAGATGTGATATTCAATGAAAAGGTCATGTATAAAGATCAGTTGCAGGGAAAGAAACAGGAAAAGGAAAACACAGAGTACATAGTGCTTGATGAAATTAAAGAAAATGAAGTTTCGAAGGTGCCAGAAAATCAAGAGCAACAGCAAGTACCTGAAACTCCTGCAACTGTAAGAAGATCTACCAGGTTAAGTAGACTCCCTAAACGATACTCTCCTTCAATGTATGATTTATTGATGACTGATTCTGGTGAACTAGAATGTTATCAAGAAGTAATGCAGGTGGAAACTAGAAAGAAGTGGGAGCAAGGCATAAATGAGGAGATGGACTCATTGGTAGGAAACCAGACTTGGGATTTGGTTCAGTTACCTGTTGGTAAAAGAGCATTGCAAAACAAATGGATTTATAGGTTGAAGGAAGAAGAAGGAGGTAAGAAGCGGTACAAGGCCAGACTTGTTGTAAAGGGGTTTGCACAGAAGAAAGGTATAGATTTTGATAAAATATTTTCTCCTGTTGTTAAGATGACTTCAATTAGGACTATCTTAAGTCTAGTGGCGGTAGAATATTTGCATCTTGAACATTTAGATGTAAAAATAGCCTTCCTCCATGGGGATTTGGAGGAAGAAATATATATGCAGCAGCCACAAGGGTATGAGGTCAAAGGTAAGGAGGATCTGGTATGCAGGTTGAAAAAGAGCTTGTATGGCTTGAAGCAAGCTCCAAGGCAGTGGTATCTAAAGTTTGACAGGTTTATGACAGAATAAGGTTATAGTAGATGTCATTCTGACCACTGTGTTTATTTCAAGAAGCTAGACAATGGAAGATATATTATCTTGTTATTGTATGTGGATGACATGCTTGTTGCAGGGTCTAATATGCAGGATATAAATGTACTCAAAAGGAAGCTAGCTAATTCATTTGCGATGAAGGATTTGGGTGCTGCAAAGAAAATCCTTGGTATGAGAATAATGAGAGACAGGAAAAATCGCAAATTGACATTGTCTTAAAGTGAGTACATACAAAAGGTGTTGGAGAGGTTCAGAATGCAGAATGCAAAACTTGTAAGTACACCTTTGGCTGGCCATTTCAGTCTAAGTAAGGAAATGTGTCCCAAGACACAAGAAGAGACAGATTACATGTCCAAGATTCCCTATCAATCAGCAGTTGGCAGCTTGATGTATGCCATGGTGTGCAGAAGAGCAGATATTGCACATGCAGTGGGAGTTGTGAGCAGATATATGAACAATCCAGGTAAAGAACATTGGAAGGCAGTACAGTGGATTCTTAGGTATTTGAGAGGTACTACCACTGAGGCATTATGTTTTGGAGGTTCAGACACTGTTCTACAGGGATATGTTGATGCAGATATGGCAGGTGACAAGGATAACAGGAGGAGCACCACAGGGTATGTGTTTACTATAGGTGGAACAGCAGTAAGCTGGATTTTGAAACTACAGAAGGTTGTTGCACTTTCAACAACAGAAGCAGAGTATGTTGCCATTACAGAGGCTAGTAAAGAGATGATTTGGTTGCAAAGGTTTATGGAGGAAGTGGGTAAGAAGCAGAAGGATAGCAGATTGTATAGTGACAGCCAGAGTGCCATTCATCTTACAAAGAACTCAGCATTCCATTCCAGGACTAAACATATACAGCTCAAGTACCATTTCATATGCTCTGTTTTGGAAGATGAACTGTTGAAGCTGGAAAAGATACATACTAGCCAGAATCCTGCAGACATGTTCACAAAGGTAGTGACCAGAGAGAAACTGAGTTCGTGCTCGGTTTCAGTTGGCCTTCTAGCATGAAGGTGAAGAGGAGAAATTTGCCTAGTCCAAGTCCAGCAAGTGCAGCAGTGGTGGAGTTGTTGTGATCAGTCTCCAAGTGGGAGATTGTTGGTTGTGGAGCCAGATCTTCTAGTCTCATAGATGATATTGTATCAGCCGTGTTTGTACCCTAGTTTTATATGATATGTAGGTGGACTGTGCAGTAACCCCAACGGGGGGGTGTGGGGGGGCATCGCCCCCCCCACGGGGTTCGAGGGGGGACCATCCCCCCTGGCTAGGCGGTCCGGGGGCCAGCGGTCCCCCTGTGGGGGGTTCCGGGGCAACGCCCCGGAAGAAAATTTTTGGGGATATTTTTGCCAGCTGTTTTGCGGGCCCATGGTTTTGGGTATCCGGTGGTATTTTCCCATTGTATTTACCTTATAAAATAAAGACATTGTAATACGGCTAGGGATGATGATGTATTAGGTTTTATGCATTGTAAAGATCTCTGAGATCAGGAGAGAGACTGTGAAATCGAGAAGAGGAAGTGCAGCGGTTGTGCTGCAGGTTGTATCCCTTCACCTTGCTGGACGGTAATAATAATAAGGACTGGCAAATTCAGTGTGGACGTAGCCCAAGTTGGGTGAACCACGATATATCTGTGTCTCTCTTATAATGTGTATGTGTGATTATATTTGCATTTTTGTTTATTGTTATTGCTCTGTGATCCTGTTTTTCTAACACATAATTCATGTGGAAGTGAAATCCAATGGAGGACCCATCAAACTGAACCTGGGGGTGAATTGGAGAGGGTGAGACACCCTAAAATCCATGGGAAAACCCAAATCTGGTAGCCTGAAATGGCAGCGGTGGGACAGAGCCATTCAACCGCAACTATGCCCAAAACTTCATAGGGGAACCTGGTTTTGGAAGCCCAAAAGGGAAGTGCGGGACAGATCCATTTGGCCGCAACGATGCCCAACAAATCCATTGGGAGACCCAGATTTGATAACCAAAAACCCAGTTGCAAGACAAATCCTTTATGCCACAATGCTGAGAAAGATCCAAGAGCGGATCGTAGTGGGAGAGAGACCAAGGGGTTATACTTCATGGTAGGGCTAGTGAGGGCTCATTCATCCCTAGTTTAGAAGTCGGGACCAACCATACTTTCCCAGGTCAAAGCTGAGGGATGGGGCACCCGAGGTACTATGTAGTAGACAAGGGGACCTTACTTAGGTTGAGAGTGGAGGTGATGGGGTTACCTGGACTGTCTGAAGCCAGCTAGATATTCCTATAGCTATTTGGTTGAGCTTATTGGCTTAGAAACCTCCTACCTTGTCTCTCCACTTTCTCGACAGAGCCAGCTATGTGCTGGATGACCCTGAATGATTGTGGAACCAAGGATGTGAGTGGACCTGAGTACTTCCTCCTTAGTGGATACATAGACTCAGCTTGGGGGTGGTCCTTGAGTGCTGAAATAATACAGGCTAGGAAGAGACCTATGGCTGGGTTGGAACATTGTAGTCCATATCCAGTGGCTTGGATATTTCAATGGAAAAATAAGTGTTCTCTGTGATTCATATCATGTTCATTCTATGTGTTTTACTTCTGCAGTGATTTAATTATTGATGAATGTTATTGATATGCTGAATGCATGATAGATATGTGTGTGGTTAACGTTTCATTCAACTATGTTTATTTGAGTATGCATATGAATCCATGTGTTTTTATGAATTTGTTCATTCATGAATAAGGCTAAGTCTTGTTGAGGCCTGGGAGTTTCAGAATGTTCAGTCATGAATTTGGGGGAGAAATCAACACCCCTTGCTGTGTTCATGTTCCCTCTGTGGATCAGATGAAGGGAAGGGCCATGGAAGAGTAGTATAAGAGTCCCTTATAGAGTGGTAAAGAGGCCTTGATGAAGTTTGGGACCACCTTTTGGATTGGAATAAGGACATGATCATATTCCTAATGTGTGGTCGAGGATCATGCAGTTGCATAGGGATCATCGAGAGCTTTCCAACGGTAACAAGTTTTCCAAAAATGGACTTAGGATGATAAATATATCGGCTTGAGGAGTTGGCAATAACAGGGTTATGTGGCCGACTTCTAACTTTGTAAACCCACAGTCCGGATTTTGGATTGCGGATTGCGGAATTCAGAGGCATGATTTATCGACATGGTGCTTTGGAGTTACAACTTCCGAATCCCGCAAGCTGGATTGTGGAGTGCGGAAGTTGGAGGAGTAATTTTCTCCATAGTTGTGAATTTGGAGTTCTGACTTCTGACTCCTGAAAGTTGGATTGTGGAGTGCGGAAGTCAGAGGAGTAATTTTCTCCAAAGTTTTGAATTTGGAGTTTCGAATTCTGACTCCCGCAAGCCAGATTGTGGAGTGCGGAATTCAGAGGAGTAATTTTCTTTGGAGTTGTGAATTTGGAGTTACGACTTCTGACTCCTGCAAGCTGGATTGCGAAGTGTGGAAGTCGGAGGAGTAATTTTATCGGAGTTGTGAAATTGGAGTTCTGACTCCCGCAAGCCGGATTGCAGATTGCGGAAGTTGGAGGAGTAATTTTCCCAGAGCTGATAATTTCGGAGTTCTGACTTCCGACTCCTGCATTGCGGATTGCGGAAGTCAGAGGTGTGACTCAGCAAAGCAGAGAATTGGGTGTTCCGACTTTCTGACTCCTACATCGCGGATGGCGGAATGCGGAAGTCGGAGGTGTATTTATTCGACGCAGTGTATTTTTCGTTCTGACTTTTTGAGTCCCGCATTGCGGATTGTGGAATTCAAAGGTGTAATTCTTGAAGTGGCACATTGGGGTGTCGATTTTCGACTCCCAACTTATGGATTACGGATTGCATACCGAATTTATTGCGTCTGTGTGGAAGTGCATAGTTTGGGAAAAAAAAATAGTAGGTTTATTCTAAGAAGCTCTCCCATCACCTCTAAAGGGAACCGAGGGGATCCAGGATGTTACTGTGCCCATATTTAGATTACCATAAAAACCAAATGTATAGTGTTTTAGTAGTCTAGTCTAACATTATTGTAACTGTACCAGCTACAAAACAACAGTTTTGTCATCATGTTCTTTTAAGAAATTGTCTTAAAAAAAAGAGTATTGAACCATCATTTTGAGATCTGGAAACTAATTATCTTACTAGGATTGTTAATGTTGCTAGAGATATTTGTCAATTTTTTATCTTAGTGCGGAATTATAGTAGTACTTGAAATCAAATGAATAATCAACAAGCATAAGCATTCACGTGAGACATAGTATTTATCCCTGGGAAACCCTCTAGTACTTGAGGGAGAAAACCCCAGCAAAATATTCCTTAGAATATTAATAAATAGTAGAGAATGTCTTTACAATGAGAATATTACATCAAGCACCCTTGGTGCATTATCAGAGAGAAATACCAAGCACCCTGGTGCAATCACAAAGCAAGAGAGAAGATGGAAGAATAGAAATCAAAATAATATCCTACACAAAACCAATTCATTGATTTTGGTCACATGCACAATGAATGCAAATTTCCTTCAAGAGAGAAGATAATTCACTCTCACATTGAATTCATCAATTATGCATAACACACACACACACACACACACACACACACACATATATATTATACTTATCATGCTTCGACTTCTATTTTTATCTTCTAACTTCAGGATGAAATCGCCCTTCATCTGGATGCTAGGTCACTTATTTAGGAGGCTAACTCAATTGTCATCATACAAGTGTTGCAACTCAAGTGTCGTAACTCAAGTGTTGACTTTGAGTTCAACTTAATTGTCGTATTTTAGTTTAACTCAAGTGTTGACATGCAAAACACTTTAGTTAACTAGATCTTATTTATTAACACTTAGTTAACTCTTTTAACTAAAGTCCTTCTTGATAACATCACTGAAGTGAACAATTCGAATTCTCTTTTAATTAATTGAAGTATTTCTTGTTAACATCATTGAAGTTTAACAATTCAAATTCTCTCTTATTTAACTGAAGTATTTATCATTATTGAGAAAATCGAGTTCTCTCTTATCTTATCACGTCTTATCCTTATCTCTTGTCTTATCTGTATGGTCCACATGTGCCAAATTTAATTTATCTATAATATAAAATATACTAAGCATATTTTTTCAATGATGTGATCATCTTGTTCTATTATCATTCCAAGTGGTCATATGCTAAATTAATTCACTCTAGAGGTGGACAATCTCTATATGAGACTTAATAGCTAAACCATGGTTAGCAGTACATAACACACCATTCATGCTTTGACATGCAAAGCATTACCTCAACACATGAATCACCACCTCAACACATGAGGATCCATCTTGACATACAAGACCTTAGGCTTGACAAACAAGACTGTACAACACCATCACTTTGACATACAAAGCACTTACCTCAACACATGAGGCTTATTAATTCTTGAGTCCAACTCAAGATTCTTCTCCAAGTTTCCTGAGTCCAACTCAGGCTCCTATAAGGCACTACGTCGACACATGAGGCTCAATCTTGGCACACAAGATTGAATTGGAGAATGAATCGTGACGCTATAACTTTAACCATATTATTATCATTACTATTGTTCCTACATAGAAATCTAGCCATAAACCAGACTAAACAATTAATCTTCATTAGAAATGACATAGTTGGAACCTTTTGCACCGAGGGGGTAGAGAAGCTTTGACCCTTGTTGTTTTGGTCTTCGAATACCATTACCAGTGGTAGATTTATCCAACACATTGATTATTCCAAGATCCATAATCAATTTTTTTATTAGATGAAGCTTCACATCCACCTTCTGAATTTTATTCTAAGTTTCATTGAGATGAAAAAGTATCTCCTTCTGCTCCTCATGGATATCCATTAGTGCTTTTCCTAGGATGGATTTCATATTCCAATAGAGAGTGATGGTTTTGACATATTTGGTATCCCAAGTGCAAGAAGAACTGACATCTTGGACTTGGTTCATCATTTCATTCTGAATCTCCTAGTCCCCAAGTGCCTCCGTCTCTTGAGTGAACCAATTTTTAGTTGCCTCAATTTTCCTACCAATTTTCGTCTTATGGCACTTCAACTCCACCCATTAATAGATATCATTCCTCTTCCCTATATGCCAATTACAAATTTCCACTCCTGAAAACACTAAAAGTTCGCCAAGGGTGTGAACCATGCTCCTACCATCTTCCCACATCATACTCCTGCCATCTTCTTGCATCATACTCTAGCGATCCCAGTTATGAACCATTGTCATGAACACACATGGGGAATCCATGATTCTCCCATGAACCTGATCATTCCTACAATTGCTTTGTCGTTTCCTACCAATATATCCATTGGTGTAGGTGTCCATAACCCTTTTGCAATGGGAGAAATCATACCTTCCTGTCCTAGATTGTCCATGATATCCCTAAGTGTCCTCTGAAGTTGATGATGTGTCGCATCATCAAGGCTATTTGGGTTTGTCTCTCTTAAATCCACCTAACACGCCTCATACAATCGACCCATGGGATGGAGGTCCTTCATGGTGAGATTTGATCATTTTGAAATTAGAGACGAAGTTGTCATGCCTTTCCATGCAAGATCAAGGTCACCCTAAGCCTGGTTCGCTCCCTCATTCGTCATCTAGTCATCCACTTTATTGAATTATCTTCTCAAGTGAGAGGGGACAATAGAATTTACCTTGTTTAGAAGGGAACTTAACCATTCCAATTTTACCTTTTGTCTCCAATTGTTGATGATTTTACTAATGGAAGTTGCATTTTGAAGCCTTTGGATAATAAGTTGTGTATACCCTTCGACAAAATGCATGGATACGTTCTCTCGAATTGAAATATGGAGGCCATAAGAAAGCACATGCAACTTAGCTACATTGTTTCTCTCACCTCCAAGCTATCTAACAAAAATTCTTATTACGGTTCCTTGGTGATTCTTAAAAGATCCTCCAAACCATATTGGGCTTGGATTTCCTTTGGAAACCCCATTGAAGTTAAGCTTGAGAAAACCTTTCGGAGGAGGAGACCAGTAATTTGGACTAGAGAATTTAGGCCTTGTTCGAGTGAACTAGAGGGTTGGTTTGAGAGAGTTCAAACCCCACACATGCATTATGATCTCCTCGATGGAAGATCATTACCAATAAGCTTCCCCCAACAACTTGATTGCACCATTTCCATGATGTATGATTGGATTATTTTCCATACTTTGTTTATATTCCAGGCTTCAACCTTGAAGATCTGTTAGTTTTGTTCCTTTCATGTTTCCCAAAGAAGGAATCTAGGGAAAAGTTGCCAAGTTCAATTAAGAGTGGCATTGTTGAATACTTTTTCCACCAGGAGGCAATGGTCTTTGTAATTTTGTTAGTTACTCTATCTTATTTCTGAAAGAGGGTTTCTCCTTTGTTCCATGGGGATGATGTGAAGGGGCATTGGTTGAGAAGATGATCTAGATTCTCAACAACCTCTTTACATAGAAGGCATCTAGAGGGTCCTTCAAATCCACAACTATTGATTTAACCAAAGTTAGTGTTTTCCTTTGAGCAACCGACCATAAGAAAGTGGACACCTTAGGTGAGAGATTTTGCCTCTAAATTTGGCCCTAGATTTCATCTCCATCATTGTTGTGAGAGTTGGTTAGGACATGGTAAGCCTTCTTAAGAGCGCAATTCCTTCCCCCTCTGTAGCCCCATCTTAGTTTATCGAGGCTATGGTGAATTTGACTTTTCCTTGGCTAAAGTTCACTCCAAATTTCTTCCCATACTAGATGATCTGCATGAATAGGCCAATTTTCCTTAGAGGCCTAGGGCCTTCAATTCCCCAAGGTGCCATCAAGATTCCAATATTAATGGACATAAATCTTTTTTGAAATAGTGAAACATATACTTGTTATTCCATATTAAAAAAAAAAACAATTTATAATCAAAACACACAAAAAAAAATAGTGTATATTCAATAATGCATGATTTTCAACCCATTTCACCACTATTAGAAAATAATGTATATTCAATAGTGCATGATTTTCAACCCATTTCACCACTATTAAGTTTACAAAAACAAAGTATACAACCCCACAAGTAATATACATTCAAAATAAGAATTTCCTCAACAAAATAAGAAAAAATATATTAGTACACCACCGATCCATGTTTCATTAACCATATATGTTTAACTTATAAAACAACAAATCAAATAACACATCAAAAGAACTTAAAAAATCATCAAAGCTTCACCTAACACATATACTTCTTTAGGTACATATGTGACAGTCGAAAATTTCAAATTTCCACCTTTTATCTACACGTAAAGTAGTAATAGATACTTGAAAAGTTCAATTTGTCTCCTAATATTAAAAAACCTTTTATCGCTGCTGTGATGTCTTCACTAACAATGAGTTTCGTTGGCTTTCTCCCATTTAATTAATTAGGAATCGTATTATTCCAGTGTCAGAATCGAACCTGAGATGGAGTGAGCGGTTTCTCGGAGCGCTCAGATGGAATGAGCGGTTTCTCGGAGCTTCGCATTAAGATGATGCATGTGGGTGGGCAGTGCTCCCACCGCCACCTGTCCCGTCGAATAGAATAATGCGCCAACCAACATGTGCTGTGGGGTCTCAGACCTTGATCTTTGTGTCTGCATTCACTATGAAAAACAAGAGCGAGCAAGTAAATGGGAGCGTAATGTTCTAAGCTTGTACATCTTAACCAAGAATAAACAACTGTCTTAGCAAGTGCAGGCATAAAATGTTTTACATGTAGGTGGATTTATATCATAGTAGCATAATTCGTGTGAATGTAATTCGATAAGATTAGTACGAATAAAATATCGAAGAAAATTACTTACACATAATATATTTAATTAAATATTTACAAATATATTATAAAGGTCAAGGTGTGTAGAATCTTTAATTTTCAAAATTTAAATGTTCACTAGTAAAAACTGTATCCCTTCATCGAATTCCAGACCGAATTATGCCACTATCATTTATATATATGATTCATTTCTTTTTGTGGACTGTGGGAATTGTAGATAAAATCTAAAACGTAGTGCCCAACTGCTTTTACTCTTTAGGGAGTATTATTGTGCCTCAACCTCTTAACCATATTATCAATATGAATCTTCTGGACATATGTGAAAATTAAATCTGCATACAATCGGATTTGGATTTCCGTTATTTCGGAATGGATTACCACGTTTTTTCGTGATCAACCAGGAGCAATATCTAATGCAGGAAAATGCAACAGTTCTTCAGTTTTTAAAGAGTAGAATTCTATGATTGGACAGCCACCTAATATTGAAAGGAGTCGATTCCAAAAGAAGTATTACATAATTTCATATCAACCCAATATATTGCATATTGGCGAAATACATATTCCAATGAACGCTACAACCGTTGGGACCTTCATGCAGATCTCCCATGGAGGAAAACACTAAAATCAACATAGAAATGAAGAACAGGCAGGAGTAGAAATCGCTAGACTTTAACATAGCTGACGTAATAAGTAGTAGAAAATAATATGACTGTATCAGTAGCACTCATAGAGTGTGATATTCACCCGTAGACGGAAGTATACATCTCCCTCATAAGCATCGGTAGAAATGGTGGCAATTCCTCTTGCCATTAAGAAATCCCCGGTGCCTCCCACCACCGATATATCTCTGTATTTTGTAAGAATTGGGTCCGCTCCAGCGAATGTGATGGTGCCTTTGTAATCTGTAGAATTCAGCACGAAAGTGAATCCGAGCCAGGCGCTGAAGGTGTTCTTCATGTCATAAAAGTAGAATCCCTGAGCTCTTCCCACTGGAGGGGACTGGAAATTGTTGTCCAGAGTAATGGGATCGTCGAACACCGCCAGATCTCCAAAGTGGTTGTCTTTTCCAGTGAGACGTGTGAGATTAGCCCCGTGGGGAGCACCCACAAGCGTCGCTGTTGCGTTGTTGGCGTTGGTGCCATCGTAAATTACATCGTGGAAATAAAAAAGCATATTCCTAAGAGGCCTTCGGGGTGGATACTTCTTCCAGCTATGCCCATCACTGGTTTGCAACAACACAGTGGACACTAGAAGCCACAGGAAGCACAAATGCAGAGCACTACTCATATTCTTGACTGCCATTGCCAATCTTTATATAGACCAGAAGAAGATTTGGGATTGGGGGAAACAATGCAAGGCTAATTCCAGTAGCAAGAGAAGCTTCACTGCAATACTCATACTCAGGAGAGTAATGGCCATACAATTCTATATATATACTATTAATCAGTGCACCAGTGGCTTTGTCCATGTGCAAATTTGATTAGAAAAATAAGTTAGCCTTCGCCATCAGGTTTGGTGTCAGATTGGGTAATTAGTAATTAATGAGAAGCTTCTAGTCAATTTTCATACCGACATCTAGGTATATAGAGACAACGGCTGTTAAAAGTGTAACGTGCAATCTGAAGCCAACACAGAATAGAACTTGTGCACAGGGGGCTTCCACGCCATGCTCTCCTTGTCAACGTAATTTATAGAAGACATGTCATTGATGTCGGGCCTGGCGGTGCTGAAACGGAAAAGTTCGTTCTTATCAATGCCAATTTTTTCTGACGACATTGCTGAAAAATTGAAAAAAAAAGGAACGAAAATGAAATGTGTGATGTTACATTGTTTTGTTTTATTATATGTATAAATAAAATAAGATAAAAGTGATATAAAAATAAGGGCCATGAGGTACTAATGTTTTTGCGTGTGTTTTTCTGCAATGTAAAAAATTAAACTGACAACAATGAACTAGTAAAACAACTAGCAGCAACTATCAATGGTCAAAGCTGGATTCCAGCAAAGTCCAAATATGTATTTGGAAAGAGTGATTCCAAGTTGTCATCATCAAGTTTCCACACAGCATGCCTACTTCAATCATGAATGGTGACCAGATTTAAACATATTTTAAAAGTGAAATGTAAAAATCATTTTTTCCTACAGTCTTTCCACTCTTTTGAGTCATCCAAAGAATGAACCAGTGATAGTTGCTGGAATCCAACTTTAATCATTGATAGTTGCTGCAACAAGGGACCTAAAACTATTATGAATATTATGTTGTGCAAAAGTCAAACCAAGTAATAAAATGAGTTCATATAATCTATATATAATTTCTTTTTTAAAAAATAATTCATATAACTTTTTCTTTTTTTTCATACTAAAAAGTGTAGAGAAATTGAACCCCATCCTACACTATCAAAAAGCCCCTACCTCATTACTCACCAAATGAACTACATTGCTGGCCTTTCATATAATCTATATATATTTTATTAATCGTACAACAATCACATTACCACTTCGCAGAATGCAGAATACAGTGTACACCCTGCTATCAATGCGATCGACGTCAGCCCAGGGGACAACGTCGGATGGCACCCCGGGCTCAATCAAATCAACCCCAAACTATGGCTTAAACTTTGGCTAAACAGGGAAATTTGCCTTCATTTTCCTGTAGGGAGTGGATTACTACATCCATGTGCCCCTTAGGAACATAATAATATCAAAATTATTTACAATTTTTTTTGTAAATTTAAAACGAAATCATATATAAAATATATAGATAATATTATATTAATTATTTTATGTATACATAATAAGATAAAGTATGCAGTTTTATTTAAGGTTTTATTAGAATTTTTTTTTTCCAAAGTGGAGATTCATTTAATCCTTCACATGTGACCTTAAGGTATCTTGTAGAGTATTTTGATGGAGTATGTAAAGTATCAAAGGGTTTTTGTGGAGTTGGGATGTGTCTTTTTATGTTTAAAAGTTATATTTTTCATCTTGGGAGGTGGTTTAGATACTAGTTGAGCTTATTATTTTGTGGGGTCTTCTACATTTTGCATTTTCAAAAGGTGTGCTTCACTTTCTGGTTCTCAGTGACTCAAAATTATCATAGATTGAGTGAGTGGGAAAATAGGTCTAAAGGTCTCAATTTGGGATGGCGGTAGAGGAAGATTCTTACTTTACAAGAATATATTTTTGATGTCCAAAGTGGAGATTCATTTAATCCTTCGCATGTGACCTTAAGGTATCTGGTAGGGTATTTTGATGGAGTATGTAAAGGATCAAACGGTTCTTGTGGAGTTGGGATGTGTCTTTTTATGCTTAAAAGTTATATTTTTCATCTTAAGTTGGGAGGTGGTTTAGATACTAGTTGAGCTTATTGCTTTGTGGGGTCTTCTACATTTTGCATCATCAAAAGGTGTGCTTCACTTTCTGGTTCTCAGTGACTCAAAATGATCATAGATTGGGTGAGTGGGAAAATAGGTCTAAAGGTCTCAATTTGGGATGGTGGTAGAGGAGGATTCTTACTTTACAAGAATATTTTTTTGATGTTCAATTTCTCAAAGAAAGCTCTTTCACTACATGAAGGTTCCCTTGTTTTTTGAATAATTTCAGCATAATCAGGTGGTTTCCAAAGGCCCATTTTTTGTTTTCTAATTAAGATTGTTGGACTCTCACAATTTAATGATGAGTTATGTAGGGAGATGAAGTCAAGGTGAAATTCAGTTTCTTGGTGGTGGTAAGCCTATAAAAGGCTTAATTTTAGAACTATATGCACTAAGGACAACCATAAATGATTTCAAACTCATCACTATTATTTAAGGAAAACCACCTCAACTAAAATGACCCACTCATGATCTTTAAGGAGACAAACTATTAACTATTCATAATTAGTTTAGGTCTTACTCTATGACTAAAAGGATAGTTTCAATCCTCTATAATATTGCCAAGATGTCTATTATCTCAATTTCTCCATCATCCTTGATGCTAGGCTGAAATCATATGGTATCAAACATAAAACCAAGATGCTTTACCTTAATAGACTAAAAAGCTTAGCGTCAGAAACTAAAGAGTAGGATATATAGTTTGGTGGTTGGAATGTTCATTGGCATGGGTTTTGGTTATTATTATACCTCCTAAGATATATTGTAATCCTTTAGAAGTAAAAAAACAGTTTGATTTTTGAATGGTTGCAAAAATTAAACATAAAATTTATATTTTTTTATTAGGAATAAAATCCATCTAATTATAATTTGATGGGTAAAATGTATGATAAAATTATGAAAAAGAATAAATTTATATTATTCTTAGTGGAATTTGGATTTAAAAAACTTTAAAATCCATTCCCATGCTTGCAATTTGTCCTTTCTATCATGGGTCTTTATATCAAAAGAATTAAATGAATGAATGGAAAGTACTGTTGGCACAGGATAAGTCCGCAGGAAGTGCAGAAGCCAACAGGTGTGAAAGGGACAATCCACGAAAGAAGGAGCATTCACGGAATTCGAGAAAGCGCAAGAATAAGTAAATTAGTTAGAATTGGTCATGTGGACTGTTTTTGTAACCGCATAGTAGCATATAAATAGAAGTAGATTTGTAAGCCTAAGGGCATTGAAGAAGTGATAAGAAGTTGATCCATCTTTGATATGCTTTGTATCCACGACATGGTGTATTGACTGTTTCTGCAAAGTTCATTCCGTGGGTTTTAATGAATGCATGAAGATGTTCGATTATGGTTCCATTTATGTCTCTGTCTCTGTCTCTGTGCAATGATGAATGTGAATGTTTGCAACATGTTTAATACTCTATGGGTTCAATGATTATTGTTGATGCGAATAAGTAGGTTAAGTATGTTGTTGCGAATGTTTATTCTCTGGTGAATCTGTGAATGGTCTAATGTGCGAATGCTGAGTTAATAGTTTATCGCGGAAGATATAATCTCTGGTTTCTACAAAGGTAATGTGTGTTGGATGCATGTCCTCAACTCCACTACAGAAACTCAGTTCCTCCAGCCCCCTTGTGCATATTGGGTGAGACTTCATTCGCTTTGCGAGTGTTGCTGGAAGGGTTAACACCCTTTTGGGCCAATGCGTAAGGGAGTTTGGGTTGGTGTTTGTTGGCGACAGTGTGCAATGAACCCCTGTCGATAGACGCTGCGTCAACAAATGTTCCATTGCTGGGACCTTGAAGAGGAAAGGAAGAGGATATGTTGTGGCATTCGACGAAACCAGAGATCCAAGAGTAGTTTGATAGAGAGATAGAAGAATTCGCAGAAGGAGAGAAGCAAAACCCTAGAGAGACTGTAAGCAGTTGCCTGCAGAAGTACATTTATTCAGATATCCACGAAATATTTTTCTCTGAATTCCCAGTATTGCTGCATGAGTGGTTAGCGCAGCTAACATTCCAAAAGCACCATTTCCAAGAGACTGAGCCTGAGCATTGGATGCCAGAACTGATTCGACAACTAAAGTGTGTCGACAACACAGTATCAAGGGCTGTCGACTTCTGGGTGGATAGTATCCTAGAGGGATATATTACTGAGTTTTCAGTAGACACGATCAAGTCATATAGTGACACGAAGAGGAATTTCTTCAGGGGACCAAGGGGAAGGTTCTTGTTGTTGCTAAAACTGTGGATTAAGATGTTCGTGTGCAAAAAGAGAATTATAAGGATGACTTTCGATGAGTAGAAAGATCAGTGTGCGGAGGTTGTAGGTGTCGCGTGAATGCGGATCCGATAGAAAGATGTGGGGTAGATGGACATGAGCGATGACGAGTTTGTATGGGAAGTTGATGAAGAGTGTGGTACCTTGAGGAGTGGAGCGATATTTTAGCGTCCTGAGCAGAAGAGGAGGACTGAGAGAGAGTCTCCTGAGAGGATCGGAACAAAAGGATTCGAAACATGACCACAAGGGAGAAAGAAACCCTATTGCAATGAGGATGGTGACCAAGCTACCCCAGAAGCAGAAGAGACACGGATCATAAGTTACAACATACCTGCAACCCCGCGCACTGCCCAGAATTATACAGGATGAAACCCAAGCTATTCGCAAAGTTTCCCTACGTGCAGCGGTAAGAGTAGCACTTCAGTAAACAATAATAGTAGGAACGTTAGGATGGCAGACAAGGAAAAGATGCCTACCTTTAAGGGGAACGGGACCGAGGATCTTGAACAATATTAGTTCATATGTGAAGCAGTTTGGACTGTGAAGTAGGTCCAGGATGAAGCCATAAAAATGGGACAGATAGCGACGACCCTTAGGGGTCGGGCGTTAGACTGGGTCATGAAGTTTACGAACGTTCCAATGGGAGAAACGGCCAAGATGTTGGCACAACTCAGAACAGTGATGATTAATGAATTTAAAAAACCAAAATCAGAGTTGCAGTATGTTACTGAGCTCAAGGAGATTAAGCAATTCCTGAACGAGCCGGTGTGGTAATTTGATCAATCGTACAAGATGTTGATAGAAAAAGTGAGTTTTGGGATAAATGATATGCAGCACAAAGAGTGGTTCATCGCAGGACTGGTACCACACATCCGCGGACCACTAATGAAATAGAAGGTTGCAACCCAAGCGGAAGCATTGGAGATTGCGATGAAGCTAGAGGCTTCACCAATCGGTGAAACGGGGTTGGGTATGGATCAGATACAAGCACAACTGACAAACTTGACGATCCAACTACAAGACATGAAGAAAGGGAAAGAATCTCGTGAAGAGATCTGGTGTACTAGGTGTAGGACAGAGCGACACCGCAAGGATCAGTGCCCAGACTTCCGAGACTATTTTCAAACCAGTGCACCAAATCCCCTCAGTTAGGGAGGGTTGCCTTGGTGTCGTGTCTTCCAAATGAGAGGCCATCGACCAGAAGAGTGTGTTTATCTGCAGAAAATGGTGTCGAAACCAGAGAACTTTTATTGCAATTTTTTAAAATCGGTTGGCCACGATGACAACAATTGCAGAGCTTATGGCCTACTCCAAGAGAGAACTGCAGCGGCATATTTCATGGTAGGAGAAGAACAGGCACCGAGTCAGCCACAACAATAGTATAACCAGCCACCGACCCAGTATAATCACCAACTGCAGCAATATGATTAGGGGTAATATGGGAAAAGGAAGTATCTGGCACCGCAGTATCCGACACCGCAGTACCTGGCAACGCAGTATCCGGCACCGCAGTATCTGTCCTGCAGTACCCACCATATGGACCGCTGCAACAGCCGCAGTATGGGCAGCCGCAGTACCCGTAATATGGCCCACTGCGTGGAGGGGCTAGAGGAGGATTTGGCGGAGGTCGAGGTGCTAGTGCAAGATGAGGAGGAGCTGCTGGATGAGGGCGAGGACCAATTATATGCTACAGTTGTGGGCAGCAGGGGCACTATCGGAGGGATTTCCCAAATCCAGCACCAAAACAGACCACATATTGCAGCGCTATGGATCATGGCGTTGAAGACTGTCCGCAGCTCATCACGAAGTGGCATACCAAGAATCCGCCACCACCTCCACAGAACCAAAACTAGAATCCACCGGCTATGCAGATGATATCGATGGAGGCTCAAAAATAACATGTGACTGTTGGAGTGGTGACACAAGGATGAGCGACAAC
This sequence comes from Larix kaempferi, assembly GCA_027924585.1. Taxonomy (NCBI): domain Eukaryota; kingdom Viridiplantae; phylum Streptophyta; class Pinopsida; order Pinales; family Pinaceae; genus Larix; species Larix kaempferi. The sequence goes on from BSBM01000150.1 coordinate 3,526,656, forward strand.
AGGAGCCGATTGGCCACAAACTAATGTCCAACCAACAGTACGGAAACATGTCACTTTTGATGCGGAGGCTGAAAGGGATATCTTCTTAGGGATATCTTCTTAGAAGCGCAGGAGGTGATGAGACAGAGGAGGTAGTTACCTCTTCAGGAAGAAGTTATCTATGATATGCCACCGATGTTTGACAAGACGAAGTCGCAGGGAAAGGCTAATACCCTAAAATCCTTCTTAAAGAGTTTCCTGGAGTTGGAAAAGGATCAGGATGCGCTGGAGGAGATATCCAATCTGTTGAATCAATGGGAGGGTGTACTCCAGGAAAAAAGAGTTAATCGCATACACAAGAGAAAGACATGGAGAGAGATGCGAATGTCGGCACAAATTGGATCTTTTGATGTTGACTCAATTATCTTAGACCTGGGGTCGGATGTCAACATTCTAACCAAGCAGACATGGGAGACCATGGGGAAACCACAATTTGCCTGGTCACCAGTCAAGTTGAGATTAGAAAACCAGAGTAAGGTTACTCCAATTGGTCGGGTGTACCAACTTCCCGTTGAAATTGAGGGCCTCAAGTCTTATGCCGATTTTGATGTAATTGAAATCATGGACAACACTAGTCCCTGCCTAGCGTTGCTAGGGATCGAATGGACAATCGATAATCTAGCAGTTATCAACTTTAAGAAGCGGACAATGACATTTGAGAATCTCTAGATGAGGGTCATCGCACCTTTGGATCCTGCTAAAGGGGCAGTGATACATTGAACCGGCCAGAGATGAATTTATAGAGGGATGGGATAGTATATACAATATATCGAAGGATTACATAAATCCTACAACAGACGGTGAATTGGGTTGGTGTAGTGTCAGTTCAACGTCGTTGGATTCAGATAAGGCGCTCAAGAATTAGCAGAACCGGATGCATGAAGTATCCTTTAGGAGATGTGCAAGGATCACACAATCACTGTGATGGGTATCCACAGAGGATTGTGCGCTACCAATGTACGAGAGATTTCCTAATTTGGGCACCTTTCTTACAGAGTTTGAAGAGAAAGTATCGGAGCCGCAACGTTTATTGGCCTTAGAGGAAGCCTTGAAGGCTACTCCTACGTGTTGGTGGGCAGCGCACAAGTCTAATATCACAACCTAGCCACTATGTCACCACCTAATGACAGTTAGGTTCGACGATGCGGAAGGATGTAGCAGAAGGAAGTTTGACAGCAGAAGCGACCCGAACATACATTTGGCGAAGTGCGAAAGCAAATGGGGATTACGAGCCAAAGAGGAGTGGTTCCATGCATTCGTTCACACTTTGGATGAAGTACCGTGGAGTTGGTATGTCACAGCAGAACTGCGACGCGGAACGACTTCTTGGGAGAAGCTAACACTTGGCTTCAGCCAAACATTTTGTTTCTCTGATAAGAACCCCTTCATCGATAGTGTGCTACAGGTGATCCACGAGAAGATATTTGAAGAAGTACCAACAGAGCAACCATTAGAACTTCAGTGGACTGCGACACCAGAAATGATGATGGAGTGCTACAACATCACAGGAGAGCCAGATGATGAGGATAATCCAAGGGCTACGCATGTGCCGAAATTAGAAGGTAGTTGCTGTTGGGCCCTGGAAATGCCCATTTTTTACCATACCTATTTCATCATTTTTCCCTGTTACACCCTACTTTCATAAACCATTTACATGCCTTTTTCCAGATCAATCAACATTCCTGACAAGGTATAATTCATTATTGCTTTATTTAATTAATGCCTAAGATTGTTATGGTTATGAATTCTAGCCTTCGATTTATGCTAACTTGTGTCGATTTTATTAAGTTAAGATCAAAGCACAGGTGTATTAGCCACAATGCCTTGGGAAAGAATCATATGGTGCCAGCTGTTACTCTCCCAATTCAATTCCTCATATTCCAAGGGACAGCGCATCTTCCACGTGAAGTTGTAACAGGTTTTCGTTGAGACAGAGCATTGCTGCAACAGATAGGATGCCTCCCAATTGGTTGAACCGTTGATCCATTGACTGCCAGAGTAACAGCATCCTTCACGTTTAACGGCCTCATTCATTATGGCTATAACAGTTTAGCTGTAACTTTGCAGCTCGAAGATCAGATATCTTCATTGCTGCATGAAATTAGTGGATCACAGACTGTATTCCTCATGTATAAATACAAGAAGGCTCTCAGAGTCTGGGGTTGGTTAATTATCATTTTGTGCAGGCTGTAACAGAGAACTGAGACTGTGAATTACCATCTTGAATGAAGAGCAAAGTTACTTCCATTTATGTGTCTTAATTTGTGGTAGTTCACGGCATCTCTGTTAGAAGGCCAGGGCTTGCCTTCTCACGGAGATTGCCGAGTTAAGTAGGTAGTTAGATTTATTTCCTGTTGTGTGTTTGTGGAATTGCATTAGGCATATTTCTGATAGCTGCAACAGAGATTTATAATTTCATTCTTTATTGGTAGTTTATTCTTTGCATTACGAATAGATGCAAATGTGTGGTGTGACAGTCGATTGTGTAGGTTAGTTTTGATTATGCATGTGTGTTCAATAGCTGTTACAGCCAAGCTCATATTCCATTCCTTTCAGTCATTTATGCTTCCTAGGATTTCCAATGGTTATCACTTTATAGTTTAGGCTTATTTCTTAGTTCTGGTTGCTGTTGTATCTTTATTGAATCCATAGATTAGGAAGATTATGATTGAGTTACAGTAGTTGCTGGATGAATAATTTTGGTAAAGATTGAATATTGTAGTTTGATAATTATAGGATTTAACTTCTTCAAAAGCAATCTAGTTCATTTCTATTCTTAGATCAGTAACTGCTAGGTTGATTTATGTAGGAAGGTAGCTGCACTTTGAATTCCTAGATGTATGAGTTAGATTAGTTTTCCTTATGGAATGAGTTTGGCTGAGCAGATAGGTAGGATTATTATCTCCATTCACTCAATCAACTACTGGAAATGTTTATGCATAGATTGTGCTTATTTCCATTGAAATAAAAGACCTCCCTGCATTTGAAAATTTATATTGAGCATCATGTATGTTAGTTGTAATTAATTGGAATATAGGGTGACCAACATTTTGGCGCCATTGCCGGGGATGGTAATTTATAGACATAGTTAATAGTTGGTTTTATTTGATTTCATTTTAGTTTAATTATTTACAGCATGTATGAATACAAGAAAAACAAACCGGGAACCCCCTTTGAATACTAACACTGTAGGTGGAAGAGGTCGAGGTCGTAATGCAGGTCTGGGAAGACAAACATTTATCGATGATATAATTGCTAAAGCTGACTCTTCTACCAGACCACCGCAGACGTCTACAGGAAGAGGAAATTTTGTTCCTCCCAATCTTGAGAATTCAGCATCAACAGTGGAGAACACAACGGGACCATCCACTCCCAGCGCAGAAAAGAAACCTCCTGAAGACAAGGGAAGCGTTGTGGGTGCACCGGATAGAGAGGAGATTTATTATATCAATGGAACCAAAGTTACTAAGGAAGTGTGGTTGGAGACTCGCCGAGAAGCAGAGGAAGAAAAAAGGCGAGAAGAAGAGAGGATGAGAGAAGAAGAAGCAAAGGCAGAGGAAGAACACATAAAGGAAGCCTTTAAATTTTGGACTAACAACATGGCTAATAGAGAACAGGAAGGTGAGAATGAACATAGGGAGAACCGGGAAGAAGAAGTGGAAGATAATCATCCTGGTAACACTGTGGCCACATTAGAATTCCTATCCTCTAGACACTTGGAGCAGCTCCTATGAAAAACATCTCACCATCAACTCTCCCGAATTTCCATGGTAAATATTTTGAAGATCCCGATGAATTTCATTTTGAGTTTGATATCCTCTATCACAGTTATGACTATACCTCCAATGCTCATAAGCTGAAACTACTTGGGACCAAATGAAACACACATTTCTTTCTAAATATCAAGAATATTGTAGAACCAGGGATAGAAAGGAAGAGTTGTTTAAAATGGTTCAGAAGGAAGAAGAGAGCTTGGAAGACTTTGTGGAAAGATTGTTGTACAATTTACAATGGTTTGGGCACACTGAGATTGGAAAAGATGTACTTAAGATTATTTTGTCACGAGGAATTAGAGAAGATTGCCTTGATATGTTGAATTTGTTGGGGAAATGGGACATCTCAAAGGAACCCTTCGAGAATATCGTTGAATTATGTAGAAGGTACTCAAGGGGGTCCTCTAGAACTAAAAAACGAGACAAAGATCGAGACCAGGATGTCTTCACTAGGACACATAAGTCAGTTAGTGGAGGAGCCACTCGAGCAGAAATAGGCAACTTACTGGAGAATTTTAAAATTGATATGATGAGCTCCATTTCCTCAGAGTTAGATGTCTTAAGAGAAAAACAGAGACAAGTGGTAGACGATCTTACACTTGGTGTATTCTTTCCTAAATGTAGGAAAAAGCACCCACTAAAAGAATGCCCGTTGGACAAGGAAAAGATGTGTAGGATATGTGAGTTGGAGCATGACACCAAGGAATGTCCCTCACTACCCAAGGTCAAAGAAGTCCTACAGGAATCCACTTCAGATTTGGAACATGCTTACTTTATTGCACAGAAGAAACCCTGGTAGCCTCGCAATCAAGGTATGAATCAAAACCCATCATTTTTTATGAATAATATGAATGGTATGAACAATATGAATAATATGAATACACAATTCCCTTCACATTATTTTGGTAACCAATGGCATCCATCTCATAATCCAATGCAAAATCCTATTTCTTGGACGCCATGGTCACAACAGTCAAACAATCAAGCTCCCTGGAATTCCAACTGGAGAAACTCTTACCAAGGAAATAATTTTCTCCATCACCAGACTCAATAAAAACAATACCCTCCTCAACAATATCCTCACCAACAATATCAACAGCCACAGCTGCAATTCCAGAACAATGCCGCACCTATGAATGCACCACTTCGACCACAACTACCTGCACAACCTAACCCAAACCCAAATAATAAAGCAATTCACCAGTTTGAGACTGCCAACATGCCTGCATATTCCACCTCCCAAGTTCCCTGTAATGATATACAATTACGATCAGGGACGGTAGTGGAACCCATCATTACTGAGGATGTTCCATCCCGAGTGACTGAAACTGGAGTGAATCGGCACTATGAGAATATGGTTCATTCAGCAATCCTTATCATTGAGGATGCTGACATTCCTACCGAAACAGTAGTTGAAACTCAGGAAGTAACACACGATGAAGCACAGCCTACACATTTGATGAGAGAACTGCCATACCCTGAACGATTGGCCCTGCAGAAAACCGTGGAGCAACCTCGATTCAATCTCTTAGGAGAATTGAAAATTTTGTATGTTAAAATTCCATTGTTACAAGCCCTTCATGATGTGTCCATTTATGATAAGACTGTTAGAGACTTATGTGTCAAGAAACCAGGAAGAAATCCTAGGGATCCTCCCACTGTCCATGTATTGGGAAAACTTTCTGAATTGATAATGGGGAAGACTTCTATGGCAAAATACGATGACCCTAGAAATCCTACTGTGACAGTTCACATAGGAAACACATAAATCCCCAACGTCTTGGTAGAATTAGGCGCGGCTATTAACATTATGACCATAGAAACTGTGAAGAAACTTGGACTCACTACCCTTCGGCCAACCCCTACCATTTTAGAACTTGCTGACAGATCAACAATCAAGTCTGAGGGGATCCTATATGACCTTGTAATCTCTGTTGACTCATGGGAATACCCTGTGGATTTCTTGGTGTTACAGCCGAAGTCCCAATTGGGGGACACCCGCTGATTCTGGGGAGACCGTGGTTGGCCACAGCAGATTCCTGTATCAGTTGTCGGTCAAGATCTATGACCGTCTCAGACAGGATTGAGATCAAAAGCTTAACCTTATACCCTCTAGCCCGACCAAGCACAGAATCTGAAACTCCACTTTGGGTGGATTTGGAGGAGGAGGAAGGTGTTCAGCTGTTAATAACGATAGGGAGAGCCTTAACTTTCAAAGATGAAATAGAGGACAATGCCATTAACAGTTTCATCAGTGAACCCACGTCCGTCAATAAGCATGTTTACCATATTATTAATAGTACGTTAGATGAAATAGAACAAGAAAATATTACAGAATAAACTCTAGTCAGTGATGCTAGTATAATTCTAGTACTCAAGAATTTGAAAAGTGTACCAGTAGAAATTGATCCAAGGAAAACATTAAACATCAATCCAAACCTTGCGCCCAATGAGCTGGAACAACTGATCACTTTGCTGAAACAACATAAAGGAGCTTTCGCTTGGGATTATACAGACATGAAAGGAATTCCGTCTAATCTGTGTACCCATCATATTTATATTAAGAGCGACTCCAGGCCTGTGTGTCAACCACAACGAAGGATGAACCCGAACCTAAGGGACATAGTGAAAGAGAAGATCCAAAAACTTTTGGAAGTAGGATTTATATACCCGATTTCAGACAGTGAGTGGGTTCAAGCTCAGTTTCTCCACCATATCGGTGGAAACCAGATTGTCAGTACTCCCACTGTCAATCACCATCTTGCAGCACTTTCCTTTGACCTTGCACATAGTCCTGAATAAGGCTTTCCTCTGAGAAGGTTCTACACTTTCCTTCTCAGGCTTCAACAAGACTTTGTTTATCATCAAAGCTTCTCCAGTCTTAGGCAAATTTTCAGCCACTGGTAATTTCTCTTGCTGCTGCTCCTTTTGAGCTACATAGGTCCCTCTATGTCCTATTTTTTCCTTCTTCGGGCATTCGAAAGACCTGTGACCTAGTTTGTTACACTTGTAGCATCGAAAGACAGTTTCTTTGCCTCTCCCTCTACCTCTACCTCCCTAATAGGGTCTTCTTCCTCTGGGGTCACCGTTTCTGTCTTACTGCTCCTGCTGATTTGAATTGCTGGACTCTCTCTTTGGAGATGCAAACTTCTCCCTTCCAGCTGGTTGTCCTCTCCCTTTGGCTGAACCTCTTCCTCTATTGAAGTTTTGTTTCCTCAATAGCTTCTCTTTTGCTCTCAAGGCACATTGATAGGTCTCTTCCATTGTCCTAGGTGATATCATGATGATTTCATCCTGGATCTCCATCCTCAAGCCATTTACGTATCTGGTAGCCTTCTCGGCTGATTCCTCCACATAACCAGCTCTCAAATTTACTTTGTAAAATTCTTCAGTGTACTCTCTCATAGTCAACAATCTTTGTCTCAAATTATGCATTTTCCTGTACAGAGTCAGCTGGTAATCGTTGGGAAAGAATTTGGCCTTCATCTTGGCCACCATCCTATCCCAGCTCTTGATTAGTGGCTTATTCTTCCTTCTCCTCTCTTCTTGCACACTATCCCACCAGAGGGATGCATGCCCCTTCAACCGTGTCACTGCTAATCTTACTTTCCTGTTCTCCTTGATCTCATCATACTCGAAATATTTGACCAACTCACTGATCCATTCAATGAGGTGTTCAACAGTAAGGATTCCCTCATAGGTGGGCAGCTCAGGCTTCGTTCTGGATGTGGCTCCTAAAATGGATCGAAGACATCTCATTTCAGGTGTCTCGGCCACATGAGTTGCCTCCTCTTCACGTTATTCCTCTTCAGGCTCACTCACATCTCTTGCCACTGGATCTCTCTGTCTTCCCAGCTCCATAGCTTCCATACGTGCTCTTAGCTCTCTCAAATCCTCCATGACCTCTGCATTTGCTGCTAGTCTTCCTCTGCCACGACCTCGAGCTCTACCAACACGAACTACCATGTCTTTTCCTTATTTTACTGAGCAAATCTCCTCGCTATGATATCAAAATTGATGCCAGTAAATGGTAGGAACCTAGGGAAGGTTGTCACTACACGAGCTAAGTGAGTTTTCTCATCCCTCTTAAATATTGGCAACACCACATAAGACCTCAGGATTTGAATCTGAACCCTCACTACTACGGTTCTGGTGCCTAGGTTAAGTCTCTGCTACTTCTCAATTAACCCTTCCCATGTGCCCAAATCGCAATGGTGGATCATGCTTCACTGTACAGGTTCTATTCTCCTGGGGTTGGTGACATTCAATAAGGAATCACGATTCAGGAACCCCTTCCCAGCTGTGGAACTCCTCGGTTTGTCAAGACACTAATTCGATGTGTAGAATGTGGATGTAATACGCTCTGTAGTGAATGGCAACGCATTCCCCTTCAATTTTCGGTGGGTATCCCTCAATCTCGATTGCAAGAGTAGATGAACTCGTTGAATCCTTCAATGTCTATCACAAGAGACTCATCCCACTCGTATCTTGAGACTCTTTCTGCGTTTGAAGCCCTAAGTCGATTATGGGTTCATATGAGAGTCTCCCCTGCACCTACGACTAGGAAAACATCAATTCCTTCCATATTCCAACTGCAGAGTTATACTATGGGTGGATTTCGAGTTCAATCGTTCCTAACTGGAGTGTCTCAGGCGTTGCATGTGTAAATGGTCGGGTTCTACGCCTAATTCTGCTGAAATGAACTTGGTGTGACTGTAATTCATGGGAACCGTGATCCCAGAAAATTAAAACGCCTTCATGCATACAAGAAACATGGTTACGGTGAACTCAGGAAATGAAGGAAGAAGGAGAATAAATTGTTCATTCATACTCAAATCATTTACACAATTACCTGATCTCTCTCTCAAAATATCAAATTCATTATTTTATTAATTGACAGGTTATCACACATTCCTCCTCTCTCGAGTTATAGGTTGTTCTTTCCTCTCTTTCTTTTTATGAGAGCAAAAAAAACTCTTCCATTTCCTCTCTAAGCGGGAGTTACAAAAATGATGCCTGGAACTGCCATTCACCAGATTCTACTTGCCCAAACTGAAGAGTTTCTTTCTAATTTTAGGTGACTAGTTCCTAAATCTTGTAACAACCTATCTAGGTGGCTTAGTCTCCTCCCAGTGAGCTAAAATTAGCCAATTATTTCTTACCACTATTCTATAACTGAAAACATACTATTATCACATAATTCCTCATTGAATAAGATATTCAAGTAAGCTTCTCCTTTGATTACATGTTCCCTCAATTCAGCCTCGAGCCATAACATGTGGCGAAATGAACACATTGCTGGCTTGACTAGATGCCCCTGCATCAAGAATCATGATTCACATGGGGAAGGACAAACTCCAATGGGGATTCAAACCAAGAGGAACTTTCACCAGCAAGGAAGCGTATAACATATGGAGGGGTCATAACAACCAACCTACCGATAAAAAATGGAAGAAGTTGTGCGATGCAAAACTTTGGCCCAAAATTTCCATCTTCATTTGGTTAGTAATCAGAAGACTCATCCTTACGGGAGAAAATCTTCAGAAGAGAGGTATGCAAGGCCCTTACCGGTGATGTATGTGTACTAATGAGAAAGAAACATTGGATCACCTCCTAGACTCATGTCCTTTTGCTTCGAAATTATGGGACCCGGGAGCCACTGCTTTCAGAAGATCGGGAAGGCACAAAAACTTTCCAAACCAGACCATCTCCTCCTGGAAAAACGACTCGTTTCAGAACCCAATTGTTAATCGCCTTTGGAAGATATTTCGATATTTTATGGTCTAGGAATTATGGAGGGAAAGAAACTATAGAAATTTCCAAGGGAAATCAGGAACTGAAGACAAGTTCTAGAACTCCATCCGGAATAAGATGCTCGAAACTGTGAAAATGAAATCATGGGAAAATGCAGACTAGGAATAAAATTCCTCGGAGTCCTTAATCCTAAAGGCATGGGGGATATTCGGGCCAATGCAATGTTTTGGTAGACAAGGAAGGATGTCCATGGCGAGATCTAGTCCATAATTCTGGTCTCCTCCCCCAGTCATCTTCTTCAAACTCAACTTCGACGGAGCTTCGAAGGGAAATCCCGACCCAACAGGGTTGAGATGTGTTATCAGAAACCACCTTGGAGAATTGCAAGGTTTCAGAACCGGTTTCATTGGAACGGGCTCCAACAATGCATCGAATGTGGAGGGTTTACTTCATGGAATACAGATGACGGATTTACATAACTGGACTCTGCTAATTGTTGAAGGAGACTCTCATGTACTCTTACACATGGAAACTGAGATCCAACACGGAAAGCCGAGCTCCAAGGTGGCATCATCCTGGAAGTTAAAAGGGAGGATGGAGAAGTTAGCAGTGATCATGCATCCCAGGTTAGCACTTACTTTCAACCACGTCAAAAGGAATGGCAACAAAATAGTGGGCCTGCTGGAAAACCTCGGGACTAAGACCCATAATTCTATTAATTATAACACTTGGGAGGATCTGAATGGTGAGACTTCCTAGGACAGATGCAACAAATTTAGGCTTCGGGACATGATGTGATATCATGAAGTGGAGGATTCAGGACAACAGGAGGTCCCTTTCCTAGCCACGTGATGATTTTCTCCACACACCTAATATATGAAGGTTTAAGGAGGAGGCAAAAGGGCCTTAACCAAAATTTACTACGACTTAGTTTCAGTTTTTTCAAAGCTTGAGGTAGCAGTTACAGTTATGAGTGAGGGAAGTGGAGGATCTAGCCATCAGCTTGGGAGATATATCCAAAATACTACAAAGCACGAGAAGATTTTAATGGCAGGTACGAAGTTAATTACTGCCCGGAATGGCAATTTCCATTATAAGGAATGGAAAGGTGGTGGATTCGAACGTGCCCGCAAGGTTCTTTTTGTAATGACCCTTTTTCAAAATTTTATTAAAATGCCAATTTTTCCACTTTTTCCCCAATTTCAACCTTTGACTAGTTTTACTGTTTTGACCTCCAAATCAACCCAAATGCTCCCAAATCTTCTATAGGAGTGTATGAATGGTATTTAGACTTGAATATTAGGTTAAGGGATGTTTTATGGCCCTCCAAATACTGCTGCAAACTTGATTTGTATTCTGATCAATATATGTAATTTTGACTAGTAATTTGTGCATCAAATCCCCCGGGGTAACATTGCAAATGGCCTTCCAAATGCCTCCAAAATCCCATGAATTTATGAACAGAGGTATTTAATGTGTTAAGTATGTGATTAAGTTCTCATATGCACCATTAATTGATTTTTACTACTGTTCTAACTCTCTCACTTTCAACAGCAAAAACCCCCAATTCGACCCTTGGGGAAATGGCACTATTTCACCTCTCAATACAAACAAACTGAGTAAAAATGCTTCAAATGCTCAAGTACAGTACATGAAACTTGTAGAATATATCCATGGCAGTATATGAATCACAAATATATCATAGAATCATCCATCCATTCTAAATAATCAACCTTATAGTGTCATACATCAAAGCATTGGGGAAATGGACATTGTTTGCTCATTAATCAATAATTTTGCATACAGTCAATGGGTATTTCGACCTGATATTTTCTGAATATGAATAACAGAGGATATGAAGCTATTACAATCAGAAAAATATCATATGAAGCTCTCCCAATGAGTGCAATATCTCACCCAAAGCGCAATCCCTCAAGGAGCCTGAATATGCCTTCAAAATTGGAAATGGTGGAGAGAAAGTGCTGCACTAAACCAAACCATGAAACTTCCTATAGCTGCTACCTGAAAATAAAACTCCATTAAAGAACCATGAAATACCTGAGTGGCCTCTCCAAACACCAACTTGGATGGGAATCTTTCACCCTTGAAATTGGCTAAGGTAAGAAACTAGTCATCCACTAGTTGTCTCTTCACAAATGCAATTTTTATCAAATCATCAAAATCCATTCTCATACTTGATTTATACATTTTATAACCAACATTAGCCTTCAAGGGGTCGAAATCCTCTCAATAGATTCAATAAATTTCCATTTAGAAAATATTCCTCATTTGCCACTTGTCTCCTAGTTCCAACCTTCCATCTTCTCCCAAATTCGAATTTGAGTGTCTTTAGCTTCCCCCAACTCCATGAGCGCCTTCCTTGAGCCTATTTTTGGGGCTGACATTTTATAATGGTCAGGTGTAAGAAGTCAGGTCTGAATTTTGTCATAAATGTCATAGATGCTTCATTATTGTTGTCATAAAACTAGGGAATCTAGCCCAAGTGTCCACTAGTCTCCAATTTGACTCTTCCTCTCCCATGGAGTTTACTATTACATCCCATTTCGACCTAAGATGCTCAATGCCATGTGTTATGACTTCCCAACTCACCCAAGAGTGTTCACCTTCCCATGAATTCGAATTGGCAAGAGAGAGCTGCCATGTGTCATTGAAAAATCAAGCTAGTGTGGGTCCCACCACCTCCATATGTCTCCAAAACCACTTGCCACTTAGAATTTCTCTTGAATTTATTTATTCACCATATTTATTAAATGCTTGAACCCTTCAATTGTCTAAATATCATTTATTAGCTTCCTTATTACCATCCCACATGTGCCCATCCAACCTAGGACACTAGTAGGATTGATGGGATTGTCTTACTATGCACTTATTTGAATGGGGACATTACACTTTTCTACATGCACTCTTGCATTTCCGTTGTGTTAATAGGGATAGGAGAATTCCAAGGGATTAGTAAAATGGAGGGCCATAATTAGGAGGAAGGTGAGAGGATCACATACGGGTAACGATTGAGTCAAAAGAGGGAAGAGGATCCTATGGATGATGGCCACAGGGTCACCCGGGCGCAAAAGAAAGATATGTGGGAGGCTTGGATGTTTTAATTGGGTTTACCATTGGTTGTTCAACATGAAATACAAGGGGTGGAACAACAACTATGGAAAGAGCTTGGCAAGGACACCCTACATGAGGAATGTAGGAAAGTGGAAGACTAGGTTATGGACCCGAGAAACAACGCTTCCCGCCTCAACATTTACAAGTAGATAGCTTTTGTTTACTAGGTGATGAAGAATATGATGGGGCATGTGATCTAGGAGCGGCTAGAGAAGATTGGGGGAGAGGAGACGATAGATCAATGGAAGAACACGCTACAAGCATAAACAAAAGAAATGCGCTGGAAGATGGAATTCATGCCAAAATCCATGGGAATCCGCTATCCTATTGCTCAGACGTCTTCTGTTGGAGGTAATCATGAAGGGCGCTTTCCAGACCTTCCTTACATTCTACTTTAAAGGTTCTTTGGGATCGGGGTCTATTTTTTTTTGGATAGGTTTTGGTTTTTTGGTATCTATTACTATGGTCTATTCATTTTGTTTATGCATGGAAGGTTCAGAAGTCTTAGTGTATGGGTTAATTAGGTAGTCTAGATTATATGAAGGTTTGTTGCAATAGCAATTGTAATTTTGGCTTAATGATATGGGTTGGACATTGATATGGTAATTCTCATGTTGTAAGGCCTCATATCCAAGAAACATAGAGAACAACAAAGCTTTGGCCTGTTTTGCACAAATGTAATTGTTCCATTTTTATATAATACAAAAACTACCTTACAAAAAAAAAAATGAAGAACTTAATTGAAAACATAATAAATTTGTTTAAGTTAATTCCTTGAGTTCATTCTTCTTTCACGTGTTATCACCTTGATCACTTCAATAATGATTTTGTGGGAACATTAGATGAAATTTCATGGTACTAGGTTTCTAGGATATTCTGAAAACTCAAGTTGACCGTTTTTTCACCATTAACAATGTGCCAATTTTTTTTTCAATTATTCTCATGTCTCCTAATAACCACCAAAGGAGAATTAGGGAAAGGAGAATTGAGGATTGGGACAACTATGGAGGGGGGTTATGCACCAATGGGTTGCATGAGAGGTTCAACTAAGTAGTATGGGATTGAGGAAGAGCTTTTACCTTGTGGATTCATAGACCTAGATTGACGGTGGCCTGTCAAAGCAAGATTTTGCTTGAAAGTGTGTATGGATGGGAGGACCGTCCTTCACATGTAACCAGTTGGAGAACGATTGATGTAAAAGATAAGTCTCTAACTGTATATGAATGCCATGGTGAATTATGTCTTTGCATATGGTTTAATTATTGTTTATGATTGTATCTGTGAATAGAATTCTATGGCTTGGTATGTTCTTCATGCTTGAATTTCCTGTAAATTGTAATGTATGAATAAAATGATTTGGGTGACCATTTATATTTATTTCTGCTCTTTCATGAATCAAATTTATGAAAAAATGAAATTGATTATGAATGTTAAATTCAGATATGGAATTTGAGTGCCCTATGGTCTCAATGGTCAAATGAGGTAGATGGGTACGTTACACCAACTTATGGACCTTAGAAGAACAGGATGCTTGGGAGATAGTATCGAATTCAGAAGAGAACCCCATTATAAAACCCTCAACATCCACATCTCTGACTACCCCACCATCCTCTTGTGCCTTATAAATTTCATTCAAAGAAACTTATTGAAAACTATTTGAAGAAATCAAAGGATAAGTAGAATGAGAGGAAGGGGAATCTTTTGTTATCTTTTTTACTCGAAAATGATGATGCTGACTTGAATTCCATCTAAATATCCTCCAGTTTGGTGAGAAAGGATGATAGGAAGTCCAAATCTCTAAAATTATTCTCATGTCTCCTAACTATCCACCAATTGACACTCCCCTTCAATCAATAGTATAGAATTGTACCCAACCAAAAACTCATTAATAGATGTCCCCGAGGCTAGCACTTCCAGATTACCTGTTAGGAACCAAGGGTTTAGGGAGTTCTTGTAATACCCCCATTTTGACCGTTCGGATGTATTGGCTTGTAATTTAAACATTGCATATACGTGATGTATGATTCCTAGCGTGGAGCTCAAGGCCAAGGTCCCGCTAGTAAATGCTTATCCTGGTATTTCAAATTGTGCTATCCATGTGCTAGCAAGCCATGGAAATTGTAAAAACATGTAGATAATTATAATGCAAATAAAAATACCAAGGGGATGGCTATGGATGCAACTAAATGAGGAGGCTATGTGTATCCACAAGGGAGAGGTGAGGGGGTTGTGGGATTGAACCCTAGGCAGCCATATGGCATCTTGAGAACCCATTTGACATTCCTTGCTGACATTTAATTCTGTTGTAAGGAAGTGGTTGAGTAAAACCAGTCCATGGATTGATGGAGGATGGGAAACCCTGAACTACGTAAGGCAGGGTATGGGATTTGTTTTGCTTGACCCATAAGTCACCCTACCTCATGGGGGGACGTTTTCCCTCATCCGCAGGCCATAGTGGGGGGGAAGCTTCAGTTTTGGGGGAGGATAGACACCCAGTAGTGAGAAAAATGAGAGATCAGTCAGGGTGACGAGGGCTTCACCTAATCCAAAGTTTAAAGGCCGAGGAAAGTCCCTGGGCCAAGGGATGTAAAGAATGCAGGCTCGAAAGAGCAGATCTTTGCTTCAGATAACTTCTGATGCCCATCGTAGGAGGGGCTAAGACACATGTGGAGCCTTTCAGAATATGCTCGGCAAAGCAACTGACCATTAAAACAGTTTTGGAATTGGTCGATTCATTCGACTAACAGAACGGGGATTACGCCCACACTAGCCTACTTTTTACAAAAACTGGAAATCGCAATTATGAGTGAAGCTACGTTTGGAAGTGCCAAGATCACCCATAATTCATGTGGGAAGTTAAATCCAATGGGGGACCCATCGATCTGAACCTGAGGGTGAATTGGAGAGGGTGAGGCACCCTGAAACCCATGGGAAAACCCAGATCTGATAGCCCAAAAGGGCAGCTGCGGGACAAAGCCATTCAACTGCAACTATGCCCAGAATTTCATAGGGGAACCCGGTTTTGGAAGCCCAAAAGGGAAGTGCGGGACAGATCCATTCAGCCGCAACGATTCCTAGTAAATCCATTGGGAGACCCGGATTTGATAACCAAAAAACCAGTTGCAGGACAAATCCTTTCGGCCGCAACGCTGAGGAAGCTCCAAGAGAGAATTGTAGTGGGAGAGAGACCAGGGGGTTAGAATTCATGGTAGGGTCAGTGAGCACTCATTCATCCTTAGTTTAGAAGCCGAGACCAGCCATACCTTCCCAGGTCAGCGCTGAGGGAAGGGGCACTTGAGGTACTATGTAGTAGAGAAGGGGTCCTTACTTAGGCTGAGAGTGGAGGTGATGGGGTTACCTGGACTATCTGAAGCTAGCTTGATATCCATGTAGCTCTTTAGCTAAGCTTATTGGCTTAGAAACCTCCTATCCTATCTCCCCACTTGCTTGATAGAGTCAATTGTGTGTTGGATGACCCTAAATTATAGTGGAACCAAGGCTGTGAGTGGACATGAGTAGTTCCTCCTTAGTGGATACATATCCCCAGCTCAGGGGTGGTCCTTGAGTGCTGAAATAATACAGGCTAGGAAGAGATCTATGGTTGGGTTGGAACGTTGCAGTCCATAGCCAGTTGCTTGGATATTTCAATGGAAAAATAAGTGTTCTCTGTGATTCATATCATGTTCATTCTACATGTTTTACTTCTGCAATGATTTAATTATTGATGAATGTTATTGATATGTTGAATGCATGATAGATATGTGTGTGGTTAATGTTTCATTCAACTTTGTTTATTTGAGTATGCATATGAATCCATGTGTTTTTATGAATTTGTTCATTGATGAATAAGGCTAAGTCTTGTTGAGGCCTAGGAGTTTCAGAATGTTCAGTCATGACTTTGGGGGAGAAATAGACGCCCCCTGCTGTTTTTATGTTCCCTCTATGTATCAGATGAAGGGAAGGGCCATGACAGAGTAGTATAAGAGTCCCTTATAGAGTGGTAAAGAGTCCTTGATGAAGTTTGGGGCCACCTTTTGGATTTGAATAAGGACATGATCAGATTCCTCAGGTGTGGTCGAGGATCATGCAGTTGCATAGGGATCATCAAGAGATTTCCAATGGTACCAAGTTTTCAAAAAATGGACTTAGGATGAGAAAGATATCGGTTTGAGGAGTTGGCAGTAACATGGGTATGTGGCTAACTTCCGACTTTCCAAACCCATAGTCTAGATTGCGGATTGCGGAAGTCAGAGGCGTGATTTATCGGTGTGGTGCTTAGGAGTTACGACTTCTGACTCCTGCAAGTCGGATTGCGGAGTGCAAAAGTCAGAGGATTAATTTTCTCCAGAGTTGTGAATTTCGAGTTCCGACTTCCGACTCCTGCAAGATGGATTTCAGAGTGCGGAATTCAGAGGAGTAATTTTCTCCGGAGTTGTGAATTTGGAGTTCTGACTTCTGACTCCCGCAAACCGGATTGTGGAGTGCGGAATTCGGAGGAGTAATTTTCTCTGGAGTTGTGAGTTTGGATTTCTGAATTCTAACTCCTGCAAGTCAGATTGCGGAGTGCGGAAGTCGGAGGAGTAATTTTCCCGGAGTTGTGAAATTGGAGTTCCGACTCCCGCAAGCCGGATTGCGGATTGCTGATGTTAGAGGAGTCATTTTCCTAGAGCTAAGAATTTTGGATTTGCGACTTCCGACTCCTCCATCGCGGATTGCGGAAGTCGGAGGCATGATTCAGCGAAGCATAGAATTGGGTGTTCTAAATTTTCGACTCTTGCATCGCGGATTATAGAACGCAGAAGTCAAAGGCGTATTTCGTTGATGCCATGTATTTTCTGTTCCAACTTTTTGACTTCCACATTGCGAATTGTGGAAGTCGGAGGTGTAATTCTCGAAGTGGCACATTGGGGTGTTGATTTCTGAATCCCAACTTGTGGATTGTGGCTTATGGATTACAGTTTGCAAATCGAATTTATTGCGGCTGTGCGAAAGTGCATAGTTTGGAAAAAAAATTAGTAGGTTTATTATAAGAAGCTCTCCCATCACCTCTAAAGGGAACTGAGGGGATCAGGGATGTCACAGTACCCATATTTAGATTACCATAAAAACCAAATGTATAGTGTTTTAGTATTCTAGTCTAACATTAGGGTAACTGTACCAACTACAAAACAACAATTTTGTCATCATGTTCTTTTAATCAATTGTCTTAAAAAAAGAGTATTGAACCATCATTTTGAGATCTGGAAACTAATTATCTTACTAGGATTGTTAATGCTGCTAGAGATATTTGTCAATTTTTTTATCTTAATGCGGAATTATAGTAGTAATTGAAATCAAATGAATAATCAATAAGCATAAGCATTCATGTGAGACATAGTATTTACCTCAGGGAAACCCTCTAGTACTTGAGGGAGAAAACCCAAGCAAAATATTCCTTAGAATATTAATAAATAACAGAGAATGTCTTTACAACGAGAAGATTACATCAAGCACCCTTGGTGCATTATCAGAGCTAAATACCAAGCACCCCTGGTGCAATCACAGAGCAAGAGAGAATATGGAAGAATATAAATCAAAATAATATCCTGCACAAAACCAGTTCATTGATTTTGGTCACATGCACAATGAATGTGAATTGCCTTCAAGAGAGAAGATAATTCACTCTCACATTGAATTCATCAATTCTGCATAACACACACACACACACACACACACACATATATATATACATTATACTTATCATGCTTCGGCTTCTATTTTTATCTTCTAACTTCAGGATGAAATTGCCCTTCATCTGGATGCTAGGTCACTTATTTAGGAGGCTAACTCAATTATCGTCATACAAGTGTTGTAACTCAAGTGTCGTAGCTCAAATGTTGACTTTTAGTTCAACTTAAGTGTCGTCTTTTAGTTTAACTCAAGTGTTGAGATGCAAAACACTTTAGTTAACTAGATCTTATTTATTAACACTTAGTTAACTCTTTTAACTGAAGTCCATCTTGATAACATCATTGAATCTTTTAATTAATTGAAGTCTTTATTGTTAACATCATTGAAGTTTAACAATTCGAATTCTCTCTTATTTAACTGAAGTCTTTATCATTACTGAGAAAATCTAGTTCTCTATTATCTTATCACATCTTATCCTTATCTCTTGTCTTATCTGTATGGTCCACATGTGCCAATTTTAATTTATCTATCATATAAAATATACTAAGGATATTTTTTTCAATGATGTGATCATCTTGTTTTATTATCATTCCAAGTGGTCATATGCTAAATTAATTCACTTTAGAGGTGGCCAATCTCTAGATGAAACTTAATAGCCAAACCATGGTTAGCAATACATAACACACCATTCATACTTTGACATGCAAAGCATTACCTCAACCCAATAATACATATTCAATAGTGCATGATTTTCAACCCATTTCACCACTATTAAGTTTACAAAAGCAAAGTATACAACCCCACAAGTAATATTCATTCAAAATAAGAATTTCCTCAACGAAATAAGAAAAATATATTAATACACCACCGATCGGTGTTTCATTAACCATATAGGTTTAACTTATAAAACAACAAATCAAATAATACATCAAAAGAAATTAAAAAATCATCAAATCTTCACCTAACACATATACTTCTTTACGTACATATGTGATAGTTTCAAATTTCAAATTTCCACCTTTTATCTACACGTAAAGTAGTAATAGATACTTGAAAAGTTCAATTTGTCTCCTAATATTAAAAAACCTTTTATCGCTGCTGTGATGTCTTCACTAACAATGAGTTTCGTTGGCTTTCTCCCATTTAATTAGGAATCGTATTATTCCAGTGTCGAGAATCGAACCTGACATGGAGTGAGCGGTTTCTCGGAGCCCTGAGATGGAATGAGCGGTTTCTCGGAGCTTCGCGTTAAGATGATGCATGTGGGTGGGCAGTGCCCTGTCCCGTCGAATAGAATAATGTGCCAACCAACATGTGCTGCGGGGTCTCAGACTTTGATCTTTGTGTCTGCATTCACTACGAAAAACAAGAGCAAGTAAATGAGAGCGTAATGTTCTATGCTTGTACATCTTAACCAAGAATAAACAAATGTCTTAGCAATTGCATGTATAATATGTTATACAGGTAGGTGGATTTATGTTATAGTAGCATAATTCGTGTGAATGCAATTCGATAAGACTAGTACGAATAAAATATAGAAGAAAAAGGAGTCAATTCCAAAAGAAGTTTTACGTAATTTCATATCAACACAATATATTGGATATGGGCGAAATACATATTTCAATGAACGCTGCAACCGTTGTGACCTTCAAGCAGAACACACAGGAAAACACTAAAATCAACATAGAAATGAGGAACAGGCAGGAGGAGAAATCACTAGACTTTAACATAGCTGACGTAATAAGTAGTAGAAAATAATATGAGTGTATCAATAGCACTCATAGAGTGTGATATTCACCCGGAGACGGAAGTATACATCTCCCTCATAAGCATCGGTAGAAATGGTGCCAATTCCTCTTGCCATTAAGAAATCTCCGGTGCCTCCCAGGACCGATATATATAGTATTTTGTAAGAATTGGGTCTGCTCCAGCGAATCCTTTGTAATCTGTAGAATTCAGCACGAAAGTGAATCCGAGCCAGGCGCTGAAGGTGTTCTTCATGTCATAAAAGTAGAATCCCTGAGCTCTTCCCACTAGAGGGGACTGGAAATTGTTGTCCAGAGTAATGGGATCGTCGAACACCGCCAGATCTCCAAAGTGATTGTCTTTTCCAGTGAGGCGTGTGAGATTAGCCCCGTGGGGAGCACCCACAAGCGTCGTTGTTGCGTTGTTGGCGTTGGTGCCATCGTAGATTACATCATGGAAATAAAAAACCATATTCCTAAGAGGCCTTCGGGGTGGATACTTCTTCCAGCTATGGCCATCATTGGTTTCCAAGAACACAGTGGACACTAGAAGCCACAGGAAGCACAAGTGCAGATCACTATTCATATTCTTGATTGCCATTGCCAATCTTAATATAGACCAGAAGAAGATTTGGGATTGGGGGAAACAATGCAGGGCTAATTCCAGTAGCAAGAGAAGCTTCACTGCAATACTCGTGAGAGAGTAATGGCCATATATCTAGACTTATATTAATCAGTGCACCAGTGGCTTAGTCCATGTGCAAATTTGATTAGAAAAATAAGTAATTAATGAGAAGCTTCTAGTCAATTTTCATACCGACATTTAGGTATATAGAGACAACGGCTGTTAAAAGTGTAACGTGCAATCTGAAGCCAACACAGAATAAAACTTGTGCACAGGGGGTTTCCACGCCATGCTCTCTTTGTCAACGTAATTTATAGAAAACATGTCATTGATGTCGGGCCTGGCGGTGCTGAAACGGAAAAGTTCGTTCCTATCAATGCCAATTTTTTCTGACGACATTGCTGAAAAATTGAAAAAAAAGGAAGGAAAATGAAATGTATGATGTTACATTGTTTTGTTTTATTATATGTATAAATAAAATAAGATAAAAGTGATATAAAAATAAGGGCCATGAGGTACTAATGTTTTTGCGTGTGTTTTTCTGCAATGTAAAAAATTAAACTGACAACAATGAACCAGTAAAACAACTAGCAGCAACTATCAATGGTTAAAGCTGGATTCCAGCAAAGTCCAAATGTGTATTTGGAAAGAGTAATTCCAAGTTGTCATCATCAAGTTTCCACACAGCATGCCTACTTCAATCATGAATGGTGACCAGATTTAAACATATTTTAAAAGTGAAATGTGAAAATCATTTTTTCCTACAGTCTTTCCACTCCTTTGAGTCATCCAAAGAATGAACCAGTGATAGTTGCTGGAATCCAGCTTTAACCATTGACAGTTGCTGCAACAAGGGACTTAAAACTATTGTGAATATTATGTCATGCAAAAGCCAGACTAAGTAATAAATTTAGTTCATATAATTTACATATAATTTTTTTTATTTAAATAATTTATATAACTTTTTTCTTTCTTTTTCATACTAAAGAGTGCAGAGAAATTGAACCCCATCCTACATTATCAAAAAGCCCCTACCTCTTCACTCACCAAGTAAGCTACATTACTGGCCTTTCATATAATCTATATATATATATTTTATTAATCATACAACAATCACATTACCACTTCGCAGAATGCAGAATACAGTGTACACCCTGCTATCAATGCGATCGACGTCAGCCCAGGGGACAACGTCGGATGGCACCCCGGACTCAATCAAATCAACCCCAAACTATGGCTTAAACTTTGGCAAAACAGGGAAATTTGTCCTCATTTTCCTGTAGGGAGTGGATTACTACATCCATGTTCCCGTTAGGAACATAATAATATCAAAATTATTTACAATTTTTTTTGTAAATTTAAAACGAAATCAAATATAAAATATATAGATAATATTATATTAATTATTTTATGTATATATAATAAGATAAAGTATAAAGTAAAAATGTTCATGTAGTAGGCAGTTTTATTTTAGGTTTTATAGGAATTTTTTTTTTTTTTTTCCAAAGTGGAGATTCATTTAATCCTTCACATGTGACCTTAAGGTATCTCGTGGGGTATTTTGATGGAGTATGTAATGTATCAAAGGGTTTTTGTGGAGTTGGGATGTGTCTTTTTATGTTTAAAAGTTATATTTTTCATCTTGGGAGGTGGTTTAGATACTAGTTGAGCTTATTATTTTGTGGGGTCTTCTACATTTTGCATCTTCAAAAGGTGTGCTTCACTTTATGGTTCTCCGTGACTCAAAATTATAATAGATTGGGTGAGTGGGAAAATAGGTCTAAAGGTCTCAATTTGGGATGGTGGTAGAGGAAGATTCTTACTTTACAAGAATATTTTGTGATGTCCAAAGTGGAGATTCATTTAATCCTTCGCATGTGACTTTAAGGTATCTGGTAGGGTATTTTGATGGAGTATGTAAAGGATCAAAGGGTTCTTGTGGAGTTGGGATGTGTCTTTTTATGCTTAAAAGTTATATTTTTCATCTTAAGTTGGGAGGTGGTTTAGATACTAGTTGAGCTTATTGCTTTGTGGGGTCTTCTACATTTTGCATCATCAAAAGGTGTGCTTCACTTTCTCAGTGACTCAAAATGATCATAGATTGGGTGAGTGGGAAAATAGGTCTAAAGGTCTCAATTTGGGATGGATGTAGAGGAAGATTCTTACTTTACAAGAATATTTTTTGGATGTCCAATTTCTCAAAGAAAGCTCTTTCATTGCATGAAGGTTCCCTTGTTTTTGAATAATTTTAGCATAATCACGTGGTTTCCAAAGGCCCAGTTTTTGTTTTCTAATTAAGATTGTTGGACTCTCACAATTTAATGATGAGTTATGTAGGAAGACGAAGTCAAGGTGAAATTTAGTTTCTTGGTGGTGATCAGCCTATAAAAGGCTTAATTTTAGAACTATATGCACTTAGGACAACCATAAATGATTTCAAACTCATCATTATTATTTAAGGAAAACCACTTCATCTAAAATGACCCACTCATGATATTTAAGGATACAAACTATTAATTATTCATAATTAGTTTAGGTCTTACTCTATGACTAAAAGGATAGTTTCAATCCTCTATAATATTGCCAAGATGTCTGCTATCTCAATTTCTCCATCATCCTTGATGCTAGGCTGTAATCATATGGTATCAAACATAAAACCAAGATGCTTTACCTTAATAGACTAAAAATATTAGTGTGGTGGTTGGAATGTTTATTGGCATGGGTTTTGGTTATTATTATACCTCCTAAGATATATTGTAATCCTTTAGAAGTCAAAAACACTTTGAAAATTTATATTTTTTTTAGTAGGAATAAATCCATCTAATTATAATTTGATGGGTAAAATGTACGATAAAATTATGAAAAGAATAAATTTATATTATTCTTAGTGAAATTTCGATTTAAAAAACTTTAAAAATCCATTCCCATGCTTGTAATTTGTCCTTTCTATCATGGGTCTTTATATCAAAAGAATTCAATGAATGGATGGAAAGTACCAAACAAACAATGGTAATTATGACTTAGAACATGAAAAAATAGAAATGCATATGAGTCGACTATATCTTTCATTCCTTTATAAAAGAAGACACTAGGTTGGTCTTGGCAATTGCAAGTTGTTTCTACTAGCTTACCAGTTGCTCTAATACTTGTTCATGTAGCGTCATTGGAATTGTTACCTCAAATAATTTTATCTCTTATTCCTTCTTCATATGATTGACAACAAAAAGTGGGTATAAAAATGTTAAATTTATAGGTATATTACCTACCCTAAACCCACATCTACTCAGTGATTTCATGCACCTATTTCCCTAGCTCCGATGCATTTATCTATGTACAATTTATATGTCTGTGTTTGTAAAATTTTGGAACTGTATAAAAAGACGAGACCGAAGTTGTCTAGAAAGAAACTTGTAGAAACATGAACCAGAGACAAACAAACAACCATATCTACAAACCAAGAGATAGATCCTTGATGCTAGGTTAGTCTACAATATATTTCAATTAAGATATACAAACAAATCAAGGGAAACTTGAAAATTTTATGCAAATTAATGTTGAGGGTTAGGGTTTGAAAAAAAATCTCAAACATATAGCAAATGTCCATCTCTAAAAAATAACAACAAGGGTTTAATAGATAATATGACCAATCTACTAAATAAGGAGTTGCCAAGAAATTTTGAAGAAAATATTGCTTGTCAAAAAAATAACAAAATATACCAAAGAAGGTAGAGCATAGAAACTAGCTCTGGTACCATGCTAGAATATTGAGAATATGCATTAATATATAACAATATGTTTTCTAACATGCAAATCAAGAATATACTAGTCTAGCCTTCTATCCATACAAGCAACAAATAATCATGTAATAAATAAGAGACGAGATGAAAAAAATGATACACTAAATATACATGGTAAAACCTCAAATGGGGAAACATCCCTAGGAAAGGTAGATCGTTTTATTATTCACAAATCTCCATCTTACAATACATGGAATCCTCATATATGAATCACATCACACTCTATATTCACTTCATGTCACAATGATGCTTGTTTCCACAACATATCACAACCGACCCAAAAGGGTCTCCTTCACCTTCATTATATAGATAGAGGTATGGAATATTTACATCCCATAAAACATGTGGGATAAATAGTTTTCCACCTCTCTTATATAAAGAATGTTTATAAGAAAATTTATTAGATGATGCATGTGGGATAATTCTATTTTATAATATTAGATTTATTTATGTCTTTATTTGATAGTACACCAACAATACCACACAAGTCATCATTACTTACTCTAACACCCCCCCTTAATGATGATTCTGAGAAAGAATACAAATGGAGGAAGTTTGCATCACCTTAGAAACAACAAACTCTAATATACCATGGAGTTTGAAGATATTATCCATAAAGAATTTAGCCACCATAGAGGCCTTGAAAGGATGTTGTAGGGCACAAAAATGAGCATATTTGTAAAGGCGATCAACCACAACCATGATTACATACTTATAGATATATTTCGATAACCCCACAATGAAATCCATAGAAATGTCAGTCCATCCTATAGGTGGAATGGGACATTCAATTCAAATTCACCTAAAAGTTTCACTAACTGACCTTTATGTCTTTGGTTAGTGTCACATTCTACCACAATATGTGGATGTCCTTCACATTTTCCAAGAAAATGATTGTTTGATCCTTTCATATGTTTTATGAAATATTGAATGATCATCTATGGAGTATGGATTTAGCTTATATAACACCCATTATTTCAATGCTAAGTGATTATGAAAATATAGAAATCCTTCATTCGGAGAAGCTCACCATTGTGCCAAGTGTAGCCTGGATGTGGATGGAATTCTTTTTGAAGTTGTTGGATCATGGAACGACTATGGGATCTATGAACCATTCATGAAGGGAATCATTCAACCAAATGCTACAATGAAGGAGAGAGAAAAGAGGGAACCTTCCTCTTCATACTTTAAAGACAGAGCATCTGCTACCACATTCTCCATTCCTTCTAGTAAATTATCTCATAGTCACAACCTAGTACTTTGGTGCCCCATTTTTGTTTCTTAGGGGAGGAAATTCTTTGTTTTAGAAATTATTTTAGGTTACTATTATTGGTTTTGATATGGAAACGTTTCCCAAGTATGCATGGACACCAGGTTTCCACAACATGCAATATTTCCATCATTTATTTTTCATACGTCAATTTCCCAAGTGCTTCTCTAGAGTTGTTTGCTACTAAAATCCTGTAGTCTAACTTCTTGCATGAGGACTGCTCCTATGCCTTTACCCGGGGTGTCACATTCTAGGACAAAGGTTTTATTGAAGTTAGCATAGGGGTGGTACACATAGCTTCCATTGAGTCTCGAAAATCCTTTTCTACCATGGCATTCCAAGTGTAAGGATTTTTTTAGCAAAGTTGTGAGTGGTGCTACAATCATACCATAGATTTGTATAAACATTTTGTAATAACTAGTGATACCTAGAAAACCTCTTAAGCTTTTAAGAGCTTTGGGTCAATGTCAATCCTTCATTGCTTTGCTTTTTTTTTTATCCAGAGACACACCCTCCTAACTAACAACATGGCCCAAATATTCCATTTTAGAGACACCAAAGGCACGTTTAGACCTTTAAAGAAAGAGTTGATGATCCACAAGTAGTTGTAAGACCTTAACTACATGGGTTATATGGGATTGCCAAGTTTTATTTTAAATCAAGATGTCATCAAAAAAGAAGAGGAAAAAATTATGCACAAAGGGTTTAATATTTTGTTCATGAGACTCTGGAAGGGGGAGGGTACATTGCAAAGGCCAAAGGGAATCACAAGTTTTGTGAATAATTGAGCATCCTTAAGCTCATCAATGACATGAATGTGAAACTTATCCTTTATGTTCAATTTGTTCAAGGCATGGAATCCAAGACACATGTGTCGAGTGTCTTATTTCTTGAGGATCATAACAACTGGAGAAGAAGCTGGTGCTATGGGGGATGATCAACAACTAGCAACTACTGAATTATCTTTTCAATTTCTTTTTTTTGGGAAAATGACGATGATGCATGCATACATTGGGTGGGAGGATACCAAGTATGAGTAGAATGGCATGATCATGGTCACCACGAGAAGGAGGAAATCCTTTGGGAGTGACAAATATGGATGATTTTTCCAATAATAGCCGCTTGTAAGAAGGAATGGGTTGAGAAAGGGTCTCTAAATATTGAATGGCATGGAATTGAGCCACAATGCATTAATGGCCCTTTTTAAGAATATTTTTCATATAGTATGAGTTGATAATCTATGGATATTTGATGGTAATTCCTTTAAGATCATATATATGCCCTTCCTATTGGAAACTCATGTATAAGGAATGGAAATCCATGTTAATGGGGTCTAATGTTTGTAATATTTCAACACCCAAGACAATATCACAACCACCTATTTCAATAGAAAACATGTGGGTTTTGAGGGAATAATGGCCCATTTGAAGCCACACATTTTCATAGTAACCATCACATTTCATAACTCCTTCATTTGAAATCATGATTTGGAATTTTTTTACTGCATCGATATAAAAATTTGTTATATGAACTACCCAATGATCAATAAATTTATGCATGTTACCAATGCCAATTAAGATTATTACCTTGCAATGTTTGATGTAGCCAATAAATTTTAGGGTTTGGGGAGAAGAAGGGCCAGTCCATGTATGCAAAGAGATATGGAGTTCTACCTCTAGTAGATTGTATCGGGGAAGGCCTTCCACATATGTATGAGGGATATCATGGCTGATAGATTCAACTTCCTCATTGGAAATGTCCTCTAAAATGGCCACAAAGAGTTTTACATTTATGGCCAGGGAAATATTTTTCATCACAGTTGTAGCATAGACCTTTGAATTGGCACTCTAAGATTTTAGCTCTAGTTAAATTTTGGATCTTGATAGGTGGAGAGGATGGTGAGGGATGAGTGGAAATAAATGTAGGTGGACAAGGATGGGGAATAAATAGGGCATTTTTTTGTTTGTTTTAGCATTCATCTCCTTTTGTGCTTATCGATATCTTTGAATGGCATCAAACCAACTAGTAGGATAATCCATTAATAAGTATGTACATATATCTTCTTCCAAGCCACTAATGAAACATTCCTTGTAAAAAATATCATACATGTCCTTCATGTAGATGGACAACTACTTAAAAGAGGAGATTAAATCTTCGACTATGTCATATTTTTTAAGCCTAGTTAGTTTCCCCAAATAATGAGTGTTTGTTTCAAATATTCAGAGAGATTTAAAAGAAACTCTGTCCAAGAAATATAACTATTATAGAATTTCTTGTGACACTTCCACCATTGCTAGTCTCTGGGATTCTAATATAATATACCCACATGAAGTTTCATCATGTCATTTATGCTACCATGCAAAGAGAAGTAATGTTCCATCTAAGTGACCCTTCTAATTGGTGGTATTGACTTTAGGAAGTCTATGCCAAATTAGAGTCATCAGATCATGGAGAAGTAGAGTGGATGGGGCCCAATGGGATTGGATGATTCAGTCCATCCCTCGAGGGAAGGATAGTCTAACTATGGTTATCCCATAGATGATGAATGAAAAAGTATCATGAATTGGCTCATCTGGTTGGAAAGAGATTCCAATTTGGTAATATTTTCATGGATTTCATTAATATTTTACTGAGTAGAAAGTGGTTTCATTCTAACTTGTTTTGTAACTCATCATAGAGTGTTTCTAGGTAGGAAAATTTGTGGGAGAGCTTAGTTCCTCGATAGGTATCCATAGGGGAAATGGGTGCACAAAAAGGGTTATGGAAGAGTGGTACCAATGCAATTAGCTTCCAGGCAAAAATATGTTATTGAGATGGGATTAAAATAAAGATATGGAGATGTCAGTCCACAAATGGGTTATTGGAGAGTGGTACCAGTGTGATCACCACAGTGCAAGGAATTTATCGAGATAGGTTTGGAATAAGAGT
Organism: Larix kaempferi; assembly: GCA_027924585.1. Lineage (NCBI taxonomy): Eukaryota > Viridiplantae > Streptophyta > Pinopsida > Pinales > Pinaceae > Larix > Larix kaempferi. Next base: position 3,555,389 of record BSBM01000150.1, read on the forward strand.
GCAAGTGCAACCCATAACATTTTTTTCTTTCATTACTCCTAGTGGAGTTGTAATCCCACCCAAATATCATTTCACAAACAAGATTCTCAAATTATTAATATTGCAAATTATGCACAAATTTCATTGTCAACTATTCATAGAGGAAAAGGCTTCCAGGGTCTTAAGGATAATGGATTTCCAAGTTATATAGCTCTTTGATACACTTACAAGATCCAAAAATATTACTTGTCCCAATATATTAGAGCACTAACGGAGGAGGCTTGACCATTCCCTTAGTTGTATGACCCAATTACTGAGGTAGTAGAGAGTAATCATCCTGCGTGTTTTTCTCAATGCCACTATAGTAGCAAGATGGTTGATCATATTATATAAAGTTGGTTTCAAGTTTCCTATGGGACTTTTAGTTTACCCAAGGGTACGTGGAAGTGAAATTATATATACAAGTGTTATTTATTTGGATAATACTTGAAGGGGTACTAGTAGGGGTTACAAGGGTGTCTAGCTAGGTGAATCCTCTTGTATTTCATGCATGTGGTCTTCCTCAAAGACATATTTACTTGATGAACGATAGATCATTGTGCTATTTATTGACATCTAAAATTTTTGGCACAAGAAAGAGTTCTAATACCAAATGTTATGGATATCAGAACATCTAAGAATAAAATGGAAATAATTACCACAACAATAGATAATTGTAGATAACCAAATATCACAGTAGAAATAAATTTATTGATTAAAGCAATGTTCACTTTCCTCTTCAAGGGGAAACCTCCACAGTGAGAAGAGATCCAATTGCAGTATACATCACAAGACATATTCTTACATTTCTTCATAATTGTAGATAACCAAATACACAGTATCAATAAATTTATTGATTAAAGTAATGTTCACTTTCCTCTTCAAGGGGAAACCTCCATAGTGAGGAGAGATCTAATTGCAATATACTATCACAAGACATCTTATTACATTTCTTCAACTCATTTATATAGTTCCTAGTAAGGGAAATTTCTAGTAGGTGGAACCATCTAGCAAGCCTTGTTAGTGAAGGAACATTCTAGTAGGTGGAACTTTTGTTAAGTCTTCTTACAAATATTGCTTTCACACTATATCTAATTCATGGGAATTATTTAATATAGAGGGCCTTAATACATAGAAACCTATCTATCTACATAACAGGGTTAGGGTAGAACCCTAATATGTTGTCTAACATTCAATGTTTTCAATTTTTCCCACTCCATAAATTTTGAGTTTGCAATCAAAGTTTTTAGATCCATATTCATTAAAAGTGACACCACTAGATTCATCTCTACGAGTCTACACTAATGTGGTTCCTATAGCTTCTCTCTTAGAATCCCCATGTCGAAGAAGTAATGCACACATAATTAGTACTTGCTAATGGTTTTCGACTTAATGCCAAAGGACATGGAAATATAAATACCTACAGAGCATGCATTACTTGCACACTTTAATTTGTGAAGTGATGTAACTTGATCCATATGTAAAATATTTTGATACCCACTCACCAATAGGTAGATTACTTGATGAATAGCTCATGACTAACATTGGTTACTGTTTAATATCAATAGGGAGTTCATATTGTTGTAAATATTGAGAGGGGGTGTTATGGAGAAAAACTTCCTATGGCTTGGGTAGACCACAACAGACAGATGGACTCGATAAATCAACCCACTTCCCAACATATGCTATATAAATGTAAATATTGATAAACAAAATAAAGGACCTACCTCAACCGAACGTCTCATGAAGAATTCCGTTGAGCTTTCAAATCACAACACTTGAACTTGCAGCTTAGCCTCAACAATAAATGCAAACAAGTGCATATGATATATAAAATAGGTCAACATATACAATAGAATAACCCATGATATATATAAGAAAATGTACCCAATGATGATAAATGATCATTCACAATATAAATGGACGATAAAATGAGTATTTCTATTAATATAAACAAGAAGTACAAGATACAACCTCCTATCGGCAACTCATTTGAACCAAGAACTAGGTCCCTCCATTTGTGCCTCCACCACTTAAATCCCCCATACAATGGAAAACTCACGAGTAAAAGAGAAAATCCTTCACAATATATGAAATATTTTGGGAGGTGAACATAAATGGTTCACAACAACTAGGATCAATGGATGTAGACTCAAGCAATAGAAATCAAGGCAAAATTTCGGCAAAGTTTCGATGCTCTTCTCTTTCTCATCCCTCCATGCATCACAATAGCTCAATATATAACCCTCCAAAGGCAAGTGAAAGGTTGAAACGAGTCATTTCAATAGACATGGAAGGCCAAAGATCACAATGGCCACTTTTTGGAGGGAAAAATAGAGATTTTAGTCTCATTTACCAAAAAAGTCGATGTACGCGGGTTGTAGTGATGCAACCAGCATGTATTCGAGTTGTACTAAAGTAGCTCGCATATAGGAGGATAAATAGGGGAAAAGGGGTTCAAGGAGAACCAAAAATATGGTTTTGAGTCTACAAATGGGTAAGGGAGGCCAAGGAGTGCTAATGCTCACAAGGTGGAAAAATACAGTGTAATGGGGAGTGGGGGGGGGGGGGAATTGGTATTGAGCACTTTTTACCATTTCAAACATTAATTATATCATGTAAACATTAACCATTAAAAATGTCATTCATCATCACATAAACCATACACAATGCACAAGAGATTTAACATGGAAACCCAAATGGGAGAAAACCACATAATGATTTTATTATATAATAACAAGATTACATTCATAGGTAGCACCAAATTCCAAGATTCTATAGCACCAAATCGAAGGAGGCACCAACCCCTTGATTTATAGGCACCAATCTAAAGGAATCTCCAAGTTCTTGATTTACCAACACCGACTGGAAGGAGGCTCCAACCCTTGATTTACAAGCTCCAACCTGAAGCTCCAAATCCCCGATTTAACAACACCAATTGGAAGGAATATACAACTCCCTATTCTTGGCCCATCCTACCACCCTGATATGAATAAGAGAATCAATCTATCACTGTCACTATCTCTGTCACAGCCTGTACCTGTATCACTTCCTTTGTTAATCTATCATTGTCTTTGTCTTTGTCTTTGTCACAACCTGTACCTGTATCACTGTCTCTGTCAATCTATACCAATATCACTTCCTCGATCAACCTGTACCTATACCATTGTATTTGTTAGCCTGTACCACTACAACACTACCTCTATGAACCTGTCACAATCACTATCTCTGTCAAAATGCCCCAATAACTGTCTCTGCAACCTGTGTCTCTGTCTCTATCAACATATGTATCTCTACCTCTCTATATATATCACTGTCTTTGTCACAATCATTGTATCTCTATCTCAATGCCACAATCACTATCTTTGTCACAATGCAACTATTAATGTCACAATAGCACAAAAATTGTTACACTGTCCCTGTAATTATCAAAATATCACTGTCATGCGATCTCTATATTGGTCACATTATATCAACCTATACATGGCTCAAATCTATACCCAAAAGCAATAATCCATCGATTTCATTTGCATAGTCAACTTTTACATCATAAACATTTTCAAAACATTGAACATTCCAAAAGATGAGCCATATTCCAAAACATGACCATTGACTATGCCAATATAACCACTATGATCTATGCGAAGACCATCATACAATATTCACAAATAATCATCAATATATATGTCTAGATCATAATACAACATGTCCAGATAATCATCAAGATATATTCCAAGATATCATCAATATCTATGCCAATATAACACCAATATCTATCCCCATATAACATCAAGATTTATACCAACAAATCACCAAGATCTATGTCAACAAATCACTAAGATCTGTTCCAATAATATGCCAAGATAATCATCATCATAACCTCCATAACATATTCAATGACTTCAAAGAGATATACCAAGAGAGAGGCTCACATACCAAGATCAAATATGAAATCTATCCATGAGAGATATGTGCCATCACAAGAGAAACCCACAAGCATGAACCGCACCTTTTCCAAGATCACAAGATGAAGAAACAATATAAAAACCAAATTAAACTCTATATCATGTCATCACATAGCCTTCGCAGCAAGATTTCCAACGAGCCAAGAAGTTTGTAATTTGATACCATATGAGAAATTCATGCTAGTTTTTGTGAATCTTCTAAATCCTCAAAGATGCCCAAAAGTTCCACACTTGCTCCTCCACAAAGTTTTGCACTTTTCTCCAAGATATGTGCAATAGAAAAGAGAGACTTGATTCATGAAAAATGAAATGTTTGATCTTCTATTTATACATGTCAGCATACCTTGTACCTTCTTTTAGGCTCTCCTAAAACTAATCCTTAATCTGTGGATCTCCATATTTTAGCTGGTATCAAGAGTTAGTACCCCACTTCAAGGATCCATCATGAGTTCACCAAAACTTCAAGATCACTCCATATCTTGTCAAAGGGTCCTTAGGGCTTGTCCTCATTATTATAATTGGTGGATAAATCATTATTTATTTCGGGGATCCTTTCCACTTCATGTGGTCCAATGGGCCAACGTACCATAAATTTTGGGGGTGATGTCAACCAAACATCATTATATTGGGGATAATTCATGCTTCATACCAACTTGATTTGGAGCAACTTTGGGTCCTCTTTAGAGCCTTATCCACCATGGGTCATGTAACCCCAAACTCATGGACGAGTGGAACAAACACCATTGTTTTGAGGTTTCTTCACCTTTTGTTTTAGCATTGTCTTATGGAGAAATCCTTATTACTTCAAGGGATACTTCTCATGGTCATGTGGACCAATCCTTCTAGTGATCATGTGGACCCAACACCACTACTTTTTGGGTTATGTGGACCCATCATCGTGATTTTGGGAGATCTTTAACGCTTCATTCCAACATCCTTTGCACCAACCTTAGGGATCTTTAGGGCCTTCTCCATCATGGGTTATGTGACCCCAACCACATGGTCATGTCGACCATCATCATGGTCATGTAACCCAACATTTTTGTAGGAAATTCTTAACACTTATTTGAGACACTTTAGAGACTCCTTTACACTCCACATCATCATGATCATTAGGGGATTCTCTAGGGGTGTTGTACCACTTGTGTATAAATCAAAGTGTCTTCTCGTGAGGGCCATGTGCAACTGCTACGTCGTAAGGGGGTTGCTTTGGAGTTATGTACACTTGTGACAAGGCTTCTTCTTTAAGGTATTCCTTAGGATCATTAGGGTCTTCTCTAGGGGCTTCAAGGCTTCATCAAACATTCCCAAACAATCTATCTCTACTAAAACCACATCATCATTATCACCTTGACACCAATGGAAACACCACATATCTCTTCACCCTTTTGACATCAATGAAACCCTGTTTGACATCAATGAAAACTTATTCCAACACATATCTTGATTCCACTTCTTATTTTCAAAAATTTAATCTTCTCATATTCTAATTTAGAGCTATAAGAATTATTTTTATATCATGCTTTTTATATGTATAGAAATGGATTATATATCTATGATAATTAATTTTTCAATTTGGAGAGATTATTATATGAATCACTTAGTTGTAAGCAAAGATAGTGCTTTTATCTTTACTATTGTTTCATTATTCATAGCTTTGAATTATCAAGATGTGGGAAGGTAGAATTGATTATTTCTATTGCCTTCAAACAAAAGGATTTATTCTCATATAATAAATAATTTTCTCTTAGATTTTGGGAAACACTGATATCGAGTCGATGCATTATAAATGCAAGTTTGATTCACTATGAAAATGAAGGACTACTTTGGTAAAAAATCAAATCAAGGTATAGAGTGAATAGATCACTTTCAGGAAATGAATTTCACAAAATTATTTTCATAGGATGATGTTTTCAAGACTCATACACTTTCTAAGTATTCGCTACATTTTTTCAATGTAGTACATGTTTTGTCCATTGAAAACTATTAAAATTTTATATTAGAGAATCCTAAACTAAGCTTCATTTAAAGAATTTATTAAAGTGATTAAGAATCCTCTTATATTAATGAGGTTTGGACTTATGAAGTCTATTAAATAGAAAAAAAAATCAATTAAATAGATTAAGTACATTACAAATTTGCATGTATAGATTGTTGGATTCTTTTTCACTAGACATGGTTAACTATGGTCATTATAAATAGAATTTAAGTAAATTTTAGTGGCGAAATTTAACTCATGAGATAATTTTTGAGGTTTTTTTTCAAAAAAAATATTCACCATTTTTCAAATTTTTCCTAATATGATTCACCCAAATTCCATAGGATTAAATCTTTTTAGTCTAAGAGTAGCCAAAATTGTCCAAAAACTATTTAAAAGCGTTAGAAATGTGAAATTTTATTTAAAAATACCACCAAACATGATTTTATGGTTGGAAATTTTATAATTAGTCAGATTTCCAAGGTTTATACACTTCAAAATAATTATGGATCCTTAAAATTTTCTCTAAATAGAATAGAAATTTGACATAAGTCAACTAAGATGAATGTTGTAAATATTAGCATTCGAGAACATCGCAACTGAATATCACATCATGGAGGTTGCAATGCAATATAACATTTGAGAAACATTCTAATTCGACATAATCCCACCAAGATGAATATCACAATTCAACATAACCATTAAGGAAATTCACACATTTATGAATTTCGCAACACAAAATAACCATTAAGGAGCATAACAATTAAAGCCTAATCAAACTAGTATGAATATCACACTGCATCATAAGTGTTCAAAACATCATAATGAAACATATCCCTTAAGGAACATAGCAAGGAAACATAACCATTGATGAACGTCACAATATCACATCACCATCACAGAACATAGCATTTCGACATAAGTCAACGTAGATGAACATCACAATGCAAAATAACAATTTGGGAACATTGCAACCTAGCATAACCCTTCAATACTTGTATTGCATCATAACCTTTAATGGACATGGCAATGTGACACAACCATCGAGGATGTAACGATTTCACATAAATCAATCAAGATGAACATCACAATGTTACATTACCATAGTTAACCTTAATCAACCATGGTTTACCAAATTCACTCATAGTAATCCAAATTAAACCATGGTCAAACATGGTTGATCATGGTTAACCATAGGCAATCATAGTGATCCATGGCCAACCAAATTCAACTATGGTAAACATAAATCAACCATAATCAACATCACAATACGTTAAGACATCATAAGACATCACAAACACTCAAAAGCATCGCAAAGTGACATAACCTTTGATGGTCACAATACAACATAATGCAGTTTTCAATGGGCATAACCTTTGATGGACACTACAATTCAACATAAGTCCACCAAGATGAACATCACAATGCAACATAACAATTAACGAACATTACAAATTTGACATAAACCTTGATGAACATTGCAATGCAACATACACATTCAAGAATGCAACAATTTCACATCACTCAACCAAGATGAATATCACAATACATCATAACCATTCAAGAATAATGCATTGAAACATAATTGTTGAGGAAAATATGTAATGATTCTTAACCCAAAAATTGAATCACAAGAAATATATAGAACCCTTATATTTCATAAAGAACCAAAACAGATTCACCATATGAATAACACCAAGATATAGAGAAAGACCCTTAAGGTAGGGTAACACCATCAATTAATCCTTATGGAAGGAATCATTCAATAAGTCATTCTTGTTACATAATTATTCCAACATATATCATTACAATGATACTCATATGTATTATACTTTCTCATGAGTATTTCTTGAGGTCTATGCGAACTATCCCTCATTATTATATTATTTTTTATAACTACCAAGTGGACATATTTCATGATTATGGTCCCATTACATACATTATCCCCCTTCGGTACCTCCCTAGTACATAAGATTCCACCCCCACTCACATGTTTCGTCCTCAAAACATGGGAGGAAACCATAGAATATGATCTAATAAGTAATGTAGACAACTGGTACCTAGCGCAAGCATCCATCCATCCTAGAGAAATGTGGACATGGGGTCTAACTGCTTTCTTACCACCTTGATCTTGATTCCAGTTTCTCCTTTGGTTCCATGCTTCCTTTATTCTACTATAATATCTCCATGCATTGCATTTAGTCTTCCATCTTCCTTCAAACTCATTTCCTTTTCAGTTCCATGTTCGCTAATGCTCATAACCTTTTCTTTATAATTGTTGTTTCTTATGATGATATGGGTGCTAATAGACTAAAACCTTAGCTATTGGCTCTTCTTTCTTTCACTCTTGAATTTATTTTTCCTTGGGGTCATATAGCTCCTTAGAATCTTAATGCTATACATCTTCCATACATATATATATATATATATATATATATACTTCAACCATTTTATTTGGAAGGACTTCCTCATATGCCCCCTTGGGCCCTTCTTGTTTAGAAAGATAAATATCCTGCAATGTAATTTTCTTTTTCGTATACCAAAGCATCAAGAATTTCTTTTGCACATTAATATTAACTGTACCAATAGATTCTACGAAAGGGTATTTTAAAACAACATCCACATTATCCATTTCATGAAAATTTGAATGCAAGACATACTTATCTATAGTAACCTTGAAATATTTAAAAATTTGAACATTTTCGCCCTCAACATGTGTGTTCTGAAAATGTTTGTTGAAACTTGCAATATTTTAGCCAAATTGTCATTGCTAAGATTATACTTGCTACTAGGGTTTATAAAATAATAATATTTTCCTGTTGAATACATCTATAAATATGTAATGTGAAGTTTGTGCATGAAAATAAACCCTTAGTGATTGCGTCGAGTGAAACGAGATGCTCTACAACCCAGTATGGGAGAGATCCTCTAACGTGATGTAACGTTATATCGTTAGTAACAAAATAATTAAAAAAATTCATGTCAGCTCATAAAATAAAAAATTATGGAAAATATTTTTGAAAAAAAGCCATGTTGGTTCATAAAATAAAATATTATGAAAAATAATTAAAAAATAGATGTTCGTTTATAAAATAAAAACTTAAAACTTAAACCCGGATCTATCAATCAAGAAAGATCAAATTTCTTGAGTTTAAATTTTAAAAAATAAATACACCTCAAGAAATTCTATCAAGCAACGAGAGGGATCCAATTTCTTGAGTTTAAATTTTAAAAAAGAAATACACCTCAAGAAATTGGATCCCTCTCGGTGCTTGATAGATATGAGTTTAAGATGGATCTATGCTGGTATATTTAACATTCTTCATAGCATGAGACCACTTATCTAAAAATACATTTTCATATTCTTCATCTAAAAGTTTCAACACCTCCATATTATCAAGTGACTTCCACCATCTCATAGCATCATTCCTTAAACCAAAGAATATAGAGAATTTCCCAAAATAGTGACATGTTGAATTTGTATCATTTATGTATTCTTCAATACTAGGAATATCACATTTTCCTATAAAATACATCTTTCTTTCTATATCGCAAAAATAGAACTAGAGTTTTGAACAAAATCACTTACTTTTGATGCAAAAAATTTAAAATGAGCATAACTCTCAATATTTCTCAAAATCTCTTTTATGACCACAATTATGAAATGTAATGGTAATTTTGTATCTACTAAGTTGGTTTGATGGATATATGGTCACTCTATCACAAGATATCAATTCTAGAATCTACATGGCCATAACAAAAAAACCCTAAAAAATATTTTACTTTAAATCAAGAATAACTTAACTTCCCAAACTCTCTTTTGGATGATTTTCTTTTCGAAATTGGGTGTATTGAAGAGAGGAAATTAGATATGCAATTGGTTCTTCATATTCTGCACATAAAATTTCAGAAATCAAGATGAATTCCATCATCCTCTTTTTTTCATTAAAAAATCTGCAAAAAAAAAAACAAATTCTTCCAATTTTTTATACTCGAGAAAGTGCTATGATATACCACTTGTAGTGATTTGTGGAACAAATTTGTGGCTTGTTGGTGGCTGCAGGTATCTTTCATTGATTAGGGTCTCCTCCTGGGCTTTGGAGTTACGTGAAGTGTTAAGAGGTTCGACTATAGTGACATTGGGTCTACTCTCCTCAGCTTAGTGACACTATCCTAAACCACACAACCTAGTTGTGTTGAGGGTGCTAGTTTGAGTGGTAACAATTCCCAAAGTTGCTTTATCTCCCGTCTATTATGATTTTATGTTGAAGTTACTTTTCTAACTGCCTAACTGCTTCTCAAGCTTTCATCTTTGCTAAGTCGAGCCATGTTGTGGGTAACCTGCATTCTTCTTTTATTTATCTCCCCCCCTACAAATACAATCACAAATTACGTATTTGTACACATACAAATATTTTCATGGTGATTAGAATTTTCCATCGATCAGTGAGACTTATTAAAAAAATGGTGACAGAATTCTGGCAAAACCATGCTTTTATTACCCATCAGCTCCATTATTAGCACTTCAATTCAGGCCTTCATTTTTAACCGTCGATACAAACATCCAAAATCTTGCCATGTGTTTCATTATGAATGGTTGTCAGTCTGTGTCTTTTGGCTTTTCCCATTGTGCTAACCTATTATCCATCGTACATTCAACTCCATTGTGGGTCCAGCAATGATCGGTCGGTTGTTTCCAATTGTCATTACATCGGGGTTCCTCCGTCATCCCTTATCTTAGCCATGCTTGTTTTCAAATCCTCCTACAAGCAATTGACCACTGTTAGAGATAATGCAGAAATGATAGGCAGGTATCTAGCTGATGGGTTGATGTGTACTTTCTATGCTTAGCATGTAGAGGTTTGAGATCCACCTTTCTTGGATCTATGATCTGGTTTGTTATGATGTTTGTCATCTATATATTGTAACTATTTCTTCATTAATAATTGAATTGGTATTTACCATTCCTGTGTGTGTGCAAGCCTTTGGCTCTGCACTTCCTCCTCTTCAATTCTTAATTAGTACTGCCACTTGTCATCACGGCATGGTTCCTCTATCAACCCCCACTCTTAGGAATGCTTGTTTGCAACTCCGATATGGGCTCCCGATGACTAATTAGTTGCTACCACTTATCATCACGATGGGTTTCCTCCATCAACCCTTCCCTTAGGCATGTTTGTTTTTAACTCCACTTCCACTGCGAGTCCTCTTATGACCAATCAGCTGCTACCGCTTGTCATCTCGTTGAGGTTCCTTTATCGGCCATTTTCTTACGCAATAGGCATGCTTGTTTTCAACTATGTTGCAGGATCCCAACGACCAATCGGTTGATTCCACTTGTCATCATGGCAGGGTTCTTCCACTGGACCTTCCCTTAGGTGTGCTTTTTTTCAACTCCATTACGGGCTCTTGATGACCAATCAGCTGTCACCACATGTCATCACGTCAAGGTTCCTCCATCGACCATTCCCTTAGGCCTGCTTGTTTCCAGCTCCGCGGCATGTCCTCCAACGACCAATCTAATGCTGCCACTCGTTATCACAATGGGGTTCCTCCGTGGGCCCTTCCCTTAGGCGTGCTTCTTTTCAACTCCACTGCAAGATCTCGATGACCAATCGACTACTACCACTTATAATTACGATGGGATTCCCCTGTCAGGTCTTTCCTTAGGCTTTTTTTTTTGGTCCTTTGATGACCAATCGACTGCTGCCACATGCTATCCTTTTGAAAAGCTATCGACCTAATTCTGGCGGGACTCCTGAGTCCTGACCATGTGAGAAACTTGTTCATTCGAGGTTTCTAATGAAGCAATAATGATGCAAGTGCAAAGGTGAAATTTAATTGGATAGGTGAAAACTTGAATATCAAAAAGACTTAGCATGACGCCTTTAATTCATATCACATAATTGCTAGTATGGGCTGCCTCACTGTCTGAACTGGCCTTGATTTGATTGAGAAAACCTCGAGCCTTGTTATTGTAACACTTTAACTATGCCGACTTGACTTGATTTCAAATCCAGGTCCTTTGGTGCGTGCTCATCTTTTTGGCTTCATGGAAGTCCTTTTAAGCTTTGCAACCGGAACTTTTTCCCTTGTGATAATGGTTATTAAAAATAGGAAAATTGCCATTTTAATTACAACGACTATGAATTTTAAAATGTTTATTTTATTTTATAAAATAGTTAGAAATGTAAACATTTCCATTTTAGTTACACAAGGAAATAAAGTGATATTATCAACATTAATTAATAAAGGGTAAGTATTTTCTTTTTAAGCTAAAACCAACATAGATCTATCCTAAACCTGGGTCTATAAGCACTCGAGAGGGATCCAATTTTTTTGAGGTGTATTTTATTTTATCTTAAATTTTTTACACATAAAGAAAGATGGATCTATGATGGTTTTAATTCTTTTAGTTTATGAGCCGACATAGATTTTTTTTAATTACTTTTTATTGCACCAAGAGTAGCGAGGTGCTCTATATTCCATTATGGGGGAGATGTCTGGTCATAAAAAAAAAGACTAACATGCATCCATCTTAAACCAAGAATTGTTGATACTTAATATTAGAAGGATTTATAATATCAAGTATTTTATTTTTATACGTAATGACTAATGAGTTTTTTTTAAATTTTTAATTTTAATGAATTTTAATTTATTTTAATAAGATCTATTAAACACCTAAAGGAATCAAAATTCATAAGATGTAAATTCTTTTAGATGTGTACAAATTTAAGATAAAAAAATACATCTCAAAAATAACTCTAAGTTTAATATAAATCTATATTAATTTTTGATAAATTATAAGTTACTATATAATCAGAGTACACAACCTAACTTAACAAATGTAAAAAGTTACATTTTGAACCTAAATCCAAAACTTCTATAAACAAAAAATTTCTCTTTAAAAAACTTTAAAAGAAAATCACGTTTCAAAATGAAACTTCTCTCAAAAACTTTAAAGATAAAGTCAGGTTTCAAAATGTGCATTGCTTTGCCTCAAACCAATTCGTACTTCCATATGTCAATATTAAGACACTTTTTCCCATACAATTGTGTTTTCGAGCAAACAAGTAGGAAACAACTAAAGAATGAATAACTCTTTTAGAAGTGCCATATCACTAAGGTTAATGTTGAGTATTAAAAACTCATGTAGACTAGAGACTATATGTATTCTAACAATAAGTTAAATGTAAGTCGATCGTGCAAAAGACTAGAATAAATACAAATCAAATATTTTTCACCTAACTTTCTTTTTGTTCTCTCTCAAGGGTAATTTTAGCAATAGAAATTACAATTTCAACAATTTCGGGGTTGCTGATTTAGACAAAAACTAAAAAAAAAAACGTGCAAATCGTCTAGAGATTAAACAACTCCCACAATTGGTAGTTAACAAGTGTCATAGACATGGCATTTTTCAAATATACTAACACAATCAAATATACACAAAACAGACATAGTGTGTATTTTGCAATATACACAAAACATAGTTAACAAGTGTCATAGACATGGCATTTTTCAAATATACTAACACAATCAAATATACACAAAACATACATAGTGTGTATTTTGCAATATACACAAAACATACATAATGCATATTTTGTCATATAAAATTTGTATATTTTGCAATATACACAAAACATACATAGTACATATTTTGCCATATAAAATTTATGAATATACAATGTATTTTGAAATATACACAAAACATATATACTACATATTTTACCATATAAAATTTGTGAATATACACAAAACATATATAATGTATATTTTGCAATATACACAAAACATACATAGTGTGCATATTTTGCTATATTAAATTTATACATAGAATAGAAATGATTTTTACCTAATTTCACTAATATCAAGCATTTACATTCTTTTTGTAATTTAGATCACATGTGAAGTCCAAATAACATGGATTGCTCAATCATAACACAAAAACATCAATATTTTCTACCAACCTCATGTATTTTCATTAACGAACGAATTTAACTTATGATAATAACTCATTTTAATAATAAATAATAAATAAGAAAAAAGCAAGAGACATTAATTCTTTATTGAAACATGTTTTTATAAAGATATATATTTCATCTAACAACATATCAACATCTATGCTTTTATTTACTCATTCTTAAATTTGAGAAAATTCCAATAATTACATTAGATGTGTTTATATCTTAAAATTTGGAGTGAACTATCATCTATGATTTTCCTAAATTTAAAGAAAATGAGACAAATGCACTATAAAGATTGATTTTATAAGTTTCATCCAAAATTCAAAATAAACAATTATTATAGATATAGATATAGATATAGATATATTGATTTTATGGGTGCCATGCAAAATTTAAAATAAACAATTATAATATATATATATAACTTGTAACTCATCCATGGATAGCTCATAGCTCATAAATGGATAGCAAGTAGTGACAATAGATGATTACAATTAAACATGGAGAAGAAGTAACAGAAAACTTATTCCTGACATTTAACTTGTGACCTATAGATGTGAACAATGACCACAAATTAAATAACTATGCTAATCACAAACTCTTATTGTAAACAAATTTAACTTCACCAATACACACCGACAGAGTAAATGGTTACCCCAACTGCTTTTGTTCCTCTGTTAGTAGCAGTACTGGACCTCAATCTCAAAGAATCTTCTGGATATATATATAAAAGTTAAATATGCAGACTAGATTTGGATTTCAGTTAAACAGATTACCACGATTTTTCCTGATCAACCAGGAGCAATATCTAATGCAGGAAAATGTAACAGTTGTTCAGTTTTAAACATCACAAATATGTGATTAGACAGTCAAATTAATGTAACGTAACAGTTGTTCAGTTTTTAAGTAGCAGAAATATATGATTAGACAGCCAAATTTTGAAAGGAGTCGATTCCAATAGAAGTCTTACGTAATTTCCAATGAACACAATATATTGGATATGGGCGAAATACATTATTCTAAAACTTAGCAACAACAATTTTAGAGATTATTTCACTGAACGCTACAACATTTGGGAAGGAAACACTAAAATCAACATAGAAACGAATAGCAAGAAGGAGGAGAAATCGCTAGACTTAGACATAGATAATGTGATGAGCAGGCTAAACCTTATAGACATAGCTCATGTGATAAGCAGTGGAAAATAATATGAGTGTTTCAGTACCACTCATAGAGTGTGATATTCACCCGGAGACGGAAGTATACATCTCCCTCGTACGCATCCGTAGAGATCGTGGCAATTCCTCTGGCCATGATGAAATCCCCGGTGCCTCCCACCACCGATATATCTCTGTATTTTGTAAGTATTGGGTCCGCTCCAGCAAATGTGATGGTGCCTTTGTGATCTGTGGAATTCAGCACGAATGTGAATCCGAGCCAGGCGTTGAATGTGTTCTTCATGTCATAAAAGTAGAATCCCTGAGCTCTTCCCACTGGAGGGGACTGGAAGTTGTTGTCGAGAGTGATTGGATCGTCGAACACAGCCAGATCTCCAAAGTGGTTGTCTTTTGCAGTGAGACGTGTGAGGTTAGCTCCGTGGGGAGCACCCACAAGCGTTGTGGTTGCGTTGTTGGCGTTGGTGCCATCGTAGATTACATCGTGGAAATAAAAAACCATATTCCTACGAGGCATTCGGAGAGGATACTTCTTCCAGCTATGGCCGTTACTGGTTTGCAACAACACAGTGGACACTAGAAGCCACAGCAAGCACAAATGCAGAGCAGTATTCATATTCTTGATTGCCATTGCCAATATTTATATAGACCAGAAGAAGATTTGGGATTGAGGGAAACAATGCAAGGCTAATTCCAGTAGCAAGAGAAGCTTCACTGCAATACTCATGAGAGTAATGGCCGCATATATATATACTATTAATCAGTGCACCGGTGGCTTAGTGCATGTACAAATTTGAATAGAAAAATTGGTTAGCCTTCGCCATCAGGTCTGGTATCAGATTGGGTTGGTAAGTAATTAATGAGAAGCTGCTAGTCAATTTTGATACCCATATTTAGGTATATACAGACAACGGCTCTTAAAGTGTAATGATCAATATGAAGCCAGCACAGAATAAAACTTCATCTATGTGCACGAAGAGGGGAGTTCCACGTCATATGCTCTGTTTGTCAACGTAATTTATAGAATACATGGTCATTGATGTCGGCTCTTCTATAATTTTCTAAGGTGGCGGTGCTGAAACGGAAAAGTTAGTTCGTATGTCTGATTTAAATAACAGATCACCGACTCACGAGATGGTTGAAGAATTGAAAAATTGAGAAGATGGAAAATGAAATGTGTGATGCTACATTGTTTTATTACATTTATAAATAAATGATAAAAGAGTATAATGTTAATTAAAGTATACAAAAAGTATTGCAATAGTTTTATGATGATGATTACTAATATTAATTGAAATTATTTTTAATTTATGAAAATTTAAAAATATATATATTTATTTAATTAACATAAAAAATAAAATATATATAACATTATAATTTTTTTTATATAAATAAATAAATAAAAATAAAAAATAATATATATATATATATATGATTTAATAATTTTTAGAGATACTTACACAAACTTTAGATTATGATGTATAGTAAACTAATGAAGAAGGTGCCTCTGGCTTCCCCCTATGCCTTTGCAACACCTCGATCTGCAGTCCCTATTTTGAAACGAGTGAAAAAGGAAGAATCGCTTGTCCGCATCGGGCAAGGAAGTCAGCCCCTTTAGGAGACATCAACCCAAATAAAGGCAAGCAATAGGAAAACATATTACGTGGATAAATTAGCCAAAAAATAAGGGGTTTGCCATAAGAGAATAGGTTAGCCCACTTTATTGGTAAGATTACTTAACCCTCCTTGATTAAGTTGAGGGGAATGAATTTAGAGCCTTTCAGCCAGCAAACACCTTAAGCATAAGGAAGCCAACCCCCTTAGAACTAGAGCACCAATAAACCAGCCCCTTTCAAACTAGGGCACTAACCCAGAAGATAAAAGTAACTACAAAGGCAGCTTTACAAACCAACCAAAGGGCTAATCTACTTTATCAGTTCTCGGTAAGGTTAACGCCTACCTCCTTTATAAGGGCCTCTCTATTGGTTAGGTCGCCTCTTTCTCAATAACGTACCTTTTTCCAAGCAAGGAGTTATATTACCTTTTTTTCCCGGTAAGGTTACCATACTTCTTTCCCAGTAAGGTCACTGTATCTCTTTCTCGGTATTGCTACCTTTATTAAATCTACCTCTATTTACTTAATGCATACCGTAAAACGCTAACTCATCTTTAACGTAAGGAATTCATTTCGGTAACTAGAGAGATATAAAATAAATAAAAATGTGTTAGGGAGAATAACCCGGTGACAAGGCCATCACTGCCTGTTTTGTTCTTATTGGTTGGACCTATTTATTATTAGGGTAACTGCTATTTGTACTGCTGCTCGTTCAACTGCTTATGGTAATTATGCTCCGTTAAACTGCTCCTGGAAATGCGGATGGAACTGCTGCTCCTGGGGTATCTGGAACATCTGGATCCGCTACTACCTTTGCCTATGCTACTTAAGCTCCCTCTACGACTGGGACTTCAAATGATGGATTAACTTTAAAGTGCTTGTTACTAGGATACTCCTTTCCGAGAAATCCCTCTCCCTTATTACAGGCAAACAAGTAAAGCACCTCGGGAGTTGGAGTTGCTGGCTGATCCACCACGAATTATTTATTGATCTATTCCCACCCAACCATTTTTCGTCATTTCCCAATTTCCCTTAATAGATCCTTATGTGAAACCTATCTGTGTGAATGGATTATGTGGGCTTTTATGTTGACAACTTTCTGTGTGCTGTGAACAGCTTCTTCGTGCATGCAGTGATTAGCTAAACATTTCTTAGTGGAGCTGCTGGGTCAGGGGCTGGGCTCCCGGGCTGCTCCATATAAACAACAAGGTGGCCAGTAAATTAGATATAATTGCATATCTAAGTTTCAATCCATAATAAGAACAAGTGCATAGACAAAGGCTAGTCTCTTTGTGCCTGTAACCACAGCTAATAAATAGTTCTTTATGTACAACCTCACTTACTCTACAGACAAGCAGTCTTTCAAGCTAGTGTAGTAATTATGAAACAAAGAATGGAGACTTTCCAGCTTGAATGGAACGTTAGGCTTTAGGGCACGGAACTAAAGGTTTCTTAGTTAGTACATGTGGACTTAATACAACATAAGATACTTGTTTCTACAAAACAAAAAGGAGACCGCGTATTTAAGTCTATAACTGCCATTGTAGTTCCACCAATATATGCTACAATATATGCTAATAGAACTCTGATTTCTGCCTTCTGAATATCTGTAGTTCCACAACAAGATGCTATGAGTCTAGAACTAGTATAGAATTAGCCGTTAGTGCTTCAACCTGTTCTATAAGCTGCCGAGCTAAGCATAGTTCAAACAATCTCTTGCCATTCTATGTCTGATGGACCAGGACAAGATCTATCAGACAGACCTATCTAGGTGGTAAATTTGCTTAATGAAAGGTGGCATATCCATAATCACGAGCATGGATAACATTAATTTCAATTTGGGAAATAAAGGCATATCAAGATAAAGAGTATGAACGGACCCTATCCAGATGGTAAATTCAGGAAAGAGAAGGTGGCATCATATCCAGTAGTATATCCAACAGCAGATCCAAAAACTACTGACTTGTCTGGTAGTTCTTTCTCTACAGCTTAAGACTCTACCAAAGTGCATTAACGAGACTCTATTAAGTAAGAGGCTTTTTTCCATAGAACGAAACCGCTTGTCATTGGTAGGCTTGGACTTTCTGCTAGTGTCCCATAGGGGTCCAGTAAGCGGTGACTCTTCCTGAAGCTCCAACAGAGAGAGTTAGTTCACCTTATATGATTGAAAAAGAAAAAGAATATTGCATATTGAAAGCCGTGAAACCCAGATTTGATTACATTCACCAATAGATTATTTTGATGGAAATAGAGCATTCCCCGATAGGTTAATTTTGAATAGTATATCCCCCGATTAAGGTTATGCATATTGAAAAGCACATACAAACTTAATAAAGGGTTATAGGGGTGTTTGCTTGTTTTGGGACTAACGAATCTAGCTAAGCAGCCATAGATATAGAATCATTACACACACCAATGGATGCTCAGTTAAAGACGTGCCCAAGCAGCTCAGGTTTTAAGAAGGGTTAAAAAAAGGCACTTAATTGCATTCAAGAGGTTCAATTTTGCTAGAGAAAAGGTAGCATCATATGAAGATGATAGATAAGTCTGAACCTAGCCTTCCAACTCTAAGTGGAAATTGAAGTAAAGAAAGGTGGCATTGCGGGAGATGAGAGTAAGAGAGCAGCTGGTAGAACATAGCATTCCTCAATAAGTGTTATTGAAGTCTGTGCAAAGCTATATGCCCATCCCCACCCGTCGTCCAATCCAACAGCTTTATGTGAAGCCAACCCTTCCATCCGATCCGATCCGATCCAACCACTCACTCGGGCCGGGGACAATCTAAATAGTGGTACCCGGTAGATTCATTAAGTAAGTGTTATAGAACGAATGCTGTATCTATAATCTAAGGCGTATAGGGGGTACACGGTGATGGTGTTATGTTGTCAGGTGTATGGTGGGTGAAAGGTAAGGGTGAGGTTGGTTGATCGATCCATCCGTTCCTGATAAGATAAGTTTGTAGCAGTACCCACTCGATGAATAAATCAAGTGTATAAGGCTACAGGTCTAGGTATTTCAGGTTGGTAGGGTGTTTGGAAACAGTAAAGGTATAGTCATAGTGCCTACCCACTAAGCATTTACGAGGCAGTTGTTGAGGGATAACGAAGTAGGTTGAGGTATTCAGGTTGGTAAAGCAAGTAGGAGGGTTGTTTTAAACACTTAAATAGCGAGAAGGTAAAGGGTTCATAGAATAGTGTCGTACCTACTTTGATTCCTTCCTGGCTTCATTAATGGGTTGGGCAGATAACACTCCTATCTATCTCCTAAGTAGGTTGAAGCGTTAAGTAAAGTATGAACAGGTGGCATGCATGTAAGTAAAGGTTTGGTAAGGGTGGTTTAATCCCATCCCAGCAGTCTATAGCGGTACCTCCTAAGCATTCATTCAGGAAGTGTTATAAGGAAGGTCTAGTGATTTCAGGTGGATAAAGTGTGAGCTTCTTTGTAGAGTAACTATTTACTGTTGTCGTTTTTCCTTCCCTGCACCCTATATAAGCGTCTGTTGTAGCCAACCATGGCCTACCCAAAATCAGAGGGTAACCGCCTATTTATCCAATTTGTATCGCCTCAATATCCATCTTTTTATAAAGGCGTTCAAGGGCATTAATTAAAGGATTGAAAGGATTTATTTGCTCCTCTTTATCTTCCATTTTTTCCATCTTACTATTCACTGCTTGATGGCCCAGACACGCTTTAAAGGAACATCCTGCCACTCACGAACCCAAAAGTCCCTGACGGTTCTTGAGTAGACTATGGCTCTGAAACGGTCTGGAGCCACCCCCTATGTCTTCTTACTACCCTACCCTCTTAGCAAGCTTTATCCTTCTTAGTCCCGCTCCTTGACAGTGACATTATAACTTCTATACCCTTTAATTCGTCTCATTTCTGGTCCCTATACCCTACCACCAATCCATCATCCCTCTATTACCCTCTATTTGAACCTTTTACCAGCAAGGACTAGTGAATTAAACAATCCAAAGTATAAGAGAACATCTTTTCCCCTCGACTAGGGTTATTATACCTATGGGTCAAAATTGGGTCAAAATTAATCCTTTGACTACAACCACCTTTCCAAAACACTATTCAATTCCATGCTTGTTCGTTTATATCCTTTTATTAGAAAGCAAACTGGCTTTCATCTTTTGATCCGTTTAGGTAGGGTTTATTAGTAACTGTGTTTCAGTTCCAGTAAAGATGGTTTTACATTTTAATAACTAAGCAGACTTATTAATCTATTGGGACTTCCGTTAGGTAGGTAATTTAGTATCAGTAGCAAGAGCAGAGGTTACTATACTGAACCATATTACTAAATAGTAGGCGCCAGGATTTGTTAACACCCAAAAAAGTGCTCACTAGCTCATTTCCCTATTCACATGACCCATTTGTCCACTTTTTTCACCATCTGAGCCTCCGAAACCAACAAAAGGTCACCAAAAGACCTTAGTACACACCCCTTTTTCCATTAAAAAAGATTATTTTTCCAAGAAAAATCATAAAAAACCCTCAAAAAGGGTCCAAATTCCCAAAAATATTAAAAAGGGAATTAAAATATTATTTTTATTCAAAAAAGGAAAAAAGGAGGGAAAAGTACCTAAAACCATGTTGGTCAATACCATTTGGTTTCCACAAAAACCACAAATGGTATTCCTCACCACCAAAACCTATAAAAAGGTGGTAGGGGCTCCCTCATTTCACATCCATCCATTATCTCATCCTTATGCTGCTGAAATCTCCCCTGAGCATTTTAGCCATTGCAAACCACATTGGAGAAGAGACCATTGGAGATTGGAAGTTGCTCATCCTTGGAGCTATTCAACCTCACCATTAGAGGTATTGGATTCCGCAAGCACTTGCTTGCCCCATACTTTCAATACAAATTCTTTTATTTTATATGTTCTTGTTCTTGATCTTAAAATTATTTTTGTTATTTGCTTAATATCTTTGCTTAGATCCATGAATAGTCCTTGTTTAATTAGTTTTATTGGTTATTTATTTCCATTGAAACTCGCTGCTACTAGTTAGCAGGTGCCCATAGCACTAAGCCTGGTTGCAAAAACCGGGCCAAACAGTTTTTGGCGACTCCGCTTTGGTTTGAACTATAGATCTCTAGTTTTGCCATTTAATCTTAGTTTTTTTATGAGTTTTTAACCTTTAGATCCATTAGATCTGCCATCTTAGACAGCAGATCCATTGCTGCTCTGAGTTTTGGCCCCATAAAACAGCCCAAAAATTTTCAATTTTCCGGGGTTCGTTTCTCGGTTTCCGTGCACGGCTTCCGCCTCGCGGTTTTTTGCCAGACAGTCGCGCGGTCCATCGCGACTTTTTCTGCGTTTTTCCGCGCGGCACCATCGCGGCTTTTTGCCAGAAACCCGCGCGGGTCCCATCACGACTGTGCGACAGAAACCCGCGCGGTCCATCGCGACTTTTGGCCCAAAACCCGCGCGGTCCATCGCGACTTTTGGTCCAAAACCCGCGCGGTCCATGTCATTTTTTTTGCCGCGCAGCTCAATTTTCAAACGACCATATCTCCCTCTCCCGAACTCCGTTTGAAACGATTTTTTTTTTCAAATTGGGTGTTTTCGATCAAGGAATCCAAATATGCTATTAGATTTAAGAAATTTTCCATAGAAATTTATCTAATATTGTATTTTAGTGTTATTTATCACTTCAGTTCACCCATTTTGGCTCATTTTTTTACAGTATTGATTCTTCATATTTTACAGCCATAGAAATTTTTTTTTACTATTTAAAGTGCATATCTAGAAATCTTTTTAAAAATTTTCAAGAAAGTGAAAGAAAGACTCATTATTGCATTTTCATCTAGATTCAAATTTTTTCCTGTTTACTTCTTTAAAATCTTGCCCTTAGCAATTTTTCTCAAAACAAAGAAATCCATTATTTCTTTTAAAAAGAAGTCTATTATTTGCTTTCATAAATCCAAGAAATCCTTTATTTTTTGAGTTATTTTTTGAAAAGCATTTAAATTCCTTTTTAGTGAAAAAGTCATAAATATTTGCTTTTTATTTTCGAAAAAATCCTTTATTTTTTTGAAAATTTCTTGTAAAAGCATTTAATTTTTTCAAGTTCAGTTTACAACACCTCACGTGCACTCACACGATCACTTAATTGAACTAAGCCTTAAAACGTACCTTAATTTGAACACACTTTTAACCCCACTTGGGGAACACTAAAAGAAATTCTTGTAGCTAGGTAGTATTGGGGGGATAGGTGTTCCAATAACACCCCTCAGTTCTTACATCTGAGACATAGAAGTTGTCCAATTAGGGAGCTAAAATCTCTTAGTACTTTTTGGCGCGGTCACAACCGTTTTTGTGGGAAGGCCTCTCCCTTAGGAGGGTTGAAGTCGCGAGGATGGTTCCGGAAGCCTGAGTGGGATACCGAAACCCATTCAGTAACCGAAGGGCTACCATTCGCAGTTCTCGGGATATCCCTGTATTGGGATATTGCGATCAAAGGACCAAACGACAGATTTACCTTTTCTCGACGCGTCATGAACGGAGTATCCTAGTAGCCTGTCTTTTAGGATTGATTACCCGGTGTCCCTCCCGGTAGGGGGATATCTAGCCGTTGTCTCAACATTCATATTGTCTGACTTGGATTTCATCACCTTGCAGAGGATATCGTCTGTTTGAGTCACAATACTTTTAGATTAGGTGTTTGCATGATCTTTACCACCTTTTGAGTCTAGTTACACCTATTTTTACTAGGAGCCCGCTTGCATGTTGGTATTCTGACCAGTTGTTGCATTCCTCCACTTATTGTAGCACAGCTGCTAGAATAAGTGCCCTTTTTGAGGATTGATTTTTTTGGCCTATGAGCCTCCTTTTTTCACTCCCCTACTTGCACCCTTGGTTGCATTAGGGTTTTTTGAGTCTTTTTACATATATCACCACCTGATACTTAAACAATTTTTTTTTTATATATTATATTACATTTATTCTCACCATTGAGAAATTCTAGACGTTCTCGTCGTCTACAGGGTGAACTCCCAGAGTTTAGTCCACTTGGCTCTCCACGTCACGGACGCAGAGCATCATCCCTTGATTCGACACATCGTCAATCAATTAGACGGTCATCCGATTCTAACATACCCCACTTCACCTTTGATTTGGAGGTAGAATCCGAAAACCCCACCGAGTTACCACCAACCACAATTATGTCTGGAACACCATTTGATCCACTATTTACATCTACCATAGGTCAGACATCCGCAGACCCTTCTGCGGTAGTACCATCCACGGCAACAACCACCCCCTTGGGTATGCCCAATATGGGTAACACTCCACATTCAGGAATGCCTAGCACAGGGCCACCACCTGTCATGGGCATGCCCAACATCGGGGTCATACCCCCTTCGGTTTCCACAAACCCTATCCCAGGAATCCCTAGTGCGATTCCTAACCCAAGTGTAACCCATGTTGCACTTGGGAGTGCTATACCAGGAATCCCTAGTGCGATTCCTAACCCAAGTATAACCCATGTTGCACTTGGGAGCGCTAAACCCATATCAGGCCACACCTATTGGAGGGCACATACCCTCCATACCTAGCATACCTATAGGCGCTACTGGACCCCTACACCATACCACAATGGCTAGGCAGGTCCCCAGTTCCGGTCACCACATCTGCTAGTCCTACCATACATGGCAAGTCTGAACCTGCCAGATTTAGCTAGGCTCACAAATGACCCCATCAGACATGATCCTGCTTGGCCCCATATGCCCACTTAGCTTCCCTCTGACATCCCTAAGTTTGAGGGAAAGGCTGGAGAAGACCCCCCAAAATCACATCATGTCCTTCCATTTTATGGTGTTTCCTCCAACTCCATAGTGGATGACTCAATCCGCCTACGGCTTTTACAACGCACCCTTCACTGGGCTCCGCAGCCAAATGGTATATCGAGCAGCCCCATGGGACGCATGCCACATTTACCTCCCTTGCCTCGACTTTCCTACAATTCTTCCAGTTACCTGTCCGTTACGATGCGGGCGTCGAGATCCTACTGTCTTGCAAACAGAACACGACCACGCATATCACTGACCATATCCATGATTGGCGTCGGCGCCGAAGGCCTATGCAAGATCAAATTAGACGACCGAATTCTTTTTAGACTGGTTCCTTAAATCCCTCCTTCCTCTCATTGCGAAGGATGTAGCATCTGAAAGACCCCAGTCTGAGGAAGAGGCCATCCTCAAGGCCCAACAGTTTGATCTCATCTACGCCCAATCGGGTTACTTATACACGATCATACCGGACGCCCCACGAGGTGACTCTGCACGCGGTGACACACCGGGGGCATCACATGCCGCTGATGGCATTATTGGCCAAATTACACCGCAAGCAAAACCTTTCAGTATGGTGAGCACCATGCCCGCCCCAGACCTTTCTAGGGCTACATCTAGTTCCGGAGCGACGACTTCCTATGCTCCAACAAACCAGACCCATCACGTTCATGGACCCTCTTGTCCACAACATTGTTATGGCCAAGCGCGATCAGCATATGTACCTCCTACATACTATGCTCAACCTACGGTACAGACCCCCATGCAGTTCCCACAACAGCCCATGCATTACCCACAACCGGTTGCACCAGCTAACCTCACACCTCCACCAGCTCAGGGGTACCAACAACCCCAACAGGCAACTGGACCACCTCCACCTCCACCTGCATACTATCTACCGCAACCTGCTCCCGCACCTGCGGCTCCCCAAAATCCCCCCAATGCTCAAGGGCACGTGTACGCACAACAACATCAGCCCCAATACCAAAACAACCAGCGCAACCAAGGTGCGCAACAGAACCGTGGTAGAGGTCATAACCATGGTAATAACCAACAACATCAGCAAGGTCCTCCACCTCCCAATCCTCCACAAAATAACAATGCTGCTCCTCCCAACCGCAATCCGGATCGGAATCCTAAGCAGCCTAGAAATAATAACCTCAGAACAAACCACCCTTGTTCTATTTGCGGGGTCTATGGTCATTACACGCATTCTTGCCCACATTTGGAGCGAGCTCGGCAACTCTGGACCAACGATGCCCATCGTCAAGGGCAAGCGGTTACTCAACCACCACCCAACCCTCCACCACCTCAACATCAACCTTTGGTGCTGCAAAACCCCTTTCCAAACCAGGGTGTAGTGAACACTCAGCCGTTAGTCCCACCTCAGGGCAACATGCCACCACAGCAGATCACTTATGCAGCCCCTGATCAACCCATGTTCGATTCAGGTACTCACCATTTGTTGATGATGTCGACTGCCACTGCCAACCTCCAAACCCGTCGGAACCAATATGGCTCCACCTCTGAAGCCCCTACCGCCGACAAAAACACTAACGTTAATCCCACAGATCAAACGTTGCGTATACCTCCGGCTCCACTTGATGGCGCTTCCAAAGCACCTCGCTTCCCACTTCGTCGCATCAACAGTAATCCCAATGCTCGCGCTGCGTCGAATTACAACATTGTCGACGACTTAGCCCAGTCTCCTGCAGCCATGTCTGCTTTAGAAGTTTTGAAAAACTGTCCTTCGCAGCGCAAAACTTTGCTCTCTGCCATTGGCGCCATTGACCCCAATGATTCGCAGTTGATCGCATTCGATTCAAACCAGTCTGAACCCCACCTGCCTTCCTCTTTAGCATTCCAAGTTTCTGTTTCTGTTCGGAATCTTGTCATCCATCGGTGCATTATCGATGAAGGGGCCTCCACATGCGTCATGTCCACATTCGTTTGGCAGAAGTTGGGATCCCCTACTCTCCAGCAGTCCACCACTGCATTACGAGCCTACGACGGCCGTTCGGCTCAACCCCAAGGTCTTTTAGCCAATGTCCCTGTCCAGCTGGCGGGTAAAACCGTGCTCATTGACATTGAGGTCATCAATTCCCAACTAGACTATAACCTTTTACTTGGTCGCAGCTACATGTATGCCATGCGGGCTGTTGCCTCATCCGTATTTCGCACCATACAGTTCCCCCATGAGGGACGTGTGGTCAAGGTCGACCAGCTCACCTATTACGATCCCAAGGCCCCCGCCACACCTGAAAATGTTCTCCCCATGGTTGAACAACCTGTTTGTGGTGCAACTACCTCATTCATTTCCTCGGTAGGACCCGAAATTTACTCTGAGGCGCCGATGACCTCTACATTCCAGGCCATTCCACCACCATCACCGGAGACCCACGTCGCTAACCTCTGCACCCTTTCACAAACACCCGGTAATCAACCCTCCTTGTTACCCAAACCACCATTGGTCCCTAGTCACATTGGGGTTACACCCATCCACACAATCCCCTTTCTATTTCCTCCTTCGGGTGTAGTAAGCGCCCCGGTTATGGCTACCCTTAGTCTACCCGGGTTAACATTGGGATTACCCGTGTGGTATATTTCACCTCCAGTTCCACCGCCGACACCAAATGTCATCCTGCAACCGGTGCAACCCATTGTTACTTCTACCCAACCACCTCCCGGTATCACTACTCCTTCGTCATCGACGAATCCCCCTCCAGTCATCAAGCCCACTGGGGGCAGAGGCCCACAACCATACACTGCGGTACCCCCACCCAAGGCAGTTAAACCTCCCCCCGTATTCCGTGCTCCTCCAAAATGCTCGCTGTGTGATGAGTTAGGCCATCCAACCCATCAGTGTCCACAGTTACCTGCATTGCAGGAACACATGCAAATGTTGGACGACGACCCCAACATCCCGGTGGTCAAACTAGATCCAAACCCTATGCCTCGTGATAAATCACTGCGTACCAACCACCCATGTGCGATATGCAGTATTTACGGCCACTACTCCCACAACTGTCCTGACATCCCAGACTACAGAGCAGCTCTCTACGAGATGAACAATTCGGACCTAGAGACGGTACCCCCCCTACTATCAAGGAGATCTACCCTCCCGCATCATCCTCATCCGGAGAGATTAACACCATCTACATGATATCTTCGACTACCACTACCTCATCACTCGATTTGACCACTCAAAGCTCCCGCAATGATGAAGAGGTTCTCGAGACTCCTACTACCTTTGATTATCCCGGGGAAGACATGCACCATCGTCCATACTTCCTCCCGGAAGAGACTTCATCCACCACCGCTACCCAATCCGCGGTTGAGTCCAAGGATTTGCTTCCTACTAAAATCGACTGGTTAACAGATCCCATGGCCGATATTTCTCCCGTCATCCACATTGACATCTCTGACCCACTTGGTGCCCTTCATACCATCACATTAGGAACCTCCCACAGTGAGCATGAGATCGGAGAATACCAACAAATCTTCCAAGAATTCACTGATGTCTTTACTTGGTCAGATACCGAAATGCCTGGCCTTGACCCCGCCATTTATACGATCTCCACTGGATACCCCTTTGTCCGGTCGGCCCCTTCTATTGATCCCTTTGACACACAGGTTCAACCCTTTCAAATCGACCAGGAAACCACATGTCCACAACATGGGGGCAGGCCCAAAACCTTGCCTACTCATCATCATTGTGATCCTCGTCGGAGATACTGGGGGCATCCACCCCACAAAGGGAATCCCCCATCATCATATCATCACTTCAGTATGCCACCACTACCCACAGCCTCATGGTATAACACCCCGCCAGCTGTTGCTCAATGCCCTATTGATCTCTCTCTGAGACAACATATGCACCACATTGACGCCTCTGAGTTAGGGGGCATAATAGATTACCTCGACCCTGGGATAGGGGGCATGATCAATCATTTTGAACCTTCCCCATCATCTCTATCTCAACACCTCAATGAGCCCATCGTTCAAACTAACACATATGTGATCCACAATCACAAACCCCATGCACATAGCATGGGGGCAGGTCATTAACCCTGCTCACTTTTTCATATTTGTGATCTCAACCATTTTTGAGGTCACGTGTCACTTGTATATTTCAGTTGATTTGATACACCTAGTATTTTGCCCCCACGGGTCATCATTTCTACCCCCCACTGCATCCTTCGCTTGGTGGGATCACCTTTATTTGTAGCCATTTTTTAACCTAGTTCTTTCCTTTAACCATTCCGGAGTCTTTATGACCTCCGTTTTTTCGCACCATTTGCACTGCCGGATTCATATTTCCGTGCCTGTGATGATGCTTGAGATCATTTCTCGCTCTCACCAGGACCAATATCAACATTGTGTCCCGACATCTTGTCGCCCCAGTTTGCGTACCACTTTGGCTGCTCTCTGTTTTTTATATATTTGATATCATCGGATTCATTTTTCCGAGCCCGTGATGATGCTTGAGATCATTTCTCGCTGTCACGTCCCGATTGTCAGGGCATTTTTTCCATGCCCCCCTCGTCGCCTCGGTTTGCGTGCCACATCGGCCGTTCTCCATTTTCGACGTGCCTTATATCGCCGGATTCAGTTTTCCACGCTCGTGATGATGCTCGAGATCATTTCTCGCTCTCACCTTTAGATTTTTCGGGCATTTTTTCCACGCCCCCTCGTCACCTCGGTTTGCGTGCCACATCAGCCGTTCTCCGTTTTCGACAATCCTTAGGTCACCCGATCCAGTTTTCCGCACTGATGACGATGCTTGAAACCTTTTTTCGCCCTCATCAGTCTATTTTTGTTCGGTATAATTTTATCCCTTTTTCGGGCCGAGCAACCCCTTTTATGAAAAAGGTACTTAGGGAGTTTCTGTTAAGCTCTTTTCTGACTCCTAAAACAATGAAAAGATCGCCGAGCTATCTTGCTTCCTTTCATGCTCGCTAAACGTATCTGAAAGGGCGTCTACCTGGTATAAGTTTACCCCTTTTCCGGACCTCGTAGACTAATTACGAAAAAGGTATACTCTAGTCACATCGGCTAGAAGAGTTGTCCATCCGCATCATTTTATGCTTTTTCGGGCCTTGGAGACTAAACTCACGAAAAAGAAACACCAATAGAGTCCACTTACCGCTTTCAGACTCTCTAAACATGAAAGCAACCATGAGCATGAGCCGTCCTGGGCTCACAAAATCCACAGGATCGTACCATTTCAGAGCACACTTTTATCCCTTCTTGGAGCTCATTAAAACTACGAAGAAGGAATCAATGGTGCCTCTTGGCGCCACGACAGATCACATCTACTCATATGGCAGCTTCCCCATTTTGGTCGCCTTTGTTCAGAGTATTCTACAGTATATCACCTTGATAATCCCTTGACAGCACCTATCAGCTCGTCCTCCCCCCCAGAGTCAATATATACCATTCAGTCAAAGCAATGATCCCCACACCTACAAGTCAGTTCCCTACGCTGCCAGGTCAACCATGTCATCATGCTCTGAACAAAGGAAGTTTGATTCTACCCATTTTTTTGGACCCTACCCATTTTTTTTTTTTTTTTTGGACCCAGTTATTTCCCTTCCCCATAAGTATGTCAGTCCTACCATCAGTACTACATCACTTCAGTTCTACACCTCGTACTCCTATCAAGGAAACATCATTGCCTTGTTAGTTGCCGGTCTCCCTCTGTCGACGACAACCACATTGATTCCAGAGGATAGACCTAGAGGTCCCTGTGTCTTGGACTCATTACCATTTATGATGAGTGCCTACGAATCATTTCGAGAGGAATCCTCAGTGCCTCTCCGAATGGTTGTTTCTCACATGCTCGACTTCAACACCTTGATTGCATTGTTGAGACTCGCACAGGGTATTGGTCCGTTCAGTTATTAGTCGAAGACCCCGGATACCTCCTGACTCCTCCACATTTGAGAGTCTACCTATGGATACAACCAGTTACATTTTTTCTATAGATATCCGGGTTGCGTATGGCGACAGTATTCCACATGGCTCACAGTCATTGAGTCCATACAGATGTTGGACACCTTCAGTTTCAGCAGTTCAACAGTTATTCCAGTGTATCAGTTATTGAGATCACCCATGATCATGAGTATATCCCACAATAATGTCCCCTATGGACCATTATGATGTACCAGTATATTTCTTTACGTATTAGATCCCCCTTCTTGGGACTAATTGTTTTGTATATGTCTTGATACGAGCATGGGAATGCCCACCTCGTCCTTTATCAGAGATTATACCTCATTCATATTGAGGCCATGTAATATTTTTTGTTTTTGCAGCTTCCAAGGGCCGTGGCTCCAGTCTCCAACCGGTCTCTTCTCTCCCCTAAACCCCAGAAAAAAGGACAAAAGAACTATGATGTCTATCGGCCATACGATGAGCTCCTGCCCTCACACATCAGGGGGCAATCTGTTAACACCCAAAAAGTGCTCACTAGCTCATTTCCCTATTCACATGACCCATTTGTCCACTTTTTCACCATCTGAGCCTCCGAAACCAACAAAAGGTCACCAAAAGACCTTAGTACACCCCTTTTTCCATTAAAAAAGATTATTTTTCCAAGAAAATCATAAAAAACCCTAAAAAAGGGTCCAAATTCCCAAAAATATTAAAAAGGGAATTAAAATATTATTTTTATTCAAAAAAGGAAAAAGGAGGGAAAAGTACCTAAACCATGTTGGTCAATACCATTTGGTTTCCACAAAACCACAAATGGTATTCCTCACCACCAAAACCTATAAAAAGGTGGTAGGGGCTCCTCATTTCACATCCATCCATTATCTCATCCTTATGCTGCTGAAATCTCCCCTGAGCATTTTAGCCATTGCAAACCACATTGGAGAAGAGACCATTGGAGATTGGAAGTTGCTCATCCTTGGAGCTATTCAACCTCACCATTAGAGGTATTGATTCCGCAAGCACTTGCTTGCCCCATACTTTCAATACAAATTTTTTATTTTATATGTTCTTGTTCTTGATCTTAAATTATTTTTGTTATTTGCTTAATATCTTTGCTTAGATCCATGAATAGTCTTGTTTAATTAGTTTATTGTTATTTATTTCCATTGAAACTGCTGCTACTAGTTAGCAGGTGCCCATAGCACTAAGCCTGGTTGCAAAACCGGGCCAACAAGGATAGAGGCTTCGTCTCCCGTAAGTAGTTATGCTTCTCCATTTCCAATGGGTAAGGTGTGAAGTTCACTGCACCGACCCATTCCCCATTTTTTTATGTTAGGCTCCTAGGTTTCTAATTCAATCATGGAAATGCCCTGGCCCGATACACCTATAAGAATAAGAACGTCCCTATTACCAGATCCACCTATAACCATCGGCATATCCAGATATCTCATATCCAGTAGCAAAGCTATAAGCAACACGAGTGACAAATAAAAAGCTAGATGCATCCCTTCCAGATCGAGATCGAAACCCAAGAGTAGGAGCAAGTCCAAGACCAGCAGCATAGGCAGAGAAGAGATCTATATATTGGCGTAAGGGTGGTTAATAATAAATGGTCGATGCGTAAAGGACAAGCCAATCCCAACCCCCATGGACTTCCTGAGTTTGGTTATATCTCTCCTCCACATGTGCGAAAGTAGGTTAGGTAATTATAAATTGATGGAATTTGAAATAAATACTGAGAATTTGTTGGTGGAGGGTTACCTTTCTTACTAACTTGAATGAATTCTTCACTTTTTCAATATAGAGTGTAGGAAGTAGTTCATATGGCAACCAACTATACTATTATACGGGGCTATATTGGCTATTGGAAAGTTATGACCATGTCTTATTTGCTATGATATATCTAAGCCAAGCCAAAGAAAGAATATCTGATCTTGTTGAGTTAACTCCTCTCTTTTCGAGTTTACTTGTTGAGATGAACTTTTCCCACCGACCCGAGGGAAGAATAAAAGCTCCTGAACCTACAAAAGAATCATCTCATCGTATTGTTGTTATTTCCACCACCGCTGGATAAGTTCATAATGCAAGGAATGATCATCCATCATAATGCTACTAGTTTTTTTCATGATGCGAGTAACGGGCATGTAATCAATAGGAAGTTTTGTCTTTTTGCAAAGTTAGTAAATCCATCTTTCTTGGTATAAGATCATAGTGGTGACTTGCATAGTTCGTAATTCCTATGGGTTCTTATTCCCACAGGTTGGTGAGACTGCTATTTAAAAGAATTAGTAGGTGGGCTATAAGTTATAGCTAGTAGATTTGGTTGCTTTATAGGTTTAGAAATAAACTAAGAAGATGGGAGATCATAAGGTTGGGAGAGAGGATGGTAGATAAGTCAGTGAGTTAAGAAGAAGATAAGAGGATGGGAGTTAATTTGGTGAGTTAAGAAGATGGCATATAATTTTGAGTGAATTGGACAAACTTACAAACTTACTTAGTCATTTGAATTGCAATATGTCAATCTTATCTGCATGAATCTGGCACTGTAGCCGGTGAATTATTACGAACGTGGCCTATTGAGATGGGAAATTCACTAGCTAAAAGGTGGCGTGGTCACTTAATTTTGAGTTCCCACACTTTTTAAGAATGGGGCGGTATTATTACGTATATAACCTCTTAACATTTTATTCCTCCTTACCAGAGACGATTGGATTCTAACCAATACAAAGAAATCAATCCAGCTTTCGTCTCTCCCGTCATACTTCATATATTCGCTAGCCCTATATCGAGCCCTCTAGCACCATACCCTTTCAATCAGACTTACCCATAATAAGGGATGGTTATCCCAACCGGACAGTTATAGGCTACGGAAAATCTTCATATTTGTTTTGTGGGTCGGGGAAGGCTAACCAACTATGTTTATTTTCTTGTTGGGGCCCTTAGCCCCCCCCTTTGTCTACATGTGTCAAACATCCCAGAAAAATAAGTCCAAAAATAAGTCCAAAAACCTCTCCCTCACGGTCGAGCGGCTCTGCCCTCTCCTTTTAGTCGAGCGGCTCCGCCCTAGTACACCAGAAATCTAATTATTTCTTTTTGGGTTCCTCTAATTATTCACTGTCTTAATCTTCATGTTCGCCAAAAAATAGATCCTTATCCTATACTCAATCGCTTCTTTTTCTTGTTACTTTTATCCTTTAAACTCTACCTTCTATAGGAACCCTATTCTTGCAATTAACCATCCCTTTATTAACTTAGATAATAATATTGTGACCCTGGAAGCTAAAGGGGATAATAAACTTATTAGATATTTTAATGCTAGAACTGGTAGCGCTCAATCCAATATTACAACTCATAATTCGAATCTAAACCCTTCATGGATAGAAGAGGATGCTAACCTATCCGTTAAATACTTTGAGGGGGAAATAAGGAAGGGCCAGGTTCACAGACTTCTACAAAACCATCGCAGTGAAGTTGTTTAAACCAATGGCTAGGGGATTATAGGTCTTGCTGGCTTGGGATGGCTTAGTTAGCAACTGGTAAATTAACTAGTGATAACCTGGCCTTACCTGTCCTGGATCTGCTGTTGGATCAACTTTAGCCACGTCAAATCTTTTTTTAGGAATGAAATCGCTCGCCTGAAGTATGAGGGCGAGGACCCTTTCAATTACCCTCTCAGATAGTTCAGTTTACTGAATCCGAGGACTATGCAGAACTAAGAGTAGATCCCAGCAAGCTGGAAGGAGGCCTTGATGTCTTGGGAGATACAGTGAGCGAATTAAGTAGGGAAAATAAAGAATTCTTGGAACATCTACTTGTAAATGAATGGTTTCAACTTGATAGAATGAATATCTGTCTTAACCTCATTCATAGATTGATTGAATTGATTTCATGTCTTAATGAGCCTACCGTTGTGAATGAATGAATGATGGTCCTCTTGTTGATTGACCTTGATGACTTGATTGACTTGCTGTCTTCACCTGTAAATAGATTTCATGAATTGATGTCTTCAGCTAATGAGCCTACCTTGTGAATTCATAGAAATAATGGTCCTAGTTTCTGAATATATTGTTCCTAGCTTCTGGAGATAGAAGATGCCATTAAGTGGAGCTAGTGAAGTAGTGGAGATTGCAGTGGAGATTGACCGAGTGGAGATTCTGTCCCGATGTCCCGGTCCTAATTCCCTTAATGTTCCTAGTTGATTCAAGGATAGAAACTAGCTGATGTAGGTGGTAGTTTTTTTCCTTCTGTTCCTCTCAGTGAAATAGGTGTGGTCCCTAAGTTCAAAAGGGTGATGGAATCAAGTTCAATTTCACCCTACGGTGGTGGTGATTTTAATGAGGTGGTAGTATATTGGGAACGTATCAAATATCGGGTGGGAACTTATGAAAAGGTGGGAATGTATCAAGTATCGATATCGCATGATCTAGGTAGCCTATGTCCTATGGTTGATCAAGTCATTAAGGACTGCTGTCGAATGAAATAAATCTTAAAGAGAAGTTCAATGAATGTAAGTAGCTCTTTTGCAGTGGTTCCTGTTGTTATCAAAGAATGGGTACTGTTATAAAACAATAGATACTTTATTCATGAACAATAGAAATTGATTCCTTACTCATAAATGGTGTGATAAACCTAATATAAATGCTAGGAGGACCGAGTTTTCCGTTAAGCCTTTATATAGATCCTAAATTCAATCTCCTAAAATGATTGTTTGATGACAAGACCAACTTATTCATAAACAATATAAATGATTCCTAAAGGAGAAGAGAACCTATTAGTAAAGGTTATTATACCGATACTATACCTACCAAATATATTAAAGTAAAGCTTAACTTCCTTATAGGGGTTCTATCTAATGATGCTAGGAGTACCTGCTCCTCCATTTGTGATACACCATGACTAATGATGACTGAGATAAAAGGTCTTATAAGAAGATATAAGTCTATTGTACTGTACTATTTTTTATACCTTCGGTAGGGACGATGCATGCTAGTTGATTTGCTAGTGATTTGATTCGAATCGATGAGTGAATTCCATTCGTAAATTCCGTATGTAATGATTGCATGATTAGCCGTATGAATTAAGATAGGAGATGAGCAGGTAATTTGCCTAACGAATAGAGACGGTACATTTGCGTAGTCCCATTTTCCTTCGTAGTCCAATTAACCTTAAAAATACATTGAGGAAATCTAAAGACAAGTTCTTCCAGTTAGTCCAGTTAAAGTTAGTCTAGTACAAGTCCAGTTAGTCCAGTTAAAGTAAGGTTCTTCCAGTTATTCCAGTCACTAGTCTTGTTAAAGTCACTTTTTGTAGTATCAGTTTCGTAGTACCATTCACAGTTGCCTTTGTAGAACAATTAGTCCAATCATTAGTCTAATTAGTCAGTCCACTACGGTCATTAGTCCACATAAATCCAGGATTAATTGTCAAAGTGGGAAATTAAAGAGTGAAAAGGTGGCGTATGGGGATGATAGAGAGTGCGAACGATAAGCGAGGGGGGAGGGGGTTGTGTTCTCTTACGTTTGTATGATGATGTTGGTGGTGTTTTGATTCGTTGATGTTTATTTGTCTGCTCTCATGTAAATAATCAAAATCCAAGGGCATTCTTGCTTCTTACTTATAATAACCTAAAGGGCAGGCCGAATCTAGGAATTAGGGCAACCGCTATATATAGGTGTTATCAAGCCTAAAGTCTCTCTTAGGCTGTGTGTGCTGCGAGGAGGGCGTCTAAGGAACCGAACCGCTAGCTAATCTAGCTGCTATGGTATAGTCAAAGTAAAAATCCCCAATGAATAAGCTTGCTTGTAGGTAGGGGTGTTGTCAGCCCGCTCTCTTGGCTCGCTGGGGAACTGTCTGTTGTAGAACCCCTCCCTCGTGAAAGTATATGTGCGGTGTTGCAGTAACCGCTAAAAAGAGTAGCGCCAGCTGGCACAATAATAAGCTGCTGTGTGGATGTGAATCTTGCTAATAGGGTAGGGCAATCTCTCTCAGTCTCTCTCTGTTGGGCTGTGCCCCTATCTACTGAATGTGTTTAACTGGAAAGCAACCAAGATAGCTAAAAGAGTACCAACTGGACCCTAACCATCGGAGAGAGAGTAAGCACAGAATCTTTATGTTAGAGCTTGCTATGGAGGCATCACATAGTCACTTATAGCTGGGGACCAGGATAAACCACCTCCTTTAGACCTTTAAAGCAACACTAACAACAGCAAGCCCAAGCATAGGGAGGAAGCCACACCTTAACCAACAAGGGCAAGTAGCCATAGGGAGGAACTTGACCAGGAAAGCGCAAGCACACAGAGGCCGGAAGGAATAAGGGTGACTAAAACAAAGGGGCCGGAAGGAATGTATGGGTTACAGCCATAACATAAAGGGACTCCGGGCGGGATATACGGTCGAGCGTTCGTTACCTTTTAAAGGAATGTAAAAATATCTTACCTATGCCTTCCTTAATGAGATAGGTTAGAATAATAATGTATCTTTAATATGGTTTGTTATAGAATAGAGATAGAGTGGGATAACCATATGGGTCCCTTAGGGAATCCCTTATCTTGGGTCTGGGGGAGTTTTCTGGAGAGCTGAGAGAATAGATCCGGGACTTCATGGTCTCTAAAGGGTTGGGGGGAGTCAGATAGAATAGAGATAGACTCTGAGATTCTATTAAGAAGATCTCCTCATGGGACCTATAAAGTAGCCCCATTTAATGATGCCTTGTTTCCCCATTTCATGGTGCAAGTAATAAAGAATATACTCTCTCTTCATGTTGTTTGAGTCAAAGTAGCTCTCCTCAGTAGGGATTGCCATTAAAAGTAGTGAATCGTATATAATGAAATCTGACGTATCCTTTGAACTCTAACCGGAACAAAGGCGTTATCTGAATTAGAAGACGGAACGCTCTGAAGCTAGTAGGTCTTTTCTGTCCTTCGGGACGGCCCTGGTTAATTGATGGGGACACTATTGGGTATCGCTCTTCTCTTCAGAGGGTAGAAAAACTAACTCTACTTCCCAGAAACCAGTGTAGATCTGAAGCTTTGAGAGGGGAGGCGGATGTAAGACTCTTTGCCGGTCTTTTGGTTAAAGATGGACTAAAGACTCCTTGGTTGTTTAATTAGGGGAGGTTTATTATTTTCCTACCATAAGGGGAAGATAAAAAAATGCCGGTGGAACCAAATTTGTTCAGTGTAATAACTTCTCCTCATATATGAGATAAAGTAAATAAGTACCTCATTTTGTAATAGGTATAAACAGCCCCTCCCCTCCCTAACAAATACATCGAGGTGCCTAGGTTCTCTCTGTCCACGAATAGTTCCATCAGATACCGGCCCTCCTTCCTGGTTCCACCACCACCCCCCGGCTA
The DNA here is from genome assembly GCA_027924585.1 of Larix kaempferi. Classification (NCBI taxonomy): domain Eukaryota; kingdom Viridiplantae; phylum Streptophyta; class Pinopsida; order Pinales; family Pinaceae; genus Larix; species Larix kaempferi. Next base: position 3,593,196 of record BSBM01000150.1, read on the forward strand.
GCGAGACACCTAAGTGAGCTCACTAGCCGTGGGTCCCATATTCCGTATGTATACCTATCAGTCGGTTGGACCTGAAGTTTACCACCCGAGTTGTTAATAGTGAGAACCGATACCCGCCCCCCATCCATCTCAGCATGTGCTTTCGTAACGAAAAAGCTGAACAAGTCCATATGAACCCATCATGATCCCGGCAAGTGCAAGAAGGCGAGAAGTAGGAACTCTGTTCCGTAGCGGTAAGTGCCAAGAGGGAAGGACGTACGAAGGAACGCGATGTTTGTTCCGTACTGTTGGGTGAAAGGAGACAAGTGGTGTAAAGGTGAAGTCGAAGTTTATAGGTTACAGTGATTAGCCACAACCAGCACTTCTTCTGGCAAGCGCTAGCGATCAACACCAAACAAGAAGGAAGGCAAGCGCTAGCGATCAACAACAAGCAATTCCGGCAAGCACCTGGCACAGCCCACCTGGATACACCACTTCTGTTTCTGTGGACTGATCCCGGCCCAGGAGCTTAAGAGACAAGCTAAGAACCCTTTTCTTTTTTGTTGACCTCACACCACTAACTATAGTTCGTTGGCTGTTTGTTGTCAATCCATCTGTTGACTTGCCTCACCCCCACACTACGAAGGCTGTTCGTCCACTATAATGCCCACTTTGGAAGTAAACAAGAGTCAATCCCCTCCTTTGGAAGTAGGACCAAGACTTCCACTTTGGACTGCCCACCCACTTTGTAGGGAGGAAACCATAACCCATCATCATCAAACAAAGACTCCTTCCTAATAGGTAAACCACCTCATCTAACACTCACTACATTGGCCATTGTCCATCCGTAGTAGCTGTATTTGTAGTTGCTGTCGTTGCCGTATTGGTTGTAGTTGTAGCTGGCGTAGTTGCTGTATCCGCCGTTGTAGTAGCTTATGTTGCCTTTGCTGCCGTCGTTGCCGTATCCATATCCATATCCGTATCTGTATCCGTATCTGCTGTTGCTGTTGCTGTTGCTTTTGTTGCTGTAACCATTGGTATCTTGGTTCCACCTCACCAATATGATCTCTGGGTATTCCTGTGTGAAAGGTACTAATTAGTAATGTTTCCTGTCTAAAGCATAATGTGTAAGATGCTTATATTGCCTGGATGCCATATATGTCTAAGTCCGAGGTATAGGGTAAACCCAACCAAGTGTAGGTCAACCGAAGTCAAGCGAACCGCCAACCAGCTAATTGAAAGGGAGGCGAGCATAGACTAAAGTAATCTCAGCTCGTGCTATCCCAAGTGTCCTTTTTTATTCCAGTTTATTTTGATTTCCGGAGGTAGAGTTTATAGGTTCGGCATGTTGCTATAATGTTGATCATTCAGGTCCTAGTCCAGTATATAGGTTTAAAGGGTAACAGGTCTGTTGCAAAATAAAGGTGCAGAGAGGTTCGTTCATGGGTCATATAGGGAGTCAGTAAGTATGAGGGTAACGTAAAAAGGATGCGTTAAAGGTTCCAAGAAGGTTCCAAGGTCTATTTCCAAGTCTGAATACCCAAGGCTGTATGGATGAGGTTTCCGATAGTTAAAACAAAGTAGGGTTAATAGGCATAGGTTCAAAAGGATAGTCAGTCTGTAGGGATGTAAAGGCAGGGGGCATAGGGTCGTCAGTGTAGAGGGTCTAGGGCCTATTCCGAAGGAGGTCAAGTTTCAAAGAGGGTAGTATATGTATGATAGTTTCCAAGGATGAGGTAGTAAGTAGAGTTGATGTCTGAGTAAATTGCTAGGAAAAGGAGTTTACTGGTAATAAGTGTTAAGCTGTGACCCGCGTTCATTCATTGTAAACACATAAAAGTATTGTTGATTCGTTAAATTGGTGAGCTAACTCACAAAAATTTCTATATTGCGCATTATAGATGTTAAAAGAAAAAAACACGAAAATCACGCGCCAACCTATCTATTTCTAACACACTTGGAGTTCTTTTTTTACAACTTCTACGTCTTCACGCGGTATAGGTTTCGAGTCTATCTGTTGGGTTCTGGCACATGTGTCCTGTGTCTCACCGCCTTGCTGGGTATACATGTCTTGGGTGTTATAATCCTTCCTTCCACGTACTGTTTAACCTAATTCCAGGGTTTATTCGTTCTCTCGTCGTTAGTGGGTAACGCGTATGTATTTGAACGTTTCCTCTCGTCATCAAGGGGGGGCGTTTGCGATCAACCACGCACCAGAAACAAGTCTCGATCCACCTTCGCAGACAAAACCTCATCTACTGATCCCGGCCAGCATTAAAATACCGGCACCAATATACTTATTTATTGGTCCTCCACCTAACATGACTCCCTACATAATCTGTCCGTAGTCGCGCCTCACCTCCAACAATGTGATCCCTCCTAAAAAAAAGTATTATACATAAATTAATTGGATGGGGCTGGAGTAATCCATAGAGCTTAATGTAGTATTGGGAATATAGGCTGAATGTGTGTAAGAACTGAAAGCGTAATATGGGAGATTGTATCCTTAAGGAAAGTACTACGCACGCTTGGCATCAATGCTTGGAAAAATATAGGTTATCCTGGAGAAACGCTCTCAAGGGATATAGTTTATAGAAAAGAAAATCCAATTTAAGTCCCCAGATAACACACTAATTGTACCCCCTCTCCCTAAAATAAGATATTTTACTAGGAGAAAACTGTGAATTATAAATTATCGTTAAATCTGTTTTCCAAGTAAACTTGGTGCCTCGTCCGAATCTGGTAGGCCCTAAATAAAGAACTATCCGGGCATCACCCTCCTTCCCTTACCGGCACAACCTTACTAGGTTGAAAGATACGATGTGTATGGGTAGGAACTTAAAACGGGTGAATTGTAAGTAAGTATCATCTCCATCGGTTCGGAAACAGAGAATAATAAATCGACTTGTGGCATCGACCGCATCGACTCTTGGATCTATTAACGGCTACACGAGTCCTGGTGCCACCTGGATTGAGATTTGAGGTTGTTGGCAGACCTCCCTCTAACTTTCTAAGAATAAATGCGTTCTATCTCCTTTTTGGGGGAACTATACCCCCCATTCAAATGGTTATCCAAAAGGTAGTTTTTATTAGGTAAAGATAGCATTTCCTGAAGCCCTACTCTAAAATTGAGTGCATTTACTCAGCTACCTGGATCGACTAGCGGATTGAGTCCTGGCATCTAAACCTACCTGATTTGAGTGAAACACCACCTGTCAATTATAGGTAAACATTCTGAAGAGGTATAGTTCGATAAATAGAAAATCCATTTCAGTGGTCCAATGAGGCCTTCCACTTTTCCTCTGAAGAAAAGCAATTTGATTATATAAAAGTTTAATTAGTTTGTTTTGTGAATTCATTTCCAAGTGACCACCTAATTTCCTGCTCTGATCCAGGTAGCCCAGCCCAAGTAGTATCCAAGCCAAGCTGATTAGCGGCAGCCACAGTGGATTAGTCCAGCCGGATTTGAGCAGCCAAGTAACCAAGTTGAGTATCCTAGGAGCCGAGCCTTTTTGATAAGCAGCCACAGTGAAGTTATCCCCACTCAATTAGAAAAACCGAGTATCTCAGCCGAGTGTATCCTAGCTCAGCTATGGTTGTCATCGACTGCATCAACTATTGGCTATTGGCAGTGGCTATTGGCTATGCTTGGCTAATAGAGAAACGTTATGAAAGGGTATAGCTCATTAAGAATAAAATCCATTTTGGTGTCCCAATGAGGATTCCCCCCACCTTTGACCCCATCCAAACCAAAAGATGGAGCAGTATTCCCTTTCCCTCCCGCCTCCTATATTTTTTAAGGCTACTTATCCCCCGGTTCGGTGGGAATATATAAGAAGGGGAGCTGGCACTCATGCATCTCTTATCTGCGTAGACCAATTGCATTTAAAAAAGGTTGTTGGTGTTGGTTGGTTGCTGTAGATCCAACTTCAATTTCTTTTTCTGGCTTCAAGGGTCATACGAATGGTCAAAGTGCGTACGTACCCTATGTTAAATCATGTCAGTAGAGAAGGGTGGTTCGTTGGTAGGTAGTAAAATGCAGAGTAGGCTTAAGTTCCTAGAATGTGAAAAGTGCCAACCAACCCAAGCGCGTACAATATAATAAGGCAGTAGTTCCTAAATAGGGCAGTTACCATGCCATGATTTCACAACTAACTGTGTAGCATCGCACTTACTGTGTAACTGTAGTTGGATTTTGGGGAAGAGATGCTTGGTACCGCTTAATGCTGGGCACTACATCACCTGCTTGAATACATTAGCTGCCCTGTGTGAATGGCTCAACCTAGTCCCCTTCCGTGGTCTTATCTAGCTCCTCCCCTACTGGCGGCATGTATATCTCTATCCCTTCTTCCAGTAGGGTAAAGATAAATAGATCGAATAGTGTGCCTACCCCACTAAGATTATTGGAGCAAGTGTTTTAAAACGTGCAATGCTAAAATAACCTTTATGATATCACTGCCAAGTAAAGAAATGATCACAACACCACAAGGATCTTTGTATCATTTTCCTTCATTGTTTAAAGTACAATATCCTCTAAAATCCTATTAAGTGCCTTTAAAATGTGCTTACTGGTCGACTATAGTCAGGGATCATCATTGATTCATTCAAAGTATGGGCCATCTCCAAGCTCCCTCCACCCAAAACTCTATGGTAGCTTATTATGATACTACATCTCATGGGTTCTTGTGTATATTGCATTCCACATAGCTTTCGTATGGGACAACCAAGCCTAGCAATCATTCAACACATTAAAGTGGGATCTTAGTTATGCACCTCTCATCATCCCTATTTACATTAATAAGGATTTTTACCTTTATGTTTTAGCTAATACTTTCGCAATCACTAGAGTTTTGGCTCAATAGGAAAAAATGGCTCTGAGCATGTCATCTACTACATAAGTAATAATATATTACCTCCCTATCCTACAACCACAACGAGAAGTTAGGCTTCATGGTTGTCTTCATTGTCCAGAAGTTGCACCATTACATTCTAACATGTAAAACCAAATTTTTTGTGAATTTGAACCCCATGCCATACATCCTACATTGGTGAGTCATCAATGGAAAGCTTGCCCGATGGATAGTGATCCTATAGGAGTTAAACCTTTAATTTGTTACTCCTAAGAGTAAAAAAGCCTTAGACCTAGATGAATTCATATAAAATATCCCCACTAGTGCATCTGATCCCCCCATTAACAATGATCTTCTTGATGAACATATGTTTTCCATCTCTTTGGAAGATCCTTGGTATGGTGACATTCTGGTCTTGCTGGCTGGCTGGGATTGCCGGGATGAGGATTACTGGAATGAATGGGACCGCTGGCTTGGGATTGCTGGCTGGAAGACGGTGGAACAGCTCTGCTCTATGGGAAGCCGGTGAAGGCATGCAGTTTGGGGGCTAACAAAGTATGGATAGTATTCGGGTGGGTAGGCTGTTTGGTAAGAGTAAAGTAAAGGTAAGTCTGCAGCTGAGTAAAGGGATTTCTTTTCGAGGTTGTGAAAATAAAGTGCGATACCCACTAAGATTCTTCAAGCAAGTGGTTGGTGAGTCGGAACTGCTATGAAAAACCCTTTCTATTATTAGGAATGGGTGAATAGATCGATCCCTTACCCATCTTCTATTTATACTTTGCCATACAATCTCTTTACCCTAGACGACCTTATGATTCCAGCTACCACGTATGAACCTTCTTGGTCTCATGTTCTCACCGACGGAGCCCCGCTGAGACGATGAAGGGATTTGAAACCTTGTAACTTATAAACCTAGGAGATGATGCAGTTCTGCCCAACCTCATGACCTTCTCTTAGAAGCACCGGATTGGATGGATGGATCAACCTTACCTAGACTTGATTACTGCCTTCACCCTAGGAGATGCAGTGCTGGCTGCCCATGAACTTCTTTCTCTTTCAAAGCACCCTGCATGGATGGGGTCATTAGCCAAGAGAGGAGAGGGAGGGTTGTTTACCCTTTTAGCCAGTTCGATTTTTGCTGCTTGGTCAGTCACAAAACAACAAATATCCTGGGAGGGTTATATATTTCAGGGCTGTTCGGTCGAGCCAGCTTTCGCTTCCTTATAATTAGAAAAACTCTGCTAAGATTCTTCATTATCCGGCACAAAGGGGCAATAAGGGGATGCAACATCGTAGTCTGGTCTATCATTATAGTGCTGCCTGATTGTAAAAGAGGCATAAAAACAGCCATCTTATGAGCTACTGCATTCAATTGACTATGAAAAAGATCAAAGTAACTACAAAGGTAGCTTTACAAACCAAAAGGCTTATTTACTTTTTTCAGTTAAACGCCTACCTTCTTTATTTGGTTACCGTGCCTCTCCATTGGTTAGGTCGCCTCTTTCTCAATACTGTACCTCTTTACTGAAAGGTCTCCCTCTCGGCAAACTACCGTATATATCTATCCCTCTCTCAATAGGGTTCACGCCCCTTTCTCTGTTAGGTCAAAACGGGGTTACCGTAACTTAAGGTTATAATAACTTTCCCAATAAGGTTATTATACCTCCTAAGATTACAATACCTCTTTCTATACATGGAATCTATTTACTTTCCTACAATCCCGGATCGGATTCCTACAATTTGGATGGGAGAGTTGTAGAGCAATTACGGAGGGGAGGCACGGAGTGTGGGAAGACCCGGATTTGCCTAGTAGTTATCACCACTGCACTAGTAGTTCTAACTAGTACTGATAATCACTATTGATAGCCGTTATAACTAGTCGTTCTAAAATACTGATGCCATCAAGGTTGCTGAACACATGGTTGCCATCAAGTACGAAAGAGGTGTTGTTAGCCACTTTGTTTCTCCTCAATTGAAATAATTGGTTGTTAGCCCCGCAGGGCAACATCACCTTAGGAGCATGAAAGTATTTCTCTATATGGAGGATGGAGGTCTTACCTCATGTTTCAAACTAAAATCCAAAAGAGTAAAGTGAAAAAGCTAGATTGTTGGTAGCTGTAGGTAGGTCGGTTGCACTTAAGTAATGCAAGTAAGCTAAAGTTATTCATAGCAAAGCTGGTAAGTACCTATCCAAGCAAGCCGGTCCAATGCTCTAAGTTCAAGTAATTGAGCCTGGGGTATGTAAAAAGTAAGGTTAATACTACTACAGGTTGTGGTTATAGGTAAACTACCATTAATTAAATGACTCATTGATGTCTGAGGTTAGTCTTATAATGACTCCTGGATTTATTAGGCTAATGGATAACGCCTCCTTGGCTAACGACCCAAATATAAGTATGAAAGTAGAGGAGCCGGATTTACCATAATAACCTAACCCCTTCTTTGCAAGACCTGCATAGAAATATGCTACTGACGTAAGCGAAGCTAGAGAAACCGTAGTATTAATATCATTTGTAGGTGCGGCTAACTCCCCATGAGGTAATTTTATAATTCCCCAAGGAAGAAGAGCACCTGACCAGTTAGAAACAAAGATAAATAGAAACATAGTTCCAATAAAAGAAACCCAGGGACCATATTCTTCCTCTCCAATCTGAGTTTTGGCTAAGTCCCGAAGAAATTCGAGAATATATTCGACAAAATTTTGTCCACCGGTAGGAATGGTTTGTGGATCTCGAACAGCTATGGTAGCTGAACCTGATAAGACAACAATTACAACCCAAGAAGTTATAAGTACCTGTGCATGAACTTGAAACCCCCCTATTTGCCAATAAAAATGTTGACCCACCTCCACACCGGATATCTCGTAGATATGATTCAGTGTGCTAATAGGATATTGTACGATATCCATATCCATATTACCCCCTTGTAAAGATTAACTTAAAGAAGAAAAGAAATGATTTTTGTCGAATGAGGGATTCCTCCATTATTTCACTCTCATCAAAATTTTTATATATAATTTAATAATATTAATTGAAATTAATTTTAATTTATAAAATTTAAAAATGTATATACTTATTTAATTAACATAATATATATATATATATATATATATATATATATATATATATATAACATTATAATGTTTTTTTATATAAATAAATAAATAAAAATAAAAAATAATATATATATATATATATATATATATATATATATATATATATATATATATATATAATTTTTAGAGATACCTACACAAACTTTAGATTATGGTGTAAAAAAATGAAACATAAACAATCGAGTCACCTTCAAGAATATATAATTTTTATGTATGGAAAATAAGTATAACTCCAAAAAAATGGAGTTTTTCTAAGATTGGTATATTTTTTTTTTCTAAAACATAATGCATATGTTCGCGTTAGGCCCTGGGTTTGGTATGTAAATAGTCCAAATTTTTTAAAACAATTATGTAGAGTCGTGGTTCGTGTGCATCAATATTTTACCAAAATTTTTAGAGTTAATTTTATATATTTTTTAAATTAAGGAAGTCAACAAAGCCCTAAAATGATAAGGTCAAGCGTTAGGCTCCGCTATGAGGATCTTAACCTAATAAATCAACTTTCTTTTTTTTAGTGTGTAGGTTTCTGTATGTACTTGTGCGGGTTCTTTCCCGTTTTCAAAATAGTTGAGCTAATCAAAAGTTATAGCGGAAATAAAATACCTATGTTTTTTTAAAATTTGACATATCTGCAAATAAAAATAAATAAAAAATAGAAATAAATATTTTATTTATCAAAAATATATATATTTAGAATCTACACACAGAGCTCTATAAGTCTGTGTAGTTGCATTCGAAATGAACACATGGAGCATATGTAGAATCGATGTTGCAAAACAGGGAGATGAAGAAATGGATGTGTTTTGGTTTATGCAGTTTGAACCAATAGGTTTGTCAATCCAAACCTAAAACCAAAGCGACCAACTCATCCACCATGTAGATGAAGAGAGGCTATCCCGCCCTTTTTTTTAATTTGTAGGAATGTGCACACGTTAATAGTGCACACGTTCTATCAAAATGCACACACATTAATAACGCGCACGCATTATTAAAACACATGCACATTTTTATTACATGTAAATATACCTTTATTGTTTTTACCATAACTTTTGATCCAAAACTAATATTTTGATGCTCCTTATATTGTTGGAAAGGTATTTATGATCTCTACAAGTTTTATGTTTTATGTTTTCTATTATTCATCAAAATTTTTATGTTATTTTAAAAATAATATTATGAATCTTTTGACCAATAAAATAAAATGAATCCACATTTTTCTTACATAAGAACACGCCTTCATTTTCCATAAAATTTTATTGGGAACTCATATTTTAATTCTCCTTATACAGGTAGAAAGGTATTTCTTCTCTCTCTCTCTCTCTCTGCATTAATCTATCTCTTTCCACACCTTAGTGGTTCCCTATGTCCATCCCTCTATTTTTACCTCTTTATCTCCCTCCTTCCCTTCCTCCCTCTCTCTCTTCCTCTCTCCCTCCCTCACTCTCTCTCTCTCTACACACACACACACATATAACCCCCATTCTCTCTCTCTCTCTCTCTCAACCCATAACCCCCATTCTCCCTCTCTCTATTTAAACCCCTAACCCCCAATATATATATATATATATATATATATATATCTCCCAACTCCTAACTACCAATATCACTCCTTCCCTCCCCATTCTCTCTCTCTCTCTCTCTCTCTCTCTCTCTCTCTAAAACCCTAACGCCCAATCTCTCTCTCTCTCTCAACACCTAACTACCAATATCTCTCCCTCCCTCCCTCTCGCTCCCTCCCAATTCTCTCTCTCTCTCTCTCTCTCTCTAAACCCCTAACCACTAATCTCTCTCTTTATATCTCCATCTCTCTCTTTGTAAACCAGGGAAAATTTTAAGAACCCCCCCTAAATTTCTATGTATAATAATTGGGTGAATCGCCATGACATATAGGAAAATAAGAAGGCTATTTTGTCAATGTTTTATTATGTGTATATAATTTTTTGGCAAATCTCTCATTGAATTATATAATCTTGTAAAATATTGGCGAATCTTTCACTAAATTATAAAACCTTCTAAAATCTTGGTGGATCTTCCACTAAATTATAAAACCTTGTGAAGTCTTGGGATGTTTCAGCAAGTTTCTCCTTGGAAATCCATGCCCCCTTGCATGCCAAAATATGCAGCTATGAATAAAGTCCCAATTCCCAGGCATGATTCCCCAAACACCCACAAAAACATTATTGTTGTATTGTCGATTGCAAGCTTCACAATACTCATGTTTCTTGGAGAAACTTTGGATCTGAGGTTATGGGATTTAGAACTCTCCTAGATGCAAATGGGTCAATATAATATTGAATAGTAAATATCAACTGCCCTTCTCATGTGGACATTAAGCAACTTGCAAAACAAGATTCAACCCATAAAATATGGACGAATGTAACTCAGAATTCAATTTCCATGGTCAATATAAGGCGAAAGAGCCCCTAGCAAGTTCCATTTATGGAAAGCAAGGGTGAATGGGAGCTTCCTAGCTATGTTTATGGGTGACTATAGGTTTAAATCTATTTTTAGAGGGGCGAAATTGTTTTATCTTGGCTCCCCTTTTTAAATTTAATGGGTCTAACCTTCTATTCATTAAAAATAAATAAATAAAATGTGGGATAATCACACTTAATGGGTGTTTAATAAAAAATAGCCCATTAAAAATATAAAACCCCTAAATTTATCCCATGGGCTAAGATTAGCCCCTAAAAGTTTTTATGTTGTAAACCCATAACCTCCAATATCTCTCTCTCGCTCTCAACCCCAAACACCCAATATATATCTCTCTCCCTCTCAACCCCGAACTACAAATATATCTCCCTCCCTACCCAATCTCTCTCCCTCCATCCCTCCCCATTCTCTCTCTCTCTAAATCCTAACCACCAATCTCTCTCTAAACCCCTAACCCCCAATCTCACTCTCTGCGAACCCTTAACCTCCAATATCTCTCTCTCTAAACCCCTAAGCCTCTCTCTCTCTCTCTCTTTATAAACTCCTAACCCCCAATCTCTCTCTCTCTAAACTCTTAACCTTCAATCTCTCTCTAAACTCCTAACCCCAAATATCTCTCTCTCTCAACCCCTAACTACCAATATCACTCCCTCCCTCCCCAATCTCTCTCTCTCTCTCTCTCTCTCTCTCTCTCTCTTTTTCTCTCTCTCTAAACCCCTAACCCATAATCTCTCTCTCACTCTCTCAATCCCTAACTACCAATATCTCTCTCTCCCTCCCTTTCCCTCCTTCCCCATTCTCTCTCTCTCTCTCTCTCTAAACCCTTGACCACCAATCTCTCTCTTTCTATCTCCATCTCTCTCTTTGTAAACCCCTAACCTCCAATCTCTCTCTCTCTCTAACCCCAAACACCCAATCTCTCTCTTTCTCTCTATCTCTCAACCCCGACCTACAAATATCTCTCCCTCCCTCCCTCCCCAATATCTCCCTCTCTCTCTCTCTCGAAAACTGTAACCACCAATCTCTTTCTAAACCCCTAACCCCCAATCTCACTCTCTGTAAACCCCTAACCTCCAATCTCTCTCTCTCTCTCTCTCTCTCTCTCTCTCTCTCTCGCTCTCTCTCGCTCAATCCCCAGTCCTCAATATATATCTATCTATAAACTTCCTAACACCCAATATCTCTCTCTCTAAACCCCTTACCTCCAATCTCTCTCAAAACCCCTAACTACCAATATCTCTCTCTCTCTCTCTCTCTCTCAACCCTTAACCCTTAATATCTCTCTCTATAAATACCTAACCTCCAATTTCTCTCTCTCTCTCTCTCTAAACCCCTAACCCCAATATCTCTCTCTCTCTTTCTCTATCTATCTAAATCCCTAACCTCTAATCTCTCTCTCTAAACCCCTAACCTCCAATCTCTCTCTATCTCTCTAAATTTCTAACCTCTAATCTCTCTCTCTCTAAACTCATAATCTCCAATATCTCTCTATAAAACCCTAACCTCCAATCTCTCCCCCTCTCTCTCTCTCTAAACCCCTAACCCCTATCCACCAATCTCTCTCTATATTTATCTATACCCCTAACCTCCAATCTCTCTCCCTTTCTCTCGCTAAACCCCGAACCCCCAATATCTCTCTCTCTCTATATTTATATATATCTATCTTGAATGGAGACTTGAAGGAGAATGAATGTCTTCATGTCTCATCCAGAAGGATTTGTTGTGAAAGGGAAAGAACATAAGGTAGATAAGCTCATCAAGTCATTGTACGACATGAAACAAGCACCTCGCGCATGGTATGAAAAGCTAATCGAGCATCTTCTGGAGTTAAATTTTGAACAGTATAATTTTGATGATGCAACATAGTTTGTAAAGAAAGTTGGAAGATATGTTGTGTATCTTGTGGTGTATGTTGATGACCTTTCGATGATAGGGAACAATGTAAGTTATATTGCATCCAAGGATAATTTTAGGGGCGAAATTTAGCCCATGGGCTATTTTTCCATGTTTTTTTCCAAAAAAAGATTTACCAATTTGCATTTTTTGAGGCCCCATTTTGCCCAATTTTGATGGGGTAAACTTTTTTCACTTAAAAATCACCAAATTATTATATAAACTATATAAATCCCTTATAAATTGAAATAATTTTATAAAAATATCGCCAAATATTTTATAGTTGACATTTTAAGAATTAGTAATATTCGCCAAGGTTTATACACTTTTAAATAAGTATGAGTCCTTAAAATTATCCCTGATTGCATCCATAAAGAAAGATTTGAAGAAGGGATTTGAAATGACAGATCTAGGACACCTTCACTAATACTTGGTAATTGAAGTGAATCAACATCCTAAGTACATATTCATCTCCCAAAGAAGTATGTTGGAGAACTGCTGAACATATTTTGCATGACAGAATGAAGCCCTCTCTCAAATCCAATGGAACAAAGCTACAGCTCACATTGATTGAAGGAAAATAATTTGAGGATACGACCAAGTACTGACAGCTTGTGGGAAGCATTATCTACCTTACCACCACCAGACCATATATTTCATATGTTGTTGGCATCCTTTCAAGGTTCAAGCACAAACCTTGTGAATGACACTGGTCTATTGATAAGAGAGTTCTAAGATACTTGAAGGGGACTCAAGTACTCTAAGGTGGATGAATTCAAAATTTTTGGGACTCTGATTCAGACTTTGATGGATAAAAAGAGACATGAGTGTCTACTTATGGATACACAATGAGTCTTGGATCAGCAGCTGTCTCCTGGAAATCACGTAAACAATCAGTTCCAACATATTCGACAATAGAGGCATAATATGTGGTTGCTTTGGAAGCAATGAAGGAGATTGTGTGGCTCATGAAGATACTCGATGATTTGTAGGAGAGACAAGAGAACTCCACTCCCTTATTGATAAAAAACACTTCTACAATCAAGTTGGCCAAGAATCCCATATTCCATGATCGAACCAAGAACATCAACATAAAGTACCATTTGATTCAACATCATATAGAGGCCAATACAGTCCATCTATGGAATTGTTCCATGAACAAGAAATTTGTAAACATCTTCACCAAATCACCTGGATGAGAAAATTTTAAAGGTTTAGAAACATGCTCGGACTCATGAACACCCTTCGGATTAAGGGGTGGAATGTTAGAAACCTAATCCAAAAGGATTGAGGTTTTGTAAATAATTTAAATGATAAATTAATAAGAAGGTGAAGTCCAATGGACTCCAACGGACCTCTTGGTAGGGGAAGCCAAAGGGTCACCTCTTCATGTATAATATATACATTCATGCTCAATGAAATTCAAGGAATTCGGGAGTTATTATGACAAAGAGGAATTTCTTGTTATCCCACATCACAAGGTTTTCTAACTTATAGTTGTTTTCAAGACTAAAATAAGCTTTCCACCCTTCGTTGATCCTTTTGTCGATGTTGTAGGTCCAGTTATGCTTGTGATAATGTTGATGGATATCAATCTTAAGATATTTGTAGTAAGTCACTTCCTCCAAGTTGTTATTATCATACAAAAAACGAACATAAGTGACCTTATTATATTTTATCAACATAACTTTGGTTTTATCGGTATTGATGGTCATCCCCATACTAGAGAAGAAATCCTATAGGATTCTTAATTGCTTATCAAGATCAGAGGGACATTTTGTCAAAACAAAAATATCAACAACCTAAAGGAGGATAATGACAATTCCTGCTAATGTCATCCCAATGCATCCTTTCTGTCATGTCCCCAAGTTTTGCATTGGATCACAATCTCCTAAGCCATTTGGCCATGTTCATGATAGTTTGTCAAATTGGTGCTAAGGGTCAAATAATTTCCAAGCATGATGTCCATGTTAGTAATAATGCAAAATTAGAGCCAAATGGACAAGGTGGATTACCTGAAGAGCAAATTCCCAATTCAAAGTTTGTAATGTCCCCATCCAAATAAATTATCATTGAGGAAAAAATCCACTAACCTACTAGTTCCTCAGGTTGGGGTGGAAGCATAAAAATTTGGAATAAGGGAACTACAAGACCCAAAATTAACTTATACTTACAAATTCACATTAAATGGGCCCAGTAAACAATAATAAAGTGGAAAATGAAGTGGCATTGGATCATGAGAGCGAATAAGAGGTTGTGGGACCCACATGTGGCAAGATTCCCCACTACACTTGCCATCTTTCTCACACAAATTCGATTTCAAGGTGGAGGGTAACGTACTTGGGATAAATGAAGAGGTAAGATTCATGAAAAGAATCATGGAGGTTTGTTTTGGAGTGGAAGAGTAACTCCCAATGAAGAGGAAGAAGCATAATAGACAAATTGTGACACTTGTGACAAGATTCCATGACATCTATGACAACAATGATGAAGGAATCTATGAAAAATATGACAAATTCATACCTGATAGCAGACCTATGAAAAATATGACATATCAGGGATAAAAATAGCCACCAAGAGGGCACATAGAGGTAGTTATGGTCAACCAATATTCCCAATTCGAAATGAGGAAAGAGGAGTGCAAGAATGAGGAGGACAAGTGTCTCATGAAGGAATCAATCACTAACTCAAGTTAGGTGAGTATCTTGGAGGGAAATTCAACCTCATGCATCCATATGAAGTTAATATAAAGGGAGGATGACAAAGGAGGGAAAATTTTGGATCATTTTTGTTTTTCACTCTTGGAGAGCTTAGCTTGTATATTGCACAATGGGTGTTTACCTTCCCTGTTATTGAACCAATTTCGAAGGTGAAAGATACATGTCCAAGTTATTTGGTGGAGAGGCTATTCAAAACTCTTATGATATCTTAATTAAGGTGTTTTGTTTCAGGTTTGATTCCCTCTATAGTTTGAGTTCATCTCTGATGTATTTCTCCACTATCTCTTCTCAATGTCCATGTTCTAGTGTTGATGGTGCACTCATAGTTGTATGAAAATTGTGGAGGATGATTTTGTGACTTCATTGTTATGATATATGATTTATGACACTGTATTGAGCTGAAAATTTTATCCAGAGCTCTAAATCATATGTCTTTCATGTAAACATTCCAAGCAAACCACTAATTCGAGCTAGTTTCCCCTCTACTTTCATATGGACTTTTTGGAGTAGTTTTATATATGTTTTGCATCAGATTTCCACTTAATTTTTTCAGCCATTCGAGCATCCTATGATTTAGTGTACATGACCAATTTAATATATGCAAGCCCCTTGGGCATTTGATTAGGGTTTATGCAACAAATCCTATGTTCACTGTTTACAATTTTCCAAGCAATGTCTATGTATTACCACCCTATGTTTGAAGGGCGCAATAACCAGTTTTTGATCTTGATGAGTGCTACATTTTGGTTTTAAACGAGGTCCTTAATCCATGCCAAGTATCTGTTCAAACAATAGGGAAGGTCGTATAGTGTTTGGGAAGCTAAAATGCTCAAAGACTAGTGTGGGTTTTAACATCGAATTCCCTAGTATTTTCCCCTTTCATCCCTTCTTTATAAATGAAAGACATGAATGTATTCAATAAGTTTCTAAGTGTCTAATATATGAATTTGTATTTCCTAATACACCTCAATCCCTTCCATATAGAATTCGAAATCATTTGGGAGCATTTGGGTTTCACTAGTCCAAGGTTCGAATTTGGCCAAAATGGAGTAATTTTTCAAATTAGGGATATTACAGTGGTATCAGAGCATGGTCCTTAAACCTGTGCCTTGGATCATCCATTGACGAATAAAATTGCAGCCATGTCATACTCTGATGATGATTTCTATGAGCAATATGATGATGACTATGATGAGAAATATGAAGAGTATTGTAGATAGTATGAGGAAGAAAATGTCCAGGAGGTACCTTCTACAAGCATATTCCATCAAATCACATTTGAAAGAAGAAATGATGGTTATTATTATAGACATATGTATGTATAAGATGCATGTTCCACCATCAAATGTCCTTTGGAGGAAATAGCATGGTGGAGGGAAACTTGGAAAACCTTGCCCCAACAATATCAAGCCTATAGTGTTATAATGAATTCATCCTCAAAAGTTTCTTTCGAATTTTTTGGGGATGATTTGTTTGGATATAGGCCCAATTATGAATATGTGGATTTAGTGAAGAAAGGTCTATGCCCTTCTTGCAAAAAAACTTGGAGAAAAAATCATATATGTTTGAGTGAAAAGGAGGAGCAAGATGAGGAGACTACCAGCAGTGTTGGGAAAGACAAGACCACAACCCTTACTGCTGAGGGTTGTTAGCATAATGAAGCCATCACCTATTATACTGAGTATTATTTAGAGAACATGGATCAGAGAGTAACTACTGATGGTTTCTTAAGTTTGGTAGAAGAATATACTGAAGGATGCTATGATGTGGTGCCTACTGATGGGTACCGATATTGAATGGGGATATCTATTAATGGATGTCCATACCTCTATATTGGTGACATAGAGATCATCCTTGATCATGTTACTGCAAGTCCCAACTCCATTTAGCATGAAGAAGAAGGCCTTGTAGCAGCAAAATATGAACCAAGATCAACTTCCCAGTCACCACTTAAGCTTCCATGTGAAGTTGATCACAAGAAAAAAGAAGAGGAGGAGGTTTGCTCTCATGAACCATCCTTCATTGAAGGGTATTTGAATATGAGTGAAAGGAATATGTATGAGGCCCTTGGCATACTCCATGATACTCAAGCATTGGTGTCAAAATTTTGTTGGAGAGTTTCTTCATTGGAGGAGCCATACTTCCTTGAAGACATGGAGAAGATTCAAAGAGCAATGTGCAACATCGAAGCTAATTTCATGTCTTTGATTTTTGATAGAAAAAATTTAGTTGAGCTTAATGAATGGTTGCATGATGCATAATTGAAGAATAATGAGGATATTCATTAGCTCAAAATTAAAAATGAGCAAATTCTTGAGAGGTTGCAAGATACTTTTTCTTCCTCCCATGTTTCAAATGGTCATATGGTAGATTGCTTGGAGGATTCTCATGACATGATGGATGATGAGAAACATGGAAAATTGCATGTGCTTGATGTGTTTGAATATGAGCTTGATGAGAGCCGAGCACTTGTTGTGGGGGAAGAGGAACTTCAGTTTCCTCTTGATGATGGTTACGCACTTTTTGAAGAAGTGCATGATTCCACTACCTTGGAACCAACCTATGAGCAAAGTTTCGTACTTTTGAGGGAGGTGCATGATCCTACCCTTATGGAACCTTCACATGATCAAAATTTTGCACTTTCTGATCATTTGGGTGAGTTGGTTCATTCTCGTACATACTACACTTCCACATTTTGTAGCATTCATCCTAATGAAGTATGGGTGAAAGGTTTCTTTCTGATGGTGCCACATGACAAGTATGAAACTCCTATATATCCTTTTGATGATGACATGACTAGAGAACCTTATTCTTTACATTTGTAGCAACATCCTTTTCTATTTCTTGATGATACACATATTCATGGATGAACATATGGTACTCCTTTGAGCCCCTTGAAGGCTCATTGTTCTCCTTGCTCCTTACTTGATGGGAGAGTTCCTTCATCCATTGTTTGGGAGAAAGACCACATGGAAGAATTAATTGAAACCTCCCACGCCTCCTTGGAGCAGCATCCATTGCTCTGATTTGAGGACTTTCACATTCATGGGTGTATTGATGAGACTTCTTTGAGCGACTTGAAATCTCGTTGTTTTCTTTGCTCCTTACTTGGTTCAGATTTTGGTGGAGGTTCTCCATTCACTTCTTCGATGAAAGAACACATGGATGATTATTTTGATGCATATTACATTATTTTGGAGCAACATTATAGGACATGGGATCCTAACCTATGTCATTGCAACATATTTGATATAATACTTGATGCTTGTGTGTATGGGGAACACGATGATCTACTTGCTTGGATGTACAACACTTTCATGATTCTTTGATGAGGCACCTCCTTGAAGTACATTTGTATGATGTTGTGATGTAATTTGATTATCTATATTTTGTACTTATGATGTTTGGGAGGATGCTCATTAGAGAGTGGGATCCTGGCATTCCACACTGGGTTGAAATAATTTGGAGAGTGGGATCCTGGCATTCCACACTGGGTTGAAGAGAGGAAATTAGATATGCAATTGGTTCTTCATATTCTGCACATAAAATTTCAGAAATCAAGATGAATTCCATCATCCTCTTTTTTTCCTTAAAAAATTTGCCAAAAAAAACAAATTCTTCCAATTTTTTATACTCGAGAAAGTGCTATGATATACCACTTGTAGTGATTTGTGGAACATATTTGTGGCTTGTTGGTGGTTGCAGGTATCTTTCATTGATTAGGGTCTCCTCCTCGGCTTTAGAGTTACGTGAAGTGTTGAGAGGTTAGACTATAGTGACATTGGGTCTACTCTCCTCAGCTTACTGACACTATCCTAGACCAAACAACCTAGTTGTGTTGGGGCTGCTAGTTTGAATGGTAACAATTCCCAAAGTTGCTTTATCTCCCGTCTATTATGATTTTATGTTGAAGTTACTTTTCTAACTGCCTAACTGCTTCTCAGGCTTTCATCTTTGCTAAGTCGAGCCATGTTGTGGATAACCTGCATTCTTCTTTTATTTATCTCCCCCCTACAAATACAATCACAAATTACGTATTTGTACACATACAAATATTTTCATGGTGATTAGAATTTTCCATCGATCAGTGAGACTTATTAAAAAAATGGTGACAGAATTCTGGCAAAACCATGCTTTTATTACCCATCAGCTCCATTATTAGCGCTTCAATTCAGGCCTTCATTTTTAACCGTCGATACAAACATCCAAAATCTTGGCATGTGTTTCATTATGATTGGTTGTCGATCTGTGTCTTTTGGATTTTCCATTGTGCTCACCTATTAACCATCGTACATTCAACTCCATTGTGGGTCTAGCAATGATCAGTCGGTTGTTTCCAATTGTCATTACATCGGGGTTCCTCCGTCATCCCTTATCTTAGCCATGCTTGTTTTCAAATCCTCCTACAGCAATTGACCACTGTTAGAGATAATGCAGAAATGATAGGTAGGTATCTAGCTGATAGGTTGATGTGTACTTTCTATGCTTAGCATGTAGAGGTTTGAGATCCACCTTTCTTGGATCTATGATCTGGTTTGTTATGATGTTTGCCATCTATATATTGTAACTATTTCTTCATTAATAATTGAATTGGTATTTACCATTCCTGTGTGTGTGCGAGCCTTTGTCTCTGCACTTCCTCCTCTCCAATTCTTAATTACTACTGCCACTTGTCATCACGGCATGGTTCCTCTATCAACCCCACTCTTAGGAATGCTTGTTTGCAACTCCGATATGGGCTCCCGATGACTAATTAGTTGCTACCACTTATCATCACGATGGGTTTCCTCCATCAACCCTTCCCTTAGGCATGTTTGTTTTCAACTCCACTTCCACTACGAGTCCTCTTATGACCAATCAGCTGCTACCGCTTGTCATCTCGTTGAGGTTCCTTTATCGGCCATTTTCTTAGGCAATAGGCATGCTTGTTTTCAACTATGTTGTAGGATCCCAACGACCAATCAGTTGATTCCACTTGTCATCATGCAGGGTTCTTCCACTGGACCTTCCCTTAGGTGTGCTTTTTTTCAACTCCATTACGGGTTCTTGATGACCAATCAGCTGTCACCACATGTCATCACGTCAAGGTTCCTCCATCGACCATTCCCTTAGGCCTGCTTGTTTCCAGCTCCGCTGCATGTCCTCCAACGACCAATCTAATGCTGCCACTCGTTATCACAATGGGGTTCCTCCGTCGGCACTTCCCTTAGGCGTGCTTCTTTTCAACTCCACTGCAAGATCTCGATGACCAATCGACTACTACCACTTATAATTACGATGGGATTCCCCTGTCAGGTCTTTCCTTAGGCTTTTTTTTTTGGTCCTTTGATGACCAATCGACTGCTGCCACATGCTGTCCTTTTGAAAAGCTATCGACCTAATTCTGGCGGGACTCCTGAGTCCTGACCATGTGAGAAACTTGTTCATTCGAGGTTTCTAATGAAGCAATAATGATGCAAGTGCAAAGGTGAAATTTAACTGGATAGGTGAAAACTTGAATATCAAAAAAGACTTAGCATGACGCCTTTAATTCATATCACATAATTGCTAGTATGGGCTGCCTCACTGTCTGAACTGGCCTTGATTTGATTGAGAAAACCTCGAGCCTTGTTATTGTAACACTTTAACTATGCCGACTTGACTTGATTTCAAATCCAGGTCCTTTGGTGCGTGCTCATCTTTTTGGCTTCATGGAAGTCCTTTCAAGCTTTGCAACTGGAATTTTTCCCTTCTGATAACGGTTATTAAAAATAGGAAAATTGCCATTTTAATTACAACGATTATGAATTTTAAAATGTTTATTTTATTTTATGAAATAGTTAGAAATGTAAACATTTCCATCTTAGTTACACAAGGAAATAAAGTGATATTCTCAACATTAATTAATAAAGGGTAAGTAATTTTTTTTTAAGCTAAAACCAACATAGATCCATCTTAAATCCGGGTCTATAAGCACCGGAGAGGGATCCAATTTTTTGAGGTGTATTTTATTTTGTCTTAAATTTTTTACACATCAAGAAAGATGGATCTATGATGGTTTTAATTCTTTTAGTTTATGAGCCGACATAGATTTTTTTTAATTACTTTTTATTGCACCAAGAGTAGCGAGGTGCTCTATATTCCATTATGGGGGAGATGTTGTCACATAACGTAATGTAATGTGATGTCCGTTCATAAATAAAAAATTAAAACCAAATGAAAAGTAATTCAAAAAAAATTATGTCGGGTCATAAAAAAAAGACTAGCATGCATCCATCTTAAACCAAGAATTGTTGATACTTAATATTAGAAGGATTTATAATATCAAGTATTTTATTTTTATAGGTAATGATTAGTGAGTTCTTTTTAATTTTTAATTTTAATGAATTTTAATTGTTTTTTAATTTATTTTAATAAGATCTATTAAGCATCTAAAGGAATCAAAATTCTTTTTAATTTTTAATTTTAATGAATTTTAATTGTTTTTTAATTTATTTTAATAAAATCTATTAAGCATCTAAGGGAATCAAAATTCATGAGGTGTAAATTCTTTTGAATATGTACAAATTTAAGATAAAAAAATACATTTAAAAAATAACGAGTTTAATATAAATCTATATTAATTTTTGAAAGTTACTCTAAAATACACAACCTAACCTAACAAATGTAAAAAATTACATTTTGAACCTAAATCCAAAACTTCTATAAACAAAAATTTCTTTTTAAAAAACATTAAAAGAAAATCACGTTTCAAAATGAAACTTCTCTCAAAAACTTTGAGGATAAAGTCAGGTTTCAAAATGTGCATTGCTTTGCCTCAAACCAATTCGTACTTCCATATGTCAATATTAAGACACTTTTTCCCATACAATTGTGTTTTCCAGCAAACAAGTAGGAAACAACTAAAGAATGAATAACTCTTTTAGAAGTGCCATATCACTAAGGTTAATGTTGAGTATTAAAAACTCATGTAGACTAGAGACTATATGTATTCTAACAATAAGTTAAATGTAAATCGGTCGTGCAAAAGACTAGAATAAATAAAAAACAAATATTTTTCACTTAACTTGCTTTTTGTTCTCTCTCAAGGGTAATTTTAGCAATAGAAATTACAATTTCAACAATTTCGGGGTCGCTGAATTCAGACAAAAACTAAAAAAAAAAGTGCAAATTGTCTAGAAATTAAACAACTTCCGCAATTGGTAGTTAACAAGTATCATAGACATGGCATTTTTCAAATACTAACACGGTCAAATATACACAAAACATACATAGTGTGTATTTTGCAATATACACAAAACATACATAGTGCATATTTTGCCATATAAAATTTGTATATTTTGCAATATACACAAAACATACATAGTGCATATTTTGCCATATAAAATTTGTATATTTTGCAATATACACAAAACATACATAGTGCATATTTTGCCATATAAAATTTATGAATATACAGTGTATTTTGAAATATACACAAAACATATATACTGCATATTTTACCATATGAAATTTGTGAATATACGCAAAACATATATAATGTATATTTTGCAATATACACAAAACATACATAGTGTGCATATTTTGCTATATTAAATTTGTACATAGAGTAGAAATGATTTTTAACTAATTTCACTAATATCAAGCATTTACATTCTTTTTGTAATTTAGATCACATGTGAAGTCCAAATAACATGGATTGCTCAATTATAACACAAAAACATCAATATTTCTACCAATCTCATGTATTTTCCTTAACGAATGAATTTAACTTATGATAATACCTCATTTTAATAATAAATAATAAATAAGAAGAAAGCAAGAAACATCAATTCTTCATTGAAACATGTTTTTATAAAGATATATATTTCATCTAACAACATATCAACATCTATGTTCTTATTTACTCATTATTAAGTTTGAGAAAATTCCAATAATTACATTGATATGTGTTTATATTTTAAAATTTGGAGTGGACTATCATCTATGATTTTCCTAGATTTAAGGAGAATGAGACAAGTGCACTATAAAGATTGATTTTATAAGTCTCATTCAAAATTCAAAATAAACAATTATTATAGATATAGATATAGATATATTGATTTTATGGATGCCATGCAAAATTTAAAATAAACAATTATAATATATATATATATATATATAAAACTTGTAACTCATGCATGGATAGCTTATAGCTCATAAATGAATAGCAAGTAGTGATAATAAGTGATTACAATTAAGCATGTAGAAGAAGTAACAAAAAACTTATTCGTGGCATTTAACTTGTGACTTATAAGTGTAAACAATGACCACAAATTAAATAACTATGCTAATCACAAACTCTTATTGTAAACAAATTTAACTTCACCAATACACACAGACCGAGTAAATGGTTACCCAACTGCTTTTGTTCCTCTGTTTGTAGCAGTACTGGACCTCAATCTCAAAGAATCTTCTGGATATATATATAAAAGTTAAATATGCAGACTAGATTTGGATTTCAGTTAAACAGATTACCACGATTTTTCCTGATCAACCAGGAGCAATATCTAATGCAGAAAATGTAACAGTTGTTCAGTTTTAAGCAACACAAATATATGATTAGACAGTCAAATTAATGTAACGTAACAGTTGTTCAGTTTTTAAGTAGCAGAAATATATGATTAGACAGCCAAATTTTGAAAGGAGTCGATTCCAATAGAAGTCTTACGTAATCTCCAATCAACACAATATATTGGATATGGGCGAAATACATTATTCTAAAACTTAACAACAACAATTTTAGAGATTATTTCACTGAACGCTACAATCGTTGGGAAGGAAACACTAAAATCAACTTAGAAACGAATAGCAAGAAGGAGGAGAAATCGCTAGACTTAGACATAGATGATGTGATGAGCAGGCTAGACCTTATAGACATAGCTCATGTGATAAGCAGTGGAAAATAATATGAGTGTTTCAGTACCACTCATAGAGTGTGATATTCACCCGGAGACGGAAGTATACATCTCCCTCATAAGCATCCGTAGAGATGGTGGCAATTCCTCTCGCCATTAAGAAATCCCCGGTGCCTCCCACCACCGATATATCTCTGTATTTTGTAAGAATTGGGTCCGCTCCAGCAAATGTGATGGTGCCTTTGTGATCTGTGGAATTCAGCACGAATGTGAATCCGAGCCAGGCGTTGAATGTGTTCTTCATGTCATAAAAGTAGAATCCCTGAGCTCTTCCCACTGGAGGGGACTGGAAATTGTTGTCCAGATTAATGGGATCGTTGAACACCGCCAGATCTCCAAAGTGGTTGTCTTTTGCAGTGAGACGTGTGAGGTTAGCCCCGTGGGGAGCACCCACAAGCGTTGTGGTTGCGTTGTTGGCGTTGGTGCCATCGTAGATTACATCGTGGAAATAAAAAACCATATTCCTACGAGGCTTTCGGGGAGGATACTTCTTCCAGCTATGGCCGTCACTGGTTTGCAACAACACAGTGGACACTAGAAGCCACAGGAAGCACAAATGCAGAGCAGTATTCATATTCTTGATTGCCATTGCCAATATTTATATAGACCAGAAGAAGATTTGGGATTGAGGGAAACAATGCAAGGCTAATTCCAGTAGCAAGAGAAGCTTCACTGCAATACTCATGAGAGTAATGGCCGCATATATATATACTATTAATCAGTGCACCGGTGGCTTAGTGCATGTACAAATTTGAATAGAAAAATTGGTTAGCCTTCGCCATCAGGTTTGGTATCAGATTGGGTTGGTAAGTAATTAATGAGAAGCTGCTAGTCAATTTTGATACTCACATCTAGGTATATACAGACAACGGCTCTTAAAGTGTAATGATCAATATGAAGCCAGCACAGAATAAAACTTCATCTATGTGCACGAAGAGGGGAGTTCCACGTCATATGCTCTTTTTGTCAACGTAATTTATAGAATACATGGTCATTGATGTCGGCTCTCCTATAATTTTCTAAGGTGGCGGTGCTGAAACGGAAAAGTTAGTTCGTATGTCTGATTTAAATAACAGATCACCGACTCACGAGATGGTTGAAGAATTGAAAAATTGAGAAGATGGAAAATGAAATGTGTGATGCTACATTGTTTTATTACATTTATAAATAAATGACAAAAGAGTATAATGTTAATTAAAGTATACAAAAAGTATTGCAATTGTTTTATGATGATGATTACTAATATTAATTGAAATTATTTTTAATTTATGAAAATTTAAAAATATATATATTTATGTAATTAACATAAAAAATAAAATATATATAACATTATAATTTTTTTATATATAAATAAATAAATAAAAATAAAAAATAACATATAATTTAATAATTTTTAGAAATACTTACACAAACTTTAGATTATGATGTAAAAGATAAAAGATAAAACATAAAAATAATATATATATATATATATATATATATAATTTAATAATATTAATTAAAATTAATTTTAATTTATAAAAATTTAAAAATGTATATACTTATTTAATTAACATATATATATATATATATATATATATATATATATATAACATTATAATGTTTTTTAAATAAATAAATAAAAATAAAAAATAAAAAATATATATATATATATATAATTTAATAATTTTTAGAGATATCTACACAAACTTTAGATTATGGTGTAAAAAAATGAAATATAAACAATCAAGTCACCTTCAAGAATATATAATTTTTATGTATGGAAAATAAGTATAACTCCAAAAAATGGAGTTTTTCTAAGATTGGTATGTTTTTTTTTCTAAAACATAATGCATATGTTCGCGTTAGGCCCTGGGTTTGGTATGTAAATAGTCCAAATTTTTTAAAACAATTATGTAGAGTTGCTGTTCGTGTGCATCAATATTTTACCAAAATTTTTAGAGTTAATTTTATATATGTTTTAAATTAAGGAAGTCAACAAAGCCCTAAAATGATAAGGTCAAGCGTTAGGCTCCGCTATGAGGATCTTAACCTAATAAATCAACTTTCTTTTTTTTAGTATGTAGGTTTTTGTATGTACTTGTGAGGGTTCTTTCCCGTTTTCAAAATAGTTGAGCTAATCAAAAGTTATAGCGGAAATAAAATACTTATGTTTTTTTAAAATTTGACATATCTGCAAATAAAAATAAATAAAAAATAGAAATAAATATTTTATTTATCAAAAATATATATATTTAGAAACTACACACAGAGCTCTATAAGTCTGTGTAGTTGCATTTGAAATGAACACATGGAGCATATGTAGAATCAATGTTGCAAAACAGGGAGATGAAGAAATGGATGTGTTTTGGTTTATGCAGTCTGAACCAATAGGTTTGTCAATCCAAACCTAAAACCAAAGCGATCAACTCATCCACCACGTAGATGAAGAGAGGCTATCCCGCCCTTTTTTTTAATTTTTAGGAATGTGCACACGTTAATAGTGCACACGTTCTATCAAAATGCACACACATTAATAACGCGCATGCATTATTAAAACACATGCACGTTTTTATTACATGTAAATATACCTTTATTGTTTTTACCATAACTCTTGATCCAGAGCTAATATTTTGATGCTCCTTATATTGTTGGAAAGGTATTTATGATCTCTACAAGTTTTATGTTTTATGTTTTCTATTATTCATCACAATTTTTATGTTATTTTAAAAATAATATTATGAATCTTTTGACCAATAGAATAAAATGAATCCACGTTTTTCTTACATAAGAACATGCCCTCATTGTTTTTCCATAAAATTTTATTGGGAACTCTTATTTTAATTCTCCTTTTATAGGTAGAAAGGTATTTCTTCTCTCTCTCTCTCTCTCTCTCTCTCTCAACCCCTAACCCCCATTCTCCCTCTCTCTATTTAAACCCCTAACCCCCAATATATATATATATATATATATATATATCTCCCAACTCCTAACTACCAATATTACTCCTTCCCTCCCCATTCTCTCTCTCTCTCTCTCTCTCTCTCTCGACACCTAACTACCAATATCTCTCCCTCCCTCCCTCTCGCTCCCTCTCTCTCTCTCTCTCTCTCTCTCTCCCTCTCTCTCTAAACCCCTAACCACCAATCTCACTCTTTATATCTCCATCTCTCTCTTTGTAAACCAGGGAAAATTTTAAGAACCCCCCCTAAATTTCTATGTATAATAATTGGGCGAATCGCCATGACATATAGGAAAATACGAAGGCTATTTTGTCAATGTTTTATTATGTGTATATAATTTTTTGGCAAATCTCTCATTGAATTGTATAATCTTGTAAAATATTGGCGAATCTTTCACTAAATTATAAAACCTTCTAAAATCTTGGTGGATCTTCCACTAAATTATAAAACCTTGTGAAGTATTGGGATGTTTCAGCAAGTTTCTCCTTGGAAATCCATGCCCCCTTGCATGCCAAAATATGCAGCTATGAATGAAGTCCCATTCCCCAAGCATGATTCCCCAAACACCCACAAAACATTATTGTTGTATTGTCGATTGCAAGCTTCACAATACTCATGTTTCTTGGAGAAACTTTGGATCTGAGGTTATGGGATTTAGAACTCTCCTAGATGCAAATGGGTCAATATAAGATTGAATAGTAAATATCAACTGCCCTTCTCATGTGGACATTAAGCAACTTGCAAAACAAGATTCAACCCATAAAATATGGACGAATGTAACTCATAATTCAATTTCCATGGTCAATATAAGGCGAAAGAGCCCCTAGCAAGTTCCATTTATGGAAAGAAAGGGTGAATGGGAGCTTCCTAGCTATGTTTATGGGTGAATATAGGTTTAAATCTATTTTTAGAGGGGCGAAATTGTTTTATCTTGGCTCCCATTTTTAAATTTAATGGGGCTAACCTTCTATTCATTAAAAATAAATAAATAAAATGTGGGATAATCACACCTAATGGGTGTTTAATAAAAAATAGCCTATTAAAAATATAAAACCCCTAAATTTATCCCATGGGCTAAGATTAGCCCCTAAAAGTTTTTATGTTGTAAACCCATAACCTCCAATATCTCTCTCTCTCTCTCAACCCCAAACACCCAATATATATCTCTCTCTCTCTCAACCCCGAACTACAAATATATCTCCCTCCCTACCCAATCTCCCTCCCTCCCTCCCCATTCTCTCTCTCTCTAAACCCTAACCACCAATCTCTCTCTAAACCCCTAACCCCCAATCTCACTCTCTGTGAACCCTTAACCTCCAATATCTCTCTCTCTAAACCCCTAAGCCTCTCTCTCTCTAAACCCCTAAGCCTCTCTCTCTCTCTATAAACTCCTAACCCCCAATCTCTCTCTCTCTAAACTCTTAACCTTCAATCTCTCTCTAAACCCCTAACCCCAAATATCTCTCTCTCTCAACCCCTAACTACCAATATCACTCCCTCCCTCCCCAATCTCTCTCTCTCTCTCTCTCTCTCTCTCTCTAAACCCCTAACCCATAACCTCTCTCTCTCTCTCTCTCAATTCCTAACTACCAATATCTCTCTCTCCCTCCCTTTCCCTCCTTCCCCATTCTCTCTCTCTCTCTCTAAACCCTTGACCACCAATCTCTCTCTTTCTATCTCTATCTCTCTCTTTGTAAACCCCTAACCTCCAATCTCTCTCTCTCTCTCTCTCTCTCTCTCTCTCTCTCTAACCCCAAACACCCAATCTCTCTCTTTCTCTCTATCTCTCAACCCCGACATACAAATATCTCTCCCTCCCTCCCTCCCCAATGTCTCCCTCCCTCTCTCTCTCTAAAACTGTAACCACCAATCTCTCTCTAAACCCCTAACCCCCAATCTCACTCTCTGTAAACCCCTAACCTCCAATCTCTCTCTCTCTAAACCCCCAACCCTCAATATATATCTATCTATAAACTTCCTAACACCCAATCTCTCTCTCTCTAAACCCCTTACCTACAATCTCTCTCTAAACCCCTAACTACCAATATCTCTCTTTCTCTCTCAACCCTTAACCCTTAATATCTCTCTCTATAAACCCCTAACCTCCAATTTCTCTCTCTCTCTCTCTAAACCTCTAACCCCAATATCTCTCTCTCTCTTTCTCTATCTATCTAAATCCCTAACCTCTAATCTCTCTCTAAACCCCTAACCTCCAATCTCTCTCTATCTTTCTAAATTTCTAACCTCTAATCTCTCTCTCTCTAAACTCATAATCTCCAATATCTCTCTATAAAACCCTAACCTCCAATCTCTCTCTCACTCTCTCTCTCTAAACCCCTAACCCCTATCCACCAATCTCTCTCTATATTTATCTATACCCCTAACCTCCAATCTCTCTCCCTCTCTCTCGCCAAACCCCAAACCCCCAATATCTCTCTCTCTCTCTATATATATTTATATATATCTATCTTGAATGGAGACTTGAAGGAGAATGAATGTCTTCATGTCTCATCCAGAAGGATTTTTTGTGAAAGGGAAAGAACATAAGGTAGATAAGCTCATGAAGTCATTGTACGACATGAAACAAGCACCTTGCGCATGGTATGAAAAGCTAATCGAGCATCTTCTGGAGTTAAATTTTGAACAGTATAATTTTGATGATGCAACATAGTTTGTAAAGAAAGTTGGAAGATATGTTGTGTATCTTGTGGTGTATGTTGATGACCTTTCGATGATAGGGAACAATGTAAGTTATATTGCATCCAAGGATAATTTTAGGGGCAAAATTTAGCCCATGGGCTATTTTTCCATGTTTTTTTCCAAAAAAAGATTCACCAATTTGCATTTTTTGAGGCCCCATTTTGCCCAATTTTGATGGGGTAAACTTTTTTCACTTAAAAATCACCAAATTATTATATAAACTATATAAAATCCTTATAAATTGAAATAATTTTATAAAAATATCGCCAAATATTTTATAGTTGACATTTTAAGAATTAGTAATATTCGCCAAGGTTTATACACTTTTAAATAAGTATGAGTCCTTAAAATTATCCCTGATTGCATCCATAAAGAAAGGTTTGAAGAAGGGATTTGAAATGACAGATCTAGGACACCTTCACTAATACTTGGTAATTGAAGTGAATCAGCATCCTAAGTACATATTCATATCCCAAATAAGTATGTTGGAGAACTGCTGAACATATTTTGCATGACAGAATGAAGCCCTCTCTCAAATCCAATGGAACAAAGCTACATCTCACATTGATTGAAGGAAAATAATTTGAGGATACGACCAAGTACTGACAGCTTGTGGGAAGCATTATCTACCTTACCACCACCAGACCATATATTTCATATGTTTTTGGCATCCTTTCAAGGTTCATGCACAAACCTTGTGAATGACACTGGTCTATTGTTAAGAGAGTTCTAAGATACTTGAAGGGGACTCAAGTACTCTAAGGTGGATGAATTCAACATTTTTGGGACTCTGATTCAGACTTTGATGGATAAAAAGAGACATGAGTGTCTACTTATGGATATACAATGAGTCTTGGATCAACATCTGTCTCCTGGAAATCACGTAAACAATCAGTTCCAACATATTCGACAATAGAGGCATAATATGTGGTTGCTTTGGAAGCAATGAAGGAGATTGTGTGGCTCATGAAGATACTCGATGATTTGTAGGAGAGACAAGAGAACTCCACTCCCTTATTGATAAAAAACACTTCTACAATCAAGTTGGCCAAGAATCCCATATTCCATGATCGAACCAAGAACATCAACATGAAGTACCATTTGATTCAACATCATATAGAGGCCAATACAGTCCATCTATGGAATTGTTCCATGAACAAGAAATTTGCAAACATCTTCACCAAATCACCTGGATGAGAAAATTTTAAAGGTTTAGAAACATGCTCGGACTCATGAACACCCTTCGGATTAAGGGGTGGAATGTTAGAAACCTAATCCAAAAGGATTGAGGTTTTGTAAATAATTTAAATGATAAATTAATAAGAAGGTGAAGTCCAATGGACTCCAACAGACCTCTTGGTAGGGGAAGCCAAAGGGTCACCTCTTCATGTATAATATATACATTCATGCTCAATGAAATTCAAGGAATTCGGGAGTTATTATGACAAAGAAGAATTTCTTGTTATCCCACATCACAAGGTTTTCTAACTTATAGTTGTTTTCAAGACTAAAATAAGCTTTCCACCCTTCGTTGATCCTTTTGTCGATGCTGTAGGTCCAGTTATGCTTGTGATAATGTTGATGGATATCAATCTTAAGATATTTGTAGTAAGTCACTTCCTTCAAGTTGTTATTATCATACAAAAAACGAACATAAGTGACCTTATTATATTTTATCAACATAACTTTGGTTTCATCGGTATTGATGGTCATCCCCATACTAGAGAAGAAATCCTATAGGATTCTTAATTGCTTATCAAGATCATAGGGACATCTTGTCAGAACAAAAATATCAACAACATAAAGGAGGATAATGACAATTCCTGCTAATGTCGTCCCAATGCATCCTTTCTGTCATGTCCCCAAGTTTTGCATTGGATCACAATGGCCTAAGCCATTTGGCCATGTTCATGATAGTTTGTCAAATTGGTGCTAAGGGTCAAATAATTGCCAAGCATGATGTCCATGTTAGTAATAATGCAAAATTAGAGCCAAATGGACAAGGTGGATTACCTGAAGAGCAAATTCCCAATTCAAAGTTTGTAATGTCCCCATCCAAATAAATTATCATTGAGGAAAAAATCCACTAACCTACTAGTTCCTCAGGTTGGGGTGGAAGCATAAAAATTTGGAATAAGGGAACTACAAGACCCAAAATTAACTTATACTTACAAATTCACATTAAATGGGCCCAGTAAACAATAATAAAGTGGAAAATGAAGTGGCATTGGATCATGAGAGCGAATAAGAGGTTGTGGGACCCACATGTGGCAAGATTCCCCACTACACTTGGCATCTTTCTCACACAAATTCGATTTCAAGGTGGAGGGTAACGTACTTGGGATAAATGAAGAGGTAAGATTTGTGAAAAGAATCATGGAGGTTCGATTTGGAGTGGAAGAGTAACTCCCATTGAAGAGGAAGAAGCATAATAGACAAATTGTGACACTTGTGACAAGATTCCATGACATCTATGACAACAATGATGAAGGAATCTATGAAAAATATGACAAATTCATACCTGATAGCATACCTATGAAAAATATGACATATCAGGGATAAAAATAGCCACCAGGAGGGCGCATAGAGGGAGTTATGGTCAACCAATATTCCCAATTCGAAATGAGGAAATAGGAGTGCAAGAATGAGGAGGACAAGTGTCTCATGAAGGAATCAATCACTAAATCGAGTTAGGTGAGTATCTTGGAGGTAAATTCAACCTCATGCATCCATATGAAGTTAATATAAAGGGAGGATGACAAAGGAGGGAAAATTTTGGATCATTTATGTTTTTCACTCTTGGAGAGCTTAGCTTGTATATTGCACGATGGGTGTTTACCTTCCCTGTTATTGAACCAATTTCGAAGGTGAAAGATACATGTCCAAGTTATTTGGTGGAGAGGCTATTCAAAACTCTTATCATATCTTAATTAAGGTGTTTTGTTTTAGGTTTGATTCCCTTTATAGTTTGAGTTCATCTCTTATGTATTTCTCCACTATCTCTTCTCAATGTCCATGTTCTAGTGTTGATGGTGCACTCATAGTTGTATGAAAATTGTGGAGGATGATTTTGTGACTTCATTGTTATGATATATGATTTATGACACTTTATTGAGCTGAATATTTTATCCAGAGCTCTAAATCATATGTCTTTCATGTAAACATTCCAAGCAAACCACTAATTCGAGCTAGTTTCCCCTCTACTTTCATATGGACTTTTTGGAGTAGTTTTATATATGTTTTGTATCAGATTTCCACTTAATTTTTTCAGCCATTCGAGCATCCTATGATTTAGTGTACATGACCAATTTGATATATGCAAGCCCCTTGGGCATTTGATTAGGGTTTATGCAACAAATCCTATGTTCATTGTTTACAATTTTCCAAGCAATGTCTATGTATTACCACCCTATGTTTGAAGGGCGCAATAACCAGTTTTTGATCTTGATGAGTGCTACATTTTGGTTTTCAACAAGGTCCTTAATCCATGCCAAGTATCTGTTCAAACAATAGGGAAGGTCGTATAGTGTTTGGGAAGCTAAAATGCTCAAACACTAGTGTGGGTTTTAACATCGAATTCCCTAGTGTTTTCCCCTTTCATCCCTTCTTGATAAATGAAAGACATGAATGTATTCAATAACTTTATAAGTGTCTAATATATGAATTTGGATTTCCTAATACACCTCAATCCCTTCCATATAGAATTCAAAAGCATTTGGGAGCATTTGGGACAATTTGGGTTTCACTAGTCCAAGGTTCGAATTTGGCCAAAATGGAGTAATTTTTCAAATTAGGGATATTACAGTGGTATCAGAGCATGGTCCTTAAACCTGTGCCTTGGATCATCCATTGAAGAATAAAATTGCAGCCATGTCCTACTCTGATGATGATTTCTATGAGCAATATGATGATGACTATGATGAGAAATATGAAGAGTATTGTAGATAGTATGAGGAAGAAAATGTCCAGGAGGTACCTTCTACAAGCATATTCCATCAAATCACATTTGAAAGAAGAAATGATGGTTATTATTATAGACATATGTATGTATAAGATGCATGTTCCACCATCAAATGTCCTTTGGAGGAAATAGCATGGTGGAGGGAAACTTGCAAAACCTTGCCCCAACAATATCAAGCCTATAGTGTTATAATGAATTCATCCTCAAAAGATTCTTTCGAATTTTTTGGGGATTATTTGTTTGGATATAGGCCCAATTATGAATATGTGGATTTAGTGAAGAAAGGTCTATTCCCTTCTTGCAAAAAAACTTGGAGAACAAATCATATATGTTTGAGTGAAAAGGAGGAGCGAGATGAGGAGACTACCACCAGTGTTGGGAAAGACAAGACCACAACCCTTACTGCTGAGGGTTGTCAGCATAACGAAGCCATAACCTATTATACTGAGTATTATTTAGAGAACATGGATCAGAGAGTAACTACTGATGGTTTCTTAAGTTTGGTAGAAGAATATACTGAAGGATGCTATGATGTGGTGCCTACTGATGGGTACCGATATTGCATGGGGATATCTATTAATGGATGTCCATACCTCTATATTGGTGACATAGAGATCATCCTTGATCATGTTACTGCAAGTCCCAACTCCATTTAGCATGAAGAAGAAGGCCTTGTAGCAGCAAAATATGAACCAAGATCAACTTGCCAGTCACCACTTAAGCTTCCATGTGAAGTTGATCACAAGAAAAAAGAAGAGGAGGAGGTTCGCTCTCATGAACCATCCTTCATTGAAGGGTATTTGAAGATGAGTGAAAGGAAGATGTATGAGGCCCTTGGCATAGTCCATGATTCTCAAGCATTGGTGTCAAAATTTTGTTGGAGAGTTTCTTCATTGGAGGAGCCATACTTCCTTGAAGACATGGAGAAGATTCAAAGAGCAATGTGCAACATCGAAGCTAATTTCATGTCTTTGATTTTTGATAGAAACAATTTAGTTGAGCTTAATGAATAGTTGCATGATGCATAATTGAAGAATAATGAGGATATTCATAAGCTCAAAATTAAAAATGAGCAAATTCTTGAGAGGTTGCAAGATACTTTTTCTTCCTCCCATGTTTCAAATTGTCATATGGTAGATTGCTTGGAGGATTCTCATGACATGATGGATGATGAGAAACATGGAAAATTGTATGTGCTTGATGTGTTTGAATATGAGCTTGATGAGAGCCGAGCACTTGTAGTGGGGGAAGAGGAACTTCAGTTTCCTCTTGATGATGGTTACACACTTTTTGAAGAAGTGCATGATTCCACTACCTTGGAACCAACCTATGAGCAAAGTTTCGCACTTTTGAGGGAGGTGCATGATCCTACCCTTATGGAACCTTCACATGATCAAAATTTTGCACTTTTTGATCATTTTGGTGAGTTGGTTCATTCTCGTACATACTACACTTCCACATTTTGTAGCATTCATCCTAATGAAGTATGGGTGAAAGGTTTCTTTCTGATGGTGCCACATGACAAGTATGAAACTCCTATATATCCTTTTGATGATGACATGACTAGAGAACCTTATTCTTTACATTTGTAGCAACATCCTTTTTTATTTCTTGATGATACACATATTCATGGATGAACATACGGTACTCCTTTGAGCCCCTTGAAGGCTCATTGTTCTCCTTGCTCCTTACTTGATGGGAGAGTTCCTTTATCCATTGTTTGGGAGAAATACCACATGGAAGAATTAATTGAAATCTCCCACACCTCCTTGGAGCAGCATCCATTGCTCTGATTTGAGGACTTTCACATTCATGGGTGTATTGATGAGACTTCTTTGAGCCACCTGAAATCTCCTTGTTTTCTTTGCTCCTTACTTGGTTCAGATTTTGGTGGAGGTTCTCCATTCACTTCTTGGATGAAAGAACACATGGATGATTATTTTGATGCATATTACATTATTTTGGAGTAACATTATAGGACATGGGATCCTAACCTATGTCATTGCAACATATTTGATATAATACTTGATGCTTGTGTGTATGGGGAACACGATGATCTACTTGCTTGGATGTACAACACTTTCATAATTCTTTGATGAGGCACCTCCTTGAAGTACATTTGTATGATGTTGTGATGTAATTTGATTATCTATATTTTGTACTTATGATGTTTGGGAGGATGCTCATTAGAGAGTGGGATCCTGGCATTCCACACTGGGTTGAAATAATTTGGAGGGTATTGTACACCTCCTACCTCGATGTATTGTTTTGGGAAACCTTGTGCATGATAGAAATGCACAAGCATTGGGACATGGGAATACCACATTATGATTTCTATGTATTCACACTATGTATGGATGTGGTTCACAAGTGTTGGGACCTTGGTATCCCATACTTGCTAGATTGGTTCATGATGACATTGTGCACTAGGAGAGTGTGCAAGCAATGGGACACAGACATTGTTGATCATTGGAAGCTCATCGAGAGCACATTTTGGTTGGTTGGCTTGAGGTATCAAGTCTCTTCGTCTCCCCATGGGTTCATCTTTGCAATAGATGGTGATGGTTTCCTACATGAGAAACATATTTTTGGATGGACTTATGTTTTTTTCCTCACAGGGTGTTATGATGACTTCCATGTGACTCTTATGCATTGCATAGGAGAATATATATTGTACTTTGTATTCTTGAGGATCATTTGGGATCCGAGGATCATCTTTGGATTCAACTATATTTGTTTTGGAGTTCATGAAGCATCTTGCATAAGTTGGTGGAAAAGTACACAAATGTTTCATCATACATATCATCACTTGCATGAGGTGCGAATCCATTGGTTGGGTTCCAAATTCCGTGGAGATGGTCCATATTGCTTTAGGACAAGAAATATTGGGAGGGGAGGATTTTTCATGTCCCCAAATTTTGCATTGGATCAAAATGGCCTAAGCCACTTGCCATGTTCATGATAGTTTGTAAAATTGGTGCTAAGGGTCAAATAATTGCCAAGCATGATGTCTAAGTTAGTAATAATGCAAAATTAGAGCCAAATAGACAAGGTGGATCACATGAAGAGAAAATTACCAATTCAAAGTTTGTAATTTCCCCATCCAAATAAATTATCACGAAGAAAAAATTCCACTAACCTACTAGTTCCCTAGGTTGGGGTGGAAGCATTAAAATTGGAATAAGTGGCTACAAGACCCAAAATGACCTTGGAATTAGAAATTCACATTAAATGGGACCAATAAAAAAAATAAAGAAGAAAATGAAGTGGAATTGGATCATGAGGGCACATAAGAGGTTGTGGGATGCACATGTGGAAAGATTCCCCACTACACTTGGCATCTTTCTCACACAAATTCGATTTCAAGGTGAAAGGTAACATACTTGGGATAGATGAAGAGGAAATATTTGTCAAGATTAAATATGATAAGATAGATAAAATCAATATTCAATTCAATTTCAAAACAATAGCGTATACAGGACCACTGAAATAATAACAAGCACAACATAAACACAAGAGACACAAATTTATCTCGGGAAACCCTCTAGGGGAAGAAAACCCAACAAAACTTCCTCAATATAGATGATCAAAAGTACAAATACGAAACCCCAAACAAGTGCTCCTTCTCCTTACAGATCTCTCTCTCTCTCTCTCTCTCTTATGCGAATTACACAAGTGAGTGTGTGTGTCCAAATGAGGAGCACATCACTCCTATTTATACTTTATCTTCCAATTGACTTTTTCCTTAACTAGGTCGGCCCCAACAACTTAACCTAATGCTGACTAGGCTGACTTCTCTAGGGGACTTAAACACCCCATTACATTTAACTCAAAGGGGATATATTTCCTCGACTTACAAGGGAGGATTTACCTCAATGAATTTACATAATCAAATACAATAATGACATCCCGATGGAGGAATAAAACATCTCCGAATAAATTACAATAATAAAATACAAAAGAATATTATTTGAAGTTGGAATATTTCAACACTCCCCCTTAACGAGAAAGGAATTCTACTGACAACAACAACATCAACTACAGGAGCAAGGAGAGGGAGCATCATCAACAACATCATGGTGATACATCTATAAATCATTGGAAGTTTTCTTCAACAACATCAGCAACTGGAACATCTTCAATATACTCAACATCTTTAGTATTGGAGCATCATATTCTACAACACTGAGTCTTCATCTTGTGCAACACTCAATCACTCGATCGTCTACAGCAACACTTGATCTCTTGATCAGCATCATCATCTTGATCTTTCGATCAGTAGCAACATAACCTGCAACACACATGATCCAATTACGGGATGACCAATCCATTTCACTTTAGGACATAATTCCAAGGATGATGCAATCCTGATCCAATTACAGGATGATCAGTCCCTCTCACTTTAGGAAATAATCCAAGGATGATACAATCCCACCACATTCTCGAGGACAAAATTCATTCGATCAGTTCTGGACTGATGTCCAGGGATGATACAATCCCACCACATTCTCAAGGACATAAGTCATCAGATCCGTTCTAGACTGAAGTCCAAGGATTATACAATCCAACCACATTCTCGAGGATAGAAGTCACTGGATCCGTTCTGGAATGAAGTCCAAGGATGATACAATCCAACCACATTCTCGAGGATAGAAGTCACCGGATCAATTCTGGACTGAAGTCCAAGGATGATACAACCCAACCACATTCTTGAGGATAGAAGTCACTGGATCCATTCTAGAGTAAATTCCAAGGATGATACAATCCAACCACAACATCATCATCATCACATTCTCAAATACAAAAGTTTGCGGATCCCTTTAGGCCATGTGTCCATGGATGATACAATCCGACTGCAACATCATCATCATCAACATCAACACTTCTCCCCCTTTCGAGGAAGGTCCTTTCGAACCACACCAAGATTTTCACAGAAGTACTCAAAATTCATTCAAGACAGAGGCTTAGTCAACACATCAGAAACTTGCTCATCAGTGCTCACATACTGGAGCTTTATAGCTCCCTTCTCTACCATATACCGTATATAAAAATACCAGATTTCTATGTGCTTTGACTTTTCATGGAATAATGGGTTCTCCGTCATCTTTATACAACTCTGGTTGTCACATAGAATCACTATGGTATCCAAATCCAGGTCAAATAGTCCTGACATCAACTTCCGAAGCCATATGGCCTCACAAATAGCAGAACAAGCTGCTATATACTCTTCTTCAGTTGTGTTGAGAGCAACACTGGACCACTTCTTGCTAAACCATGAGATCATGGTGGATCCCAGACAATAACATCCACTTGAGGTGATCTTCCTATCTAAGACACTTTCATCCCAATCTGCATCTGTATAACCATACAATCTGTAGTCATGATCTCCAACATAGTATAGACCAAATTCTATTGTACCTTTTAGGTACCTCATCACATGCTTTGTAGCTACCAGGTGAACACATCTAGGCTCAACTAGATACTGACTCAGGGTGTTCACCACAAAACATATATATGGCCTAGTATTTGTCAAATACATCAATGAATCAATCATACGTTTGTAAACTGTAGAAACCACTGTCCATCATCCCAGATACGTACTTCACATTTTCCTTGGCTTAAGGAAAAAAAACTCATATGATCTCAACCACATATCTAATCACAAGAATCATGCCAAGATTCTTTAACTCTGAGACCTACTCCCTTTGAAGTGGAGTCTTCTACATTTGAGTTTTGTCCTCCATATGTGATTGAACATCATGCACACTTTGCATTGAGTGATTTTATGCATATCTATCTATGTCATCTCTCGTCAAATGGGTCTACTGATATGAGCGTCAAGATCACTCGAACTATGGTGAGTTCCTTCTTGCATCCATTTGAGATAAGCATGCCATCTGTATATAGAAACCATCTTCAACCTTGTAGCAAAGGTTTAAATCCGCATCACCCGTGGTGATCATCAAGCTCTTCAAATGACTATTGATCCTGGGTACCTGTTGAACTCGTACAAAGCCTTATTCAATCATGTGATTTTCTTTCAAATCTTGGGAGTTTGCTTGATATGCACTTCTTCTTCAATTACACCATTCAAGAGAACGGTCTTGTCATCCATGGGTGTAATCTATCTTCTGAAGTGTGTCTAGCCACTGGCTCATCATGATCCTCTCCCTCTTTCTAAGAGAATCCTCTAGCCACGAGCCTTGCTTTGTACTTCTATAGTATGTTTGATTTGTAAGTATTCTTGTTGAACACTCATCACTTGTTCTTCGGAACAAGATTTCATCATCCTTCTTTTGTAGATCATAGCACACAATCTTTCCTACAAATAAAATTCAATTACATGATTAGTAACACGTCATAATCATCAAATCATTTCAATGATAACCTTTTATGCATATTGATATGATTCACATAGTTATGCAACTATCTTGTCCAATGCTTTGGCACAACACTTTTCCATATCCTGTATGCATACGGTGACTATCTATATGCCTTCCATCTCTACCAGAGCATACTATCAAGAGCATGCACTGCTCCCAACATGCTAGCAAAGAGGTTTCATTCTAGACAAGCAACAATGGAATGTTGTCCAACACTTTTGGCTACTTGCCATGCATATTAGTAGTACACTGTTCAATTCTATATGAATGCTTACCCTATGCATGATACATTTCCTGATTCTAGGAATACAAATATGCATACAACTATTAATATCATTAACTATTCAGATATTCAAGAAGTAATTCAAATACTTATCTTTTTATGTTTTGTGGGGTTGCCTCCATCTGGATCTTTGCTTCCTTGATATTGCCTCCCTCTTGATCTCTACTTGCCTTCCATGTCATGATAGTATCATGAACTGTGCCTTTGATATTTTATCCATCCTATAGCACTATGAACCCTTAAATGTGCACTAGTTTCATCATTGTATCATCCTCAAGATCTCATACATAATCACACATTCATTAGTATAATCTCAATAAGATTAAAACATTATAACCTTAAATAATCTAAACACGTATGGACATAATCATTTCATACAAAGGTAATTTATCACGAGAGTTAATATTCAAGGTTTCATGGAGTACGTCTTCTACTCATGCATATTCAGATTTGACCATAGGACTCTTCTAGTCTATCACATCATTAATCAAACTAAAAAACACAATATGCATAAAGCCTTTGATTAGCTAAACTCTATCTTCAGGAATAATCATAATCAACCATATGCAAGTATACTTATCTAATATCCCAACAAAAAGTAGGATTCTAACTCGATATAGGAAAACATACCTGGATTAGCATGGTTGCTAATTATGTCTAACATACCCAAACAATATCCTCTTTGTTCTCTTCAATTATTTAGAGACCTTGTGCTAGTAACCTGCATATCTCATAAGTTAAGCATAGTAGAACCAAATCATACCTACCTCATAAGTAGATATTCTATGTGATCAAATACTATGGATGAGTCTTTGTCTTCATGCCAACATGGTCATATATTCTTGATCTAGAACTTGATTTGTCTTTCTTCATGTACCTTTCATGTTAGCAGACAACATCATCCTCATACAACACCAAAAGTGCATTAGTACAATCATAAGTGTCATAACCCTAATCAATGAATGTCTTCTATCATTCACATGCATTCATACTTTTACTAAGGTGATCAAACAAATATAAAATTAATCATGATTGTACTAACCTCAATAATATGAATACAAACATATCATGAACTTAATCATCAGATAAATGAAACATATTTCAAAACATACCTGCATCTCCTCAAGTCATACCTGTCGATATTGATTGTAGTATTATCTATAAGGGTAAAAGCCTAATCGTCCAAGGTAGATCACTTGTAAACATCTTATATTTAAAACTCCTTCATTGCTTCCCTATGAGTCTCCCAACTTTGCTAGGGTTTCTTCTTACTTGTAGAATCCAGAAACCCTAATTTTTAATCTCCTTCCTCCTGCAACATTTTATGGAAGATTAATATCTATGACGAAGGGATTCCAAATCCATTTTCAAAGTTTCCAATGTTGCATCACGTGTCTCCAACATTGTATCAAGCCCTTCCATATCTAAAAAACTGAAAACCTTAAGTGAGAACTTCTTCCTCTTCTTTTATTTCCTCCATTGATCCATTTCATATGTTCCATATTGTTTTTGGTGTATCTATGAAATTTTGGATCCTCATAGTCTTAAACTTTGGCCTGTGGTATCCTGACCTTCTATCTTTCCAACCCCACATATTTTAAGCTTCATTGGATTCTCCATGAGAGAGATATGCTAAGTTTCCCAACATGACTTGTTATGGTATGAAATAGTATAGCGAACTTGTACGGTGTGCCACATGTCACTGTTTCAACTTTGGCCTCTGATAATCGGCCCTGTGAAACTGCAGTCCATTCCCTAATTATCAATTTTTACGGAATTCCTTTTGAAGCTTTCTAGCATGAGATATGACCTTTTTCCCTAGGTCACTTGTTTATGGCTGCATTTTGGAAGAGGCAGAAACCCTAACTTGTACGGATCACATATCACAAAGTAAAACGAATATGAGGATGAAAATAGGAAAAAAGGTACATGAACATTTCATCTTCGGCATGTCCAAATTTCAGATCCTGAACCTTTTCCAAAAGTGATTTATAGCGAAAATTCCAAGATGATTAGTTTTGTTGATGTATATGTAACTTCGGAATGTATTTCACATATATGTATATTGTATTCCTATAGAGATGGTATTATTCCTCTATAAGGAAGTGTCGTCAGTTATATTGTAAGTATCGTAACTTATACTTGATGGGTTATTAGACCACCTTGTTTGGGGTCGGCCCTGTATAAGTCATGTGGGTCAAAGGGTTATTAGACCACCCTATTGGGGGTCGGCCATGTGGGTCAAAGGATTATTAGACCACTCTATTGGGGGTCAGCCCAGTCAGCATTATGTTATGTGGTTAAGTTCGAGCCTACATGAGTTAGGTAAAAAGGCAAGTCAAGTCAAGTATAAATAGAGTGCGAGAGGCACTCTATTTACTCACTCACTTCTCACACATGCACTCAAGGAGGAGTGGCGCACTTATGGAGGAGGAGGATCTGCTGCTAGGTTGTGTCTATCTCTTATGGTTGGTTGTATCATTGCTCTATCTATCTCTAAGGAAGTTATTGGGGTTTTTCACCTTTATGGTTTTTCCCAAGTAAATCTTTGTGTCTCTTGTGTGCTTGCATTATTGTCTCCATGATTGATATGCTGTAGATATGTTGTACATGTTGTTCTCTCAGTTAAGATCCTAGATCAGATTGAAGTAAATTCAGAAAATTTAACATGGGATCAGAGCTAGCCTGAAAGAAGGCATGATATGGCATGTATGACACTTGTTGCACTTACGATGCTAGGGCTTGATATAGCAAAAACCAGTCA
Organism: Larix kaempferi; assembly: GCA_027924585.1. Taxonomy (NCBI): domain Eukaryota; kingdom Viridiplantae; phylum Streptophyta; class Pinopsida; order Pinales; family Pinaceae; genus Larix; species Larix kaempferi. The sequence goes on from BSBM01000150.1 coordinate 3,636,155, forward strand.
TCGTAGAACTTTCGCTATAAATCCGTTTTGGCGAAGTTTTTGGATCTTAAATTGTTACAGGACGAAGCTAAGATCCCCATGTACCTTGTGTCCAAAGGAAAACCTCTAATTCGTTGTACTTTGTGATTTATGATCTGTACAATATAGGGTTTCTGCTTCTTCCAGATCTGAGTCAAAATCAGGTGACCTTGGGAAAAAGGTCATAACTTGGGCTAGAAAGCTCCAAATGAAATTTCGTGAAAATTGATAGGTAGTAAACAGACTGTACTATCTCAGAAAACGTTTTCAGAGGCCGAAGTTGAACCAGTGACACGTGGCACTCCGTACAAGTGCGCTCTCCTGTATTATCCCATAAACAGGCCACGTTGCAAAATTTGGCATAACTCTCTCTCAGAGAGTCCAATTGAGGTCAGACCTGTCAGGATGGAAAGGTAACAGGACGAGATATCTCAGTAAACTATTTCAGAGGCCGAAGTTGAAATAGTGACACGTGGCACGCAGTACAAGTTCGCTCTCCTGTATTATCCCAAAACAGGTCACGTTGCGACATTTAGCATAACTCTCTCTCAGAAAATCCAATTGAGGTCAGACCTATCAAGATGGAAAGCTAATAGGTCAGGCTATCTCAGGAAACTTTTTCAGACCCTGTGGATCAAAAATTTCGGAGTTACACCAAAAACAATCAGGTACATATTTCTGTCAAAACAGAATTATTTTTTGGTACCTTCATTCATGGCTTCCAGAATTTAGGGCTTTGGAGAAAGTTGGAATTTTTGTAATCGGAGACCACAGCTGGATGCTACTCATCAAAATAAAAATTTAGAGACCAATATCAGAAATTTTGATTGGGCAGAAGAGTGGGCTTCATCAAACCCCAGTTCAGGGTCACGTCCAGTGAATCCAGAAGTTTCAAAAGCAAAATTGAGGAGTGAAACTTTGCAGTTTTCAAATTCTGAATATACCAACTTGATTAGCTCATCAAGGCACATATTTCTATCCTTTCAGAAGTTTGAAATTCAAAGTTTGAATTTTTGGGGTTTCTCTGACAAACCCATATCCAGCTCAAGGTCCAGTTCTTGCAAATCAAGTGGATTGGGTTAATCCTAGAAGAAGATGGATTGATCATCTACATGAGTGAAGAAGTTCCTGTTTCAGAGGGAGATGAGGCTAAGGCCTTATATAAGAAGATTACAAGCGATCTCAACAGGTATGACTCATCGAGGTATGTTTCAATATTTGTCCATGATTAAGTTTATGGTATGTTTGTCTTCATGTTATTACGGTTAGTACAATTTTGATTTTAGATTTGTCGTATCACCTTAACAAAATTATGAATGCATGATAGAAGATATTCATTGGTTAGGGTGTTGACACTTATGATTGTACTAATGCATTATGGTGTTGTATGAGGTTTATGTTGTCTACTAACATGAAAGGTACACCAAGAAAGACAAATCATGTTCTGGTCCAAGAACATATGATCATGATAACATGAGGACAAAGATTCATCCATTGTCATGGATCTCATAGAAGATCCATTTACGAGGTATGTATAACTTGGTTTTGTAATAGTTAACCTATGAGATATACAGGTTACTAGCACAAGTCATTGAAGAAGAACAAGAAGACATCATGTGAGTATGTTAGACATAAATAGCTAGCATGCTAATCCAGGTATGTTTTTCCTATATCAAGTTAGAATCCTACCTTGTGTTAGGATCTTATACTGTTGTTGATAATGATTATTCATGAAGTCATAGGTTTGAATAATCATGGTTGTATGCATATTATGTTTCTTACCTTAATTGATGATATGACTAACCAGAAGAATCATGAAGGTATAGGTTTGAATAATCACAGGTTTTATGCATAATATATCTCTTATCTTGATTGATGATTCAACTAACCTGAAGAGTCATAGGTTTAAGTAATTACAGGTTTAGACATGTTATGTTTCTTATGATTTGACTAACCTTAAGAATTCTACATAAACCTTGAATGCTAAGGCTTATTATTTTCTGTTTGAAATGATCATGACTATACATGCTTGAGATTATTGTGTTTTAATAGTATACTAATGAATGTATGATTTTATATGAGATCACAAGGATAACACAATCATGATACTAATAAGCATGCATAGGAACCAAGGATGAATGTAAGTTCAAGGACAGGTAATCCAGGAAGCAAATATCAAGAGGGAGTACACTCCAGTGGTTTATGCAAGGATGCAGATATTCAGAGGGAGTTGACCATCTCTCTACATCCCACAATAGAAAGGTGTAGAAGAAGCTACTTCAGATTAGGACTCCAGCAGCTCCTGCAAGGAAGCGAAGACTCAGAGGGAGTCCACCCAACGAACAAACAAAGATAAGTATTTGAATTGTCATTTCTTAAATAATACTGTTCAATAATGTATATACTGATGTTCCTAGAATTAGGTTGTGTATTATGCATATTAGAATAATTGCATTGATGAACAGTATACTCCTAATATGCATGGGTAAGTGGCCTATGGCATTGTACAACATTCCATTGCTACTTATCTAGAATGAAACCTCTTTGCTGACATGTTGGGAGTTGTGCACACTCTTAACAATGTTCTGGTAGAGATTGGAAGGCATCTAGAAAGTTACAGAATATGGATAAATGTTGTATTGAAGCATTGGCTAAGATAATTGCATGACTGTATGGCATATTTCTTTATGTGTAAGAATTTGTTCTGAAAACTATGAGATGTTTTCTAATCATGCAATTTAACTTGTTGTGTAGGAAAGATCGTATGCCATCTCCTACAAAAGAAGAACTACAACATTTGTTCCAGCAACAAAGATATCTATTGAAGATATTGAAGATATTGAAGTTCCCAGGATCTGGGATGAAGAAATGAAATGCCATGATCCGTCGATCATGAAGAATGATGTTTGGGATGTAATCCCAAGACATGATGGGAAGTTTGCTATGAATTCCAAATGGAACTATCAGATCAAGCATGTTGCAGATGGCAGCATTGAGAAATATAAAAGTGATGAAATAGAAGATACACCAGATGGATTCAAGACAGCTTCCTTGAATGGTGTAGTTGAAGAAGAAGTGTATGTAGAGCAGCCACTTGGTTCTGAGACACATGATAGGAAATCATATATGTGCAGAACTTGGTATGGTGAAGATAGATTGATTGCCAACACGCAGCGGAAGCTTACTACCGAGTTCGAGATGAAGAACTTGGGGATGATGCACTATTTGTTTTTGGCATGGAGGTGTGGCAGAGTGCAGATAGAATCTTCCTTGGACAAGGGAAGTATGTAGTAGAGATCCCAAAGAGGTTCGGGATGATGGATTGCAAGGCCATGGCCACACCTATGGCATCAAATCTGAAGCTTCTATGTGATGCTTCATCTGAGCTGATTGATGTCTCTATGTATCGCCAGATGATTGGGTCCTTGATGTACCTGACGAACACGAGACCAGACATTTGCTTTGCTGTGAACACATTGAGCCAGTTCCTGACGGATCCGAGGAGTGTTCACCTAATTGCTGTAAAGCATATTCTGAGGTACCTGAAGGGTACAGTGGATTATGGGCTCAGGTATGAGGTGAATCAAAAGTTTAACCTGCAGGGTTATGTTGATTCAGATTGGGCTGGCAGTGCTGCAGACAGGAAGAGCACATCTGGTTGCTGCTTCAGTATGGGATCAGGTGTGATCTCTTGGTTTAGCAGGAAGCAGTCTTGCGTAGCACTGAGTATAGCTGAGGCAGAGTATGTTGCAGCCTGTTCATCTAGTTGTGAGGCAATATGGCTACGGAAGCTACTGTCTGAGCTATTTGATCTCCCGTTGGAGGCTACTGGTATCTTCTGTGATAACCAGAGTTGTGTGAAGCTGTCCGAGAACCCAGTGTTTCATGACAGGTCGAAACACATAGAGATCAAATATCACTATATCAGGGATATGGTGCAGAGAGGAGCTGTGAAGCTCCTATATGTTGCGACAGACGAGCAGATTGCAGATGTGCTGACGAAGCCACTAGCCAGAGTGAAGTTCGAGTACTTCAGAGAGAGGCTTGGTGTTCTTCAGATCGAGGACACTTCGAGGAAGAAGTGATGGACACATTTGCTGAAGCCATTCCAAGCATGTTGGAAGGAGGATCCTTCACATGGCTGTGGATGTAAGCGCTGGAGAATGGGCATCAGGATGATGTTCTGGTTTCTGCTTGGATATGATCAGTTGGATCATTTATGTATGTACGCATCATGTTGGATGATGGATATGATCAGTTGGATCATTTATGTATGTATGCATCATGTTGGATGCTGGATATGATCAGTTGGATCATGTGTATGTATTTTGTATATGCATCATGTTGGATGCTTGGACCATGTATATGTATATGTATCAGGTGGATACATTGTATGATCAGGTGGATCATGTACGGTGATATGTATCATGTATCAGGTGGATACATTGTATGATCAGGAGGATCATGTATGATGATATGTATCAGGTAGATACTTGGTATGCATCAGGTGGATGCATTGATGATCAGGTGGATCATGTAGCAGGATGTTGCAGTGATGATTAGGATGATCATGGATGATGAGCTTCAGGATGTTGCTCCTGATGACATGCAGCAGGACGTTGCAGTGATGATGATCAGGACGATCATGAGTACATCAGGACGATGTATGATGAGTATCAAGTTGATACTCTGTGGCCGTGGATCAGGTTGTGCAGATGAGCATGTCTGGGAGATCCTATAGGTCAGAGTTGTGTACCCATAACAGCCTGGGATGCTCTTTCGAGACATTGCTCTGGGAGGACATGTAATTTGTGCCCTGGGAGATTTCAGGTCGGAGTTGTGTACCCATAACATCCTGAGATGCTCTTGCGAGGTTTTGTCCTATGGCATGTAATTTGGGCCCTGGGAGATTTCAGGTCGGATTTGTGTACCCGTAACATCCCGAGATGCTCTTTCAAGGTTTTGCCATGACCACATGTAATTTGTGCCCTGGGAGATTTCAGGTCGGAGTTGTGTACCCGTAACATCCTAAGATGCTCTTGCTAGGTTTTGTGGTGGACCACATGTAATTTGTGCCCTAGGAGATTTCAGGTCGGAGTTGTGTACCCGTAACATCCTAAGATTCTCTTTCGAGGTTTTGTGGTGGGGTCACATGTAATAGCGCCCTGGGAGATCCTACAGGTCGGAGTTGTGTACCCGTAACATCCTGGGATGCTCTTTCGAGGTTTTGTGATGCACGTAATAAGTCCTGAGGATTCCACAGTATGGCCAGTGATGATGAAGACCTGCAGGTGGTGGGCCTACATCCAGTATGAAAAAGGACTGGCTCTGTAGAACTTCCTATGACGAGTAGATTCAGAGATTGATTGAGATAGCAGCAGCAGTGACGATGATGATGACTCGATGACGATTATCCAGTGACGATGATCCAGAGAATATGACTTGTGCTAGAAGAACTGTGCTGAGAAATACCTTCCTAGTGAAGAGGGAGTGTTGATGTATATGTAACTTTGGAATGTATTTCACATATATGTATATTGTATTCCTATAGAGATGGTATTATTCCTCTATAAGGAAGTGTCGTCAGTTATATTGTAAGTGTCGTAACTTATACTTGATGGGTTATTAGACCACCTTGTTTGGGGTCGGCCCTGTATAAGTCATGTGGGTCAAAGGGTTATTAGACCACCCTATTGGGGGTCGGCCATGTGGGTCAAAGGATTATTAGACCACTCTATTGGGGGTCAGCCCAATCAGCATTATGTTATGTGGTTAAGTTCGAGCCTACATGAGTTAGGTAAAAAGGCAAGTCAAGTCAAGTATAAATAGAGTGCGGGAGGCACTCTATTTACTCACTCACTTCTCACACATGCACTCAAGGAGGAGTGGCGCACTTATGGAGGAGGAGGATCTGCTGCTAGGTTGTGTCTATCTCTTATGGTTGGTTGTATCATTGCTCTATCTATCTATGAGGAAGTTATTGGGGTTTTTCACCTTTATGGTTTTCCCCAAGTAAATCTTTGTGTCTCTTGTGTGCTTGCATTATTGTCTCCATGATTGATATGCTGTAGATATGTTGTACATGTTGTTCTCTCAGTTAAGATCCTAGATCAGATTGAAGTAAATTCAGAAAATTTAACAAGTTTTTGCTATATAAATCCCTAGCTTTCAAATTGTCGCAAGTGAAACAAGTGTCATAAATGCCATACATTACCTTCTTTCAGGCTAGCTCTGATACCATGTTAAGATTCAATATGCTAAGATAGATAACATCAGTATTCAATTCAATTTCACAACAATAGCATATGCATGATCACTGAAAGAATAACAAGCACAACATAAACACAAGAGACACAAATTTATCTTGGGAAACCCTCTAGGGGAAGAAAACCCAACAAAACTTCCTCAATATAGATGATCAAAAGTACGAAGAAAAAACCCCAAACAAGTGATCCTTCTCCTTACATCTCTCTCTCTCTCTCTCTCTCTCTCTCTCTCTCTGTCTCTCTCTTATGCGAATTACACAAGTGAGTGTGTGTGTCCAAATGAGGATCACATCACTCCTATTTATACTTTATCTTCCAATTGACTTTTTCCATAACTAGGTCGGCCCCAACAACTTAACCTAATGCTGATTGGGCTGACTCCTCTAGGGGACTTAAACACCCCATTACATTTGACTCAAATGGGATCTATTGCCCTGACTTACAAGGGAGGATTTTCCTCAATGACTTTACATAATCAAATACAATAATGACATCCTGATGGAGGAATAAAAAATCTCCGAATAAATTACAACAATAAATTACAAAAGAATATTCTTCGAAGTTACAATATTTCAACAATATTCATGGCAATAATCATGGAGACTCGACTTGGAGTGGAAGAGTAACTCCTAATGAAGATGAAGAAGCATAATAGACAAATTGTGACACTTGTGACAAGATTACATGGCATCTATGACAACAAACATGCTATACAACTTGACGAGAACTCGACATTGTTCTCGTTTTTTGGGGGGTCAATTTTAGTAGCTGTTTTGAACTCCGTTTCAAAAATGATGTATATTGGTAGCACCATTTTTCTGTTGAGCCATTGTTTTATGATTTTGAAACTTCTTGGTCATAATAAAATTATAAATTTTATTTAAAAGGGCCATTTTCCAAACTTTACAAAAAAATCTACATTTAATAGCAAGCCATAGTAAACAAATCCACACATTTTTGAATTTTTGTAAGATTTAGAAGCTAGTTAGAACGAAAAATACATGCATTTTCAAAGTTTCTTCATTAAAATTTTATCTTAAAGAAGTCATTTTTTGGGCAAATTTCTAAACAAAATGAGAAAAAAAGACATTTCAAACCATTTTTCAACGTATTTTATGCTATTTGATGTATAAAAATGATACTATGTAACATTATTTTCCATAAAGTGACGATTCACATAAACTCAACAAAATGTATACCATATATTTCTAAATAGCATATTAAAAACATAACAGTTATTCTCAAAATAAAATCTTCAATTCAAAACATTGCAAAATATCTTATCAAAAAATTGTCAACTTTGACATTTTCCTCAACAATATGAAACTAATCAACAATATCATGCATCCTGAACTCTTCATCGAAATTGACATTTTATGTTGGTTGGCTCTCTTTCTGGACGTCAACGTGTTCTTCCATTGGGTCCTCTACTTACGTAAAATGCCCAAAGTGATCTTTTCCGAACATCCCTTTTAAAGGAGGCTGAGGCTCTTTTGACATCTTTGCCACAAATGACACACTAAATTCTCCTTTCTTCAAACCAATTTCCTGCATTTCATCTGGAAGAAATTTCATAGCATTAATTCTTTGCTTGATATAATTGCACTATAGTAAATCATTCTCAATGGATATGCAATTTCTTCCTTTTTGTAATGAACATGCTATTGTTGTACCTAATCAACACATACAAAACAAAAAAATTTAAATAACATAATGAAACATAAATTTAAAAAATATATATTACTGAATTTAGATTACAACACTAGTTTGATATGTAATATCAGAAATATTACCTGATCCTGAGAACAAATCTAAAACCCAATATCCTTCTCTTGAAAAAGTATCTATGATATAATTAATCAATGCTTGTGGATTCTGGTAGATGTTTACAGTCTCTCCTTTCAAATCTCTTTCTTCATATGTCAACTTGTTAACCACGACATTATAAGACAATATTTGAATATATTTTCCTTCACTCTTTTCACTGATTAAAAGAGTTTCATAGGTCTCATCTTTTGTCCAACATGCAAGACGTATGTTTTCAGTATCACTCATAAATGGATCAGTGCTGGAGCTACGAATGTTAGGCTTATTCCTATAACAAAATAGATAAGAATCTAATTAACTTATAGAAAAATAATTTGGATTTCTAAATCCAAATGTTTAATAATATACTACAAATATCTTACCAATACAATTGTTTCTTTGAGTTTGCTTTATCCTTGAATGTTGTTAGCAGTGCTCCTCCTTTTACATCTAAATGGAAAACAAGAAATCTCCATAGGGGTGTGTTAGGAACCCATGTCAACCCTTCTGTTTACTTTGTTAGTATATTGTTGTTGGATGCATATGCTTTGTAAGTCGTCCCATAGTATTTGTTGATCCATAGTTGTCTTATTGTTGTTGGATGCATATGCTTTGTAAGTCATCCCGTAGTAATTGTTGATCCATAGTTTGTATTGACACATGGTATTGACCCATGGTATTGGCGCCTACACTTAGTATATAAGTTTGTGTTGAGACCAATGAAGGTATTGTGAAGTTATTTGTATTGAGCTTGCTCAAAGGAGGTTGCCCCCTCGAAGAGGCCTGCGATCAATAAAAGTGATTCTGAGTTCTCTTATTTCTGCTATCTCGTGTGTTTTCATTAATTAATTATTGCAGGTTCTTCACATCTGGTATCAAAGCACTTTCTTGGGCTCGCTGGGTGAAATTTCTGCCAAAATTTTTTTCACATCTGTTGCAGCTTCGGATCTGGGAATAATCCCTATCCGCTTAACTATGGGAAGTACTTGGGCATAAGCCCTAAAAATCATTGTGAGGAGTACCACAGGAACCCCAAAGTAGCTGGCCCATTGAGAGGACCTACTAGCGAAAAGGGAAACGACCCCTACTTGATTGACTAGTTCTCACCCGTGAGGTAAACCAAGAATTGTAATTTGTGGCAAAGCGTTTATCAGTTTTACCTGAGCCGTGGAGTGGGGTACTGCCCCAATACGCAAGCTGTCAGAAAACATTGGTGGCTGAGTGAATCCCCTGAACCGATAGGAATTCAAACATACCTGGGGTCCATATCTATTTTCAGCTGAACTCTTGACGATCACTCCTGCACCATTGCAAATCCATCTATTGGTGATCACTTCCGCGTTGTTGCAAATCCATTTTGAAAGACGATTTAGATCCATTCTAAAAGTCATTTCAGATCCAGCCATTTTTGATCCATTCTGAGTCGTTCCAGATCCCGTCATTTTCGATCCATTATGAAAGTCATTTCAGATCCATTCTGAAAAAAAAAAATGATCCATTCCGAAAGCCGTTTCAGATCCATTCTAAAAAAAAAAAAAAACTGTTTTTCTCCATATCTTCCTTGTTTTAACTCTGTTTTCTCTGAAACTTCACTGACACCCCTGCAATCCCATTCTACATATTTCATTCCCAAGGACCCTATCCCAAATTCCATTTCCCAAAGCCAGAAATCTTACATTTGTCTATTTTTTAGGGTTTGCCATAACTTCTTCAATTTTCACCCACTCCTCTCCAAATTTTTCCACCGTGTTCATTTCCTATTTCTGCTTCTTTATCCCTCTTCAACAAATTTTCTCATTCTTTCACCCCGCTTTTGAAATCCCCATTTTTTGCTTCCCTGTCCATCACGAAGTGTCCAAAACCTAGTCAAACCCCAATTACCCCTCCGAGTTTTTCCCAAATCCAAATTTCCCATTACTAAATAAGTTTTTGTTTGTGTTTTTCTATCCACCCCCCCCCCCAAAAAAAAAAAAAAAAAACCTCCTGGTTATGGTTGTCACCTGCATAGGAGCAAAAACCATGGAGGAAGCACTTGTAGCCATTCAAACCAAACTCCAAGATCTGGATGAAAAATTTCTCAGCCTCAATTTCAGCATTCAACCATGAACAATAACCGACATTAAGAATCTTCTGCATCCAATGGGTTCACTTCTTCCAACAAATTCTGTGGTCTGAAGCTTGAATTTCCTTGCTTCAATAGTATTGATTCAACTGGATGGATCTATCATGCAGAACAGTATTTTAGTCTGCATAATACTTTTGATGTCCAAAAAGTTCCACTTGCATCCTTTCATTTGGAACAAGAAGCCCTTCAATGGTACCATTGGTACATCAAGGCTCATGACGAGCCAAAATGGACAGATTTTTTCCAAATCCTTTTGCAACGATTTGGTCCTAGTGCTTTTGATGACTTCACTGGAGCACTCACTAAACTTCATCAAAGTGGCACTTTGAGAGAGTATTAGACAAAATTTGAGAAACTAGCCAATCACACAGAAGAATTGTCTGATGAATTCTACAGGAGTTGTTTTCTCAGTGGTCTCAAGCATGCAATCTAATCATAGGTTAAATTTTTCTGTCCCAACACAATGATGGAAGTCCTAGGGTTGGCTAAGTTGGAAAAATACAAGATTGCATCCCAACAACGCTCCAAACCCACTTTTTTCCCTTTCGAAATATGGGTTCTCAACGACCTATTAGAAAACAGGATCGCAGAGCAATAACAATAAACAGAAATGCAAATATAATCACACACACATTACAAGAGAGACACATATATATCGTGGTTCACCCAACTTGGGCTACGTCCACATTGAATTTGCCAGTCCTTATTATTATTACCGTCCAACAAGGTGAAGGGATACAACCTGCAGCACAACCGCTGCACTTCCTCTTCTCTGTTTCACAGTCTCTCTCCTGATCTCAGAGATCTTTACAATGCATAAAACCTAATACATCATCATCCCTAGCCATATTACAATGTCTTTATTTTATAAGGGAAATACAATGGGAAAATACCACGGAATACCCAAAACCATGGCCCCGCAAAACAACTGGTGAAAACATTCCCCCTGGAACCCCATGGGGGGGCGATAACCCCCCACACCCCCCCCGCTGGGGTTACTGTACAGTCCACCTACATATCATATAAAACTGGGGTACAAACACGGCTGATACAATATCATCTATGAGACTGGAAGATCTGGCTCCACAACCAACACGACCTCCCATCCCGCCAGCTCCTCGACCAACTCATATCAAGCATTTGTCTGAAACAAAGATGTAGACACGTAGAGAAAAAGGGATTTGTTATAATTATGATGAGAAATTCACTCAGGGACATAGATGTGTTCAACAAAAGCTCTATCTCTTGGATATGAATTCTCCTCCTGCCTATACAATTGGTGAAGAAACTCCAGATACAATGGATGATCAGGTGGACATTCAGGAGCCGCTTATTGACCCTTCATCTCAAGATGAACAACCAGAGATATCTCTCCATGCTTTATCGGGCATCACCACCCCCCAAACAATGCCGGTCAGGGGTTACTTCAAGAAGCTTCCTCTTACAATACTCATTGATTCTGGTAGCACTCATAACTTCATTGACCCTCGGATCGCCAAACATGTTGATTGTTTTGTCCATCATTGCTCCAACTTTGAAGTCATAATTGCCAATGGGGCACCTTACCTTGCAAGGGGAAGTGTCACAATGTGCATATCTCTCTGGAAGATTATAACCTGTGCTTTGACATATTTGCCTTGTCCCTAGGCGGATGTGATGTGGTTTTGGGCGTTCAAGGGTTACGCACACTTGGCCCCCTATTATGGGATTTTGCTAAACTTTGGATGCAGTTTTCAGTCAATGAGAAACAACACAAATTTAAGGGCTTGCAACAAGGGTCTCTCCCCATCATCAGTTCACATCTCTTAAAAAAGATCCTTAAGAAGAATTCACATGGTGTCATCGCTCAATTCCATTCCATTTAGATGCACCCATCAACGGCCTCCCCTAATTCCTTAGATAGATATGTAGGTGTCCTTGCTGAACCAGTGGTCTTGTCGCCTTCAAGAGACCTTTCCGGTAAGAATTTAGCAGCATCTACATCTCAGTAGGAAATGATGGCTATTTTGCATGCAGTATAGAAGTGGCAGCCATACCTATTAGGGAATTATTTTTGCATCAAGACTAATCTCCAGAGTTTGGAAAATTTTCTGGAACAATGGGTTTCCTCCCAAGCACACCTGAAATGGGTTATCCAACTCATGGGTTATGCCTATGAGATCACTTACAAGAAGAGTAAGGACAATATGGTGGCAAATGCTCCTTCTCGCACATTTGATGACCTGGTTTCTCTTACAGCTATTTCTCTGCTTGTTCCAAATTGGTTGTAATCTGTTCAACAGGGCTATCTCTTCTATGAACTCCATGCTTGTTCATCAGCAGGGCACTCTGGGTTCCTCAAAATGTCTGACCGGGAACAATGTAAATTCTTTTGGCAGGGACTGAAAATGACAATTCAACAGATGGTGGCTGACTGCGATACTTTCCAGGTCAACAACGGTGAAACGACACTCCTTTCGGGAATGCTCGAACCCTTTCCCATCCCTACACAGATTTGGGCAACTATTTATATGGATTTCCTAGAAGCACTCCAGTGATACAATACCACATCTAAAAGGACACCGTATGAAGCAGTCTATGGACAGGCATCGCCAATTCTTCTTCCATACATCCTCAGCAGCTCCCCAGTTCAGGAAATTGACTTGGTTGTTCGAAACCGTGATCAGATTCTTCTCATTCTACAGGACAATCTTCACATGGCAAGAATTTGACTGAAACAACAAGCCGATCAACCTTATTTTGAGCACACTTTTCAGGCAGCTGATATGGTTCTTCTTCATCTACATCCTTCCAAGCAACCCTCCCTGAAACTCACAAGGCATCAGTGGCCTGGAATGCAACACGCGGATGCTATAGGGGAACCAATCCTTCAGATTCTGCATCAATTTCCACATCTAAAGCTTTGAGGACAAAGATTTTTCTAAGGGAGAGGGGATGTTAGGAATCCATGTCAACCCTTCTATTTACTTTGTTAGTATATTGTTGTTGGACACATATGCTTTGTAAGTCGTCCTGTAGTATTTGTTGATACATAGTTTGTCTTATTGTTGTTGGACGCATATGCTTTGTAAGTCGTCCCGTAGTAATTGCTGATCCATAGTTTGTATTGGCACATGGTTTGTATTGACACATGGTATTGACCCATGGTATTGGTGTTGGGTAAAATATATGATATCTAATTCAACACTTAATTGTCAACCCGGAAATGGAGCTTATCAGATACAAACACTATATGTGCAGGATTAAAGGCTTGAACTAACCCAAGCTAACTAAATATGCAAATGCACTAACATGCAACTACATGATTTTAAACTACATACATGACTTTCATAATTCAAATGTAGGAATTTATCACAGGGGCTTCACTAGAAGGCAATATAATATCACGTTCATTCATATTGCGGTATTAAATATTCATGAAAACCTAAAAATTATATTGCTTATATATTAAGGGGAAAAGAGTTTTTTATTTAATGTAACAATAAAAAAATACTTTGGTGTCTTTTTTATATGGGCAGGCTGACAAATATCCACCAAATGGAGATAGTGGGATCACGGCCAGATGAGAAATCGGGTTGAGTGTAACGTCCCCATTTTGACCTCCTTTTTCATTAAATCGTAAATGATGTAAATATTGTTATTTAATCATGGTGAGGAGCTCAAGGCCAAGGCCCCACCATTGATTTAGTGTTTTATGTATCGGCAATTAAAAATAGATGCATGTGGTTCTTGTGCTAGATAGGCACAATGTAAATTAAGACATCATGTAAATACGAATTTTAATGAAAAACCCACAACTAGCTATGTAATGCAACAAAGAGATGAGGGCATGATTATACAAGGAATAGGGGGGGGGAATTATTCAAACCCTTGAGCCAATGGTGATAAGCCAGATGTCAATGAATAAACCCTCAACTACCCATTCTGACTTATGCACCCAATCATTTAATTCTTCCAGAAATTGGTTGAGGCAGTTAATACCTTGGGAATGAAGAGGCATGGCAGCCAATTTTGTGCTTGGGCAAGCCATCAACCTGGAAAAAACATACTTTTGCTTCTGGGCAAGAAAACACCCACGAAATGGTTCCCAAAGCCATTCTGAACCCATAGTCTTTCCTCTCTCACGCAGTCTGAGCTAGCTGGGCTTTCCCCATCACGTTTTTTTACCAATTTCCTGCATTTTTCCATAGCTGGGAGCTCGTTTTTTTGTTGCACAGTGACTGGGAGAAAGGGAGTCACGTTTTGGGGGTTTATAGAAGTAATTTTTGCCCCTGAAATGCAGAAAAACGTTTTCTGAAAACGAATTTGCTCTCCCAGGGTTTACTCCCCATCTACCAGTTCGTTTTGGTTGCCCACGTTTTTCAGCACTTGTGTTTTGTCGTAGGGTGCATCCCTGTGTTGGTTTGAAATTGTGAGCAAGAATTAGGAGTGGAAGTGGACCGTAATTGGCTTAATAAACCTAGTGAGGAGGTAACTTCTCAAGAGTATCAAAAGGGTTGGTTGCTCTTCTATGCACACCTTGAAGAACACTAGAATGGAAGATATGGCCTGAGGGACTGTGTATTAGTGAAGGGAATACCTCCTTGTGCCAGGTGTGTAGGTATTGTGGGGACCAAGCTAGATAGATCTTGTAGAGGGTGCCCATATCTCTATGGATGATCCCACTAGCTTAGCAATTCTTCCTTCCATTGCCTAACAGCCTGATAAACCCAACTGTAGATTCGTTTGGCTGATTTGGTGTATATTTGGGCTATGTGTGAGTCTGCTGTTCCCTGATTCCTTGTAGAGATCATGCCTAGCTCGGGGGTGGCAGTGTGTTGAGATATTGATAATCACAACTGGCCTATGGTTGGGTGGAACGTTGCAGTTGCATAGCCAGATGCTCGGGGCTACTTTGTTATAAGATAAGTACTCTCTTGTGTTAACTTTGCAATTATTTATTTGATGAATATCATGAATATCTTGAATGTATGATGGATGTGTAATTGAAATTACTTCCGCTGTGTTATCTTATAATTATACATTTCCATATTTCTTTTTTATTTATATATGTGAATGCTTATTTAATAAGTTCATGGGGCTAGATGCCCTGTCTTCAGTCTAATGTTCTCTCCATCGCACTGGTATGATGGGTGGGGACGTACATTGAGTCAAGGATTGGACTTACCAGTACACGGGGAAATCACTTCTTAAGGCATGCTTGAAGCCAGGGGTTTTGTGGTGAAGTGGGTTTCTATTTGATCATAGTCGAGAGACAGTGGTCATTGATAGCCAATTGTTACCAATAACACTCAACCAATTGTTACCAATAGCCTTGGGAGGCTCTAATCCTCCAAGGCCTATTATAGGCCCTCGATAGGCCTTTGGGGCTTGAATACCCAACCACTCGTACCTATTACAGGCATTGGGAGGTTTAGTCAGCATCCTAGAGTTTGTTACAGTTTTTGGGGGCTTGGATACCTATCCAACAACAGGCTTAGTCTGCGATTGGGGAACTGCAACATGCAATCTAAATGTTGTACTATGTGCATTGGCTCTAGTGACATACAAGAAGTGATCTCCTATCTCTTCATTAGACCATTAGATGTTGCAAATCATAATGATATGTGGTTGAGTAATTGCATTGTGGGTGAAGTAATGTGCATCCACGATATACATCGCAAGAAGCAAGGTGCATTGTAGAATGCATTTGGGGGCATAAGAGGGGTATCATATCAATATACTAGGTAGAAATATAAATGGGTATAAAAAATGTTAATGAAAAAATTGATACATACAATATCTAGTGAAAATAGGGATTTTTTTAAATTGGGAAGGCATATTGGGAGGGGGTTAAAAAAAATGATTTTGGAAGGTATTTTCCAATATTTAGTGAAATTATGGGTATTGTTTCATATGCCACGATCGAACGTGCTATGATAGTTGTTTATTGAGTGAATCCCCCGTGGAATTTATTCTATGTATGAAAACAATAAACTGATTAATGAATGAAACTATCAGAACTGAAAAAACTTGGAAAATGAAATTATTAACTTTTTACTTAAAAATAAACTATCTAGGAACAATACTGATAAGTTCTGAAACGATAACTAATTAGCAAATCAGATATGAAGAACTTTAACTTTGGAAGAAGGTTAAAAGAGGATTAAGGAAGATAATATGGAAGTAGGAAATAATGACAACTTAATTAAAAAAAAAACTCTATGTAGCATGAAAAAATATTTAAATTACATCTAAAACTGTTAATTAGAATTAAGAAGCATTACATTTAAAAAGCAAAAGAAATTGGATTTTGAAAAAAACATAAAACAATGCAGAAAATGTAAATGTCTGAATGACGATTCGAATGTCGGTCCGAATGCCAGTCCGAATGCCAGTCCGAATGGAAGATAAACGAATTAACTAAGGAGAAGGCAGTTTTTAATGATCTAAATGTCAGCTGGCGAATGCAAATGAACCTACAATGCAAAGAAGTCATTGGGAAGACTTGTTAAGAAGCTACGATAATAGAAAGCAACATATTTAATTATGGTCTAAAGGAGATAAACTATTCCTATTCTATGCTAAAGCAAGATTAATGACGGAAGATAAAGTTAACCTACAGCTATAGGAAGAAAAGCTAACAAAGAGAGAAGCTAATAAAACTAATTCTAACCCTAACAGAACTTGAAAATAACATCGAACTAACAATTTATGAAAAAATTACTAAAAACAAACTACAAAACACTATGCTTGGTCGACCAAATTACCTATTTTATTACTAATTATGAATCACAAAACTACATATTACAAATCAAATTTAACAAACTTTTACAAATCGCAAATAAAACACTTTAATTGTAAAACTAAACTATGAGCTATGAATATAAATTCTTTATTCCTATATTAAATTGCAAAGTGTGTACTAACCTACAAACTAATTACTAATTACAATTTAATTACAAATTACAAACTAATTTCAAATAATAGCTATGAAATTATAAACTAATTGCAAATCATAACTAATTTCATACTAAATCAAAAAACAAACTCTAATGACAAAATAATTTAAATTTAAACTAATATAAAAGTACCTACTCTATTCATCTACCAAATTTAACATTAAAACATAACACCTTCTTTATCAAATGTGAAAAATATACTAAAAAAATAAACATTTAAACTAACATATTATACTATTAAAAACACCTAACTAGAGTACATACTATGAAATCAATTTAAAATAAAACAAAACAAAATTTAAACTTTCAAAATATTAAGTATGAAAATCCATAAAATTCTAAACTTTCAAACTATGAAATCAAATTAGAAGTATAAATGAATTAAGATCCAAATCAAATCCTTATTGTTTAAAGATTGAACACCAATATTCACAAGACATGTCTGGAATAAATCCTATACTACAAAACTATGAAGCAAAATCCAAATTCTTTAATTAACAAATTAAATTCTAAAACTAAATTTTAAAAAATTATTTAATTAATAAACTAATTTTTATAATACAAATTTCAGAAAAGCTTTATGAAAATACTACAAAATTAAATTTTACAAAACAAATATTCTAAATTACATACTAAAGAAAAGCTACAAAATTTGCAATCTAACTTACCATTTAAATTAAATTAAAAAGATCACAAATTTTATTAACTTACAAAATGAAAATCTAAATTAAAAAAAACTACACACTTTATCAACCTAAAAGTTCATTATAATATGAACGTAAACATAGAAGGACCTATACTTTATATTCTTTTGAATGACTTAAACTTCTTTCCTTCCTAGGCACAACAGAAGAGATGAATCCTATGGTCTCGTGTGTATCACCATATCTAGGGATCTTTTATTCCATCTAGATGGTCTTACCACTCCAAATGAAGTCTGGGTGAAGCTCCAAGACTTGTTTGGAAAGAAAAATAAATTAACAGGCCACCAACTGGATAATGAACTTGTTTCATTGAGTCCACAAAATTTCGAGAACCTCTAAGAATTTTTCTCAGAGTTAAAGTCACTTGTTCTACAATTGAATCAATGTGGAATTGATAAAAAAATATGAGCAATTAATCTTGTCCATCCTCTCCAAGCTTGGCGTTGATTATTAAGTCTTTGTTTCTACCTTCCATGCCACAAGGAAGGTAGTTCAAAACTGGAAGATTCATACTGTCTCAGAATTCATGGAATATCTTACACAAGAACAAGACAAGTTGGTCTTGATGGGAGAAATAAAAAAATCCATCAAAATATAATTGCTTGGATGTTTTAGATTCAAGGAGTTCGAAGGGAAAGAAGAAGGGCAATTTCAAGAAACCCACTGATCTGAGGAAGGAAAAACATAAATTCCATGAAGACTCCTCAAACTTCAAGAGGAATCCAAATAAGAAGAATAAGAAGGCAAAGTGTACCTATTGCAACCGGGGCTTTCATCCTGAAAGCTCCTACATGAAGAATACCATTGATCAAATGGATCAACTCCTGGAGAAAGCAAATATTCCTCTTCCTGAGAGCGCAAGAAGGAAGGATGGAGGACAAAGTTCTGAAGATAAGGAGCGAGTGCATGCGTTGATGGAAATCACATCAAGGCCTACCTCTTTCATTATTGACTCTGGAGGTTCAAGGAACATGGTGTCTACAAGAGATATCTTCTCTTCTCTTTATTATTCTAGTGGTCCAACCATTGTGTTGGGTGATGATTCTGAAACTTCAAGCAAAGGTAAAGTCAACATTGATCTAGATTTTGGATCATTCACTAATGTGTTGTATGTTCTAGGACTTGCTGCTAACATTTTGTCAGTATACTAGATGACTCACACTGGATCTCCTAAAAAGGTGATCTTCACACCTAATGATGTTAAAATGTATGAAATGTCAACAGGCCGAATTGTTGCCTTAGGTTATGCTAACCATAGCTCAAAAATATATAGATTCACTCATTTTGTGCCATTCCCCTCACTTTCTTCTCGGCTTACCCATGCCAATGATTCAAGTTAATTATGGCATGAAATATTTGGTCACCTAAACTACAAATATATTTCCCAACTCCATGAGAAATAAATGGTCACAGGGCTTCCCAATATCAAGTTTTCTAAAGGTGTCTGTCAAAGATGCATCCCAGGAAAGCACCCAGAGCATAGGTTTGAAATATCCAAAACTGAGTGAACCTTAGAACCCCTAGAGCTTATTCAAAGTGACATATCAGGTCAATTCCCCCATGAGTCTTTGAACCATGCCAAATACATCCTCACCTTCATAGATGAATTTACCAGGTACTGTTGGATCTATTTCCTCAAGTTAAAGTCAGAAGTGTTCGGTTTGTTCAAGATTTTCAAAGCCTTAGTTGAGAACCAGTCTACTAGACATATCAAGATCCTTAGATATGATAATGGTGGGGAATACATCAAATCTGAGTTTAAGAAATTTTGTGCCTCTTCAAGCATACAGATGCAAGACACTATTCCCTATGCACCTCAGCAGAATGGTGTTGTTGAGAGGAAGAACAGATCTCTGAAGGAGATGGCCAAATGCATGCTTGAGGCCAAGTATTTATCTCCAAGACTTTGGGCCGAGGCAATCAATTGTGCCACATACATACAGAATAGAGTTCCTCACAAAGAACTAAAATGAATCACTCCTTTTGAGACTTGGACTGGGCACAAACCTGATCTTTCTCACTTCAGGATTTTTGGCTCCAAGGCTTGGGCTAAAATTCCACTTGAGAAGAGGAGGGCTATGCATCCCAAAAGAAAATTATGTATATTTGTTGCCTATTCAGAAGAATCCAAGGGCTACAGTTGCTGAGCATGCCTTCTAAAAAATTCTTCATTGAAAGGAGTGTTCAATTCGAAGAAGAGCCCTCATAGAGTGTTGAAATAGGAGAACCCTCCTCACCACCACCTGAATATGTAAGTGAAGTTCCTTTTGAATTTTATGATTCTAATATTTATGATGATGAAAACCATTTTATTACAGATCCTAATTCACCAACAAGGCCAAAGTGGGATGTTAAGGCTCTTCAAGCAGCTAGTGAACTAGTGGGAAATCCTCAGGATACTAAGAGGACTAGATCACAATTTGAGAATGCTCTTAATGTGAATGATACTTACCTTCTGAGAGATGTTTTTTGATGGTGGATTTTGACCCTAGGCTATACATATGATCCTAAATATGTGTGCAGGTTGAAGAAGTCCTTATATTGGATTAAGCAAGCCCCCAGGGCTTGGTATGCCAAAATGGACAACTTTCTCTTGTCACAATCGTTTGCTAGATGCAAATCTGATCCAAATGTTTACATGAAGCTGATTGATGGCTCAATTATGATTATTGTGTTATATTTTGATGACCTACTAATCACAGGTAGCTCTACTGATCAAATAGATTCATTAAATACTGCTTTGCATCAAGCTCTTTCCATGATTGACTTGGGAATTCCTACGCAATTTTTGGGGCTTGAGATTTCTCAAACTGAGAATGGAACTAACGTATCTTAGTCCAAATATGCATATGTGCATTCTATAGAATCATACTAAATATGTACATTATATATACATATATCATTACCTTCTATATTATACTAAATCTGTCTATTGCACAATCTTTCAACGAATTAATGCAAACACAAAACTCTTCACATTCACTCTATAAGTTGTTACGATGAAACTCATACAAATTGAAATGAAGTATTTGTCATTCCAATGCATTTCATAAAATTTCATGAAGAATACACTTACTGCTTGACTATTGTGAGGGATGAAAATAAACTTGAGTCTGTAATATAAAAATTTGTGTGGATAAGTATTATGAAAATTAAATTTGCATGGATCATATATTTATCTCCTTCAATTCAATGTAACTACTTATTGAGTCAAAAGAAATATATCGCAGTCCATAATGTTTAGTTCTCTTTATTATTCTTTCACAAACCTTTCAAATGTATCCAAATCCAATAGTAAAGGAAAAACTTTGATTCCTTGTGGATTTTTTTTCCTTAACTCCATGCTAGGCACAATCACAGTGGTAGCACGAATGGGATTAACTAACAAGCTCCACCAATGTTATCCAAATATTGCTAGTGCAGGAATAGACAAGTCCATGCTTTGCGTGTATTGTCAATGGAAGACTTCAATAATTCTCCAAGTTTGTAACTACACATTACTTTTCTTTTATGTTAATTTCTCTCTTCTTCATGACATATATTGCAACATGAGGATGTAAGGTCTTGGCTAAAGGTTGGCTCTTAGCTAAAAGGTCTATTGTACAAATAAGTAAAGTCTTATATAGTTTTATTCAAGTGGTCTTCATGTGTCATATGCTCACATTGCAATTATACTAATCAATTTGTTTTAATTGATTATTTATCGACGAGTTTCCTTGCAAGGAAGTAATCTCTAAGAACTATGTAATATTTACAACTTTTAATGTTTATTACGAATTTTGGATTGTGGGTTACTATAGAGTGAGTTCATACTTATTTTTTCAACATGGTTAAAGCTTCCATCATTCTAAGTGGAATTATTTTGTGTGTGTTGAATGTGGGAAATTATTACATCCAAAAGATACATGTAATTTAATATTTAATACTTTACAATTCCAATTAAGTAAGAAAATCTAACTTATCTAACTTTGTGTTTATATGTTAACTAAAACAACAAATTTGTATTGAAAATTCCAAATATTTTTAGCTATCCCATATATTTTTAGTTGTAACTGTCTTTGGATTCTTCTTTTTCTTTGTCTTGATTCATTGGTGTAACCATAGTGCATGCTCCAATATCACTATAGAAGCTCCAATGTCGCTATAATGAACAATACCATTAAATTTTCATAGATTAATACTTACATTTTCCCCAAAGTTTAAATGCATTCCAAAGATATTGCTTTGGTGTTGTTTAGTGTTTGCCTATGTGATGAAAAGAGATCCTACTATACCATGAATTTAAAGAATAAGCTTTTGTTTATTTTAATGTTTGAATTTCCAATTATTAAAAAATGATACATATAGCGTAATCAGATATATTTCATTCACATAGTGTAAGGTATTTTCAATGTATCTTTTAAATCAATTGTAAAAATTTACTTTTTTATTTTAATTATTTAAATAAATTGTGAAAATTTCATTTTAATCATTGATAATCATATTGTTATAAAATCTTTCAAATTGATATATTTGTTTTTTTTAAACACAATTTTCATTGTGATTATTAATATTTATTTCTTTTTTAAACACAGAACTTTCATTATCATTATTAATCTTTAATTTTTTTTAAACACAATTTTCATTGTGATTATTAATCTTCGAAACAATGCGTTAAAAGCAAATAAATTTTTATTAAGTAACAAATTAATGAAAACATGAAAACCTTACAGGTATCATTGATGTCTTCAACTCATCCAATAAGTTCAGTTAATTCGAATTTGAATCCAAACCATCCAATAAGTTCAGTTAATACGAATTTGAAAAGTAATGAAAGGAAATCAAATCTTCAAACTAACTTTTCTCAAATTTATTCAATAATATAATTATCAGGTTTGACAGTTTATTTATTATTCACTTTTCCAAATACTTCAATATCACAACACGAACAGCACGTGATCTCTCCACGTCTGTTTACTTATTTCTGCCAGGGACCTGTGGCGCCATCAATCCAATTTCCTGCATACTCGAGCTTGCTTCCAAACTCTTCCTGGCCTGCAGAAATATCCCTTCTCTGGAGCGCAGTGTTTATCTTCTCTGCACTTGCACATCAAATCCAGTGCACATCCATCCCTCAGCTCCTCCACTCCTTTCCCTCCAATTCCCAACAGCCCATCCGTCCAATCGCTAGAAAACACTCCCTCCGGATCATATCTGTTCTTTACTTGCAAGAACTTTTCTAAATTCACTGCCCGCTTTGCCAGCCCTCCGAACAAGTAACCTCCGTTCTTACCCCAGTGCAATGTCCCGCCGTGCTTCTCAATCACCATCTGCTCGATTTCTTCGAATATATCTTCGTTCCACTTGGGCGTGTTCGGCTGTTTCGGACGATAATATGTAAGTTCCAGTGTGACGAGATCCTCTGCTGGTCCTAAGTATGCATCAGATTTCTTAATAGAACGAAAAAATACATATGTTTCACACATACTTTGGGGATTCAGATCTCTGATCTTCTTTATATCGTTAACCGCTTCCGGAAGGCGAGAAATGGGCACCTGCAGTCCCACATCGAAACTAAAGTAAGTCGTCACCCGGCGATCCCATGAACAGACGGTCTGATTTTTATCTAAAATTTCAGTGGAGGTGCAACCGCTTGTATCATGTTGGCGATAGGTGCCCTGGCATCCTCCAGAACATTGCATGCGATGATTGAATCCTGTGACCGGGTACCCTGTGAACCCTTTAGTTGCATCGTTCCAAAACCAGCTACCATTAGCCACAAGTGCGATTATTTCTTGTCCAACAGAATTGCACAATCCCTCATAATCTTCTGTATCTTGCACTTCTACAACTGCGTGTATACAAAAATCTTATTATTACACTCAGTACAGTACCTAATTAATTCGAGACAAATGGAAAATATGTATATACTTACCCAGAGCATCAGCAGTTTCAATGTCGACTACTGTCGTTGGTTGCCCAATTGTAGCCAGGAGGCCGTCACCAGGAGCGTCAAGAGGAACACGATCGATCGGTCGAAACAGCGCCACACGATGGAAGGGAAACCATAAAATATCTGCAAAGTCATGAGCCTCGAGAAAACGAGAAGCTTCTTTATCTAGCCCGTTATCTTCTTTTAAAATGGGTGTAATTAATGAACGCTTGAACATAGGCTGCAGACTGAAGGTAAGTTGCGAGATTACTCCCAGCGTTCCCAAAGATAATCTGGCAGCTTTGAGATCTTCTTGGTCTGCTAATTCGGTCAAAGAAATGAGCTTGGCATAGCCTTCAGACGGAGAAGCAGGAACCACCATTGTCATTCCCACCACGTACTCATAAACACCACTGCCTCTGCCCTTGAGACTGCTGCCATGGGCTCCCGTGGAAACAACACCCGCCGCAGAGACTCCATTCCAGTAGATCATGGCGGGAAGAGCCAGGTCTTCCTTGGCAGCTTCCTCAAGGATGTCGCTCATCATCGCCCCGCCTTGGACTGTAATCGTCATGGCAGTCTTGTTGATTCCAATCACAGATGCATAGTTTTCTGTGGAGATGATCAATCCATTGTCTCCAACACAGACTAGCTTGGGAAGGCTGTGAGACAGAGTGCTTACCACTTTTATCTTTTGCTTGTTTTTCACAGCACGGGCAACAGCATGTAGAAGCTCGGCTTCTGTTTTGGGCGACGCAGCCTCTGCAGCTTTGCAGATGCTGCGATCCTCCCAAATACCTTCGGAATTGAAAATCTCGCATCCACCCCCATTGCTTTTGCATTGGACGGAGGGAGCAGGTGAGCATAATGCGTCTAGGCATAATGGAAAAGCGAGAAATAAAATAGTGACTACGGCTGCAAGTATGCGTTGCATTGTGACTGACTAAGAAGAATGCAGAGAGAAATCGCCTTGTAATATGATTGTGCGTGTGAGTTTATATAGCTGGTTGCGGTTGCGGTTGCGTAGTACTGAAGAGCTGGTTGCGTACTGAAGAGTTGCGTACTGAAGAGCTGGTTGCGTACTGAAGAGCTGGTTGCTGGTTGCACATAAATGTGACCTCCAGTCGAAGATTGGTATTGATGTTTATCCAAAATCGGGGAAACACCAGAGAGTTTGACCGCCGGAATCCCAAGCATTATAGATATAGATCTACAAATATGCGCGTCTGAAGTGCATGGGATTGATGTGAACCTATCGTCGTTAGTTTCAATATCGCGCGCAAAGATGGTCCAGTGCACGATCCACGTTATTTTCTTTTCTTTTCGCTTTTTCTACAATGATTAGGTGGACAGTTGTTATGAAACTGGTGTACTATTAACGTAATCAGACAGTAACATAGGGTCATAGGCCGGCAGATCTAACGTAATGGACTGAGCCCTATCGAGATTCAAAGCATGCACGTTTCTTCTCTATATAAACTCGTGATATTGTCAAACTTCAAAGCATGCACGTTTCTTCTCTGTATAAACTCGTGATATTGTCAAACTCGTGATATCATCGTTATTTAAGTGGGCAATTCGTGATATTGTCAAACTCGTCATATCATCGTTATTTAAGTGGGCAATTGATGCAGGTGGTGGATATAGGTGGCTAAAAACAGTTTTTATTATTATTTTTATATACATGTTCTAGAATTATTTCATATATATATATATATATATATATATATATATTATTCCAAGATCAAATTTTTTTATTATTATTTTTTTATTATAATATTTGAAATTATAAAATAATTTATATGAATCTAAAAAATAATTTATATAATTAAGATTGAAATTTTAGTAGAAATATGGTTACAAAATAAATTAGTTTTGAATCAGAGGATAATTTTAAGGATCTATACTTATTTAAAAGTGCATAAACCTTGTGAATCTTACCAATTCTTAAAATGTCAGCTGTAAAATATTTGGTTATATTTTTCTAAAATTAATTTAATTTCTAGGGATTTTATATAATTTATATAATAATCTGGTGTTTTTTAGAGTGAAAAAAGTTTACCCCATCAAAATTGGGCTAAATGGGATTTCAAAAAATGCAAATTGATGAATCTTTTTTTGGAAAAAAACATGGAAAAATAGCCCATAAAATTATCACTAGTTTTCCTTTAAAAACAATCAATGATAATTAATTATATTTCCGTATATATTTTTAACTAAAATTAAATACTAAAGTGACGTTATAAAAATATAATAGAATAATTTGGATTCTATAATATATATATTTCTTTTTAACTATGGTTAGACACTTGAGTGATTATACAAGTTACAACCTTATTATCATCATGTGTATAGCCTAAGTGGCCCTAATGGTTAAGAACATGTGTTTCCTCTTAATAGTTTATAGGTTCAAATCTGGACTAGGGTATGTACACGTTTGTAAACTTTAAGATATAGTTACATCTAGCAGTTTTATAAGGCATTTAAATTTTTTCTTTTCTCGTTCTATTCAAGAAGTGACCATGGTTGGCAACTTAGCCCTTACATTTGATGAACTCTCACTTAGGGAGCTATTGTGAGTCTCACTCTTATCAAAATACATACATGAATGTACATAATGACACATGATAACAATGGTGGTTCAATGCAATGATTAAATTTTTTTGGGGGGAGGCAAATTACTCCATGAAGGAACAAGAGTTCCTTACTAAGTAAATAACCAGTACAAGTAACATAAGAAAGCCATAAATGGCTAAGTGGTAATGTAAAAATGAATGTATGATAGATAATAATGGTTACATAGTTTTGGGGCTTTTATAGGCCCATCATGTGCCTTTTCAACAAAAGGTCATGACTATTGATAATTGTTTTAATTAATAAATTAATATTAATATTTAATATTAATTGATTATTATTTTGTTGCTACATTGCCTTTCCCTTAAGGGAATCTTTGTTCTCAAAGCTGTATTGAAAACAGTGTATCAATCCCCATTGAACTATCGTCTTGGGGTCCTTTCCTTTTTGTAATTGCGACACTTGATGAAATGAGACGATACAAGTTACGGATTCCCAAGGAGAATTGTCGTATCGTATCTGTTGTGGTCCATCCCAGATCTATTTTTATCAGAGCTCTGAGATCATTTTGTGGGACGGGTCATTTCAATTGTTGCTTAGTATGTCGATCTTTTCGCCTGTCAACATAATTCTTCTGTGAGTGCTCGTTTTGACCCTGTTGTTGGTCAAAATGGCGATTATAATTGGAATGTCTGTAAGGCGTATGTGTTGTTTGTTTTTCTTTCTTTTGAACTGCGGTGAGGACTGCCTTCACTTCCTCGACTTGATTTTTGGATCCATCTTCCTGGATTTGCGCTTCTTGGTTCTCCAGTAGATTTTTATGATTCTGAATCTTTTTTATTCTTCCATCTTGCTACTTTTTGTCAATTTCTAACTTTTTGATTAGATTCTCTAGTTCCTGATTACGATTCTTTAGACACTGGTTTTCTTCCTGCTTTTCTAGTATTCTTCCTTCGAGGTCTTCACCGGAGTGTTCCCTCTTACTATTGTTTTTTAATTTTTTAATTTTTGTAATTAGTGTTTTGTTATGATTTTGTAGACGAAAAATCTCTTCGGTATTACTTGATAACACATTGTTGACTTTTGTTAGTTCCAACTTATGTGTCTTCTTACAGTCGTCATACTGCTGTTGAAGTTTTTCTTTTTGCTGTTGATGATGACGTGACTTAGTTTCCTGATTTTTTTGCTTTTCAAGTACTTGCGCCACTTCGTCTTCTTTGTCCATGATGAATTTGTTTAGACAACTAATTTCCTCTTCTAAGTCGACACTATTTCCATACGAATATTCTTCGACTTTGTTTGGTTTTTTTATCTGGTCTTCAAGTTTTTGAATGATACCTTCCATATGTGAAATTTTTTTGTCCTTATCTGATAAAGTTTTTGTGATATTTTCTCTACTGTCATCCAATGATCGAATTCGTAGTTCTGAGGTAATAATCTATTCTTTTTGAAAACCATTAATTTGTTCCCGATTGTTGATCCGAAGTTGTAGAACACTATTAGCTAGTTCGTACGTTTTTAGGTTGGCCAAAACTGTATGTAACTGTGATTGCAATTGTGAGTGACTTGGGTCGTCCCTCATAATAAAACGTTTATCACATATTGGACATGGTCAATCATAATTTTTAAAGGATCTCAGATATTGGAATTCCATTTCACAATAAGGACACTTAGTCCAAAATTTAAATTTATATATGTCTTCCATAATTCTTCCACAATTGGCGTAAGTGACTACTTTAATATCTTTTGAGACTTTGATTTTTTTTTTTGACTCGTTTGAAGGTGAATGGTCTTGACTTCCGATGATAGTTGGTCTTCCTTTGATGTTTGAATCTTTGATGATTGACGATTTTCCTTGATTTTTGGCTTCCTTCCCCTTTTTATAAAATAATTGTAATTAATTACAATTATTGAATAATATTAATTATTACTAACAATAATAATAAATATTATATTTTTTTGTGAATAGAAAGGGTATAGATTTTGAAACAATACAATATATATTATTATAAATAATAATAATAATATTGTAATTTTTGTTTGACTAAAAATAATAAGTATTATATTTAAAAACTTTAATTATAAAGGTAGAGTAATAAGTTTCTAATAAAATTAAAATATTATATAATAATACTAATATTATTATAATAATATATAAAACTAAGAGTTGGTTTGATAAAACCAAAGAACGGTTTATAAAACCAAGGGCTCACAAAACCATGTGCACTGTTATAAAACCATGTGCGGTTTCATGAATGTTATTTTACTTTTTGTTCTTACTTATTTTCTCTTCTTCTTCTTTTTTATCATTTTTTATTTTTACTTCTTTTTTTCACTATCTTCTTTTCTTTTTCTTTTTATTTTCTTGTTTCTTTTATTTTCTTCTTTTTATTTTTATTTTTCTTTTTTTACTTCTGTCTTTTTCTTTCTTCTCTTTTGTGTTTTTACCTTTTTGGAGTTGGAGAATGGATTTTGGCCAAGGGCCACTCTATGGTCAAAAACCAATTGACGGGAGAAACTCCCAATAATAGCCAATGGCTAGAATTGCCCAAGAAGGGGCTCTGATAATTGACGGGAGAAACTCCCAATAATAGCCAATGGCTAGAATTGCCCAAGAAGGGGCTCCGATACCACTGAAGGAACAAGAGTTCCTTACTAAGTAAATAACCACTACAAGTAACATAAGAAAGCCATAAATCGCTAAGTAGTAATGTAAAAATGAATGTATGATAGATAATAATGGTTACATAGTTTTGGGGCTTTTATAGGTCCGTCATGTACCTTTTCGACAAAAGGTCATGACTATTGATAATTGTTCTAATTAATAAATTAATATTAAAATTTATTATTAATTTATTATTATTTTGTTGTTACACTCCACCCACCCTTATCACAGACGGGGATTTACTCCCCTCCCCCCATACCTCATACTCCTCATGATGTTGTTTAGGGATCCTCAATTCACTTTCTTTTTTACTACAAGAAAAACCAATTCTCTCATTTATGTTACAATAGTGACTCTAGATCAAAAGTTAACCACTGTGCCAGTGAATACTATGTGAATGTGGGGGTATAAACTATCCAAGCACAAAATATTTGATTTCACATAAGATGGGAGCTTCATGATCTAATGGATGAAATCCATTAGATCATATATTGAGTGAAATCCAAACTCATGGCCTTCATAATCAACATTGTCAAGATGTTATTTATAGCATTAGTTTCCACCATGCAATTGTGGGTGGGTGCACAAATATGCTCCCCAAAAGCATTACAACGGGTTCATGCTAGAGGGGATAAAATAGAGGCGTGCACATGCCTAAGGAAGCGCAAATGCATTGTTAGGTTTGCTACCGAATCGAGGTGCATGCACACTCAAAAGTGTGTGCGTGCTACTGTGCATGCACGCTCAAAAGCGCGCACACTCTAAAGCATGCACACGCTCAAAAGTGCGCGTGCGCTCCTGTTAAGCTAATTAAAAAAAATAGGGTAGAGTCATTTTGCTTTCACCCAACCGGCCGAGCCTCACTCACCCATCGCATTTGCGGAGAAAGAGAGCACCATTTTCACAATTTGCACTAAAAAACTCACTCAATCCATTCACCAAGTGATCAACAACTGCATTGGATAGGTAAGATCCATGTTTTTCATCATCATCATCTTCATCATCGTTTTCATCATCATCACGATCATATTCATGGTCTTCATCATCGTCATCATCAACAAAAACATCTTCATCATGATCTTCATCATCAACATCATCATCATCATCAGCTTCATCATCATCATCATAATCATCATCGTCATCATGACCATCTTCATGGTATTCATCATCATCATCCTCATCTTCATCATCATCATCATCATCATCATCTTCATCATCATCATCGTCATCATCATCGTCATCTTCATCATCATCATCATCATCATCATCATCATCATCATCATCATCATCGTTATTTTCATAGTCATCACCCTCTTCATCATCATCATCATCATCATCATCATCATCATCATCATCATCAACAACAACAACAACAACAACAATAACATCTTCATCATCATCATCATCATCATCGCCATCACCATCTTCTTCATCATCATCATCATCATCATCATCATCATCATCATCATCATCGTTGTCGTCGTCATCACCACCATATTCATCATCATCATCATCATCATCGTTGTCGTCGTCATCACCACCATATTCATCATCATCATCATCATCATCATCATCATCATCATCTTCATCATCATCATCATCATCGTCATCCTCGTCATCATCATCATCATCATCATCATCATCATCATCATCATCATTATCATCTTCCTCTTCCTCGTCAACATCTTCATCATCATCATCATTATCATCATCATCATCATCTTCATCGTTTTCATTATCCTCATCATCATCAACAACAACAACAACAACAACATCTTCATCATGATATTCTTCTTCATCATCACCATCATCACCATCATCATATTCATCATCATCATCATCATCATCGTTTTCATCGCCATCTTCATGGTATTCATCATCATCATCATATTCGTCATCACCATCATCATCATCATCATCATTGTCATCATCACCATCGTCATCACCATCTTCATCATCATCGTTGTCGTCGTCATCACCACCACCACCACCACCACCACCATCATCATCATCATCATCATCTTCATCATGATCATCTTCGTCGACATCTTCATCATCATCATCATCATCATCATCATCATCATCATCTTCATCATCATCATCATCATCTTCATCATCATCGTTGTCGTTGTCATCACCATCATCTTCATGGTCGTCATCATCATCATCTTTGTCTTCATCTTCATCATCATATTTGTCATCGGCATCATCATCATCATAAACCTTGTGAATCTTACCAATTCTTAAAATGTCAGCTGTAAAATATTTGGCTATATTTTTCTAAAATTAATTCAATTTCTAGGGATTTTATATAATTTATATAATAATTTGGTGTTTTTTAGAGTGAAAAAAGTTTACCCCATCAAAATTGGGCGAAATGGGATTTCAAAAAATGCAAATTGGTGAATCTTTTTTTGGAAAAAAACATGGGAAAATAGCCCATAAAATTATCACTTTTGATGTAGTTTTCCTTTAAAAACAATCAATGATAAATTAATTATATTTGCGTATATATTTTTAACTAAAATTAAATACTAAAGTGACATTATAAAAATATAATAGAATAATTTGGATTCTATAATATATATATTTCTTCTTAACTATGGTTAGGCACTTGAGTGATTATACAAGTTACAACCTTATTATCATCATGTGTATAGCCTAAGTGGCCCTAATGGTTAAGAACATGTGTTTCCTCTTAATAGTTTATAGGTTCAAATCTGGACTAGGGTATGTACACGTCTGTAAACTTTAAGATATAGTTACATCTAGCAGTTTTATAAGGCATTTAAATTTTGTGTTTTCTCGTTCTATTCAAGAAGTGACCATGGTTGGAAACTTAGCCCTTACATTTGATGAACTCTCCCTTAGGGAGCTATTGTGAGTCTCACTCTTATCAAAATACATACATGAATGTACATAATGACACATGATATCAATGGTGGTTCAATGCAATGATTAAATTTTTTTGGGGGGAGGAAAATTACTCCATGAAGGAACAAGAGTTCCTTACTAAGTAAATAACCAGTACAAGTAACATACGAAAGCCATAAATGGCTAAGTGGTAATGTAAAAATGAATGTATGATAGATAATAATGGTTACATAGTTTTGGGGCTTTTATAGGCCCGTCATGTACCTTTTCGACAAAATGTCATGACTATTGATAATTGTTTTAATTAATAAATTAATATTAATATTTAATATTAATTTATTATTATTTTGTTGCTACATTTCCTTCCCCTTAAGGGAATATTTGTTCTCAAAGCTGTATTGAAAACAGTGTATCAATCCCCATTGAACTGTCGTCTCGGGGTCCTTTCCTTTTTGTAATTGCGACACTTGATGAAATGAGACGATACGAGTTACGGATTCCCAAGGAGAATTGTCGCATCGTATCTGTTGTGGTCCACCCTAGATCTATTTTTATCAGAGCTCTGAGATCATTTTGTGGGACGGGCTATTTCAATTGTTGCTTAGTATGTCGATCTTTTCGCCCTTCAACATAATTCTTCTGTGAGTGCTCGTTTTGACCCTGTCGTTGGTCAAAATGGCGATTATAATTGGAATGTTTGTAAAGCATATGTGTTGTTTGTTTTTCTTTCTTTTGAACTGCGGCGAGGACTGCCTTCACTTCCTCGACTTGATTTTTGGATGCATCTTCCTAGATTTGCGCTTCTTGGTTCTCCAGTAGATTTTTATGATTCTGAATCTTTTTTATTCTTTCATCTTGCGAATTTTTGTCAATTTCTAACTTATTGATTAGATTCTCTAGTTCCTGATTATGATTCTTTAGACACTGGTTTTCTTCCTGCTTTTCCAGTATTCTTCCTTCGAGGTCTTCACCGGAGTGTTCCCTCTTACTATTGTTTTTTAATTTTTTAATTTTTGTAATCAGTGTTTTGTTATGATTTCGTAGACGAAAAATCTCTTCGGTATTACTTGATAACACATTGTTGACTTTTGTTACTTCCAACTTATGTGTATTCTTACAGTCGTCATACTGCTGCTCCAGTTTTTCTTTTTGCTGTTGATGGTGACGTGACTTAGTTTCCTGATTTTTTTGCTTTTCAAGTACTTGCGCCACTTCGTCTTCTTTGTCCATGATGAATTTGTTTAGACAACTAATTTCTTCTTCTAAGTCGACACTATTTCCATACGAATATTCTTTAACTTTGTTTGGTTTTTTCATCTGGTCTTCAAGTTTTTGAATGATACCTTCCATATGTGAAATTTTTTTGTCCTTACCTGATAATTTTTTTGTGATATTTTCTCTACTATCATCCAATGATCGAATTCGAAGTTCTGACGTAATAATCTGTTCTTTTTGAAAACCATTAATTTGTTCCTGATTGTTGAACCAGAGTTGTAGAACACTATTAGCTAGTTCGTACGTTTTTAGGTTGGCCAAAACTGTATGTAACTGTGATTGCAATTGTGAGTGACCTGGGTCGTCCCTCATAATAAAACGTTTATCACATATTGGACATGGTCGATCATAATTTTTAAAGGCTCTCGGATATTTGAATTCCATTTCACAATAAGGACACTTAGTCCAAAATTTGAATTTATATATGTCTTCCATAATTCTTCCACAATTGGCGTAAGTTACTACTTTAATATCTTCTGAGACTTTGATTTTTTTTTTTGACTTGTTCGAAGGTGAATGGTCTTGACTTTCGATGATAGTTGGTCTTCCTTTGATGTTTGAATCTTCGATGATTTCCGTTTTTCCTTGATTTTTGGCTTCCTTCCCCATTTTATAAAATAATTGTAATTAATTACAATTATTTAATAATATTAATTATTACTAACAATAATAATAAATATTATAATTTTTTGTGAATAGAAAGGGTATAGATTTTTGAAACAATACAATATATATTATTATAAATAATAATAATAATATTGTAATTTTTGTTTGACTAAAAATAATAAGTATTATATTTAAATACTTTAATTATAAAGGTAGAGCAATAAGTTTCTAATAAAATTAAAATATTATATAATAATACTAATATAATTTCAAGATGGCTTATTGCAAGCCTTCAAAGACTCCCTTCCTTTCAGGATTCATACTTGAAGAAGCAGATTCTATACCATTGGTGGACAACACCTTGTACATGAAGCTAGTTGGCATCTTGTTGTACTTGACTCATACTCGACCTGATCTTGCATATGTAGTGAGTGTGGCCTCAAGATACATGGAGCAGCCACATGAGCTTCATTGAAGGGATTCGAAAAGAATATTTTATTATGTGCAAGACATCAAGTCTAGTGGGATTCACTATGTTCCATATTCTATCCTAGATCTTCTTAGCTTTACTGACTCAGATTGGGATAGAGATAGCCTTGACAAAAAATCCACTTCTGGATTTGTTTTCGTTCTTGGAGGAGGTCCTGTTTTTTGGTCTAGTAAGAAACCGAGTGCAATTGCACTATCTTCAGCATAGGTCGAGTACAGAGGAGCAGGGAATGCTTGTTAGCTTGGTTTTGCAACCAAGCTTAGTGCAATGGTGCATCTGCTAACTAGTAGCAGCAGTCTTAATAGAAATAAATAACAAACTACTTTAAACTACATTAATCACGGATCTATGTGAAATAGATAAGCAAACAATGGAAATATTATCGAAAGCAAAACAATTGAAAATATGTAAAAAAAAAGATTTTGTATTAAGAATAGGGGCAAGCAAGTGCTTGCAATGGTGATACCTCCAAGTGGTGAAGATTGTTGAACAACTTCCAAGGTGAGTAGCTCCAAGCTCCGAAGGTCTCTTCTCCAAGATAGTTACAATGGTCAAAAGCTCATGAGAGATTTTGACAGCATGAGGATAGGATGATGGATGGATGGAAAGTGAGGAGCCCCTACCACCTTTTTATAGTTTTTGGTGGTGGGGAATACCATTATGGTTTTGAGGAAACCAATGGTATTGACCAACATGGTTTAGGTACCTTTTCCCTCCTTTTTCCTTTTTTGAATATTTTGAATATTTTTATTCCCTTTTTAATATTTTTCGGAATTCTGGATGCTTTTTGAGGGTTGTTTATGCTTTTTGAGAAAAAATATTCATTTTGAGTGGAAAAAGGGGTGTATCAAGGTCTTTTGGTGACCTTTTGGTGGCTTTACAGGCTCAAATGGTGAAAAAGTGGACAAATGGGTCATGTGAATAAGGAAATGAGCTAGTGAGCACTTTTTGGGTGTTAACAATGCTGTTACTTAGTGTGTGTGGTTGCAAGGTATTCTTTCAGAATTTGAGATTTCCTTTAGCACTCCCTGTTGGGTAAAATATATGCACTCTAATTCAACATTTAAATTGCCAACCCGGGAAGGGAGCTTATGAAATGCAATCACTATATGTGCAGGATTGAAGGCTTGAACTATCCTAAGATGACTATAGATGCAAATGTGCTAACATGCAACTATATGATTTTAAACTACTTGCATGACTTTCATAATTATTCTATCTATGAAAACAAGAAACTGATTAACAAATGGGGTGAGTAGGAAACTTAATAAAGATATTTAATTGAACTGAATTGATTTGGAAGCAAGTAGAAAACTTGATAAAGATGCTTAAAATAGAAACAAGTAGAAAACTTGATAAGGATATTTATTTCTGATCCAAATCTTATGTTATGATCATCTTCATTAATTATATGAAATGGGAAACTAGTCTTGTAATTAACAAGTTAAAACAACTCGAAAAAATAGAATTATTAACTATGATTTAAAAAAAAACTACTTAGAAAACAAGACTAATCAATTCTAAAACAGTAACTAATTAGCAAATTAGATATGAAGAATTTAACTATGGAAGAAGGTTGAAAGAGAGTTAAGGAAGAAGTAAGAGAAATGATGAAATAATTACAAGACTTAATTAAGAACTTTAAGTAACATGAAATAAGCTTTAAATTACATCTAAAACGTTGATCAGAAGCAGGAAGAATCATGGTTGAAAGGAAGAAGAAATCTGATTCTGAAAAAGCATAAAACAATGCAGAAAGTGTAAAGGTCTGAAATCCGATTCGAATGCCTGTTTGAATGGTGGTCTGAATGACAGTCTGAATGGAGGAAAATTTTTTAAACTAAGGGAAAGGAATAATTTTGGATGATTTAATTACTAGCTGGCTGATGCATATGAACCTACAGTGCAAAGGAAGCAATAGATTGATTAGTTAGAGGTGAAACTAACAAGAAGCTATCTATTCTAGTCATTATTTAAGTAGAGGAATGATTTCTATGAGATATAGGAAGAAGGTTAAGATGGAGGAAGAGGGAGTTAACCTACAACAAAATAGAAGAAAAACAAATAGAGGAGAAGAGAAAGAAGCTCATGCTGACTATGGAGGAATTGGCATCAATATCTAACTACAATGATGGAAGGAGAAAACTGAAAACAACTACAAACTACTGAGCTTGGTTGACCATTCCTAATCCTGAAAAAAAGATTGTGTTAGTAGCAGAATATGTTTTATAAGAAAAGAAAGGAAATAACATCTACAGTAAACAAGAATAATTTAAACAACTAAGAAATAAACTATCTACTTGCAGAAAGAAAATAAAAAATGAAATAAACCTCTGGTTGATGAGGGGCCCTTCCCAACAATCAGAGATGGAAACTAAGTCGTCGAAAACACTATCAACAAAACATCAACGTACTGAAACTTCTATTAATTCTGAGAAAATTACACAATACTTATGCAGACATAATTGCTATCTCCTATCTATTCTCTATGTTATCTAATCTCCGTTTTCTCCATAAAAGACGCCTTTATATAAGTTTACAATGGGAGAGAGGGTCGACGAAGTTGACCTCTCTAAAAATAGAAGCTTTAATGTCTATACAACGGCTGCATAATGATTTACGACAGCGTAAAGGCCGCCTGCCTTCCTTCACAGCGTCAATTCTTCCTGACGTGAACAACCGGGTGTTAGTTTCCTTCAACTGTGGGAAGAAACACGTGTCAGAGCATCGATGTGGGAACAAGAGTTACGTTGGAAATCTGAGCATGAATAGGTTGGACTCCTTCTAGAACAATGGCGTGAGCAGTCAAGAACAGGCGTGCTTAATCCTCGGCTGAATGCACAAAAAAATCGGGGCTTGGCGTGTTGATGAAGATGTGGG
Organism: Larix kaempferi; assembly: GCA_027924585.1. Classification (NCBI taxonomy): domain Eukaryota; kingdom Viridiplantae; phylum Streptophyta; class Pinopsida; order Pinales; family Pinaceae; genus Larix; species Larix kaempferi. The sequence goes on from BSBM01000150.1 coordinate 3,673,290, forward strand.
ATACGTTGTCACGTTTAGCGAGTATAGGAGCGGATCTTCTAGAACCATGGCTCATTAACCATGCCCATTGCGTGGAAAACAGAACCCACGTGCCCCTTTTTGCATTTAACGGTCTGAGGTAATCCAACCGTGGATTTCGCAAGTTGAATGGGAGGCTGAACGACGAGATGAACATGTTTGAACTTAGCAATGTAAGCACGTGGTATGAATGAAGGTCTGTTTGAGAAACGTAGCCTGTAAAAAAAAACTAGATGCCAAGTATGCCCAGAAATGTCACATTAATCATTAACAAATCATAATATAACAAGATTTGATAGAAATTCACGTTGTAAGTAAATATACATATACCTGGCCTATTTGAAGGTCTGAATGGAAAAAGTAATAACTTATTTAGCTAAAAGATCATGAAAATAACGCCATTCAAAGTGATTTGATGATAAAAAATAGTGACAAAAATGGACGTCAATACTCCCCCAAACTGAAGATATTCCAGGTTCCACTGAGCAAAGAGAAAAATAAATAAGGAAGAAGTGGATGTGGCTGGATGGACTTGGAAAGGATGAGAGTGAGCAGAGTGATGGTGAGGATCAAGCAGGGGTCAGTTTTTAAAACAAGGTCCAATTGAATTTTTGAAAAATCACGAGACACAAATTTGGCACGTTTAAACGATCATGCCATTATTCACGATTTTTGAAACATGTACCATAATAAATATGTGTGCGTTAACGAATTCATATGGTTTGTGAAATATTCAACCATGTCCAAAGTAAACTTTAGACAAGTTGAAAGAAATTTTCATCATAGTATTATAACATAGTGCATTAAAAATCATGATGATCTTTATTAAATGTCGGTTCACATGTTGACTTTTTTTGCATATAACTTTAATGAAAAGTTAAAACCATATGATAACCAGATAATAATTCTGAAAATCACAAATAATGCATGTTTAATTAATTCATTTGGTGAAGTCGAGATGAATTAAAGGAATGAGATCGCGTGTAGAGATGACATTTGATTAATCCCTGATATGGTTAGTCAATTAGATTTATCAATAGAATTAAAAAAAAATTAAATATCTTAGCACACTTAATCATGATGTTATAAGCTATGGTTTCATTTGGATCATCATTCATTTGCTTCATTCGACCCTTCATACAGACCATTTGTCTGTATAAAATGTGCTTGCTAGATCTGATTGCTGCAGAAAATTTCCGAGGCTGCCAGCACACAAAAGGATGATGTAAACCTGCTTTTCTGAAATCTCTAGTCTCTCTTCTTTGTTCAACATAGATCAGAACAATTTTTTTTTCTTCTGTTACTTGCATTATTCCTGAAACAACAGATCATTGTATAAGCAATTTAATTGTATTATAAGTAAATAGAAAACTAGAAGCAATTCTGAATCCTAGTAAACAGAAAAAAATAGAAATAATGTTGAATCCTCCCCCAAACCAAAGGTATGGCACGTCCTAGGGAAATTAATAAATTAATAATAGGATGTATGCTTCTTATGTAAATATTCTAGATCAACATCAATCAGCAGGAAATCCTAAAAAAAACATCATTATTCTAAAAACTAGAACTTTTTGAGAAAAAGATGTATTCATGATATGACCAAAACAATATCATACTAAGTCATATTCTTCAATACATGCAAATTTGTCAGTTTATACTCATGAATACCACATAAAGAATAATAGTGTAAGAGATATGAAAAATGCCATAGGAAAACTAGTCATCCATGACTCATTATAAATATCTCTTGTCATCCAAAGAATATAGATAAGGTACACCGTAAAGTTTGTGAGATCTACTATAATTATGGGTCCCATTTCTAGGAAATCATATCCTAGGTATTTGTTTGAATTAGATGACAGGGTCCAAGTCCAACTTACAACCATTATCTAATGACAGTATAAATAATTGGCCTAAACATGTGTTTGTATACTCAGGTTTTTATGAGCTATGTGAATAGCAATGCATTAACCAAACCTCTTTTACCCGATATTGATCAGCTACTAGCAGTCCTGTTCAGTACCCCGACTGGTTTATCTTGGTACCATGCAAGCATAGCCCCGCTGCCAGCGAGCCTGTTCAGTACCCTGACGGGTTTACTTGCATTTACCGAGTTTCCTTGTTTAAGATTTTACTTAGCATGGACTTGCTGCTAGCGAGCCTGTTTAGTACCCTGGCGGGTTTACTTCGTATAATGATATTTTTAGTAAGGAAGCCAGTGGGAACTAGAGTAACTTTATTTATAATGGCCTAAATTATAGATCATGTCAAAATATAATAACCTAAAGCTGTTCTTTGACTTCATAGTCTATCTTCTTCATAAAAGGTCAGTAATGTTCCCCACAAAATATAAAATATCACCCACTTTTAGCCTACCTTTCAAAGGTGCTTTAGAGACAAGTTTTGATAATGAGTCCAGGATGAACTAAGAGTCCATAGGTGTAAGATTTTGTTTTGTGGAGATCACAATAATTAAACTAGGTCTTTGAGTAACTGGTATAATAAGAAATATGCATGTATGATGTAGGATTGCTTTGGTTTAGTCATTAAAATGATCTTATTCTTAGTTCTTTTATTTTAAAGGAAAACATAAAGTGAAGTTGTATTAATATCTAAAGCTAACTAACCACATACAACTTTTTATTTATATACATACTATCCTATGCTATTTAAAAGAAAGAAAAACTCATTATTCAATTGTAAGAACTTTTCCAATGTAACCATGTGCGAAGAAAAATGAAAAACATACCTATATCCACATATGAAAAATTTAAAGCAGTGATTACATGGATGTGGATAATCAACTGACTTACTTGCTTTTACAACAGAAGGTGTCAATTGAAGGAATGGTATTGTGGCCTCATTACCTCTTGGAACCATCTTTCGATGTAATCCTGATACTCACCTTCCTTACTCATGCCATGCAGAACCTCTTCTTTTGAATGTTCAATTGCTTGAGCACATGAAAGATCTGTTGATAGATATGTGGAGAACTCTTCAACATCAGGTCTCTCTCCATCAAATGTTGTCTCCAATTTTTCGGTTTCCTTGGCAGATTGGCAAGGAGATTCGGTTTGTAGTTCATGGGACTGTGGTTCTTCTATTATTTCTGGAGAGGTAGATAAATTATTGACTTCTGTTAAGATGTATTCTCCTTGAGAAGAAGGTATTGAGATCCCAACTGCTACTAGGATTTCAGAGAGTTCTCTCATACTAATTGTAGGGACCCCCTTTCGGGGTCCCCCCAAAAAAAACTTCCAGTACGATTTTTTTTAGAAGAAGATATAAAAGCCACAGATCTAGTTCTATCTATCATAGTGCATGAATGTCATTATATAAAACTATATACTCAGATTGATTAATTCTCAAAAAGATTTAGCAAAATAAATAAATAAAAATTCTTCAAACCTGTTTTCTACGGTTGGTCCAATGAATTGATGGAGTCCTCAAAGTGGTTTCCGCACGATCCAATCCAATCTCTTGATGAAGTACCGAGTGACCCCTCGGTTGACCCCCATACCATATCGGGGTTATTCTTCTTCACCCAAAACCCCCGAGCTAATGGGGTCATAAGAACACACAATCTAGCCTCCCGAAAGGATCTCCCAATCCCCGTTCTGGCTAATCCCAACTCCAAGGATCATAACATAATCCAAGATTATGATGACCATCCAACATTAGGGAGCAAGAGAGATGTCCTTCTCTCATTCTCCTCCCTCATTATATAGCAAAATCCTGTGTTCCATGTGTCTGCCTGCTTATATTTCTAAACTTGTTGTAATCACAAGTTCGACCGAGTTCGTATGTACACGCATAGGGATTATTGTTTTATATTAGTGATTCTCTCTAGATTGTTAACAGAGTCATGTTGGAAGATATTTTTTGCCTTATTTTACGTATTGTGAATCAATATTGATTGATAGAGAAATACTATTTCTGAGCATGGTTTATTGTCAGCGACCCGTCCTTGATGGAGTCATGTTTACAGATATTTTTTTTTGTTACTGTGTATTGAGATCTATTTCCAGGCAATCCTTCTTCGATGGAGCCATGTTGAGGAGCTATCTGCTTTGATTTTTCTTACTGTGTATTAAGATCTATTTCCAGCGATCCGTCTTTGGTGGAGTCACGCCTGAGGATTTGTCTGCTTTAATTTTTTTTCTTCTTACTTTTTTTGAGATTTATTGCCTACTTAATTGGGAAAACGAAACGTTGAGCCCAGGTTTCTAAATCCGTATTTGGTTAATGCGTAATGCATTCTAGGTTGTATTGCTTAGATATATTCTTGTTGGGAATGAGTATTGTTGCCTGGATTGGATAGCTTAGATCAATCTCTTAAATGGACGAACGCGTTTTCATTCTTAAATTTCTGTCGGTGGCTGTTGATATCTGCGTTGTTCTTGATTAGCAATAGTTATATCATGTTGTATAGATTTACCTGCTGCATTTTGTTCCTAATTTAAATAAATATATCCTCTGTTGCGATGGATATTGGAGAAAAGGATGGCTTGATAAGCCTGATCCCATTACGATCTCATCTGACACTTCTGTTATGAAATGAGAGTGTATTCATATAGATTCTGCCTCTATTCATAAATTATGCATTAGGTTTATGACAGGGTTAGACATAGTTGTTGTTGTGATTTAGGAAGACATTTTTATATATTATATCTGTTTGTATTCCTGTTGCAATTTGAGGAAGAAAATATATATATATATATATATATATGTTTTAGATTCTTGTGATTTAGGAAGAGATATTTATATATTAATGTTTGTATTCCTGTTGCAATTTGAGGAAGTACTTTGAGGAAGAAAATATATATAGATATACTTTAGATTCCTGTTGTAATTGAAGGAAGTAATTTGGATATATGTATATATATATATATCTTAGTATTGAATATCTGCTTATGAATCCCTACTAAGACAACTATTGTTTATCCTTAATTAAAGTCGATCTCTGATGAGAAGTTAAGAGTTCTTCTTAGTATGGAACTGTTGTACACCATCTCTAAACTTTCTATTGAATAGGTTACAATCTACCTATTTCTGATTGTAAGAAATGCCCTTTTACTAGACCTCTCAGGTGAAAGTGAAATGTAAAAGGTTGTGATAGCGGCGTGGCAGAATGTAACCCAATCATTGAATAGTGGAACAAGTTGCGACATTTTGGTGGACGTAGCCCATGGAGGATTGGGTGAACCACGTAAATTATTTGTCTCTCTCATGTGTATGATCGTGATGGTTAGTTGTTTTGTCAAGTGATTTCTTTTTTTAGTAGAAGATAGTTTAATGTTGATTATATTATTCCCAGTATAAATGTATTGTTGTTAGTTCAAGTACATTATGTTTACTATGTATGGTTAAAATTTCATGAAGGTAATCAAAGTAAGGGTATCAATATATGATTTTGAGCTACAGGTTAGATGGTTTAGTTGACTTATAGAATTAGGAGTTATTTTACTATTATTAACATCATGTATGTTCACAATGTCTTTCCATGTATATAGTTGCTCCAAGTAAGAAAAAGAATTTATGAGATCGCCTCGTATTATGATTGAAGTTTGCAAGTAATTATCTGATTAAAAATATTATATGTATGAATAATGAGAGTTAAGTAATCTCTGCGACGAAGCTTTGATTAAACTTCACCAAACACTAACTCAGGTGTTTCGAGTTTGATATAGAATCTAAAGAATTGTATACTCTAATTCAAATTGAAGAAAAATTGCTTATAAGTGTACCTTTAGAATGAATGATGAGTGTTAAAACGCCTAGAATTCTCTCAATAAACTATGTGCTATAAAATTCAATGACGATAGGGATGTATGAATCTCTTTATTATATACATGTATTGTGTATCAATATAATGTCTTTTTAAATCTCTTTGAGAATGATTCTTACACTATTGAGTTAAATAGATTATGTTCAAATAGAAGGTAAAACATAGTTACTGTGGATGTATTTGATGATAAATGACAAGGAATGACCATATATGAATTTAAAGAAAGAAGTGCTTAGATAATTTCTAAGGTGGGATGCATATGATTTACTATCAAGAAGGAATGAATATATAATGCTTAATAATGGGAGATTGTGACTTACGATGAGTGATGCATGGAGATCGACGCGGAAAAATTAGAGCTACGGTTTTACTTCTTCTCCTTCGGTAAGGATATTCCCAGCTTCTCGAACAGGTTAGAATTCTTCTTCTCTAAAAAGATTGCTAGTATGAAAGATTGAATGGAATTCAGGGTTCATATACTTTGATGATAGGTTATGCGTTAGGAATTTTATCGATTGGTTATAAATGCTTATTTTCTGAAATCAAGGCGATGTCTTCATAGGTATGCACTACTAATTTGTAATCATGCTTTGAATTGTGAAAAAAGAGAAGTTAAACTTACTTGAATCATAAAATCTTAAATGTGCTTAAGTTAGGAAGAGAAGAAAACCTTGCATGATGCTGTTTATAAAAATATGAGATTATACTAAGTAAATGGCACTCAAATATTTAATTATACTTTGGATTTTGAGAAGAGAGAGGTTGCATGAAAGATAAGTTTAGTAATGGTTAAGGTATGTATTGAAGAACTGAATTGGAAAGGGTAAAATTCCTATTTTGAAATTCGTACATTGTTTTAAAACATATGATAGTTATACGCAATTATAGAAAATGAAGAAGTTGGAATTGAAGATTTGATCCCTTATGCTAAAATATGTTGGAGCTTTAAGGATTTTCGTGAATGATATACTTATAGTTTTGTTGAATGGAAAGAATTTGTTGTAGATGATTTCAATCCCGGTTATAATGAGTGAGTCAAAAGAGAACTATTGTGGGGATTGCTACACATGAAAGGTATGATTTAGTTATAGTACCAATTATGTAGCTTATACTTATATGAGGGTAGAAAAGAAGAAATGAAATTTTTTTATCATTTGTGGATATATTGAAGAAATGAATGTAAAAAGAAAGTGAAAACTCACCGTGGAAGCACATGAGACTTAACTTCAGAATGAAGTTTTAATAAGACGGGGTGTATGTAATGCCTGCCTCGGTACCTTAACTGTTTAGAATAATGAGGTACTAGTTTTTGAACTGGCTAAGTAAAACACAAACCATTTGGATTTACTTTGAAAATGCTTGAACGACAGTTATAGAAACTATTACTCTACTTGATAAATGAATGCTTGACTGATTGAGATAGAACGACTGAATGTTAGATATGATCGACTGATTGAGATATGATGACTGAATATTAGATATGCTCGACTGATTGAGATAGAATGACGGAATGTTAGATATGCTCGACTAATTGAGATAGAATGAATAAATGTTAGATATGCTCGACTGATCGAGATAGGATGACTGAATGTTACATATGCTTGACCGATTGAGATAGAATGATGAATGATAGATATGATTTACTGATTGAGAGAAAATGATGAATGAAATATATACTCAACTGATTGAGATATTTTGATGGATGATGAAATATTTCATAGTGCAGTGCTACTAATGTGCGCTTGAGAGTGTGTGTGTGCAGTGGCAGGTAAGATGATTTATCGATTGACCCACAATGGAATTATAGAGGTCCTAAGAACGGAAAGAACACATAGGGGTACGACGACTGACTGTCGACCCTAGATTAGAAATCCATGCACGGGTGAAGCCATTTCAGCTCACCTGGGGAAGTGCATGCCGTACGGGAAAGGCCATAATTATTTGGTCGCATACGATGAGTTGAGGGGCACACCATAAGGAGAGCCTTATCCCTCAACATCCCTTTGTCTCCAAGGAGCGTAGTTGAGAGATCGCGGTAACGATTCCCAGTCATTACGTTGTACTCCCCATAAGAAGGAAGAAATGAAAGTGTCAGAAGGGCCCGCCGAAAAGGTACCTAGACAAGAACGAGAGGAAGAAAATTAATCAATGGTATAAATGAAAATTTCACATAAGATGTAAGAAATACTTTATTTCATTTTGTTCTATTTTATTAATTTGAATAATTCTATTCAAGATTTTATTTTTAATTGATTTCATTACTTGGAATTATTCATTTTAATTGATTTTATTAACTTGAAAAAGAATTGAAGAGATTGATTTCATTCAATATTAAATTTGATTAATTATGCTGATTGAAAAAGATTAATAATAAGAAAATTATTTTTATTCAAAGATTTTAATTTTATGGATTTTATTATTTTAAATCATTCTATTAAAGATTCTATTTAATTGACTTCATTATTTTGAGAAAGAATTGAAATAGGTCATTAATAAAATAATTGTTTTTCTTTCATTATTATTCAAGATTTTACTTTAATTAATTTGATTATTCATTTAAACTATTTTATAAAGAGGAAATTTAAAATAGATTATACTTTTAGTAAAAGGAATCATCTTTTAATTCAATCTTAATATTAGAAAAAAAAAGAAAAGTAAAAAGCAATAAGTCTAACTAAAAGATTGTTAAGTAAACTAAATGAGAACCAAAAGAGAAGTAGAACTCTTCTACACCTAACTCCCACTGATATAGGGATTTAGGTGCACATTAAAGACATTAAGAAGACACATGTATTTGAGAATATTGGAAATTAAAATATTAAATTAAATTAAATATGTGCATGGACAAACACATGGCACATAGGATTTTGCTATATCATGAGGGAGGAGAAGGAGAGAAGGACATCTCTCTTGTTCCCTAATGCTGGATGGTCATCATAATCTCAGATTATGTTATGATCCTTGGAGTTAGGATCAGCCAAAACGGGGATTGGGAGATTCTTTTGGGAGGCTAGATTGTGTGTTCTTATGACCCCATTAGCTTGGGGGTTCAGGGTGAAGAAGAATAACCACGATATGGTAAGGAGGTCAACCGAGGGGTCACTCGATACTTCGTCAGGAGATTGGATTGTGTGGAAACCACTTTGAGGACTCCATCAATTCACTGGACCAACCGTCGAAAACAGGTTTGAAGTATTTTTATTTATTTATTTTGCTAAATCTTTTCGAGAATTAATCAATCAGAGTATATAGTTTTATATAATGACATTCATGCACTATGATAGATACAACTAGATCTGTGGCTTTTATATATTCTTCGAAAAAAAATTGTACTGGAAGTTTTTGGGGGGGGGGACCCCGAAAGGGGGTCCCTACACTAATAAGCACCTTTGAATCCATGTCATCAGCTGGTAGGTTCTGTCTTACACATGGGTTAGTCGTGGGGTTCTTATAGCACCATTTTTTTTTAAATACTTGCTATAAAACAAATTTGTGTACTAAACACACCACACTTGCTGAAGGAATAACACACCTGAAAAGAAAGAAGGAAAAATTTACAAAATAAATTGCAGAAAATTAAACATTCAAATGAACAGAAAGGAAATCACACTTATGTGGAAAGGAACAGCAAGGATTTGGGGAAACCCACTATAGTGGATGCGCAGTTTCTTACCTCTTGTCTTACTGTTCTCCCCTCCCCCTTGTTGTGTAATAAAAAATAAACCTATCTACCCCTATCTACCTATACTCCAATCCCTTTACCACCTCCCTGGAAATGACGCCAAAATGTTGGGTAAAATATATGGTATCTAATTCAACACTTAATTGTCAACCCGGGAAGAGAGCTTATGAGATGCAAACACTGTATGTGCAAGATTGAAGGCTTGAACTAACCCAAGCTAACTAAATATGCAAATGCACTAACATGCAACTACATGATTTTAAACTACATGCATGACTTTCATAATTCAAACGCAGGAATTTATTTTATCTTTGAAAACAAGAAATTGATTAATGAATGAAACTATTAGAACTGAAATAACTTGGAAAATGAAATTATTAACTTTTTACTTGAAAATAAACTATCTAGGAACAAGACTGATAAGTTCAAAAACGATAACTAATTAGCAAATTAGATATGAAGAAATTTAACTTTGGAAGAAGGTTAGAAGAGGATTAAGGAAGATAATATGGAAGTAGGAAACAATGACAACTTAATTAAAAAAAACTCTATGTAGCATGAAACAAGATTTAAATTACATCTAAAACTGTTAATTAGAATCAAGAAGCATTACATTTGAAAAGAAAAGAAACTGGATTCTAAAAAAAAAAAACATAAAACAATGCAGAAAATGTAAAGGTCCGAATGACGGTCCAAATGCTGGTCCGAATGACAGTTCGAATGCTAGTCCGAATGGAAGAAAAACAAATTAAATAATTAGAAGGCAGTTTTTAATGATCTAAACGTCAGCTGACGAATGCAAATGAACCTACAATGCAAAGAAGTCAATGGGAAGACTTGTTAAGAAGCTACGATAATAGAAAGCAACCTATTTAATTATGGTCTAAAGGAGATAAACTATTCCTATTCTATGCTAAAGCAAGATTAATGATGGAAGATAAAGTTAACCTACAGTTATAAGAAGAAAATCTAACTGAGAGAGAGAAGCTAATAGAACTAATTCTAACCATAACAGAACTTGAAAATAACATCGAACTAAAGATTTATGAAAAAAACTGAAAACAAACTACAAAACACTATGCTTGGTCGACCAAATTACCTACTTTATTACTAATTATGAATCACAAAACTAGATATTACAAATCAAATTTAACAAACTTTTACAAATTGCAAATAAAACACTTTAATTGTAAAACTAAACTATGAGCTATGAATATAAATTCTTTATTCCTATATTAAATTGCAAAGTGTATACTAACCTACAAACTAATTACTAATTACAATTTAATTACAAATTACAAACTAATTTCAAATAATAACTATGAAATATGAACTAATTGCAAATTATAACTAATTTCATACTAAATCAAAGAACAAACTCTAATGACAAACTAATTTAAATTTAAACTAATCTAAAAGTACCTACTCTATTCATCTACCAAATTTAACATTAAAAACATAACACCTTCTTTATAAAATGTGAAAAATATACTAAAAAACATAAACATTTACACTAACATATCATAGTATTATAAGCAACTAACTAGAGTACATACTATGAAATCAATTTAAAATAAAACATAACAAAATTTAAACTTTCAAAATCTTAAGTATGAAAATCCATAAAATTCTAAACTTTCAAACTATGAAATCAAATTAGAAGTATAAATGAATTAAGATCCAAATCATTATTGTTTAAAGATTGAACACCAATATTCACAAGACTTGTCTGGAATAAATCCTATACTACAAAACTATGAAGCAAGATCCAAATTCTTTAATTAACAAATTAAATTCTAAAAATTATTTAATTAATAAACTAATTTTTATAATACAAATTTCAAAAAAGCTTGATGAAAATACTACAAAATTAAATTTTACAAAACAAATATTCTAAATTATATACTAAAGAAAAGCTACAAAATTTGCAATCTAAACTTACCATCTAAATTAAATTAAATTAAAAAGATCACAAACTTTATTAACTTACAAAATGAAAATCTAAATTAAAAAAAACTACACACTTTATCAACCTAAAAGTTCATTACAATATGAACGTAAACATAGAAGGGTATACTTGATATTCTTTTGAATGACTTAAACTTCCTTCCTAGTTATATGTGCATATTATAATGCCTACTCCAATTCCAGAATATATGAACCAGATGGAAATGTTTAGTCCCGTGCAATCAAGCAAATGTTTACATTCTCATACGAAATCCCTAATCGAACATTCATGCGGCGGAAGTAATCTACAGATAAATATTTGATCCAGAGCGTTTATCCAAATAGACAGAGCTCGTTTGAAATAAATCTGTTGTTGAAAAGGATGAGGTCTAATTTAAATCTTATGAAATCTAGCACAAACCTGCAATCTAATATAAATCTACAATCTCATATAAACACACACATGAAATTTAATATAAACCTACATTCCAACTTACAGTAAACAAATAACTCAAACTATATAAAAATATGAAAATGACATTGCAAAGGGAGGAAAAAGAAATACGATCCATAGGATGGCCAGCCCGAGGATTCCACACACAAACTGTACACAAATTAAATCTCCGGAGACGAATTCTTCATTGAAGAGAAACAACGTTACAATATGAATTAATCATAATTTTGCCCAAATTCTCCTCCTCCATGCAAATGCCAGTTCTGAGTTTTTATAACATTTACATAGGCAGAGGATAAACATCGAATCCAAATATTCGATCTCCCAGTCATTAATACATCAATGCTAAACATAGAAACCGTTCAACTTCTGGAAATTGTTGAGCCAGCTAGGGATGGGTTCCGGGAGCATTAATTAAATAGATAGAGTATGACATGGAATGGCCGATGGAAATATCTCAGAATTTGTATTAACGGGTCCACCTCTGCATGATTGGTTATGCCTCCACGCGCTCCATTATTTAATTCCTGCGCATAATTACAAGCCAATCCATTATATATTAAAATTTTCACTCAACTCCTCCACGTAAAGTGTGTGATCCGTTGTATGTGTGTGACCTGCATATTTATAAAACAATGATCCGTTACATTATGAATTGTTATTAAAACCCAAATAAATGGTTAGATGACATAAAATGGAGTGGTATAACTAATTTACATTTTCTTATGACATAGTCAACGTAATTATTCCATTAATTTTATGTTTGAAGTGGCATAACAACTGGATACAAGAATGGATTTTAAATGCTTTAAATATTACCATGACATGATAACAATTTTGATTACTTTTTAAGTTTAAAACAAATTTTAGTTAAAGGTCTATATATAGGTTTAAGGTAAGATAATGTTTATTTTTAATATAATACATTTTCTAAATTTATTTGTTAAATCAAAAGCTCATCATGAAACTAAGGTTTTAATCTGCACATGTAGATATACGGACCAGCAAGAGACAGGTAAATTTGTTCATCAAAAGAGAAATCCAAACCAATAAACCAATGTGAAACATGCTATCAAACCCAGGGTGGAACTCAATATCGGATGAAGGGTCGGATGGAGTACCGAAATACTTAACATTTGCACAATTATTGCATTTAATACATTAAAAATAAGAGATTAGACATTTCTTTTATTTACGAGATTTTAATTGATAAAGCAAATTAAAAGATAGCCTTATTGAACATAAATGTATTAAATCACAATAAATAGGATGAAAAATTAATGTAAATAACATCATTATAAAAGACAATTCTGGAGCCCAACAATTGGCGCCTAGACTTAGTATATAATTTTGTGTTGAGACCAATGAAGGTATTGTGAAGTTATTTGTATTGAGCTTGCTCAAAGGAGGTTTCCCCTCGAAGTGGCCTGCAATCAATAAAAACGATTCCGAGTTCTGTTATTTCTACTATCTCGTGTGTTTTCATTAATTAATTATTGCAGGTTCTTCAATATACTACAAATATCTTACTAATACAGTTGTTTCGTTGAGTTTGCTTTATCCTTGAATGTTGTTAGCATTGCTCCTCCTTGTAAATCTAAATGGAAAACAAGAAATCTCCGTAGGGGTGATATTGTGACGTCCAAAAATCCTTAAACCACTTTATTGAATGACCGGTATGTATAAGGCTCACAATCATAGTTAATGTTTTTGATATTGTATCCATGAGGGATATCTGCAATAACTAGGGATTACTCCTTTTTGGGAACAAGATTTGCAATGTTTGGACAATCACCCAAAATCACTTTATATTGCACAATGTCAAGCCCATTCCAAATGTTATGATCAAGGGTGTCATCAAGTTCAATGTTTGCAAGACGTTGTCTTCTTTGTCATTCTATTTTGGTTCTTTGAATATGAATTTTGAAAAACTCTGGTACTGTATTCTTCTTTGACATCTTTGAAAACAAAATTATATCTATAAGTAATAAAATAGAAATGAATTCACTTAGAAATAAATAAAATAGAAAATATCATAAATCATCATACCATTTTGTATGCAACAAAAAAATCTTTTAAGCTTTCCATGGAGCTTGAATCTGGATAGTTGCATCTGACATCATCCCAACTCTTCTCACCCAGCATTATAACCATATCCTCTTGTATTTTCATGTAAACCTTATGACTACATGATGTAAAATAAATGGAGTTAAAAATGACATCCAATAATAAAAAAATTCTTATATTAATAAAATATCTTAAACTCAAAAAATAAACTTAAAAAAATAAAAACAACCTTTAAACTTACTTTTCAAAATCATTGCACATTTCTTCCATGGATAATTCACCTGGATTTACATGTGACAATATTATAGATATAAGTGTTTCATCCTTCACACCTTGCAATGATATCCAAGGTGTTATAGTCATATCTTCTGGCAAGTTCTTGACATCAGGGCCTCCTTGACTACTGCTCCATGCAACTACTTTATTTTTTTTACCTTTTGATTTTTTACGCCAATATTATCCAACATGCTAAATATGTCATCAATTAAATCCCATATGGGGCCCGTTCTAGATGCCAACTAAAAATAGTTATCTACAACTCTAAATGCATCACTTCCTTTCAAACCTTTCTGTTTCACATTGTCCTCTTTAATAGGGATACCAATTTCCATACAACATTGTTTCTGGAAATCTGCATCAACTTTCGATCTATCCCTACCACATATTTGTTCAAATTAATTGTGGATAAATCTAACTCTTTGAACGAATGTCATGGAAATCGTATAGTCACTATCTATTTTGTGATCCCATGCCAATAGTTTTGCTTCCACATCTGTTAAACCAGCGTAAATGATGCATTTCACTATTTGAAAAATAGGGTTTTTTGGAAATTCTTGCATCAATTCTCTTCTAGCCTCCGCAGAATGATTCCACCCCAAAAAATAGTAGTTGTAATCAAAACATTATGATTCTTCAAATGCATATCTAACAGTAACATCTTTTGGGTCAACAAGAACTAGGCAGTCAACCACATGTGCATAGGGATTGTGCCTCATCAATGCTTTCAAGTTATGAACATGCAAGCAATGTGGTTTCCTAATTTGATACTTCTCTTGGCCTTTTGTGTGTCTATAAATTTGCTTTACATTTAAATAAAATGTATGTCCATTGTGAACCAACTTATCCCTCTACAATAGATCTCGAATAACATTTTGTGTTGTCTTAGCAACATAATCATCTATATCACCACCTAGAGTAATGATTTTCAAACTGTCCCCCGAGTTCTCACTATGATTTTGAACATTGGATTGAACATTTTCTCTCCTCCTTTTATGTCTTGAAGTAGTTGTATCTAAAAGAACAACTTGTTGATTAGGAATGGGAACATCCTCATCCATAGGTCCTTTAGAAGAGTGTATATTTCTCTTACCGACAGAAGTAAGGGCTGGTGCAAGGTAATGATACCCAATTATGACATGTTAGTTGCAATGACATTCTGGAAAAATAGATATATTATCATTAAAATCAATTATTAGAGGTACCTACAAAACTTTTTCCGATTAGGTGTAAAAAGATGAAACATAGAAAAACGGATGACCTTCCGGAATATATAATTTTTATTTATGGAAAAATAGTATAACCACCCGAAAATGTCATTATTCGAAGATTGGTATGTTATTGTTTTCTAAAACATAATGCACATGTTTTTGTTGACCAACCTTATTGCTATGGAAATTTTCAATTTACGAGAAAAAAAATATGTAGAGGCGTAGGCAACAGAAAAATCTTGTGAGGGGCTATTTTTCCAAAATTTTAAAAGTCAATTTTATATTTTTTTTAAATTACCGAAGTCAGTCAAGCCCTAAAACTACAAGGTCAATTGTCGATCTACCATATCATGGTCTAAAAAAATCAAAATGCAATTTGTTTTTTTAGGTTGTAGGTATTTTCGTGCTCTTATGTGGGTTCTTTTCCGTTTTTGAAATAGGTAAGCCAATCAAAAGTTATAGGCCAAATAAATGACTTATGTTTTTTACAAATTTGACATGAGTGCAGTTAAAAATGAATTAAAAATAAAAAACAACAACAGATCTATTAAAAAATTATATATTTAGAATATGCACACAGAGCTTGACAAGTGTGTGCAATTTCATCTGTAGTGCACGCGTGGAGCATATGCGGAACTAGTTGTGAAAAACAGAAAGTTATAGCATTTGATGTGTTCTTCCATAAATCAGACATAAATCAAACCGAGCCTCAAGGTGAAATCCGAAGCTAATTCCATTCATGCAAGGGCGCCAAAAACAATTTGAATTCAGACACACGTGCGTGCACAGAAGCGTGCACGCACTATAGCACGCGCGCACACATTGTTGTTTTACACATTTATTTTTTATCTATCTGTCCCTAACCAGCCCCCACCCCCCACTATCTATAACCCCACCCCTCTTCCCTTCCTATCCACCCAATCCCCCCCCCCCCCCTCTATTCCACAAGGGTACCCATTGCGCTCGATATATCCAAGTTTTGGGAACTTAGGGAATTGGACATGGTCAAGGGAGGATACTTATGACTTGAGCCTTAAAGGAATCTTATATCCATCTAGGGCTAAGAAGGTTACCTCCACCAACTAGACATGGAATCTTATATGTCTTAGGGCATTGGAAATGGTTTTCCGGGGAGGAAGTATTCTAGCCATCAAATACTAAGAAGGTTTTCTCAACCAAGGCCCATCATGTGGTTATCATCATCATCATCATCATCATCATCATCATCATCTTCATCATAATCATAATCATCATCATCGTCGTCATCA